>CM060356.1:44258695-45458695 GCA_030545235.1 Helianthus tuberosus
AGAGAAGTCATTATAGGGATCTTTCCTATCAAAATTGTTTGTTCTTGGATATACCTACGCCTATCGTTTTTCCAAATGAGTCTCGCGGATATATATAATTCAGAAGAATATGTGAGTGATTCATACACAGCATCTCTTTCCTTTATCAGGGGTTCTACCAATTGATATCTTTCCAAAAAGAATTCAAAGTCAATTTCTTGATTTGTATCTTCAATTTTTGGAAACTTAGAAAGCTCTTCTGCCAAACCCTGATCAATGAACCTACAAAATCCTTCAAACTGTATCTGATTAAATCCAGGTATTGTGGACATTGCGTCTATCCCGGATTATTTTGAAATTGTATTTATATTCATCCATATCGAATTCTAAAAAAAAAAAGGAAATACCATTTTGGCTGGCTCATTATCCATCAAAGAAAATCCTATAGGTCTAGCAATGATGGAATTTCGATTCTATGAATCTTTGACTGGAATCTATGAGATAGGTGAAATAAAAATGGATACTGAACTTATTTTAAGAAATGCAACCGGAACGGAATTGATAAAACAGTCCTAGAAACAGAATTCTACCATTTAGGCTTACTCTGCTTTGGGATTTTTTTTTAGAATATCAAAATTGATTCAGTTTATTATATTATAATGTATAACGGTTATATTATAATGTATAACGGTTATATTATAATGTATAACGGTATTGAAATTCTAATCTACTTGAATATTGAATACCATAAAACTATATGAATGTTGTATTTATTAACTTAACGTTAACGCGCGGATATACCTAATCTATATTTCCGTCTTCTCTCTTCTTTTATTGCCCTCCTGTCCTGTCGTCAATTGACAGTATGACGTAGGGCGCAATATAATTGAAGTGGTCAAATCCTATTTTGGTAAAGCAAGCACCTTGAAGTAAAGGATCTTGGATCCAGACCCTTTTGTGAATGAGAAAGATAAAGACGATAAAGACCAATGAAATCGCGTTTTCAGATTGTAAATGGTAAAGTTTGATTACCATTAACCTCCAGAATAGTTAACGAGGAGCTTGAGCCTGCAAGAATCTTGCATCTGTGGAGGTGGTGGAAGCACTGAACCAATTGTGGCAGAGGTTGTAGCAGACACGGATTAAGAGCTCATGTTTGATTTTGAAGCCATTGAAAATAGTTGTGCAAAAAGTTTTAAAAATAGAAAACCAAATAGTGATTTTAAAAAAGTTTTAGTAGAAATAGCACTACTTGCCCCACGGTGGGTGCCAAATTATTTTGGTCAAAAATTACCGAAGCAATTAAGTGATCAAAATACTTTTGTGAGGTAGTGTGCTAGCAATGCTTGTGGAAAATATGTTGGTTTGTTAGTTTGCAAAAACAGTTTCAGGATATAGCTTAGGATACCAAGCTATATCAAGAATCAAACAATGAGCTGAAAAAGTAAAAATGGACACAAGATATACGAGGAAAGCCCTTGATCAATCTAGATCTCCGGCATAAAACCTCAGGAGCTGACAATCGTCGGCTGCCTTGTTCTTCTTATTACATCAATATTCAGGATACAGTGCAGTATATGGCTCAGATCAATGCTAGGTGGTACAACGATTACAAGTGTTGAGTGTTTGTGCGTAAACAAAACAGAAGTGTGAGTTCGAGAGCACAAAGTGAAGTGAAGTGTTCCTATCGATCTGGCCTTCTATTTATAGTTACAATTAACGAACTAACTTCTTATAAACTAGGGATACTCCGGAATATTCCCTTGTGAACGTTGGAGACCCTTTCTTCCGACTTTAACGTCCTTCTTCCAACTGATTGGAGCGAGTCTTCAGGAGAACAAGTCAACATGAACGTTATAAGCCTGCAACCATAACCTGCACGTGAATAATTAGTGACTGCCAGGATACTGCATCAGGATGTTACCAATATCCTGATCCGGTATCATGGTCATAATTGAAAATAATAAAGTCAAGATATAATCCAGGATATGGGTTCAGAAAACCACCCATCATGGTCTGTTTTTGTGAAAGCTCTTTCATTTCATGTGGAGGTTAAAAAATGACACTCAAGAAGGTGCAAGAGTCGGCAAGAAAAGATGTTGAGAGGGCTTTTGGTGTTTTAAAGGGTAGATGGGGCATGCTAAACTGACCGGTTCGTGCAATGAATACAAAACAATCCATAGCATAGTATATGCATGTATCATATTGCACAATATGCTTATAAAAGAAGATGGACGTGCAATATCTCCAGATTGGGTGTCAGATCCTCCCACACAAGCTCCCGTTCCCCGAAAATGTCTAACAAGACTTGCGCAATGAACAAAATCAATTTTGGTTGAGATATGATTTAATTAAACTTGTAGGTTCTTTAGGTTTGGAATTTCCGGATTCGGACGAGTAGTAGGTTTTCTTTATGTATCTTTTTATTTTTATATGTTTTTTTAAGTTGTAACCTAAAACATGTCTAGAAATATTGATTTTTATTTAAATGAAAGTATTATTATTAATTTATTATTTAAAAATAAAAAAATAAAAAAAATTCATCACTAGTGATAGGCACACCCATTAAAATCCATTGATGGAACCAAGTTTAATAACGTGACGTTTGATGATTGGGTGTGGTGAATGATTAAAAGTGGAGCACCCCACCCCATAGAATTAATAGTGTAGTAGATCTTGATGAATACGTCATTTCTGAAAATAATACAATTTACAACTTTTTGTAATTCACAGTTATATATACAGGTCTTTGTATTCTCACTCTAGTAAAAGTCTTTAATATGGTACATTTCCTTCTGGACAAATGTAAGGGTTAAACACAAACGAAAAAACAAATTTCTGAAAGTTATGTTTTTTAATTAAGTAAATCTTAGTTTTGAATCCTATGGGTATACCTCATTATCACGATAAACACCTCTAATGCTGGTGGGTATGGTATAAAGTACCTAGGGCTTTATCATGCCACATCAGCGTCATGTCACATAGGGGGCTTTAAAGCCTTTTCCTTTAACTTGCATGCAATGATTTCAAGCCTCATCATCGTTACCTAATTATTATGTTATATTTTAGTTTAAACATTATTTAATTTTGATATATTAATTTAAATTTAAATATTATTTAATCTTGATATATTAATTTAAATAACATGAAAACATATAGGACTCATAATTTAAATTAAAAAATACAATATCACTAAAAAAATACTATGTTTAAAAGGTTAAACTAGGTTAAACTAAAAATACACATCTTCACCCGTCGCCTCCTCCTTGTTCACGATCAAACCATAGGTTCCCGGTCAGATCAGCTCGAATGTTAAGGTGTGTGTCTCTATCACGTATTCTCGCTCAAATAATTTCTTTTTGAGCGTATGTGAATATTGGGTTCGTCGGTTGGTTACCTTCATTATAACTCTATACACAAAATGTTCTGCACGAGTCCTCCAATATCATGTTATGCAAGATGATGCATGTATACATGACATTTCTAATTTTACTATTTTCAAGTATCCTTGACGGTTGGGCAATGATAGACCATCTGTTTTTTAATACACCAAAGCCCGCTCGACATATTTTCTTGCTGACTCTGGTTTCTTCTTGTAATACAATCTTTTCTCGTCATTTGGACACCAAAGAGTTTTCACCAACGTCGGCCACTCTGGAAAATACCTTTGACAGGATAATACCCATACTTATACTCCATGAAATTTGTATAGAATGAAGTATTTGGTGCAACACCATCTATAACATCGTCAAAAAGATCCGGAGATTGTAAAACAGCGATGTCATTGTTCGCATCGGCCATGCAAAAGTATCCATGCCAAATCCATAAATCTTGAGACGTGACCGCTTGTAGTATTAGGGTAGAACCCTCGTGGTCACCATGATGGTGTTGCACTTTCCAAGTAGTTGGACATGCCGCTTACTGCAAGTGAGGGCAAACAAGACTACCCAACATCCCGGGAAACCCGTGTATCCGCTGATGGGCCTCGTATAAAAGTGGAACGTCGGTAGCGGTCGACATCCTCAAATATCGCGTCCCATAAAAAAATTAAAACCTAATATAATAGTGTTAATAAACTATAAATGAACATAACAACAACAACAACATTAACAATACCTTCACATAAATTTTCAAGACAGTCACGAGAACTTCCGGCCGACATCCTTAAATATTCGTCCCACACATCACTCGCCGTGCCGTACACAAGTTGCTGAATTGCGGTAGTACACTTTTGTATTCCAGAGAAACCAATTTTGCAACTAACACTTTATCTTTGTGTGAAAAATGGATATTGGTCCACAAGATCATTAGAAATTCTTAAAAAAGACGACGGCTCATACGAAACCGATGCCTAAACTGTGTATCTTCGTACAACATATTTTCACCAAAATAATCGTGCATTAAGTGTTCATGAGCACCTAACCCATCTCGTTCAAGAGGCGCTTGTCTGGTACGCGTTGTAGACGATTTGGATTATTCTCGGAAATATTGAATCGCCTTTTTGCGTTGCTACGATAAGCATATCGTCTATCATTCTGTCAGTTGAAGAGCTAGATTAATCAGATGAAGAGTGGGATGACATTTTTGTTATAAAAATGATTGGAGAGAATGTGTGTGTATTAGTTTGTGTAAAAATATGTGTATATATATTATGATTTTTTTATTTTTTTAAAAAAAGGACCGTTGCCAAACAGTCAATTTGACCAAATTTCTCGAACACGGTGCATAAGCGCCCGTTAGTACGCTGGCGAAACAACAATGGCACCCCCTATGGTGCCGAGGAAGTGGGTGTAGGGCGCCAAAGGGCACTATTTTGGCTGATTTGCCAGGGGCGGTATACCACACCCCCTGGCCTAAGAAACTTTTGTCTATTTACATCTTCAACATTTCCTAAATGCTACACTTTATAACATTCTTTTAATTGACTGTTACGTTGACCAGTACAACAACTATTTTGCCTTTTTCCATACCAATACACATACGTATATTTTAAACTTATTCTCATAATACAACATTGCGTTTTACCAAAAAGACAACACGTACAATATATATATATACATCGTACGATTATACGGGTTATATATATAGTCTGTATAACCATACGAACACCTAAACAATATATATAAATTGTAGAGTAAATTACTTTTTGAGTCCTTGTGTTTTAGTGGTTTTAGCCACTTGCAATTACTTTTCGCAAACAACCTAAACAATGTTATCTACATAAAATATGTCACAAAAGCACTTGATCAACTTTCCAATTGCAAGATAGTTAGTTACCTGGTGTGGATTTCTAACCTTGTGATTCTTTGGAAAGTTAACGTGATGGTCACACGTTAACCACCTAAAATCATTCATTAGCGAGCTATTGATATTTATTCATGCGAATCTTTAAAGATATGTTATTTACCAGGTCTGGATTCCTAACCTCACTTATCAAAGAAAGCAATACTGATGGTCACAATACAGCCACGCGGATAAGCATTAAAGTAGATCATACAATAAACTATTTCATCTTACAAGTCTTGAACACAAATCTACCAAGTTAGCAATTTCAACCAAAACTACTAAACAAAGATCATAAAACGCGTCAATAACATGTAACATCACCATATAATTCATTTGAACCCTTACGTGCAAGAAAGCATTCTCAAACAAAATAAGATTTATCTTTTATAGAACCAATACTGTGTTCCAGTTTCATGGTGTAAACAAGTTTACAAACAAGTGATTAATTAAGGAATTGTTAACAATCTTCACTAACCATTGATTCATCATCCAAGACAATCAAACATAATCAAGAATCCAACATCAATGAAACATTCATCATATAATCATGAAGATTCAAACATAAAAAAGTACTAAAGATTCATACCAATGAGATTACAAACTAAAGATTATTCAAGAAACAAGTTCATTACTATTAATGCACAATATTACAATAAACATAAACTAACATCAGCTCAATACTTGAAGAATGACCAGAATACATATTTAAGAACAAGGAATCGAACCATAAACAAGCAAGGAATTGATGGGTTGGATCGGTTAAGCTTCCATTAAATCTTGAGGCCTGGAATCGGTCTGATCAGGAGAGCTTTGGTCCTCTGAAATCGCCCAGAAACTTGGAGAAAAACCCAACACTTTAACCAGTAGCGAATGCTGCTATTTATAGGCAAATTTTCGTTCCGCAAGGCCGTGCAGTTGATCACACAGTCGTGCACGTACATTTGTCGTGTGACGTCAGTTTCCATTTGGGTCAGACAAGTGGACTAGTAGACAAGTTCTTCTCGGTCATCAGATCGGCACGGTCGTGCATCTGGTCGCACGGTAGTGCGGTGTCATCAGAATTGTATCAGAATGTTTGGTCCAGGTAGTGCACACTAGTGTACTTGGCTCGCACAGTCGTGCGTTCCGATTAATCGTTGGCACACTCACTTGCACATGCAGTGCTTCCGGGTCGGAGATCATGTACGGTCGTGCATGTGGACCGCACGGTGATGCACGATCTGGCAGTTCACCAGAATCTTTATAAATTGCACCAGAAATGTCCTTAAATCGCCTTGTTTTCCCTAGATTTGTCTTTTGCACTTTGTTTAAGACCTGAAAATAGAAAAGTACCTGATTTGGTACCTAAACATCGAAGTTTCAATAAAAAAAACTCTTAAAACGGAAGTAAATTGTGGGATAAAATATGTATAATTTAACGTATATCAGTAACTGTTTATTTTTTATACACAACAACCAAGACACACTATTATTGTACATATGTTTTTCATACATGTGTATAATTGGAGATGGAAAAAAATTAATTCTAATTGGAGAGAGAGCATATGTGTGTGTGTGTGTGAATAGCTAATAAACCAGATCTTAAACATATATACAAATTCTGTACTTATGCGACCTAATTGCTAATTACATGATGATTTAATTAAAGAATCACTAAACAATGATATGATCCAACGAATTTGGTATCCAATGGGTCTTCTACGGCCTTTGAAACCCCTCCAATGAATATTATCTTAGCCCTAATGTGTAGGTTACCTGCGGCACACCAATTGATTGTGGTGGATACCCTATTATGGGCTTTATGATGGTGTAGGTGTTTATGCCTTAAATGAAGTAATTCAGGATCCAATCGGTTAACCAATGTCAACAATCTGTCTTATTGATCCAATTTTGGCCCCCAAATTCGTTGTCCACAAATCTAATGCAACGAATCTGTTACCTGCTGATGTAACTCCAATTTTGGCCTCAAAGGTTGTGTGCGCCACCATGCCGGAAACTACTGCAGATTGTTGGCAAGGTGTCAGTTGGGTTGTGTCGGATGGTGGTGGGTTGTGATACGGTGGTGATCGGGGTGGATGGTGTCAGATGGCTGTGTGTAGCGGTGGTGGAGATGGTGGGTGATGGTGTTGAAGGTAGGTGAAGAAGATGGAGTTGTAAAATGATGGTGTTTGGGAAATGATAAGGTTTTATCTGAACCTAGATTTTATTATGACGTGAAATGATGTTGTTGCCCTTGTGGGTGTAAAAACATACCAGTTAAAGTAACAGTCAACTTACAGAAGGTTGTAAAGTGTAACGTGTGTGAAATGTTGAGGATGTAAATAGATCAAAAATTTTTAAGGGTGTCTTTAGTGATCATGAGGGCTAATCACAGGGTTGTAAATTAAGGTTTACTTTTTATATTTTATGTCTAAAGATAAAGGGACCCACACATCAATAAACTTTATTTTAGTTGAATGCTATAGGATCAAGATCAAGGGAAAACCCTTCCGAGTTGTGAGAACTCGGCCTCCTGTGAGAGTTTTGCTTCCATTTTTTTTACACCCCAAGATTAAAATGTTTAAAAAGACAGCCGTAAAAAAATTCAAAGTAGTGTTTTTCGGCCCCTTACAGCAGCTGTAAAAAGCTGATGACATAAGCATGACATCACTTTTTACAACATTTACGGCTGTCGTAAACTAGTTTTTTTTTTTGGAAAAGTTGATTTTTTGGGATTTTTAATAAAAAAATTGAAAAAACTTTCGTAAAGTCGAGTTCTCTAAGTTCTCACAACTCGTATAAATTTTCATGTTATGCTAACCCGTATGCTATATTACCATATATATTTTTACAACATAATAGTAATACAGTAATAGTGTTCTATATATATAAGGTTAGGATTAGAGAAAACGGGGGAAAGTGTGAGAACGGTTATGGATCGTCAGATCAAAACAATCAATGGACTAGATTGCGTAGTGGCATTTTCATAAATAACATCAATTTTATTATGTTGGACGCGCTTCATTAAGTGTAAAAGGGTCTTTACCGCTCAAATTCAAAACGCCAACAAAAAATGATAACACGCCATTCAAAAAAATAAAACACCAATAAATACAAAACGCCAAAAATTAGTGATAAAACGCGTTGGATATTACAGGAAGGGGAAACAACACAGTAACAGAAATTCAGTTATTAACATTTATTAGAAGTAATTCCCTCCTAAATTACGCGCCAAAAACATCATTATATAAACGACGTTAAACATCACTTCCATAATCACTTCAATCTTTCATTCTGCAAAAAAACATCTTTTACCAAAAATAGCAACCATCGTTTGGTGGAGATACACTCTAGCAATCAGGCGATTCGTCCTACGTTTTGACAACAGAAGGAGGGTGTATGTTAGGACGATCAAGGCAATTTTGAAGATGGAATAAGAGGTACAAAGGGGTATCATATGTCTTGGCATCGCTCTGGATAACGAATACCATGAAACACATAAGCTTATGAAAACATTAACAAGGAAATTTGGACCAATCAAAGCAGATGGAAAGTCGGACCCTGTCATGACATCATGGCGTTTTGATGATGAAACAGACATGGTGACCGTTATATACAACAGCGGAGAGCAGGAAGACTACCTTCTTGAAAACATCATGACAAAGTAGGGGCTTGGGTTCATGGAAGAATTGCACAACGCAACTTGTTTGAACACAGACATGGACTCAAAAATGGCGTTAATGCAAGACATGTTCAAATGGAGGCTTCAGAATCTTCAGGAACAAGAAGCTGATGAAAGTAAAGATGATGACATAGATGAAGGTCTAGATGAAGACTCCGAGGAAGAAGACGACGAAAGTGATGGATACTTCTCGGATAAAGTACCTTCTGACGAAGAGTTTTAATTTTTTTTGCTACTTTTCTTCTGTGTAATCTTCATTTTTTTCTTAAGATAATAAAATGATATATTTCTCTATTTAATTGCAAAATGCTAAAAAAATACTACAAAAAGTTATTGCTTACAAAACGCCAAAAATAATAAAAAAATATTTTTCCTGCTTAATATTTTCTCCGTTATTGTATTTTGTCATCTAGCTCTGCATAACGTCATTTAAAAAACGTCAAACTTGGAAGATGTGACGTTTATCACCCTAGAACTGATAAAGTTGAACAAAAAGAGTAAATACACATAGTAACTGAAAAGACAGTTACTTTATTACTATCATTTATTATAATAAAAATCCCGTCTAAACTATGCGCTAAAAAACTCCTATAAGAGAGGGGTCTATACACAATGAAATGATCACACCCAGAAAAACAAACGCCATGTTCTCTAGAAACCACTCACTTTAAAATGCCAAAAAGTTAGTTAAAAAAAACCACAGATGGCAAAACTTTCACTGAATGGATTCTTCTTTGAGGTGGTTATCTATATAATCTTTTGCTGAATGAGATGGACAAATATTCAAGAAAAAGAGACTGGTGACGGTGATATGTCATCATCATGTGAGCTTTGTTCTTGATGAATATATGCATGGCATGAAGGGATCAACACAAGTGTAAAATACTATTTTGGACTCCATTATTATAAATAACATTCAAGCAAGAGTTGGTCTTTAATAACATGCCACCAAACAAGAATATCACATCAAAAAACAGGATGCCACTAACATGCTTCATCTAAAAAAGACGGGGTTTATGTAGGAAAGTTGGCATTTAGCTAAAGTATTCAAAGGTTCAAAACACCAAAACAAATTCAAGAAGAAGAGACTGATGACAGTGAAGATTTGGATGAGAATTTAGATTACCATTTTTAGTTTTTTTCTTTTCCATTTTATATTGTTTTGTTATATAATTATCTGTTGTTTGTTATCTAATTCTCTACTAATAAAATACATTATTATATAAAACGCTAAAAACTACAAACACCAAAACGCTAATAGTATGAAACTGTGAGAACGGGTGCTGGCAAAGCACCTTGTCAATGTATTAAACGCCAAAAAATTGACTAAACGTCATAAAAAACATTTGGTCTTGTTGTAATCTTATGAAAACATTAATGACTCGTAGTGAATTATTATACAACGCCACAAAACGCCAAAAAATTGACCAGGTAAACGCTATAACACCAAAAAAATTATCTATGTGACACAAAACAATTAATTCAATGTGACAGATCTAAGAAAAAATAAAGCGCCAATTAGTTAAGGAATATAATTAACGCCAAAATAATCTTAGACGCCAAAAATGAAGCAGCATGTTACGCAAAATCGGAAAAAAAAAGAATAATGAAAAGACAAAATAACCCCTCAGACCCTGATCATGTCATGCGCCACGTGTTGGCCCAGGATGCGTTCTCACCGTGAACACAAAAAAGTTTGTGTATCTATATGTATCAACATGAAATAAGGTGTTTTTGTACAAAAAGTTTGTGATTTTAAATGATGAAGTAGGCCCATATACATGTGTTGGGGGGTTTATTTGAGAAGAAAATTAAATTAAGAAGAAAAAGAACAAAGGATACAATTGTAAAACATTAAATAGTTTTTCTCTCATTTCATTTATTATTATCTTTAACTAATTAATTAGTCATAAATACAATCATCATCCACAATAATTTTTTTGCCTACACACATCAAAATTGATCCTGCACGTTTTGAAATTTATCCTACACATATTGAAATTTATCTTACAGATCTCGTAATTCATCCTACACACCTCGTAATTCATTATACACTTTAATTAATCTTTTTTCTTCTTTGATAAAATATATATATATAATTTTTGAAAATGAGTTACAAATTTAATGTAATTAGCTATTAAAAAGGAAGACTACCAATTAATGATTTATCTAAGTTTACCAATATACCCTTACACTAATATTAAATACAAAAATTAAATGAAGTAAAATGAAACATTCTTATTGGTTGAAAATTCTCTTTTTTAATTCTTACAAAAAATTTCTTCTCATATGAACTCCCCACTACATGTGTTTTGGTTAGTTATATCTAGTGGTTGATGGTTTAATTATATTTGTCACTTTATGATGTAATATGTTGTTTGGATGGTATAAAGGGTGTTGATGTACATATAATAAAGTGAAATATTGGTAATAGTATTGTATTATGGATGGTAAAAAGCAATGGTGTTGTATTACGGATGATAGGAGGTAATGGTAGTGTATTATGGATGGTATGATAGATGAAATTGAATGTGTATTCAAAGTGGTGTACTAAAACACGTTATAACATGTTCATATATATAGATGCACATGTGCATTTCTAGTGTTGTTAATGTTATAACAAGTTCATACATATAGATGCAAATGTGCATTTCTATTATTGTTAATGTAAAAATTAGTGTATTATGAATGGTAGTGTAAATGAAAGTGCAATTGTCTGATATTTGTAATAAATTACGGAATTTGTCAAAGAAATGATACATATGCACATGGGCATAGATAACTGTTACTCGAAAAAAATTTTGTAATTTTTTTATTATTATTGTTGGTGCATACGTCTGTCGACTTCGTCTTGTATCGAGTCTTGTATTGTACTAGATAGATCAGGGCACGAAAAACGAGAAAATGTGTGTTTACAGGTAATATTGCATGAAATGACACTTTGGTCATTTCATACGAAATTAGGTAATTCCGCACGGAATTATGATTCCGCATGAAACATAATTTCGCTTGATCTAATTTCGTGCGAAATTAGATTTCGTTTGGGACTGTTTCAAGCGGAATTACTACTCCTATAAATACCTGATGTGCTTTGACATTTGTAACGATTCTGATTCCGGTAGCGAAGCTCTGCCGAAGTGTCTACAGCATTGTAATTAATTTAATATCAATCAAAAGACAATTTAAAGTGATTTCTCATGCATTACAGCTGAAATAACACCGATACACTTGTTTCCGCCTTTTGTATTGATGAAGACCTCTTCTGAATGACTCGTTTGGGTCCCAAAACGATCCTACAAGTGGTATCAGAGCTCAGGAGGAAGAGTTCTTACCATTTCAGCTGCAAAATCTGATTTCTACACCTTCTTTTCAAAATTAAACAACTTTTCACGGTTAAAATGGCTTGATTTTCATATATGTTGTGCGCAACAGTGTTTTAACAAACCCTAGAAAGAATCAGATCTTAATTCGGCTTAAAACTTGGTCAATTTTTGGAAAAACTATCCGAAAGTGTAATTTCGCTTGATACACTTATATAATTTCGTTTGAAAATTACTGTAATTTCGTACGAAATTAGATAATTCCGCTTCAAAGGTGATTACGCTTGAGTATGAGCATTAGTGTGTAATTCCGTTTGAAATAGTAGGTGATTTCACACGAAATTAGCTATTTCGTTTGAAGCTAATTCCGCACCAAAAGGTTATTCCGTGTGAAAGACTGATTCCGTGTGAGACTTGATTTCGTTTGAGACTTGATTCCGCTTGAATAGTAATTCCGTGTGAGAAGTGTTATTTCGCTTGAAAGTGACAGTTTGTGAACTTTTGAAAACCAAATCATGGAGAACGAGTTTTATTATGCCTTTGCTAGTCCGATGACTGTAGTTCAAAATACGATGCTTGAAAATGAAACAGGAACAACGCAGAAACCACCAAAGCTTATGGACATAGATGATTTTAGTGGATGGGCTGAACGTTTTGGTAACTGGGTTGAAGCTTATCACTTAGATGCATGGGAACATACTGAAGTTCAATATACTAGACCAGTCGGGAACAATAATGTGAAAACACCAATTAGAGAATTGAGTGATGATGAGAAAAAGAAATACAAAGATGAGAAGTTGATGGTTAGTTTGTTGCAGTAAGCGATTAAAGAAGACATCTTGATTTTACTTCAACACAATGGAAGTGCATATTCGATTTGGACAGAGTTAGAAGCTAAGTTTCTTGGAAGTGATGATATGCTTAAGAACAAAAAGTCGCTTATGAAGAAGGAATTTGATTTGTTCCGTGGTTTAAGAAATGAAAGACCCAAGCAGATCATTGAGAGATACTGCAATTTATTGAAGAACATGAACAGATTGGGTATCAATAAAGATAAAGATGAGTTGATTGAGAAACTGGCTGATGCGTTACCACATGATGAGTGGGGCACGTATCTGATGATGTTGAAGAATAAAACAGATTTTAACAAAATCACATTGAGCGAGTTTATTAAACATCTTGAAGTTCAAGAAATGGAACAAAGAAAAATTGCTAGGATGAAGAACTATGATGGAGAACAAGACATTGGTTTATATTACAAAAGTGGTGTTAGTGAGAAGACCAACTTTTCACCAAAAGTTGAAACTGCGTTTAATGGAAAAGGTTCTTCTGAAAGTTCATCTCACGGATCAAGCAGCAAAACAGGATTTACTTCATTTCCATCGTTTGATCCACATTTTACAGCAACAAAGAGTGGCAAAGTACTTCAATGCAACATTGCATTAAATCTGGAAAATGATCAAAACTATTCAGAGGAAGTAGCTAAGAGCCATATGTCATTGTTGGTAACTGTACTCGAATCTTATGGTAGTTTGGTTGCAGGGAAAAACGGAAATCCAATGCTTACAAAAGAGGATTACGATCAAGTAGATGCGGAAGAAATGGAGTTAATGGATATAAAGTGGTGCTTGGTGAGCGTGTTGAGACGAGCTGAAAAGTTTAAACAAATCACAGGCAGAGATGATTTTCGTGATGCAAATGTTTCAACTTTAGGATTTGATAAATCTAAAGTTACTTGTTTTCGATGCAGGGAAAAAGGGCATTTCAAGAGGGAGTGCACAAATCGCGAAGCAAGCGGAGCTCAAAATCCTTTCAGAAACAATGACTACTATCGAAAGGCGATTTATCATCAAGTTGCTCAACAACCTTATCAACAACGACAGCCACAAACTGCACATGCTATAAAAGAGATTGAAGATTCAAAGAGAGCGTGTCTGGTCAATAAAAATGATGGAAGTTCATCAAAAGATTTTAGTTGGGATAAATATATTCCAGCTGATAATAAAGCATGTCTGATAAATCAAGATGATGAAAGATTACCCGAAGGATTTAGCTGGGAAAATTTTAGCTGGGATAAGTTTTGTCCGGACAAAGAGATTTTAAAAGCTAAAGCTGTTGTTGCTCAAGTTATCAATGATTATACTAATGACTATTGGGCAGAAAAAGTCAGAAAACGTCTATATGGTGAAACTGAGAAAAAGAAGGAAGTTGAAGAAGAATTTCAAGTGAGAGTAGTCAAAGAAATTCCAGAATTTGAAATTAAAACAGATGCTGATGCAGTCAAGGTTTCTGAGAAGTGTATGAATTGTGATTCTCTGATAAAGCAGAACAATGAATTGCTACACAACATAAACAGGCTGAAAGAATCATATGATGTATTGAACAAAGCCATGAATCAATACAACGAGACAAGCAGTGAACAAGCCGTAGCAATGAATACACTCAAAGGAGCATACATGAGACAGCTTAATGCTGTCAATTATTTCACTGAGAAGTGTGCTGAGCTTGAATTGAAGCTAGAAACACAGAGAATTGAAACTGAAAGAGTTAATAGATTGTTAAAAAGTTACTCATGTTCTACTTTTGTGGTTGACAGGATTTACCCGATAGGGGAAGGATTGAACACGTTTAAAGAAGAAAAGACTTCTGAAGAGAAGAATTCTGAAACAAGAGGAGATGATGAAGTGAAGATTTCTGGTAAGAAACCAAGTGTTATCTATAACAAATTTCCACCCCCGGTAGAAAATGGATATTCATCTCGAAATCCAAATTCAGAAAGAGTAAAAAAGGCAACAAATTTACAATGGAAGTCTGAGTATTCAGATAATTTGCTAGAAAACATTGATGTCACGTTCACATCGTCCGAAACTGATCAGGAGTCCGAGTTAATAAATAAAGTGGTCGATCAGGTGTTAGATAAGGATGAAACGGAGGAGTCCAAACTAGAGTCAAAGTCTGAGTCCAACATGTCAAAGTCATCAGTCAAAAAGGACAAACTGGTTTATAATAAAGAATTTTTGTTATCAAAATCTAATTTGAATGACCAAACGATCAAAGTAGCATATACTTTGAAAGATTCTGACAAATTATATTCTGATGAGATATTTCCAATAAGAGGAGTTAAAACTAAAATGATAAAAAAGGTTTTTAAATTAACAGAAATTAATATTTCTGAAATAAAAGATTTAGATCTTTCTAAAAAACCAAGTCCTTACACCTTAAGAGTTCAACAACGTTTAAACAAGAAAAAGAGTTATAGTTCTGGTTCAGGTTATCGAAAGAAACCAAACCATAACGGTAATTTCAAAAAGAATGGTTTAGGTTTTATTCCACCAAAAAATCATAAAAATGAGAAAATTTATAAATCAAAAACTGTTTTTGTTTCAGGAAAAACATCTGAAGAAGAAAAAGAGCAAGTGTTCAGAAAGTAATCCAACAAAGAATTCCTTTCCAAGAAGCAAGAAGAAATGAAGAAAAGTGTTGCTCAGAAGAAGATAGAGAAGAACTTGTTTTCAATGTAAAACAGTTGGTCACATTGCCAGAAATTGTCCAAAGACAATTCAAGCAAAACAGGGAGTCTCTGGTAAACTGAAAGAAAAGATTGTTGAGAAAACCGAACCACCAATAAACAGATTTAAAGTTTTTGAAAATTCAACTTTTGAGGTTGTGAATGTTCGAAAAATGTTTACAAAAGAAAGGAAAAATTTAACAACCAAAAATGGGTGGTTAAGAATTCAAGTGACAGTTCTGGTGATGAATCTGATTCCACAAAATCAGAGAAGCCAAAGGTTGTTATGAAAGAGGAGAAGTTAGTTCCGCCTTTTGATGATACAAATTTTCCACCATTGCAGGCTGAAAATTTGAAATCTAAAATTGGTAAAGTTGAAATTTCAAATCAATTTTTTCCTGAAAAGAAAAATTTTGATGTTGAAAAAACTTTTAACCTCACAGTACAAAACATTTTTGAAAAAATTATTGATGGGAAGGTTAAAGGGGTAAAGGAATTTTATGAGAAGAAGATGGAAGGTAAACAACCGAGTGTTGACAACTCGGTAACTCCCAAGGACCGTCAGGCTTGGGAGAATTTCTCTAATTAAAAAACTGACTTGCCAGAACTCCCAAGTTGGTAATCGCGGAGCATGAATCGGCATTTTTTTTAAATTGAAAATTGTCACTAGTATGACTTGCCGGAACTCCCAGGTTGGTAAGTGTGGAGTAGGTACCGGCATTTTGAGATTTCAACTACAAGTGGTAATTGTTAGTAAGCAAACCAACATGTGGTTGAAAGGGAGGTTTTATCTCCAAGTGGTGAATCAGGGACATTAAGTTGTACTTGATTTCCTACAAGTGGTATTTTGGAAAACAGAGTGATGAATTGATCCCCTAACCTACAAGTGGTTCTGTGAAATTAATAAAACTAATTTTCCAAAAAAATCATTTGATTAAAACAAACTTAAGTGTTTTGAAATCACAATGGGAAAATAGTTTGTTGCAAGGGGGAGTTCTGATTGTTTATGCAAAGTGGATGGCGATTTGAAGTGATTCGATATCAGTTGTCACTTTACTTGTACAGTTTGCTTTCAAATTTCTTTTAATGATTTTGAATTTTAGGGGGAGTAAGAATTTCAGAAAATCCAAAAACATTTGAAAATTTGAAAAAAAAAAAACATGATAAAATGAAAATGAGTATTGTTGTAAAATGAGGAAATGATAGTACATCAGTTAGACTGTCACAGCATGCTAAAGAAATGGAAAGATAAAATGTGATAAGCGGTCTCACTAAAGTTGTGACGGTAGGCTCAGCTAGACTAGTAGATTTGCGATAACGATACAAACTTAAATGAAAAAGCCTAGTTCTAGTGGGAAACATGGTTGAAAGCGTAGTACCTAGTTTTGTCCTTCGTGATTGTGTACCTACTCAGTAATCGCTGATTGTCGAAAGACATAAAACTGGTTAAATTTGTGAGCTTTCACAACTTTACTGAAAAAGTCGTTGTGATTGTGCATTTTATTTTGCAAAGATTTAAACTTGTTTTATTTATTTATTTTGTTTAAGCATTGGACATCCTCTGTGTATACGTGAGTATCGACCTGGATGTTAGTGCCTAAACATTCTGCTTTATTTTCTTTGGTGTTTCGTTTAAGCTTTGGATCACCTCTGTGTATACGGGAGTATCGACCTGGTGGTTAAAGCCTAAACAACTTCAATTTATTTTATTTTTCTTATTTTGTTTAAACATTGGACTTTCTCTGCGTATACAGAAGTATCGACCTGATTGTTAATGTTTAAACATTCTGCTTTATTTTCGCACATATCACAGTTGATAAAAGTTTAAAGGCATTACTTGAGTCTGTGTATTGCATGATGAGGGGATATGCTGATATCGTGGGGTCCATAAGTGTGACAACTCAAAATTTAGAACCTTTCGTTGTATGCTTAAACGTGTGAATAGTTAAACTTATGTGATTAATGATAAGCTACAACCTTTATATGATTTTGTGTTAGGTTACATGTGTGCTTATGTGTATGTATGCGAGTATGTTTATGAACCGAAACGACGCGAACCCGGCTCGAGACCATGTGGTCTCGAGTGAACTAGTATAACATACGGGCCGGTTGGGCCACACACACCCCTTAGTCTATTTCGAAGCCCATTAGGGTGCACAAGTGAAACAAGTATATAATTCTCTTAAGACCCACACTTGTCATTTTTGGACAACATTCATACTCTCCTCTACACACACACTCTCCATTCTCTCACTAAGACCCTAGACACCAAACATCATACTTCTCCTCCTTCTTCTCGGATCCAACCAACCGACCACCAAAGGGATTCTCGGATTTTTGCTTGTTCACACCAAACGAAGCTTCATCTTTCACCACTTCACAACCGGTTAGTGTTTATGATGTTTACTAGTGTTTGTGATGTTTATGAGTGTTTATGATGTTTGATGTTATGGATGACATGATTGAACTAGAACCGTTTGTACAATGATGATGTGCTTGTGAATCGTATGTATGATGTTGATAATCGGAACATGCTTTGATTTCGGATATGTGGCATAATGAACTCATGATGTCTTGTGTTTAAATGTAGTCTAAACCACTAGTTGTTAATATTCATGAAGTCGGATTTCATACCCCTATGTTACAAATCAAATGCTTGGTTAATGGATGCTTATATGTGGAAATCGGATGTATATATGTGGGTTAGATGAATATGTTCAAGAGTTGATTGTTGTTCATGATTTTTGTTAGACTTAGGTTCATATGAATGATGATGAATTACTTGAATGTTTGAAGAACATGATGAACACATGAAGAACTTGTTGAATATGTTATGAACATGGTTGAATATTTGAATTCTGGTGTGTTTGATCCAAAATGGTAATTGTTAGACAAATAAACAGGTTTAAGTGGATAGTACAAACCATTTTCTGAAACCAAAATCTCATTGGATAGTACACTGTTCCGAATCAGCTCCTGTCCAACCGAAACCCCTAGTTGCGACTCGAAACCATGCATGATGAGTCGAAATCTTCCAGTTGCGACATCGGTTGCGAGTCGCAAACACCCGGTTGCGACTCGAAACCACGAGTGATCAGCACACAAACCGTATGACTCGAAACCGTAGTTGCGAGTCCAGTTGCGACTCGTAACCAAAGCAGCATGAACCGAGACCGTAGTTGCGACTCAGGTTGCGAGTCGCAAACGCCTAGTTGCGACTCGGGATTATACCCAGATACACGCTGTTTGGGCTTACACCTCATCTCGGACTTAATTGTTTGGGCCGAACTCTTGGGCCCGAATGCACGGACCTTATATGTTAAACTGTTGAGCGTGAATCTGCCATGATTAACCATGAATGCCATGAACGTTACTTGAGTATATTATGCTAGAAACATACGTGCACTACTTGAATACGAACCTGATGGCATGATACAATTATGGTAGGACGTGAGTAGCCACAACATTGCTTGTTTGACTTTTCTGTGTTTTCTACCGAGCAAACCAAGGTGAGTTCACACCCTCTACAAAGCATGGGATTCCCAGGGGTCGGGAATTGGGGTTAAGGAACTGGGTTCCTCGTCCTCCTTGGGTAGGACAGCAAAGGTTCAGGAATGTAATTCCTCGTCCTCACGGACAGATAACTCGCACTAGACCAAAACTCTATCACAAAGTCCCTCATTTTATATCGACTTAATCGCCGGGCCAATGGCGAGCGGGTCATTAGTTAGATAGCGCTATTTAGGTCTGACAAACCTCACACCGTGCCGCAGAGGACGGGCGTGAACTAATGGATCTGGGGCACGTCAATGATGATAGACATTGACAGTTTCAGGGCACATAAACATGACTACAGTCAGCAGTCGATATGGTAACGAGTCTAGTGTATACATGGGGTAGCCCCCACGGCCGAAATGCCAGATAACTAACACGGGGTAGCCCCCACGGCAGGAATGCCAGAGTAACCGGGAATAAACAAGTCACGTTTTTAACTATGGGGTAACCCCCACGGCAGGATGCCAGCTAAAGGAAACTGTTTTCGAAACACTTAAAACGAACACCCAACCGTGAACTCACTCAACTTGTTGTTGACTCGTTACTACATGCTTTGCAGGTCCTTAGGTTTCTTAGCTGGAGCTTGCATGGAGGAGGATCGTTGTGGGACATGGACGGTTGGGTGCCATGTTAAACTTTGGAACAATTAAACTTGTGTTTTGATTTAAGACTTATGCTTCCGCTTGCAACTTAACTGTGTTTTGTTTGAACACCAATTGTATTGGTTGGATTTTTATAACTACTTATATGCTTGTTCAATATGATTGGTGGCTGGATCCTGGTCAGTCACGCCTCCAAGCGGTAGTACTCCGCAGGTGGATTTTGGGGGTGTGACAGATTGGTATCAGAGCCATTAGTTATAGAGAACTTGGTTTTTAATAAAGGGGAAAACGTTTTTTGTTAAAACCAGACTATAACCTGTACAGTGCTCAACGGTCCACAACGATGCTTCACTCCACATGCAAGGCTCGACATTCTAGGTAATATGATCAGTGTATATTGCCTACTTGTTAGTTACATAGTACATTGCTTATGGTATGCTTGGTTAGAATAACTACTGTTTCTTGAACACGTGCGTGCTTACTCTAATTTATCGTCGTACTTTCTCGAACCCCTCTCACTCACGTTCTTCTTGATGTGAAGATCATGTCTGGACGCGTTAACATGACACAAGCCCAGTTGACGGCTTTGATCAACGAACGAGTTGCCGCAGCAATTGCAGCTGCACACGCAGGAGGTATATCCTGCAGTCCGAACTCATTCTAGGGTCTTTAGGATCCTACTCTCGTGAACCAACCTTTGTGTTAAACTCTGTCTTTTCTTTCACCTACGATAGGTCATCATGTTCAGCCACCCGCGTGCACTTTTAAGACTTTCATGGACTGCCGACCAACTACTTTTAGCGGCACTGAAGGAGCAGTAGGTCTCCTACACTGGTTTGAGAAACTAGAATCTGTCTTCGAAATGTGTGAATGCCCTGAGGCGCGCAGGGTGAAGTATGCTACTGGTACTCTCGAGGGATTAGCCCTCACGTGGTGGAACGCTCAAGTTCAGATGCTAGGGTTGGTTGCTGCCAACGCCACCCCATGGGAAACTTTTAAGGAAATGATCAAAGAAGAGTACTGCAGTCGTGATGAGATTCACAAACTCGAGGTGGAGTTCTTCAACCTCAAGATGACGGGGTCCGAAATTGAAGCTTATGTGAAAAGGTCGAACGAACTGGCAATTCTGTGCCCTACTATGGTGGATCCTCCCATCAAACGCATCGAACTATTTCTTCAGGGCTTAGTGCCAGAAATCCAAAGTCATGTGACTTCAGCGAACCTCGCTACTTACCAACAAACTGTACAGTTGGCTCACCGTCTCACGGATCAAGCGGTGGAGCAGAACAAGTTACCAAAACGCATAGGTGCTGCAACTACTTCTGGTACCTCAGGTGACAACAAAAGGAAATGGGATGGAACTTCAAGTAAGGGTTCGACTTTTGTTCAGTCCCAGTCTCAGCAGAGAAAGACTGAGGACTACAAGAGCCCTAATCAGTAATCGTCTGGAGGCGGATACAAAGGAAATCACCCCAAATGCAATCGCTGCAGCCTGCACCACAGCGGACCATGCACCAGGGGCAACTGTCATCGGTGCAACAAGCCTGGTCACGCTGCAAAGGATTGCAGGAGCTTATACCCCGCCAATCAGAATCGTCAGCAAGCTCAACAGAACCAGCGCCAGCAACAGCAACAGGGTGATAACAAGGGGTGCTTTCAGTGTGGAGCTGAGGGCCACTTCAAGAGAGATTGTCCCCAACTGAACAGGAACCAGAACAACAACAACAACAACAACAATAACAACAATCAGGGGAATGGTAACAATGGGAACAACAACAATGGCGCCAGGGGGCGAATGTTTGTGATCGGCCAAGGTGAAGCAAGGAATGACCCCAATGTTGTGGCGGGTAAGTTCCTTCTCGACGACTTTTATGTTTCAGTTTTATTTGATTCGGGTGCCGATACTAGCTACATGTCACTAGAAGTTAGTCGAATGCTTAAGCGTATTCCAACACTTTTGAACAACAAGCACACAGTAGAGCTAGCAAATGGTAAGAGTTTAGAAGCCACACACGTAGTCAAGGGTTGTAAACTCGTTCTCGCTGACCAGACCTTCTCTATCGACCTCATTCCTATTGTCTTGGGTAGTTTCGACGTTGTCATTGGGATGGATTGGTTATCCCAACACCGCGCAGAGATTCTTTGCAACGAGAAGGTTGTCCGTATTCCAGGTCCCGGTGGTGAACCTCTCATGATTCATGGCGACAAGAGGAGTGCTGTTGAGAACGTCATTTCTCTCCTTAAGGCCCAAAAGTGCTTGCGAAAGGGCCACACTGCTATTTTGGCTCTCGTTACTGACACCTCAGAAAAAGAGAAGAAGATAGAAGATTTTCCAATTGTACGCGATTATTCAGAGGTATTTCCTGAGGAATTACCTGGTCTTCCGCCTCATCGCCAAGTCGAGTTTCAGATCGAACTAGCTCCTGGAGCTGCACCCATAGCCCGTGCACCTTATCGTTTGGCCCCATCAGAGTTAAAGGAACTCTCCACGCAACTACAAGAACTCTTAGATAAGGGCTTCATTCGCCCAAGCTCATCGCCCTGGGGAGCTCCAGTATTATTTGTGAAGAAGAAAGACGGTACTTTCAGAATGTGCATCGACTACCGAGAACTCAACAAGGTGACGGTGAAGAATCGTTATCCTCTACCGCGTATCGACGACTTGTTCGACCAGTTGCAAGGGTCGAGCTACTATTCGAAGATTGATTTGAGATCGGGTTATCACCAGCTGAGAGTCCGGGAAGAGGACGTCTCCAAAACAGCCTTCAGAACTCGATACGGGCACTATGAGTTTTTGGTCATGCCTTTTGGGATGACAAACGCACCTGCGGTTTTCATGGACTTGATGAACCGAGTGTGCAAGCCTTACCTGGACAAGTTCGTTATAGTCTTCATCGACGACATCCTGATCTATTCCAAGAGTCGGGAGGAACACGAGCAGCATCTGCGACTTATTCTGGAACTCCTTCGAACAGAACAGCTTTACGCAAAGTTCTCGAAATGCGACTTCTGGCTTCGAGAGGTCCATTTCCTAGGCCACGTGGTGAACAAGGATGGGATTCACGTTGATCCATCCAAGATAGACTCGATTAAGAACTGGCCTGCACCTCGTACACCAAAGGAAATTCGCCAATTCTTGGGTTTGGCGGGATACTACCGGAGATTCATAAAGGATTTTTCTAAGATTGCACAGCCCCTCACCTCACTAACGCAGAAGGGTGTTGTTTATCGCTGGGGAAACGCACAGGAGTTGGCATTTCAGCACCTAAAGGATAGACTTTGTAGCGCACCTATCCTTTCCTTGCCGGAAGGCACAGACGACTTTGTGGTATATTGCGACGCATCAATTCAGGGTCTTGGTTGCGTGTTGATGTAACGAGATAAAGTTATAGCCTACGCCTCACGCCAACTCAAGGTTCATGAAAAGAACTACACTACGCACGATTTAGAGCTGGGAGTTGTTGTCTTTGCACTTAAGTTATGGCGGCATTACCTGTATGGTACCAAGTGCGCGATCTACACCGACCACAGGAGCCTCGAGCACATCTTCAAGCAGAAAGAACTGAATATGCGGCAACGACGATGGGTCGAGCTACTGAATGACTACGAGTGCTCAATCAGGTATCACCCGGGCAAGGCCAATGTTGTGGCCGACGCCCTCAGTCGAAAGGACACTGCGCCTAAGCGCGTGCGAGCTTTACAACTCACGATCCATTCTAGTCTGCCTTCCCAGATACGAGCTGCTCAGATAGAAGCACTGAAACCAGAAAACGTCAGGGCTGAAGCCCTACGCGGATCAAGGCAACGATTGGAACAGAAGGAAGACGGTGCTTACTACGTAACGAGACGCGTTTGGGTCCCACTTTATGGCAACCTACGAGAGCTTGTGATGGACGAAGCACACAAGTCTCGCTACTCAGTACACCCTGGATCAGATAAGATGTATCACGACATCAAAACTACGTACTGGTGGCCTAGCATGAAGGCCCACATAGCAACTTACGTCAGCAAGTGTTTGACTTGTGCGAGAGTCAAGTCCGAATACCAGAAACCATCAGGCCTGCTCCAACAACCAGAGATACCTCAATGGAAATGGGAGCAAATTTCCATGGATTTTGTTACTGGCCTACCTAGATCCCAACGCGGGAACGATACTATCTGGGTGATCGTGGATCGACTCACAAAATCTGCACACTTCCTGGCTATCAAGGAAACGGATAAGTTCTCCACTCTTGCAGAAATATACCTCAAGGAAGTTGTCTCGAGGCACGGGGTGCCCACCTCTATTATCTCAGATCGAGATGCACGTTTTACTTCAGAGCTGTGGCAAGCAATGCACAAATCCTTTGGCTCGCGATTAGACATGAGCACAGCGTACCATCCTCAGACGGACGGGCAGTCCGAGCGCACTATTCAAACCTTAGAAGACATGCTTCGTGCATGCGTAATCGACTTTGGCAACCGCTGGGAAAAGCATCTGCCACTTGTGGAATTCTCGTACAATAACAGCTACCACACCAGCATTGGAGCTGCTCCGTTTGAGGCATTGTACGGACGTAAATGCCGGTCTCCTCTTTGCTGGGCAGAGGTGGGAGAAAGTCAGATCACTGGCCCAGAATATGTGGTAGATACAACCGAGCAAATCGCTCAGATACGAAAACGCATGACGGCCGCTCGCGAACGTCAGAAAGTTTACGCCGACATGGGCAGGAAACCACTTGAGCTCCAGGTTGGGGAGCGGGTACTACTCAAAGTTTCACCCTGGAGGGGTGTGGTTCGTTTTGGCAAACGCGGTAAACTCAACCCACGATACGTTGGACCTTTCGAGGTCATTGAGAAAATAGGCAGGGTGGCCTACAGACTAAACTTACCAGCAGAACTCGGTGCAGTTCACAACGTTTTTCACGTGTCGAATCTGAAGAAGTGTCCGTCAGATGAGACCCACGTAGTTCCTTTGAAGGAACTCACGATCGACGAACAGTTACGATTCGTCGAGGAACCAGTCGAAATCACGGACCGGGATGTTAAGGTCCTCAAGAGCACTAGAATACCTCTCGTTCGAGTTCGTTGGAACTCACGTCGCGGCCCAGAGTTCACCTGGGAGCGCGAAGATCAGATGAAACAAAAGTATCCCCAACTGTTCGCAAACAGTACACCCACTACTGAGGCCGAAGCTACGGAATTTCGGGACGAAATTCCAGATCAACGGGGGGTGGATGTAACACCCCAGGAAAACCAGGAAAACCATACAACTTAACTAGCTTCCTCAGTGAGTGCCTACCAAATTTCGGGACGAAATTTCTTTCAACTTGGGGATGATGTGACAACTCGAAATTTAGAACCTTTCGTTGTATGCTTAAACGTGTGAATAGTTAAACTTATGTGATTAATGATAAGCTACAACCTTTATATGATTTTGTGTTAGGTTACATGTGTGCTTATGTGTATGTATGCGAGTATGTTTATGAACCGAAACGACGCGAACCCGGCTCGAGACCATGTGGTCTCGAGTGAACTAGTATAACATACGGGCCGGTTGGGCCACACACACCCCTTAGTCTATTTCGAAGCCCATTAGGGTGCACAAGTGAAACAAGTATATAATTCTCTTAAGACCCACACTTGTCATTTTTGGACAACATTCATACTCTCCTCTACACACACACTCTCCATTCTCTCACTAAGACCCTAGACACCAAACATCATACTTCTCCTCCTTCTTCTCGGATCCAACCAACCGACCACCAAAGGGATTCTCGGATTTTTGCTTGTTCACACCAAACGAAGCTTCATCTTTCACCACTTCACAACCGGTTAGTGTTTATGATGTTTACTAGTGTTTGTGATGTTTATGAGTGTTTATGATGTTTGATGTTATGGATGACATGATTGAACTAGAACCGTTTGTACAATGATGATGTGCTTGTGAATCGTATGTATGATGTTGATAATCGGAACATGCTTTGATTTCGGATATGTGGCATAATGAACTCATGATGTCTTGTGTTTAAATGTAGTCTAAACCACTAGTTGTTAATATTCATGAAGTCGGATTTCATACCCCTATGTTACAAATCAAATGCTTGGTTAATGGATGCTTATATGTGGAAATCGGATGTATATATGTGGGTTAGATGAATATGTTCAAGAGTTGATTGTTGTTCATGATTTTTGTTAGACTTAGGTTCATATGAATGATGATGAATTACTTGAATGTTTGAAGAACATGATGAACACATGAAGAACTTGTTGAATATGTTATGAACATGGTTGAATATTTGAATTCTGGTGTGTTTGATCCAAAATGGTAATTGTTAGACAAATAAACAGGTTTAAGTGGATAGTACAAACCATTTTCTGAAACCAAAATCTCATTGGATAGTACACTGTTCCGAATCAGCTCCTGTCCAACCGAAACCCCTAGTTGCGACTCGAAACCATGCATGATGAGTCGAAATCTTCCAGTTGCGACATCGGTTGCGAGTCGCAAACACCCGGTTGCGACTCGAAACCACGAGTGATCAGCACACAAACCGTATGACTCGAAACCGTAGTTGCGAGTCCAGTTGCGACTCGTAACCAAAGCAGCATGAACCGAGACCGTAGTTGCGACTCAGGTTGCGAGTCGCAAACGCCTAGTTGCGACTCAGGATTATACCCAGATACACGCTGTTTGGGCTTACACCTCATCTCGGACTTAATTGTTTGGGCCGAACTCTTGGGCCCGAATGCACGGACCTTATATGTTAAACTGTTGAGCGTGAATCTGCCATGATTAACCATGAATGCCATGAACGTTACTTGAGTATATTATGCTAGAAACATACGTGCACTACTTGAATACGAACCTGATGGCATGATACAATTATGGTAGGACGTGAGTAGCCACAACATTGCTTGTTTGACTTTTCTGTGTTTTCTACCGAGCAAACCAAGGTGAGTTCACACCCTCTACAAAGCATGGGATTCCCAGGGGTCGGGAATTGGGGTTAAGGAACTGGGTTCCTCGTCCTCCTTGGGTAGGACAGCAAAGGTTCAGGAATGTAATTCCTCGTCCTCACGGACAGATAACTCGCACTAGACCAAAACTCTATCACGAAGTCCCTCATTTTATATCGACTTAATCGCCGGGCCAATGGCGAGCGGGTTATTAGTTAGATAGCGCTATTTAGGTCTGACAAACCTCACACCGTGCCGCAGAGGACGGGCGTGAACTAATGGATCTGGGGCACGTCAATGATGATAGACATTGACAGTTTCAGGGCACATAAACATGACTACAGTCAGCAGTCGATATGGTAACGAGTCTAGTGTATACATGGGGTAGCCCCCACGGCCGAAATGCCAGATAACTAACACGGGGTAGCCCCCACGGCAGGAATGCCAGAGTAACCGGGAATAAACAAGTCACGTTTTTAACTATGGGGTAACCCCCACGGCAGGATGCCAGCTAAAGGAAACTGTTTTCGAAACACTTAAAACGAACACCCAACCGTGAACTCACTCAACTTGTTGTTGACTCGTTACTACATGCTTTGCAGGTCCTTAGGTTTCTTAGCTGGAGCTTGCATGGAGGAGGATCGTTGTGGGACATGGACGGCTGGGTGCCATGTTAAACTTTGGAACAATTAAACTTGTGTTTTGATTTAAGACTTATGCTTCCGCTTGCAACTTAACTGTGTTTTGTTTGAACACCAATTGTATTGGTTGGATTTTTATAACTACTTATATGCTTTTTCAATATGATTGGTGGCTGGATCCTGGTCAGTCACGCCTCCAAGCGGTAGTACTCCGCGGGTGGATTTTGGGGGTGTGACAATAAGAATTTAGTGCAAAATTAATATACCTTAAGGTATCGGTAAGCATTTCGAATGTTTTTAGATTGAGTTTAAGTGGACTACAATATCGTCAATCTATGTGAATTGTTTAGAACTGAAAATGTTTAAAGCTTAACGGTGCTGGTGAATTGGTCACATAAACTGATATGATCCTCTTACGCAAACTCACAAAAATAGTGTCTGTAAATATTTCATTACTGCATTTCATTCTAAATTCAAAATTGCAAAAAAGATTTTAGTGTGTTTTAGCATAATCTTTTGAAAAAGTCAAAAATATTTTCGACAACTGATGTTGGAAAGCTGATTTTTAAAATTCCGAGTGCTAAGCATGATGAACAACAGGTTTGGGAGAAATGTTTTGAAATGAAAGATGATTGTTTACAAGTGGTCATCAGAAGCTTTTATATTATAAATCATGCTGAAAAAAAATACCTGCAAATGATATAATTTTATCAAAATTTTAAATTTGTGAAGCTTATGTTTGTGGTAGAGATTGTGCAGGTTAGCCAGGTTTCGGTCCAGATCAGGATGTAAGCCAGGTCTCGATCTTAGAACCAGTGAATTCCAGATTGCGATCCTAGCTTATCGAAAGGGGGAGTCTGAAGACGCTGATGCTGAAACAGGATAAGAGCCAGAGTTACGATTCTGAGAGCCAAGTTCTGATCCTGGAATTGAGGATGTTAGCTGCTGATGCTGATGATCTTAAAGAATCAAGAGACCTGATCAAGAAGTATATAAGAGCAAGGTTGATATTCTGGAAGAAAGTGAAAGAGATTGATTGAGGATACTTACAATGGAGAATCTTTGGAGAGAGCAAGAAGACTGATAAAGACTGAAGGTTTGACAACCGAAGACTCGACATTGAAGACTCGTCAACATTCGAGGGGGAGTCTGTTGGTGCATACGTCTGTCGACTTCGTCTTGTATCAAGTCTTGTATTGTACTAGATAGATCAGGGCACGAAAAACGAGGAAATGTGTGTTTATAGGTAATTTCGCATGAAATGACACTTTGGTCATTTCATACGAAATTAGGTAATTCCGCACGGAATTATGATTCCGCATGAAACATAATTTCGCTTGATCTAATTTCGTGCAAAATTAGATTTCGTTTGGGACTGTTTCAAGCGGAATTACTACTCCTATAAATACCTGATGTGCTTTGACATTTGTAACGATTCTGATTCCGGTAGCGAAGCTCTTCCGAAGTGTCTACAACATTGTAATCGATCTAATATCAATCAAAAGACAATTTAAAGTGATTTCTCATGCATTACAGCTGAAATAACACCGATACACTTGTTTCCGCCTTTTGTATTGGTGAAGACCTCTTCTGAACGACTCGTTTGGGTCACAAAACGATCCTACAATTATTGACGAAATATAGCGATTTTTCCAAAAACAAATTGGGTGTTTTTTATATTTTTTAGGTAATTTTGGTTATGTTCATATTGGTTCTCGCAATAAAGGGTGTTTTCTAACGGATCCTTCTTTAATATATATACATAGGGTGGGGTTCTAGAGTGAACACTAGTGTATTTGCGAACTGAGTGAACAAATCCTGACCATTGATCTACACACGTGTATGGCCAGGATCTCATCATCAAATCGTAAAATACACTAGTGTATTTCAAAATCAAATCCTGGCAATTGATCTACACACGCGTATGGCCAGGATTAGTTTACTCAGTTCGCAAGCTACACTAGTGTTCACTTTTGAACCTAATCCTATATATATATATATAGGACAAAGATCCGTTAGGAACCACCTCTTATTGCGAGAACCGCGAGAACCAATGTGAACACAACCAAAAATGCCTAAAAATAGCCAAAAATCACACAATTTTTTTTTAATATTTTTATAAGAAAATCGCTACTTTTCGAAGCAAAAAAAAATAATTTTTTTTTAAAAACAAATTTTTTTGGCTACTAAAAGTAGCGATTTTAACATAAAAAATATTAAAAAAAAATTAGATTTTTTTTATTTTTTTATATTTTTTTAGGTTTTTTGAGGGTTTAGTTTTTAGCATTTTAGCTTAGGGGTGGGGGGGTTAGGTTTTTTTAGGTTTTTTGGGGGTTTTAGTTTTTAGCATTTAGCTTGGGGGGGGGGGGGGAGGGTTGGGTTAGGTTTTTTTATGTTTTTTTAGCTATTTTAGGTTGTGTTCACATTGATTCTCACGGTTCTCGCAATAAGGGTGGTTCTTGCATTAACCTTACCATATATATATATATATATATAGGATAAGGCTAGGTAGAAAACCCTCTTTAGGTAGAAAACCCGGGAAACTCAAAGCTCCCGACAATTTTTTTTTTTTTTTGAAAAAAATAACACATGTAATATACATGTTTTTAAGAGTTTTGGGCCAAAAAATCAAAAAAGCGCCGAAGGGTTTTTTTTAAAAAAAAAAACAAATTTCAGCAACTTTCAGCATTTGTTGTCTAACACATGTTAGTTAACGAAGTTTTTGGAACTTGTTTATTTTTAAAAAAAAAAAGTACTCGGCGCTTTTTTGATTTTTTTGGCCCAAAAGTCTTAAAAACATGTATATTACATGTGTTATTTTTTTCAAAAAAAAAATGTCGGGAGCTTTGAGTTTCCAGAGTTTTCTAAGAAAGATAGGGTTTTTTGTCTAGCCCAACCCTATATATATATATATATATATATAGGGGAGGGCTACATAGAAAACCCTATCTATATAAAAAACCCTAGAAACCCAACCTCCCGACATTTTTTTTTTTTGAAAAAAATAACACATGTAATATACATGTTTTTAAGAGTTTTGGGCCAAAAAAATCAAAAAAGCGCCGAAGGGATATTTAAAAAAAAAAAAAAATTCAGCAACTTTCAGCATTTTTGTCTAACACATGTTAGGCACTGAATTTTGTTTATTTTTTTTTAAAAAATCCCTTCGGCGCTTTTTTGTTTTTTTTGGACCAAAACACTCTAAAACATGTATATTACATGTGTAATTTTTTTCAAAAAAAAAAATGTCGGGAGGTTGGGTAAAAATGGGTTCCCATTTGGGTTTCCAGAGTTTTCTAAGAATTTGAGGGTTTTTTGCCTAGCATTATCCTATATATATATATATATATAGGACAAAGATCCGTTAGGAACCACCCCTTATTGCGAGAACCGCGAGAACCAGTGTGAACACAAACAGTAATTCCTAAAAAAATCTAAAAAACACCCAAAAATTTTTTTTTTTATTTTTTTACTATTTTTTTTGAAAAAATCCCTATATTTTGTTAATAAAAAAAATAAAAAAAAAATTTCAAAAAAAAAAAAAAAAAAAATTTTTGAGTATCAGTTATCCATGCACATGTGCATATGTGTCGTTTCTTTGTCAAATTCCGTAATTCATTACAAATAATAGTCAATTGCACTTTCATTTACACTACTACGTGTAATACACTATTTTTTACATTACCAATGTTATAAATGCACATGGGCATCTATATGTATCAACAGGAAATAAGGTGTTTTGGTACACTACTTTCTCTTTCATCTATCATTCCATCCATAATACACAAGCATGCACATGTGCATTTTTGTCATTTCTTTGACAAATTCCGTAATTCATTACATATATTAGACAATTGCACTTTCATTTACACTACCATATGTAATACACTACTTTTTACATTACCAATATTAGAAATGCACATGTGCATTCATATGTATCAACATGAAATAAGGTGTTTTGGTACACCACTTTGAATACACTTTCCCTTTCATCTATCATACCATCCATAATACACTACCATTACCTCCTACCATCCATAATACAATACCATTACCTCCTACCATCCATAATTCAATACCATTAACAATATTTTCACTTTATTACATGTATGTAAACACCATTTATGCCATCCAATCAACATATTACATAAAAAATTGACAACTATAACCAAACCATCAACCACTAGATATAACTAACCAAAAAACATGTATATGGGTCTACTTCTCCATTCAAAATCACAAACTTTTTGTACCAAAACACGTTATATCATGGTTATACCTAATTATGCACATGTGCATTTTGAATATTGGTAATGTAAAAAGTAGTGTATTACTAATGGTATTGTAAATTAAAGTGCAATAGTCTATTCCTGATAACGTATTACCGAATTTGTTGAAGTAATGATACATATGCACATGTGCATGGATAACTCTTACTCGAAAAAAAAAGTTTTTTTTTTTTTTTTTTTTTTTTTTTTATGGGAACGAAATATAGCGATTTTTTATTAAAAAATATTAAAAAAAAAAAAAAAATTTTGAGTGCTTTTTTGATTTTTTTTAGATTTTATTTTGTGTTCACATTGGTTCTCGCGGTTCTCGCAATAAGGGTGGTTCTCGCATGAACCTTACCCTATATATATATATATATATATATATATATATATATATATATATATATATATATATATATATATATATATATATATCAGTTGACAATGTAAGAACAAACTAATAATTTCATATTAAATATAGTAATAATGAAAAGCGTGGCTGCTGATAGGTTTACTGAATTATGAATTTCACATTAAGAAAACTGAGACCACAAATAGTGGCATATTCCATGCACCTTGACATTTATCAACTTGCAAGTCGAAAAGTCAAAAACCATGGGCAAAACCAACAAAAGGTCAGACTAGAAGGTATGGGGGCCGGCTTAGGCCCGGCGAGGCCCGGCGCGGGTCCCCCACACCCCCCCTCCCATCCTCTCCCAGCCGATCTCGCCGGCCCTCTTTCTCTCTCCATTCTCTCACATATACCTATACATACATATATATACGTAAAGGGGTTCATCCCCCACCCCCCTAGGTCTATCCCCTCCGAGCCACTCCTACGTGGCGCCTACGTGACGGCCCATCCTCATAGGGATGGCCTCACCATACCCCTTAGTCTCATAGCAATGTCGTCTGATTTAGGAGTCCTCTAAATAATTCAAAATTTTGAATTATTAAGTGAATGTTCATTTTGAGTTAATTATTGGAATCTTTAAGTCAAATATATTTTTAAGTTTTAAAGAGAATTTTATTGGCAAACCGATCAATCTATTGGCACACTTTCACAATTTGATACGCATCGTATAGGCCTATACGATGCATATTGAATAAAGTAAAAGACATGGCAGACTGGTAGGTGCAGGGGTTCTCTGACGGCTAGCCTAATACGCATCGTATAGGCCTATATGATGCGTATTAAGACCCTGAAATTTTTAAGTTTAGAGTAAATTCGAAGTTTTATCCTTTATGTTTGTCCCAAATTGCAGGCGGTGTCCTTTGTCTTTAAATTTGATGAGTTTTGTCCTTAACGTTTCAAAATCCTACACGTTATGTCATTTAGGGCAAACCCAGTTATAATTTACAGTTAAGTTAATGTCATGGAGGGTAGTATTGTCTTTTCACATCCTAATTTATAATGATTTTTAGAAAACAAATAAAACATCCAGCAATTTCTCAACACACCCACACACTCTCTCTCTCTCTCCAACCACCTGGCGCCACCACCTCCCACCCTCACATGTCGCCGACCACAACCACCTCCCACCCTCACCTGCCGCCGACCACCCACTATCTCCACCATCGCCTGAACAAACAAAAAATACAGAGCTACAAACTAGTCGACGGTGATCGAAACTTGTCGACGGTGACAATCTGATCGGAGATCGGAACTTGTCGATGGTGACGATGGCAGTGGAAGTGGAGGAGATGATGTCGTCGGAGCAGAAAGGTGAGTCGGCGCGAAGAGAAGAGTGGAACTCGTCGAGTTGAAAGTCGGTGTCGGTGTCGAAGATTGAACGGTGACTCATGGCGGAGTTGTGGCGGTGGTGGTGGGGAAAATCTCTCCCTCTCTCTTCTCTCTCTCTCTCTCACTCAGAACTTTTGATATTTTTTATACACGGTACCCCATCATATGAGTTTTTGATTAGAACCTTTGATATTTTTTACACACAATACCCCTTCATATAAGTTCTTTTATACAATATTCCCTGGAAGGTGAAATGGCAAAGATGCCCTTATGTGCAAGTCACATGACCATAATTAACAAAAAAATCTGACTGAGTTAGGGCTAAAGGACATAACGTGCAGGATTTTGAAACGTTAAAGACAAAACTCATCAAATTTAAAGACAAAGGACACCGCCTGCAATTTAGGACAAACATAAAGGACAAAACTTGTAATTTACTCTTAAGTTTTGTTTTTGGTTTGTTGTGTTTGGTTTTGGGTTGGTTTTTGGTGTTTTGCATTTGTTATTGGTGTTTATTGTTGGTTATTTTTGTTTTAATGAGTTTCAAAATATTTATTATTTTTTATCGTTAAGTATCACATTCTTACTTTAATATCGAATTATACCGTATTGTTGAACCTTCCAGAAGAAATCGTAGACTGATACATAAAAATACATATAGGGAATTATCGTCTTCAGAATCAGAGAATCAGACGAAGGTTACAAACATTTAAATGAAATAAAGTTTTTATCGGAATATGAATCAAACCGAAAGACCGGATCTTTACTTTCACTGGCATTTTCAATAGGACCAAGACTGCTCTTTCGGATCTATTATGACATAGCCATGAGGCACTCAACGGACCTTTTTGATCTTATAAAAACCTTTCTGACTTTAGATTGATACAAAAACGACTTTTTGCGCATCCATCCGGAAAGGAAATGCCCTTTTAAGTTCTTTACAAGTAAGGACAATTACAGCTCTGACCACTTCTGATCTTTCTAGAGGCACAAAAATAGCGAAATGGAAAAAATCAATGCCATCCATCTCAAAATAAGGATCTCAATAATTGGTATTCCTATGAAAAAGTCCAATTATTTGATTAAAAAAAAAATTTGAAAGTCTATATATTATTATTTTTTTTAGAATATTTAATCGTGATAAAAAAATTTTGACAGAAAAAAAATGAATTAATAAAATTAAAATGAAAACTATATTCTATTTTTACGTCTTAAATGAAATCAATGGGCTATCATCGGCGGTCTTCTATGAGATCCGAGAGTATGGTAATTTTGTATCTTTGTAACAATTTTCGTTCTGGGGTTTACATATACTTGTCATTTTTGTTATACTGGAAATTGAGAAGGATTTTTTATTTCGTTTGGAAATTTCCCGAAAAGCTAATCATAGGTTCCTCTCTCCATCGGAACAATAGGGCCGTTAACCAAAATTTGAGCGAAAATATACTAAAAATAAAATCAATAAACAAATGATATTGAAATTTGTGAATCTTCAAGTTATTTTGGGAAACAAGAAAGAAGACCAACTCACGAAACGAGGTTTCATAATTATGAGAAACGAAAAAATTTGATCGTGTATCACTTTCTGAGTGCTGACGTCAATCACTTTCTGTCACTTTTTAGTGACAGAAAGCAACCTCGTACTATAATACGGATCATATAGGCTTATACGATCCGTATTGGGGTTGCATGTGAACCCTAGCTGTCAGCTTTGAAGGACAACCTAGCATTAACACGCATCGTATAGGCCTATACGATGCATATTTCCCCGCATGATCTAGACATTGTCAGCCTTTGACTGACCTTGAAGTTTAAATTTCAATAAATACGCATCGTATAGGCTTATACGATGCGTATTGAAGGTGTCAATTTAATTTTCCAAGGTGTCTCAATAACACGCCCATTTTTAATCCTTTTGAAGGCCACTTAAATTTTTTTTTTTACTAGTTACATAAATCTTAGTGTTATGGTCATTTTTTTCCTCTTCACTATCATCTCACCATCTAGTGTCTTACTTTCAGGTATCTGCAAAGGTGCTTACTTAAAAAATATGAATTTTCTGTACTAGTTACATAAATCTTAGGGGGTGCCTCGGCCACTTGACCAACATGTAAATCCGCTCTTAACGTCACAACATTCATTCCTCAACCTATGTAATGCCGTGAGGTATGGTGGGGCTTGGGTTGGGGCGTAGGTTGGGCATTGGTTGACATGTGGAATGGGTGGCAGAGATGGGCTAAACCCACATTCAACACGGTATGGTGGGGCGGGGGTTTGGTGGGCTTCGCTAGGCTGACTCGCTGGGCTATTTCAATATTATTTAAAATAACAAATTTAATTTTTTTAATATTTTTAAATAAAGAAAATTACAAAAAAAAAAAATCCTAACTTTTATATTTGTTTTTTATCTCTTCTCTCAACGCCAAGACTAGTTGTAACTCGTCACCCTGTAGGTGATCAATGGGCTGGGATAGAAATTTCAAATCATCCCGTTTTTGTTTCGCTGCATCTCTAGCGGCATCTCTAGCTTCTTTGCTCCTTCGTATTTCGGCCCTTTGTTGTTGGAATACGTTGAATGTATCCATCTTGCATGAAATGTCATCCAACTGCTCGCTGTATATTCCCCTACGCGAGCCAGAACTCCCAGCTGAAGGCGATGCCGTATCAGATCTAGATTTTTGAGCACGCCTTCTTGAGGCATTTCTTCCATACTCAGGCCGGTTTGTGATAGGTCGATGGAGGTTTGTGAAAGGTCGATGGGCGATTGTGAAAACAAGGTAGGTATCGAATCGTCGGTGTGTGGGAACTTAGTAAACACACGATTCCCGATATACGATGCATAACCCGCCATGTCGGGCATAGGAGAGTGTATGAAATATGGACGAGCTATTGGACGATTGGGTGGTGGGCTAGGAGTATTTTCTTGGAATCCATACGGGTTGCTCGGGTCAAAATGACGGTTGTAAGGATGTGGTAAAAAATGGAAGAAAAAATATGAGTTTTATAGTGAAAAAATGGAAGAAAAAATTAATTTTTTTTTAATATAGCCGTTGGCTAACGGCTAGCCCAACGGATCTTTTCTTTTGGCCATACACAGCCCGCCATGTCAGCTCGCTTCCCTCGCCTCACGCCCGGCTTGAAACCCAAGCCCCAAGGGCCACGCCCCAACCCACGCCCACCCGGGATGGTGGCTTGGGCGTTTTCTCCAAACCCACGCCCCAACCCAAGCCCCATACCCCACGGTCTTATGGTCATCCCTTCGCCTTTTTATTTTTTTTTAACATTTAAATCTTTAATAAATAAAATAATATTAAAACATTTACCAAGTAAAACATTTTTCACTGAATAATTTAAAGAAAAGCACATAATTAAAGAAAAGAGTTAAATGTCATTTTAGTCCATGTGGTTTGGGCCATTTTGCCAGTTTAGTCTAAATGTTTCAATTTTAACATGTGGGTCTAAAAAGGTTTCACAGTTGCCATTTTAGTCCACTGGGTTAACTTTATCCATTTTTTTCTGTTAACGAGAAGGTCAATTCGGTCATTGTATATGGATGAATTACCCTTTTAGTTAACAGAATTACATACAAAATGACCAAATTAGCCTTCTTGTTAACAGAAAAAATGGATGAAATTAACCAAGTGGACTAAAATGGCAACTGTGAAACCTTTTTGAACCCACAGGTTAAAAATGAAACATTTGGACTAAACTGGTAAAATGGCCCAAACCACAGGGACTAAAATGGCACTTAACTCTAAAGAAAAAGAAATTCTATACTTAAAAAGGAAAACTACATGATTTAAATAAAAAAAACTAAACACTCCATTTATTTTTTGAAATTTTATCCTTTATTCTAGCCGCCACTTCACGTTCTCTAGGTGGAAGATTGTCGATGTTGTTGGTACATATATTTGACTATAGTTGAGTCTATTTAGATCGAGTTGTGGTTGGTTGTTTGTGTTTTAGATGTTTAGAATAGTAGATATTACATATGTAGAGTGGCGGATTCAGTAATTTTTTCCAAGGGGTTCACTTTTTTAAATATTTCAATATTATTTGTCCGAACATAAAAAATACGGGTCGGTTCAACGGTTCGGGTCGGATAAGGTTCAACACTTAATAAAAATACGATACAATAATGAAAAAACATCGTCATGATAAACTTAAAAACACGTAATATAAATAAGATGGTCTTAAAAAACTTACCTACAACAAGCATAGTGATGGCGCCTCGCCTCCCGGGATTTCACTGACCGGAGATCTTGATTTCGCAAGAGTTTTGTTGTTTTCCAATATCTTTCCAACATTTATGAGCTTCAAATCATTTATTGATTTAGTCCCGTTTTCTCTGTATGTCAAAAGATTGAAAATGAATTGAAAATCTACAGATCTACACATCCCCTTCTAACTTTTTATAATTATTTTTATTTAATGCAACAATTCATAATCTTCTTTACTTCAAATAACATTTTTCAAATGCAAAAAAAATAACACGAATCAAGATTAAGGCATCACTAATCTAACCAAAATAAATTTTAAAACAATCATAAATTCTACAAACAAACTATCAATTCTAGATGCAAATTGTCTAGTAAAATCTCAAAACAAAAAATATCACAGAAATTAAGAATCTTGATATTGAATTAACCTTTGGGCCATTGCGAAATAATCTTTTCTTTCAAAGATCCAACAGTGGTGACTGGTGACAAAAAGTGTATTTGCTGGGACCAATATCAGTGCCATCAGCTAACCTAAATTTGATTTCAATAAGTTCTTCAGCCGTCATTACAACATAAGAATGTTAAAAATAGAGAATTGTATACACCATATGAATGTTAAAAACCAGAAGACCTTTAGAGAATTGATTACCTATAAATTAAATTGAATGTCTAAACAAATTGAATATTAAAATCAACAACTGATTACCTAGAAATTAAACTGAATATGTAAATCATCAAATTGGAAGTTAAAATCAAAAACTTATAGGGTTTAAACAATTAAACGGACCTGAAGGGCTGAAGAAAGTAACTAAACGAAGGAAGGGGCTGCGTGTGGACTCTAGGTTTGTGCGTTTGAGGAATAAACAGGAAAGGGCACGTGAACACTAAACCCTAATGGCCTAATTAGTTTTTTGAGTTTAAAAAAGGAATAAAAGCGCAAAAAAAGGGGGAAAACGGGTTGATGCCGAGTCGAACAGGGTACCTCAAGTACAAACAAGGTGCAGCTTACCAGTTTGCCATTTTATGCGTTTTCTGAAAGGGTTCCCCTACAAAATATTAAAGGGTTCCTTAAGGATTTTCTATATAACGTAACACTATAAATTACAAACCGAACAGGTTCCTAGGAACCCCCTCCCAGGCTGTAGATCCGCCCCTGCATATGTAAAGTCATATGTATGGAATGTCATATGTAGGAGATGGTTATGCACATGTATGCCTTGAGTAGAAGGCTCATACGAGTGAAGTGTTTATACGTATAGAGATGTCTATTTAAGCGTATTATTATGAATGTAATCACAACTTTTTGGAATTGATACGTTTTTAGAAGATAACCAAACTATGTCCAATTCTATATTGTTTTGTGTGTGTTATACATCCTTTGGATACAATTGACACGTATTGTTGTGTCGATTACATCGTATATGGATTTCGCACGTATACAATGTGTCTCATACAGTCGCGCATTTACTGACCCGATCCCTTTCGTGGACTTACAAGTGTTATCAAAGAAGTGTGTGTTTAGATTCTACGAGTATTCAGCCTAATTTGAGTATACAGTTGGAAAAAAAATTGAGCTAAAATATGTTTTTCAAGTTTGAGTGGGTGTTGATTGGATTTTAATAAAACTAGATAGAAAATCGAACAAGATCAAACTAAGTTTACGGAAGTGTTAGAAGTTGAAAATCGAACAAAGCGATATCAAAGTTGACGCGTAATTTGATCAAAAATGGTATTTGTGTGTTTTACGATCACCTAAGTCGTTAGAATTGGTCAGCGGGGAGAAATTTAGAAAACCAAAGACATTAAAAGAATTAAAAAAATCCAAAAAACCGTTAAAAAATTAAAAAATGAGTTCATGGAGTGTAAGAGAGGAAATGATAGTACATTAATTAGTGGATTGTTTGTCACATTTAAATCTAAATTGTCAAATTTTATATGGCTTAGCATTCATTAGACAGCTTTGTTAGCCCATTTTAGTTCATTTTGATAGAAATCTCCAAGAAAATTGTTTACAACCGATTAAAGAACAAGTCTAGCTGAACTCAGAATGAAGTGTCTGATGGTAGCCGAAATATATATGTCTGCAGCTTAAGTTTTTCATGCAACCTAAAGTTGATGACCAAAAGCTTCAGATTAAGAAGTTCAACAAAGATCAAACAACTGAAGTATTATCAACAATGACGAGCTGGTGCACAAAGCTTACAACCAATGTTGTGAAAACAACTTATACACATAGATATGTGATTCAAGGAGAATGCAATATCAGTGCACGCGGAGTCTCACTGGTAATGGAAGATTCCAAGTGTATATCTTCTAGAAGCTGATGAAGTAAGCACAAGTTAACAAGTTGTGCACAAAAATCAAAGGGATAAAAAGTTCAACTTGACCCTGTCACACTGCAACTGATGACGAAAACATCGAGGCGAGACACAATAGATTGCTCAAGGAGTCGTAACACTAAATTTGCAATAATAATTAAGATTCAACATTTCAAGTTATTTTGAGCTAAAAGTCCCCCGGAGCTAGAGTCAAGTGTTTGTCTTGTGTGTGGCAGCAACCTATTATAGAAAGTGGATACTTGTTGCCATACCACAAGACCATGATGAGGACACCTCCTTAGTAGCTCCTTGAACCTTTCCCAAGTTTCATATAAGGATTCCCCGTCCTCTTGTGAATATGTATTAATTTCAGTCATTAATTTAGCCGTTTTAGCAGGAGGGAAATACTTATATAAAATCTTTTGGGCTAGTTCATCCCAGGTGTTTACCGAACCAACTGGGAGGGTATTAAGCCAAGCCTTAGCTCGGTGTTTTAGCGAAAATGGAAACATTCAGAGGCGGATGGCGTCATTTGATGCTCCATTGATCCAAAAAGTATCACATATTTCCAAGAAGTTAGTAATATGTAAATGGGGATCTTCGTCCGCAAGCCCGTGGAAGGTTGCGGAGTTTTGGAGCATTTGTAACAAATGCGGCTGAAGTTCGAAGTTGTTGGCCTCGACATTCGGTCCATTGATAGCGGCGCCAAGATTACCTACAGTGGGTCGTAGGTAATCCATGAGGGTACGTTGAACCGCCATTGGAAGTGGGTCCCCCGAAACTTTCTCTTGGTTTTTAGCTTTAAGTCTTTTTCTCAAAAAGCATTCGGGTTCGTCTAGAGGCTCTTTTATGTCTCTACTGGAACTGGAGCTCATACACTGCGTAGAAAGTTCATGTGCGGCGCCTGGGTACCAAGTCCTGTAATAAAAACAAAAAGAACATTAGTCAGAAGTTTTACCACGGCCCCGTGCTCAGATGAACACGGCCGGTGGTCGGAGTTACAATTATTGTTTTCCGGATCCTTGTTACTGGGGAGCTCGACACGACCCCGTGCTGCACCAACACGGCCCTGGGCTCAGCTCTCTGTAACTCGGAAAATAAAAACTGCCAGTAACAATGTTGGGCACGGCCCGTGTCCGACCAGGAACAGCCCCGTGCTGCAGAAGCTGAAAATTCTACAAAAATCCTAAAGAAAAACAGAAGAATAAGAAAAACGATTAGGCCGTTGATTCCTAACTTTCTTAAAATCCTTGTGTCCCCGGCAACGGCGCCAAAAACTTGATGCGTGTCGAGTGTGATATGTTTTTATGCATATTTTTAACTCTTTTTAGCACTTTAGTCAAGTTTTAAATTTATAAAAAACGATATTCTACTAACACTAAACACACATATGGGCAAGTGCACCCATCGTGAGCGTAGTATAGTGTTGGTAAGATACCGAGGTCGTCCAAGGACACAAAAGCTTTTAATACCGGTTTATCCTCAACGTCTAATCAAATCAAAATTTTGGAAAAAAGGTTTTAAAAATTAAAATAAAAACTAACAATGCTGAAAACAAAAAGTAAATAAAAATAGATAGACAAGATGAATCACTTAGATCCGACTCGCCTTTAGTGTAACCTTTGTTGTTTTCCGTACTTTTGCACTTTTTAAGAGATTATCTTAGTTATATTAGTAGGCCCCTCTTTTGAAGGTGACGTTACCCTCAACCCAGTCGTTTGAGTCAGCAAGGATACAATCCTAAAGGGTTGGATTATTGAAAGATAATTAATTAAGTTATTAATGCGTAATGTGGTAGGCCCTTCTTTTAAAGGTGACGTTACCCTCGGCTAAGTGGTTTGAGTCAGCTGGGATACAATCCCAAGTAACCGGGTTAATGTATTAATAGTAGTTTACATATGAGGGGATCAAGCCATTCGCCCCACCGCTATCCAATACCAGTGGGTATTGAAGGAGGTCCTAGTAAGCTTGACCCAACACTGAACAAGGTAAGAACCTTTCCAAACCTTTCCCTTAACCCCCGACCAGGTATCCAACATATCTCTATATAGACCGTAGAGATATGAATGGTGTAAATCTTTTATTTTATATAGACTGTAAAATAACGCCAAGACACCACGGGCAAATGATAAGGAAGTTTCACCTTCAACATAAGAAACTAGTTATTAAAGTCATTAATACAAAACCAAATAAAAAGTGTGAAAATATTAAAAACAAAAGTATTACACTAAATGTTTGTCTTCACCAATTGATGTAAGAGACTTAGGAAAATGTGGCCATTGATTGTCAAGAACTCTTACTATCAATCTTGGATCCCGAGACAACTACACACACTCTATGATGGATGATGGATGATGGTGGTGGATGTGGGTTGTGATGGTGGTGGAGTGTGGGTGAAGTGTGAGAGAGGTGGTTTGCAAAGGGATACCTTGGAAGTGAACCAAGCACCTCTATTTATAGCCTGCACAGAAGCCCTGAAACGGCCCCGTATCCATTGGGCACGGCCCCGTATCCATCCACTTTCTCTTTCTTCTTTAAATGCAGTTTGTCTACGTTAATTGACCACGCCCCCGTGTCCGCTAGGCACAGCCCGTGTGCAGAAGCGTATCTGTACTATCAAGATTTGCTTGAATTCTGCGAATCTTAGCATTGACCACGGCCGTGTTGAGCTGGGCATGCCCCCGTGTTGGGAAATAGAAGCTTCTACAACTTTGTCTTTTTTTGCAGACACTTGGGCACGCCCCCGTGTCCGCTGGGCATGGGGCGTGTTCAGCCTTCTGATCTCTTATTTTTGCTTGGGATGATGCTGTCGGGGGGTCGGGCATGCCATGTTTATTCCTTTTCTTGTATTTATGTTAGTTTTAGCTGTATTTTTGCTTCTTTTGTCCATTTACGCTCATTTGGTCCTGAAAATACAAAACGAAGACAAAAGCACATTTTTCCAACATTTGTACTAAAAAATGGTTAGTTTTATGCCTCATTTGATGTAATTTATTTGTTGCATTTTACACACATCAGTCTCCATTTCGTCTTAACGTTCCCAAGTAAATTCGACACCACGCTTTCCTTCCCAACGTACCTTGACAATGGGAGTGTGACTACGTCTGAGCTATTTGACTTCACGAGTCATGATTTCAATAGGCTTTTCGATAAAGTGCATAATTTCATCGATGCGTGTGTGATCAAGAGGATTTTAAAGGCCTTCGTCAGCTAGGCACTTCTTGAGATTTGAAATGTGAAAAGTCGGATGAACGTTGCTAAGTTCTTGTGGTACCTCGAGTCGATAAGCCACTCTACCAATCTTTTCGATAATCTTGAAAGGACCTACTTAACAAGGACCAATTTTTCCCTTCTTACCAAAACGTACTACTATAACAAGCCGCATTTTTAGGTTAACATCATTAACTTTCACAGTAAATATCTACGATTTGAAGAACATTCGTATATGCAATTATTTCATACATGCAAATTATAACATACGAAACTAATACAACTACTAGGACTAGTCTTGTATATATAAAACAAAGTTTTTTGCTTAACTTTCTACCCAAGAATCAAAAATTAGAATCACGAGGGACTAGTACTGTGCAACACTAAAGTAAATGTATTAACTTACTAGAGAAGTTTATAATAATTAGAACTTTAGGGACTAGAAGGGTTTTTATTAGAACTTAAGGGACTAGAAGGGTTTTTATTAAAACTTGAGGGATTAGTAAGGAGTTATCAAAAAAATATAATAGAACAAACAACCCCAACCCTAAAACACCCAAACCTTGTGCGATTGACAAAAAAAAAAACGCAGTAGCTCTTTTCTCTCTCTCTCTCCCCGACTCTTCCCAGCAGCCCGTCTCCTCTCACTCGGCAACCTCCCCTCTCTCAAGATCATCTCTCGTTTGGTCTCTTCTTTCAGTAAACCCTAGCATCCATAATGTCACTATTTTGATGAGTATATTGATTATATAATGTGTATTGTACTATCTTGACTACTTGTTCATGTGTGTAATAAAAAATATGAGAGAATGCATTATCATATGTAGGTTATGTATATAGTTAGGATTGTATGATCGTTTTTAAGTATGATTGTATGTTGTTTTGTATGATAGGCATAATTAGGATTTTGCATATGAGTATGATCTTGATAGAAAGTGGTGTTAAATCTGATCTACGATGTTATAGGCATGCTAGGATAGTGTAAAATATGCTAAAGATGATCTTATTCACATTTTTATTAATTGCTGTAAGTTAACAGCTTCTGATCAGAAAATTGTATTGACTTGCAATGGTCTAATATCGGCTAAAACATAACGAAACTTCATAGTTTTTAAGTCTAAGATCAAGTTCAAAGAAATAGCTTTCAAACTGAAATGGTTTCGTATTTTCCGATAAGTTTTGGTTAGTCAAAAGGTTAAAACGAAATCAAAGGTCAAAGCTGCGTTTTTGTGCAGAAAATAGGGGTGACGAGTCATGACTTGGTTAATATTTATAGTTAAGACTTGAGATTTTTACAGTAGATAACCATAGGAGATCATGAGACACTCCACCCCGGTTTTGACAAGATGTATCATGGCCTATAGGCCTTGTACTGGTGGCCAAACATGAAAGCTAACATAGCCACTTATGTGATCAAGTGCTTGACCTATACTAGAGTCAAAATTGAGTACCAAAAGCCATCTAGTTTGCTTCAGCAACCAGAACTACCAATGTGGAAATGGGAGTAAATTTCCAGGGATTTTATCAAAAGCTTACTGAAGACTTAGAGCGGGAATGACACCATCTGGATGATTGTGGATCGCCTAACTAAATCTGCTCATTTCATTGCAATCAAAGAAATAGACAAGTACGCCAAACTTGCCAACATTTACATGAAGGAAGTAGTCAATCAACATGTCGTGCCAATTTCCATCATTTCTGATTGTGATTCCCATTTTACATCCCACCTTTGGCAATCTATGTAGAAATATTTAGGCTCGCGCTTAGATATGAGCAATGTATACCATCCCCAAACTAATGGTCAGAGTGAGCGTACTATCCAAACTCTCGAAGACATGCTTCGGGCATGTGTTATTGTCTTCGGTAATAGTTGGGAGAGACACCTACCCTTGGTGGAATTCTCCTACAATAATATTTACCACTCTAGTATTTAGGCAGCACCGTTCGAAGCGTTGTATGAATGGAAATGTCGATCCCCTCTCTATTGGCTACAATCGGAGACAACTAGAGCACCGGTCCTGAACTCGTACTTAAAACCTATGAGAAAATCATTCAAATCATGAATTGTATGGCAGCAGCACGTGATCGTCAGAAAAGTTATGCTGATAAACGTAGAAAACCATTCGAATTCAAAGTGGGTGATAGGGTTTTGTCAAAAGTCTCACCTTGAAAGGTGTGGTCCATTTTGGGAAACGAGGCAAGTTAAATCCGCGTTACGTTGGACTGTTTAAAATTGCAGAAAGAATCGGTAAGGTGGCATACAAACATGGCCTAGCCGAACAACTCAGTGGAGTGCACAACGTCTTTCACGTCTCGAATCTAAATAAGTGCCTATCTGAAGAGACACTTGTGGTTCCATTCAAAGAGCTAAAAATCGATGATAAATTGCGTTTTATTTAGGAACCAGTTAAAATTATGGATAGTGAAGTCAAAACCTTAAACACAGCAAAATTCCGATTGTAAGGGTTCGTTGGAATTCGAAGCGTGGATCGGAGTTCACATGGGAGCGCGAGGATTAAATGATGCGCAAATATCCTCAACTGTTCAAAACTGTTACACCAAATGCCGAACCTAATAGTGAATTTCAGGAAGAAATTTCTATTCAACTTAGGGATGATGTGATGACCGGGGAAACTCATCACACACTTTAACTTCTTCAGTGACTGCTTACTAAATTTCAGGACCAAATCTCTTTCAACTTGGGATTGATGTGACAACCTGCATTTTTAGGTTAACATCACTCAAAACTAATACAAGTAGTGGGATAGTCTTGTATATATAAAACAAAGTACCCAAGAATCAGAAATTAGAATCACGGGGGACTAGTGTTGTGCACACACTAAAGTTAATTTAATAACTTTCTAGACAATTTTCCAATAGTTAGAACTTTAGGGACTAGAAGGGTTTTTATTAGAACTTAAGGGACTAGAAGGGTTTTTATTAGAAGTTGAGGGATTAGTAAGGAGTAATCAAAAAAATATAATATAACAAACAACCCCAACCCCAACCCTAACCCCAACCCCAACCCTAAACATGCCTAAATCTTATATGTTCGACAAAAAAAATAATAAATGCAACAGCTTTCCTTTCTCTCTCGGTGACTCTTCTCAGTAGCCACTCTCCTCTCTCTCGGCAGCCTCCCCTCTCTCAAGATCATCTCTCGTTTGGTCTCTTCTTTTGGTAACCTTAGCATGTATAAAGTCACTATTTTGATATGTATATTGCTTGTATAATATGTATTGTACTATCTTGACAACTTGTTCATGTGTGTAAATATGAGAGTATGCATGATCATAGGTAGGTTTACGCAATCGGTTATGTGTAAAGTTAGGATTGTATGATCGTTTTTAAGTATGATTGTATGTGGTTTTGTATGATAGGCATGATTAGGGTTTTGCATATGAGTATGATCTTAATAGAAAGTGGTGTTAAATCTGATCTACGAAGTTATATGCATGCTAGGATAGTGTAAAATATGCTAAAGATCATCTTATTCACGTTTTTGTTAATTGCTGTAAGTTAACAGCTTCTGATCAGAAATATGTGTTGACTTGCAAAGGTCATATATCGGCAAAATCATAATGAAGCTTCATAGTTATTAAGTCTAAGATCAATTTCAAAGAAATAGCTTTCAAACTGAACTGGTTTCGTATTTTTCCAATGAGTTTTGGTCAGTCAAAAGGTTAAAACGAAATTAAAGGTCAAAGCTGCGTTTTTTGTGCAGAAAATAGGGCTCATGACGTGGGTCATAAATTGGTTAATATTTATAGTTAACACTTTATATTTTTTACAGTAGATAACCACAGGATATTGTGAGACACTCCAACTGGAATTTCGTCAATTAGGCCAACGTGGATTTTTATATAAAATAAACGATAAACTGTCATTAGAAAATCACATTTTTGACCTTTGAAAGGAAACGTATTTTTAACGAATTTTCTAAAAGTATTTAGGACCCAAGAAACTAATACAAACCATTTTAGACTAATTGACATGTCTCGTAAAAATTTTATAATTTTCCGACCCGTTTGGTATGTTAAATAAAATTCACAAAACCGGCTTAAAAACTGATGATGAGCTGAAATCCTGAAACTTTGTGTTAGCTTTTAAAAAGATGTTTAATTGGTTTTACAAGTGTTCTTGGGATGTGTAATTTGTATAAATGTCATAGAACATTTAGGCGTGATTACGTGGTATACGTGTGTGACAACTGGCACAAAACCGGTAATTTCCGTACACGTTAATCATTATTTAAATGACTGCAATTATGTGCTTAATTGTCAGCCATGTCTGATTACATACTAAACAAGTGAATTCATGCATGTTGTATACTACAAAATATTGCTTTATGCATAAACGAGAGCGTTGCGTCAAAAATACTAGTAAACTCACCGGTAAGACACACTGTGTCAACAGAACTGCAGAAAGCAGTCAGACAATAAAATTGGAGCCTAGGTGTAGGTCCGACAACAAGAATGCATTAAAACCCAAGAGTACATACAAGGGTTTAATATATATACAATGCGAAAGCAAAATTTAGCACTAAAAAGCACCCGAAACGCACTTTAAGTGCAGAATTTATATAATTCAGCAATAATTCAGCATTTAGACATATGAATATTTTGCAGAAATGTCGTTTTATTATCCAGAATATTTCCCTAAGTGTTGGGAATCGTTAGTGTTACAAAAAGATACTTATTAAACACTAAAATGTGCAATTTAGCACTTTAACGAATCGGTATGTAACCGAACAACCGGACTTTACCCGGAACATAAAAATATTGTCATTAATATAGTTGTTCTTTTTCTGAGCCAGTTAGGGTCCCCGAATACCCTAACACCCACTGTAAAGCACAACACACTAGTAACCGGGTTAATCCCTAAACTAGCTAAACTAACCAAACTACATGCTAACTAAATAGTTGATTTGGAACCGGATACCCCCCCCCCTAACCAAACCGTCCCCAAGAGGGGGACACCCTTTGTACCCTTATGATTATTTTAATCATCTTGTTTAATATCTAGGTAGCATAAAATCCAATGGACCATGACCTTAACTTTGCCTATAAGTTCTAACTCTTGCACACATGATCATTCACTACACAACTCACAACAACACTCCCTCTCTCTCTCTAGAAAGCTCACGGCCGAACACCCTCTTGCACCCATCAATTTTTCGAGCTTTGATCTTCACATTCCAAATTTATACAAGCGTTAAGGATCACGTATAAGGAGGCTTGGCGCAATCGGAAGGCGAAGGACCTCACCCTATTGCTTTTATCCACTCATTTTGCGCTTAGATTCTTCCCTAGCCTCGAGCTAGTAGTAAGTTGCTTGAATCACACTCTCGAACTATTTTAAAGTGGTTAAAAAGTTATGTAACGGCTAAAACTCGTAAACATACAAGTTGATACATAAAAGTCTACTAAAAATGCTAGTAATGGTGGTTAAAAGCTTGAATGTTGTGTAAATCTTGTAGTATTTGATTTGTGTGGTTATTTAGGCCCGATCTATGTTGTGGTAGCTCGGATCATCGTTTAACCCGGATTGGTCATGATCAAGGATTATGACATAAAGCTTGTTTAAGTGTAACAAGGGTTAGGTGATGAAACTCTACCACACATCAAACTTGAACTTGTGTAAAATCGATTTTACTTATGAAATGGTGTTCAAAACTAGTAGATCTACGGATCTACAAGCGGTACTTTCGAAGGACCAAGTGTCCAAGAAATCATATTTTCTAAAGCCGGATCTTACATGAAAAAGAATGATTTTAGCAAACACACGAGTGTGTAAACACTTGTGTAACACAAAGTTTCGACAAAATAACTATTTTTGTAAATGTTGACCGGAAGTTGTAAAGATGTAACTTCTTTAAAAACGAGACTTTCAAGAAACGAAGTTGATCTATACAAAGATCCACTAAAAATAATGGAAGGATACTACCTATTTTGGAAAAACCACAAGTTCATGTATTTCTGCGATTATATCTATTTTAACTAGTTGCATATTGTTTATTGTTGAATGAGGAAATTGTTGACGATTTAAAAGAAAATAAACACATGTTTTGAAAACATGGGAAACCTCCATTTTTAGGGGAAACTCTGTCAGAATTTTTATAAATTTTGACACTTAGAAAAATATAAGTTTTTGAGAAACTTATTCCCTAAAAATGTGTTTAAAAGTAGTACCAAGGTTTCCCTAATTTTTGGTGATAAGAAATGAGGATTTCTTCAAAATAAAAATGGATATTAAGTATGTATATATTTTTGAGAAAAATATATATATTATTTTATCACCAACTTCTGTGCTAAGTGTATAAAGTATGTGTTATACGTGCTAGTGTGTTAAGACTTAAAAATACACTAAATACTCATGAGGAGTATAAACATAAAAATACACATACAAAATACAAGATACATAATTCGGGTGCGAAGTGCAAAACACAAAAGACTTATATTTATTTTAGAGGAAATAATATAAGTAAGATACGTAGTTAAAAATATGAAATATTTTTAACACAACAATACAAATACAAAAGAGAGTGACTGTACTTGTGCGATACAAGTTTAGTGACTAACATTAAGAAAACGCGTATAGGTTACGACGTTAAGTAAGCAAATCCGGTGAAGTTTACGACGCACAGGAACGCAAAGTTGTGAGTTCATGCTCCCCCTTTTCTTTTAACTGTTTTCAGTTTTATACCTTCGGGGGTGGAATACATGTTACACATATTACAATGTTTACAAATGGTATGATGGATACAAGAATGATACGAGAAATCGTGTCACGAATAGGGTACCATAAGCACCATTAATCGTGTACATACTTAGACCGCAGAACAAAAGGTTAGATCTAATGGGTTCCGGGCAGCCCCACTCTTGGCCACTCTTTTACCAAGCAGTGTTTTTGTGTCTCATTCGTGAATCGACTACAGAAAAATGCCTATGGTTTGGTGACTTCCTATGTCGTGTCATATGTTAATGGCTTTGCAACCCATTAACACTTGATACATACAGAAATGTTTGATTTATACATGAGTACGTGGTGTACACAAAAGAATTGATTTATACAAAATACAAATTATGTTTTCATACAAAGTATACAAACGTGAAAAACAAAAATTGCATGAATTCACACCAACTTTATGTTGACGTTTTTCCAAAACTCACATGTATTTCAGGTAACTAGGATGGATGTGCGCGTGGTCTTACTCATGCTCGTGGATGTCGCTTTGTCTATCTTTAAATAAAGTTGTGACTTTTAAGACAATATGTTATCTCGTGTTGTAAACACTTGACATATGTTTTCAGTAATGTAATATTTGAAGATATTTTTGAGCATGTAGTATGTTTACTCTTCGTATGCAATGAGAACCTTTCATGATCACACCTCGTGCTTCCGCCACAGAAAGGGGTGTGACAGATTGGTATCAGAGCTAGGATTGTAGTGAACCAGGATTCCTTCTCGAGTCTAGTCTACAATCTCTAGGATCCTTTCACAAAAACAATTTTCAAAGAGTTTTCATTGCATAAAACGTCCTGCGACATCCACTACCTGAAACTAGTTACATGAGTCTAGAAAAGACACTACGAGACTTAGAGTGCACTTGAGTAGCACTTGTCATTGACTAGAAATTACTTGCAATTATGTGTGATAATTAGCATGTACTAGACGTAGAATGTCACAAGTATACGTGACTCTACCTAAAAGCAATGGCCTATCTGAAGGAAGAGATACGAGGATGAAACGAACTGTGCGGACTGTGCAAGGAGTTACGTAATTATGGATGCATACATAATTATGGAATTCAGTGCACAGAAACCACAGCAAGTCTTGTCACGTATAGATTCCCACAGTGCAAGCCTACTAAGTACTCTGCTAGAGTAATAATTGTTTGATGTCACTTATGTGATATATACCTGTGAATATATATACTACTACTGCCTAGTAGGACGATATCAAACAAACGTGTAACCCTGTTGTGTTATGTTCTGTCAGAACATGGCACCCAGGAAAGCTGTGAATGCTCGCAATGACGATCAACCTCCTCCTCCCCCACTGCCAAGAACTGCTGATGAGCTGAACGCCCTACTGGAGGAAAGGATCTCCGCTGCTATCGCCCAGTACGAGGCGAACCGAACTCAAGACAGTGGAGGACCAAGCAACGCTAGACGTAATGGGAACGGAGATTCGTCTGGAGGCAATGCAGCTCAAGGTAACCTTAAAACAATTTACTAAGCATGAAGAGATCTATGAACGGTCCTTGTTTCATTATTTCTTCGATTGCTCATAAGTGAATTGGTTGGGTTAATTCCAGGCTGCACTTTCAAGCAGTTCCTCGACTGCAAGCCGATGAACTATGACGGCACAGGAGGTGCAGTAGCATTTGTGCGCTGGACGGAGAAGACTGAAGCTACTTTCCGCATGAGCAAGTGTACCGCGGATCAACAAGTCACCTTTCCTACTGGGTTGTTTGTCGATGAAGCTCTGACTTGGTGGAACCTGCAAGTCCAAACCTTTGGCGATGATGCCGCTTATGGCTTAACTTGGGAGGAACTGAAGGAAAGAATGAGAGAGAAGTACTGCTCTCGTGCTGAACTCCAAAGGCTGGAGACGGAGTTCTGGCACTTGACCATGGAAGGTGCTGACATTAATGGTTACACTCGAAGGTTCCATGATCTCTCCAGAGTGCTTCCCTACATGGTGACTCCCGAATTCAAGCATGTTGAACGCTACATTTGGGGACTGGCCTCAGAGTTTCGTGGCATGGTGACGTCAGCCAAACCACAAATAATCACCGAGGCTGTAACTCTGGCTGTCAGCCTTACTGAAAATTGTGTTCGAATGAAGACGCTATCACTGAACCCAACAGAAAATGCCGAGACGCATGCTGAGTCGCCTGGCGACAAGAAAAGGAAATATGCAAACTTGAATCAAGCAACTCGTAACAACAAAGGTTCCAACAAGAAGCGTAACCCTAACCCGCCTCAAGGGGCGAAACCTCTTGCAGCCATGAATGACGCACCAGCAAGGGGATACCGTGGCACCTTGCCCAAATGCCATCGGTGTAAACGCCATCACGAGGGAGCTTGTCGCATCTCAAAGTGTGACAAGTGTGGAAAGTTGGGTCACCACACTGAAGACTGCTGGAGTAAGAGGAACGAGAATGGAAATCGTAATGGGGCTGATGATAGGAACAATGGTGGAAATGGAAACGGTGCTGGTAACGGGAATGGGCGAAACCAAGGATGCTTCAGATGTGGAAGCAAAGATCATTTCATGAAGGACTGCCCAGAGAGAAACAATGCTCAGGCCCGAGCATTTGTGATTGGAGCAAGGGACGCACGCGAGGACCCTAATGTGGTCAACAGTACATTCCTCATTAACAATCACTTTGTATCCATATTATTCGACACTGGCGCCGATTATAGCTTCATGTCTGTGGAATTTAAACGCATACTTGGAATAGAACCTAGTAGATTAGAAATTCCTTATTCCATAGAACTAGCCAATGGCAAACTTGTTGAATCGAGTGAAGTTGTTAGAGGCTGTACGCTGGAACTTGGTGAACGAATATTTAGCATCGACCTCTTACCTATTCAATTAGGTAGCTTCGATGTAGTGGTCGGGATGGACTGGTTGTCCAAGAACAAAGCTGAAGTCATTTGTCATGAGAAAATCATTCGCATTCCTCTGGCGAATGATGAAACTCTCATAGTACATGGAGAAAGATGAAACGCCCCTCTACGATTCATCAGTTGTATGAAGGCACAGAAGTGCTTAAGGAAAGGATGTGTTGCTTTCCTAGCACACGTTGTAGATACGAAGGCTGTGGAGCCAAAACTCGAAGACATTCCTGTGGTGAAGGAATTTCCTGATGTATTCCCTGAAGATCTGCCAGGACTACCTCCGCAACGACAAGTCGAATTCCACATAGACTTGGTTCCAGGAGTCGCTCCTGTAGCCAAGGCTCCATATCGACTTGCACCATCCGAAATGCAAGAATTATCTACACAACTTCAGGAGTTGTTGGATAAAGGATTCATAAGGCCAAGCTTCTCACCCTGGGGAGCTCCAGTATTATTCGTGAAGAAGAAGGATGGATCACTGCGGATGTGTATCGATTACAGGGAACTGAACAAGCTCACAATCAAGAATCGGTATCCGCTACCGAGGATTGATGACTTGTTTGATCAACTGCAAGGATCAAGCTACTATTCCAAGATCGACCTTCGATCTGGATACCATCAGCTGAGAATCCAAGATGAAAGCGTGCCGAAGACTGCATTCAGAACACGCTATGGGCACTACGAATTTCTTGTGATGCCGTTTGGGCTGACGAATGCACCAGCGGTCTTTATGGATCTAATGAACCGCGTATGCAAACCATATCTCGATAAATTCGTGATTGTATTTATCGATGATATCCTGATTTACTCACGAACGAAAGAGGAGCATGAGCAACATCTCAGAACCATCTTGGAACTACTGAAGAAAGAGAAGCTTTATGCAAAGTTCTCGAAATGCGAATTCTGGATTCGCGAAGTACAATTTCTTGGTCACGTGGTGAATGAGAAGGGCATTCATGTAGACCCGTCCAAGATTGAAGCAATAAAGAATTGGGAAGCTCCCAAGACCCCAACTGAAGTTCGACAATTTTTGGGCTTAGCGGGCTATTACCGACGATTCATCGAGAATTTCTCAAAGATAGCTCAACCGCTAACGACCCTTACACAGAAGGACAGGAAATACGACCGGGGTCACAAACAAGAAGAAGCCTTTCAGCTACTTAAGAACAAGCTCTGCGATGCACCGATACTATCGTTACCCGAAGGCACTGAAGACTTCGTGGTATACTGCGACGCCTCACGACAAGGCTTGGGTTGCGTGCTCATGCAACGCCAAAAAGTCATCGCTTATGCTTCAAGACAACTGAAGGTTCACGAGAGAAATTATACCACTCACGACCTGGAGCTGGGTGCAGTGGTATTCGCCTTGAAGATTTGGCGACATTACTTATATGGTACTCGATGTACAATCTTCACAGATCACAAAAGCTTACAACACATATTTGTTCAGAAGGAATTGAATATGCGCCAGCGACGTTGGGTTGAGCTGCTAAATGATTATGACTGTGAGATTAAGTACCATCCTGGAAAGGCGAACGTTGTAGCGGACGCGTTGAGCCGAAAAGAAAGGGTTAAGACCCTAAGGGTTCGAGCATTGGAAATGACCATTCGAACGAACCTCACTGCATGCATTCGTGATGCACAACAAGAAGCCCTTAAAGAAGAGAACCGTAAAGCTGAATACCTACGGGGTATGCTGAAATACATGGTGCCAAACGAAGAGGGAGCCTTATACTTCAAGAAGCGGATTTGGGTTCCACTCTATGGTGGCATACGAGAAGTCATCCTTAATGAAGCGCATAAATCGAGATACTCGATCCATCCAGGATCAGATAAAATGTATCAAGATTTGAAAGGATATTATTGGTGGCCGAGACTCAAGAGCGACGTTGCTGTCTACGTTGGAAAATGCCTAACCTGTGCTAAGGTTAAGGCAGAATATCAGAAACCGTCCGGCCTACTACAACAACCAGAGATTCCCGTGTGGAAGTGGGAACAAATCTCGATGGACTTCATAACGAAATTACCCAGGACCCCGAGAGGGCACGATGTGATATGGGTAATAGTTGATCGATTGACGAAGTCTGCGCATTTCCTACCAATCCGAGAGAAGGATAGCACTGGAAAGCTTGCTGAAATATACTTAAGAGAAATTGTGGCACGACATGGAGTGTCAATCTCCATTATTTCAGACAGAGATGGACGCTTTGTCTCAAGAATCTGGCAATCATTTCAGGAAGCCTTCGGATCTCAGTTAGAACTGAGCACGGCATTCCATCCGCAAACAGACGGCCAGAGCGAACAGACTATACAAACGTTAGAAGATATGCTTCGCGCATGTGTCATGGATCTAGGCGGCAGCTGGGATACTCATCTACCTTTAGTTGAGTTTTCCTATAATAACAGCTATCATACGAGCATAAAAGCCGCGCCGTTCGAAGCTCTGTATGGCCGCAAATGCCGATCGCCCTTATGTTGGGCAGATGCCAGAGATAAACGTATGGTTGGTCCTGAACTTGTACAAGAGACAACCGACAAGATTGCGCAGATCCGAGAGCGCATTAAGGCGGCTCGAGATCGACAAAAGAGCTACGCCGATCCGAAAAGGAAATCGGTAGAATTCAAGGTGGGAGACAAGGTGTTGTTAAAAGTCTCACCATGGAAGGGCGTAGTCAGATTTGGAAAGCGTGGAAAGCTGAATCCACAATACATCGGACCATTCAGAATATTGAAGAGAATTGGTACCGTGGCATACAAGTTGGAGTTACCGGAAGAACTTAATGGAGTACATGATACGTTTCATGTATCCAACCTGAAGAAGAGTCCAACACAAGAAAGCGTGATCATCCCAATGGATGAAGTGCATATTGATGAAGCCCTCCGATTTACAGAAAAACTCGTTGAGGTTACCGACTGGAAAGTCAACAAGACCAGGAGGAGCAGCGTAAAACTTGTCAAAGTACGTTGGAGCTCTAAGCACGGACCCGAGTACACATGGGAACGTGAAGACCAGTTCAAGAAAACGTATCCCCACCTATTCAAGAAGACTCCAGCGAGAGTTAGTTCAGCCTGAATTTCGGGACGAAATTCTTTTAACGGGGGGAGACTGTGACAATTGGCACCAAACCGGTAATTTCCGTACACGTTAATCATTATTTAAATGACTGCAATTATGTGCTTAATTGTCAGCCATGTCTGATTACATACTAAACAAGTGAATTCATGCATGTTGTATACTACAAAATATTGCTTTATGCATAAACGAGAGCGTTGCGTCAAAAATACTAGTAAACTCACCGGTAAGACACACTGTGTCAACAGAACTGCAGAAAGCAGTCAGACAATAAAATTGGAGCCTAGGTGTAGGTCCGACAACAAGAATGCATTAAAACCCAAGAGTACATACAAGGGTTTAATATATATACAATGCGAAAGCAAAATTTAGCACTAAAAAGCACCCGAAACGCACTTTAAGTGAATAATTTATATAATTCAGCAATAATTCAGCATTTAGACATATGAATATTTTGCAGAAATGTCGTTTTATTATCCAGAATATTTCCCTAAGTGTTGGGAATCGTTAGTGTTACAAAAAGATACTTATTAAACACTAAAAGGTGCAATCTAGCACTTTAACGAATCGGTATGTAACCGAACAACCGGACTTTACCCGGAACATAAAAATATTGTCATTAATATAATTGTTCTTTTTCTGAGCTAGTTAGGGTCCCCGAATACCCTAACACCCACTGTAAAGCACAACACACTAGTAACCGGGTTAATCCCTAAACTAGCTAAACTAACCAAACTACATGCTAACTAAATAGTTGATTTGGAACCGGATACCCCCCCCCCCTAACCAAACCGTCCCCAAGAGGGGGACACCCTTTGTACCCTTATGATTATTTTAATCATCTTGTTTAATATCTAGGTAGCATAAAATCCAATGGTCCATGACCTTAACTTTGCCTATAAGTTCTAACTCTTGCACACATGATCATTCACTACACAACTCACAATAACACTCCCTCTCTCTCTCTCTAGAAAGCTCACGGCCGAACACCCTCTTGCACCCATCAATTTTTCGAGCTTTGATTCTCACATTCCAAGTTTATACAAGCGTTAAGGATCACGTATAAGGAGGCTTGGCGCAATCGGAAGGCGAAGGACCTCACCCTATTGCTTTTATCCACTCATTTTGCGCTTAGATTCTTCCCTAGCCTCGAGCTAGTAGTAAGTTGCTTGAATCACACTCTCGAACTATTTTGAAGTGGTTAAAAAGTTATGTAACGGCTAAAACTCGTAAACATACAATTTGATATATAAAAGTCTACTAAAAATGCTAGTAATGGTGGTTAAAAGCTTGAATGTTGTGTAAATCTTGTAGTATTTGATTTGTGTGGTTATTTAGGCCCGATCTATGTTGTGGTAGCTCGGATCATCGTTTAACCCGGATTGGTCATGATCATGGATTATGACATAAAGCTTGTTTAAGTGTAACAAGGGTTAGGTGATGAAACTCTACCACACATCAAACTTGAACTTGTGTAAAATCGATTTTACTTATGAAATGGTGTTCAAAACTAGTACATCTATGGATCTACAAGCGGTACTTTCGAAGGACCAAGTGTCCAAGAAATCATATTTTCTAAAGCCGGATCTTACATGAAAAAGAATGATTTTAGCAAACACACGAGTGTGTAAACACTTGTGTAACACAAAGTTTCGATAAAATAACTATTTTTGTAAATGTTGACCGGAAGTTGTAAAGATGTAACTTCTTTAAAAACGAGACTTTCAAGAAACGAAGTTGATCTATACAAAGATCCACTAAAAATAATGGAAGGATACTACCTATTTTGGAAAAACCACAAGTTCATGTATTTCTGCGATTATATCTATTTTAACTAGTTGCATATTGTTTATTGTTGAATGAGGAAATTGTTGACGATTTAAAAGAAAATAAACACATGTTTTGAAAACATGGGAAACCTCCATTTTTATGGGAAACTCTGTCAGGATTTTTATAAATTTTGACACTTAGAAAAATATAAGTTTTTGAGAAACTTATTCCCTAAAAATGTGTTTAAAAGTAGTACCAAGGTTTCCCTAATTTTTGGTGATAAGAAAAGAGGATTTCTTCAAAATAAAAATGGATATTAAGTATGTATATATTTTTGAGAAAAATATATATATTATTTTATCACCAACTTCTGTGCTAAGTGTATAAAGTATGTGTTATACGTGCTAGTGTGTTAAGACTTAAAAATACACTAAATACTCATGAGGAGTATAAACATAAAAATACACATACAAAATACAAGATACATAATTCGGGTGCGAAGTGCAAAACACAAAAGACTTATATTTATTTTAGAGGAAATAATATAAGTAAGATACGTAGTTAAAAATATGAAATATTTTTAACACAACAATACAAATACAAAAGAGAATGACTGTACTTGTGCGATACAAGTTTAGTGACTAACATTAAGAAAACGCGTATAGGTTACGACGTTAAGTAAGCAAATCCGGTGAAGTTTACGACGCACAGGAACGCAAAGTTGTGAGTTCATGCTCCCCCTTTTCTTTTAACTGTTTTCAGTTTTATACCTTCGGGGGTGAAATACATGTTACACATATTACAATGTTTACAAATGGTATGATGGATACAAGAATGATACGAGAAATCGTGTCACGAATAGGGTACCATAAGCACCATTAATCGTGTACATACTTAGACCGCAGAACAAAAGGTTAGATCTAATGGGTTCCGGGCAGCCCCACTCTTGGCCACTCTTTTACCAAGCAGTGTTTTTGTGTCTCAGTCGTGAATCGACTACAGAAAAATGCCTATGGTTTGGTGACTTCCTATGTCGTGTCACATGTTAATGGCTTTGCAACCCATTAACACTTGATACATACAGAAATGTTTGATTTATACATGAGTACGTGGTGTACACAAAAGACTTGATTTATACAAAATACAAATTATGTTTTCATACAAAGTATACAAACGTGAAAAACAAAAATTGCATGAATTCACACCAACTTTATGTTGACGTTTTTCCAAAACTCACATGTATTTCAGGTAACTAGGATGGATGTGCGCGTGGTCTTACTCATGCTCGTGGATGTCGCTTTGTCTATCTTTAAATAAAATTGTGACTCTTAAGACAATATGTTATCTCGTGTTGTAAACACTTGACATATGTTTTCAGTAATGTAATATTTGAAGATATTTTTGAGCATGTAGTATGTTTACTCTTCGTATGCAATGAGAACCTTTCATGATCACACCTCGTGCTTCCGCCGCAGAAAGGGGTGTGACAACGTGTATGCATGAAACTTGTCATAACCTCGTTGTAGTTTGATTGCATGATAATAACGCGTTAAACATGAAAACTGATCTAAAATTTGTACGTGCATGTGTGGTAAAAACCAACGTGAAACCAAATTGAGATATCCTTATAACCTAACTAACAACAACATGGTAATCATATCTGGACATGTTTGTTCCGTAACTTTCCCTGGTTAATTATCTCTTACCGAGCAAATCTAAGGTTAGTTCACTACTTTACTAAAAACATGCATCCCTTGTTTGGGACTACCTTATCCCTTGTTTGGGACCCACATATATATTACTGGGAGAAATACCACCATTTGAATGGCTTAATTTAATTTGAAAATGAGAAAGGTTGAAGCATAAAATACATAAAATAAATACAAGCATAAAAGAGGTTCGATTAAAACTTGGAATGTTCCAGAACGGAACTAAGACTAATCCAAGGTAGTCAAAACTTCTTTGAGTTCGGGAATCATGCTTTGGCCTAATAGGTAGATTACTCTCGCTGAAATTTTGGGTAACAATATTCACCCTTCCGGTTACCACATTTCCCTTATCAAACGAAAGCTTGAGGCATTGGAGGGATTGGAAATCGAGGAATAGGACTAGTCACCTGGGTGGTGTCGTTCCTGAAACATGGTTTGGTACTTATCCATTATGATAAGGAAACTCATACTAACTCGTTGGTAAGGGTCTACAAGAGTAGGGAGAGTGAAATTGCCATCAAGGTAAGGAAATCACTTATATCTTAATGGTGTAATTTTGTAAAACAACATTTAGCGGATTGAAAGTCGTCACCAAAGTATGGGAATCACACCTATTTTAGTGAGTTTGTTTCCTTTGTGAAATACGAGTTTCTTCGTGTCGTTGTATAATTTCACCTTAGGAAAGACATATTTTAAGACCAAAAGATAAGACAAGAAGTAAGTTTGGGAAGCATCAAATACTTTTATCCATGATAAGAGAAAGGTCAAATATGGAACAAGTAGACCAAAAGACAAGACAAGAAGCAAGTTTGGGAAGCATCAAATATTTTTATCCATGATAAGAGAAAGGTCAAATATGGTACAAGTATCACTCGTGCGAGTTTCTCAACTATAGACTATGTCAAACATGACAATTTTTCCTAATTCACTATAGTTATGGCTCCGATACCAATATGTCACACCCCAATCGATAACGGAAATATCGGGGCGAGACGTAATAGATTGCTCAAGGCATCATAACACTAAATTTGTGATAATAATTAAGATTCAAAATTTCATTGTCATATATCCGAATAACATGATACATTGTTCAACAAGAAATACAACAATCGGGAATTTCATAACTAAAAAAATCAGAATGCATAAATAAATTAGGTGAGTTTCTAAATCCACCCTAATTCATTTCTTGTGATAGCATCATCAAACATTTCCTATATGTATAAAATAACCATCAACACAAATTATGTCCAATAACATAGCATATATAAAAATGAGTCTCGAATCCACATGTTTAAAGTATACTAAATCATGTAACATACTAGCATGCATTAGCCTAAATATCAATCCAAAGTTTGGCACTAGTGTAACATTATCATCAAAGTAAATAAGGTCGTAAAGAATAACTTAGCAATGACCCAAAAAATGGGTGTAGTGCTAATCCTATAGTGTTATACATGTTAAGGGACGCATGAAAGGTTAATAATAAATAGCTAAGCATAAGATTAATCTAGCATGTATTCACATTTAGCACAACAAATAAGCATGTTTTAGGATTTAGCGTTTAAATAAGTTTGATTGTATGTGTGTGTAAGTCTGTTTAGTATGGATACATATTACAACCCAAATAGTGCTTTAAATATAAAAAGGTCTAGTATGAACTCATGGCTTGCAAAGAATTTCCATAAAATGCGAGTAAGTGGATTTGAAGGATATAATCACCAAAGTCACCCTAAAAAGGTAAACAAAGGTGTATGGGTATGAGGATTTGGAGATCGGAAACTAAACGGAATTTAATATTATGAAAATACATAAAATATAGCTTGTTTAGACACTTATTTGCACACTATTATTAGAGTTTGTTTTTCATAAGTGTTAAACACCCATTAGAAGCTAAAATAAGGAATCTAAGACTAAGATATTTACACCTTATCACATAACATTCAACCATGAATTGGTTGATTATATGATTTGGTTTTGGAGGAAATATTATATATGTATTATTTATGTGTGTAAAACACAACATATAAATTACATCAAGTGAGGCATAAAACTAACCCTTTTTAGTACTAATGTTGGAAAAGGTGTGATTTTGACTTCCTTTTGTCTTTTCAGGACTAAATGAGCTTAAATGAACAAAAGGAACAAATATACAACAAAATCTAACATAAATACAAAGAAAAGGAATAAACGTTGCATGCCCGACCCCTCGACAGCATCTTCCCAAGCAAAAACAATAGATCAGAAGGCTGACCACGGCCCAGAGCCTAGCGGACACGAGGGCGTGGCCAGATGTCTGCAGAAAAGACAAACTGATAGAAGCTTTCATTCCCACACGGGGGCGTGCCCAGCTCAACACGGGTCATGGTCAACGCTAAGATACGCAGAATCTTGCAAATCTTGATAGTACAGATACGCTTCTGCACTCGGGGTCGTGCCCAGCGAACATGGGGGCGTGTGGAGCCTAATACAGACAATTGCAATTAATGAAGAAAGAGAAAGTTGATGGCCACGGGGCCGTGTCCAGCGGACACGGGGCCATGTCCGGGCTTCTATACAGGCTATAAATAGGGGTGCTTGGCTCACTTCAAAGGCATCCCTTGGCAAACCACCTCTCTCCCACTTCACCACCACTTCACCACCACTCCACCGCCACTATAACACCCACATCCACCACCATCATCCATCATCCACCTTAGAGTGTGTGTAGTGGTCTCGGGATCCAAGATTGATAGTAAGAGTTCTTGACAATCAAAGGCCATGTTTGCCTAAGTCTCTTACACCACTTGGTGAAGACAAGCATTTAGTGTTATACTTTTGATTTTTAATCTTTTCGCACTTTTTATTTGGTTTTGTATTAATGACTTTAATAACTAGTTTCTTATGTTGAAGGTGAAACTTCCTTATCATTTGTCTGTGGTGTCTTGGAGTTATTTTACTGTCTATATAAAATAAAAGATTTTCACCATTCATATCCCTACGGTCTATATAGAGATATGTTGGCTACCTGGTCGAGGGTTAAGGAAATGGTTTGGCAAGGTTCTTGCCTTGTTCAGTGTATAGATCCTGCAAGGACCTAGGTCAAGCTTACTAGAACCTCCTTCAATACCCACTGTTATTAGATGGCGGGGGTGCGAATGGCTTGATCCCCTCATATGTAAACTACTATTAATAAATTAACCCGGCTACTTGGGATTGTATCCCTGCTGACTCAAACCACTTAGCCGAGGGTAACGTCACCTTCAAAAGAGAGGCCTACCACATTACGCATTAATAACTTAGTTAATTATCTTTCAATATTCAGACCCTTTGGGATTGTATCCTTGCTGACTCAAATCACTGGGTTGAGGGTAACGTCACCTTCAAAAGAGGGGCCTACTACTATAACTAATATAATCTTTTAAAACGTGCAAAAGTGCGGAAATCATCAAAGGTTACATTAAAGGCGAGTCGGATCCAAGTGATTCATCTTGTCTATCTGTTCTTATTTTATTTTTATTTTTAAGCATTTTTAGTTTTTATTTTTCATGTTTAAAAACCTTTTCTAAAACTTTTTATTTGATTAGACGTTGAACCGGTACTTAAAGCTCTTGTGTCCTTGGACGACCTCGGTATCTTACCAACGTTATACTACGCTCACGATGGGTGAATATCGTGTTTTATAAATTTAAAACTTGACTAATGTGTTAAAAAGGGCTTAAAATATAAACAAAAACATATCACACCTAACGTACATCAATTATTAAGTTTATAGTCAAGTATTAGTCAAGCATTGGAGGTAGGGTAATCCACTAACCTCAAGAATTTCACCATTGCACAAAAATTTCACCATTGCACAAAATCACCACCAAACATAGTTGATGATTCGGATGGTCATGAACATATGCAAAGAAAGACATAAGTAAACTATCTATTTTGCTAAGTAACTAGGTGAGGTATAACCTAACACGAGTGCTTCCAACATTGCATGTTTGGAGACTTGGTGTGGTTTCACTCACATTGTTGTTTAAGGGTTACTAAGACGCTTACAAGAATATAAAAGGGAGGCATATGAACCTCTAGTTTCTAGAATTAAACCTTAACAGAAGTCCCTCAACATAGTGCTTGTTAGTGACTTGGTTTGGTATGAAGACACAAAGTAAAGTATAAATAAGTATAAAAGTTCACAAAAAAATCCTAACTTGGACCTTAAAAATGGTGGTTTATGACGTGAGGTCGAAGTCTCACTAAAAAATAAACCAAATACGCTAAATAGATAGTGGTAAATGGGTATCGAACACATGGAGTTTGTGGAAAATGTGTTTTCTAAGTAGCTTGCAAAATACCACTAATAAAATTAAAATGCAGAAAATTAATTTCAAGTTTGGTTGTTTGATTTATAAAATTTAGAGTAACTAAGTATCACTTAACAAGTTTTGTATTCAGAAATGAGAAATAATGCTTTCCCCCGGTTTCAGGTTTTCTATGAATAGTCAAAGCTTAAATGGGATGAACTACATAGACATAGTTCGTGATTGTGTGTTTGATTGTGATAAAAGGGGACCAAGTACTTGGTTAAAAGAGCGCAAGGTTGTCACCCGATAATCAGTTTCATATAGCTAACCCCAAATCACTCCCACTATATCTCGATTGCCAACAGCACCAAGAACATATGGTTCAGAATAAAAAATCTAACAATATAAATAGTTACAAAACAAACACACATTCACCATAGTAATACAATCAAAAAGATCAAATCACTATCCCACAAATAACATAAACAATGACAAAGCATTCGATAGAGAGAGAGTGTGTGTGTGAGTGTTCGAGAGCACTGAATGAGATGTATCCTATGGGATCTGGTTATCCACTTATTTATAGCTACAAAGAGAAAACTAAATTTCCTAAAATGGGGGGATGCCATGGAATATTCCCTAGTTAACGTTGTAGACTAGGTATTGCAGCTCCAACGTTCTTGTCTTAACAATCTGGACCGAGTCTTCAGGGGAAGAAGTCTTGACGACCGTTGTGGACATGCACTCATAACCTGCAATCAATTCGTTGGTAATTATCAGGATACAACATCAGGATGTTACCAATATCTTGATCCAGCATCCTGGTTGTGAACATATATTATGTAATCAGGATATAATTCAAGATACTATCCAGGATATGGGCATAGAATTTCACCCATAACAATTGTCCCAAAAAATGTTACCATTGAGGATCCTGGGTCTAACGGTTACGAATATCCCTATAACTCCTCATTTCCACCGCCATTTATCTCCACCAAGAAATTACAAGGTAAATACTTCTCTCCCTTCTCACTTCTTTTCTACACATTATTCCGGCAAAGATATGGCGATGCAAACAAGGTCCAGCTCCGGCGATTCTGCTCCGATGTTTATTCCTCAGAATATCCTTCAAGACCCGGAGAAGGAGATATGCCCAATTGACAGTGCTCACCTGTCAGCCCTTAAAACCTTCGGCATCTTCCCAGAGGGGACGGTGTTCCGGCCGTTCGATTGGGATATCTGATCAGACATGGTGTCTAACGAGTGGCTCTACTTTAATGCTTTTCCATTCACCTTGGGCCTCCGATTCCCTTAAAATGATTTTATCACCGAGGTTTTTCACATCATAAAGATTAGTTTCAGTCAAACCATGCCAATGCTCTGGCGGGTGTTGCTCGTTCTTGATCGAATCAAGAATGCCCACATTCCTGAGCTTTCCGTTCACGATCTTCCGTTAATATACCGGCTTAGATGCCATGGTTCTTACAGATTCTTATTTTATTCTACCTTCAGTGACCCTCTGATACTCCGAGCCACCAGGAACGAGGAGGAATAGAAATCCAATTTTTTCTTTGTGAAAAGAAATTCGATCCCTGGTGGAGCGGAATATCCGGTGAAGTGGTTGAGAAAGGGTAGGATTTAGGGTTTTAGGATGATCCTGTCTTATATCCTATCTTGTATCTTGAACTGATCTTTATTTTTGTTGTATGCAGCTGACTTCACAAAACTAGCACCTCCCCTTGCTGATTCAGAGAGAAGAATCCAAGCCATCAGACTCCTTCCTGAGATTGAAAGAAGCTTCATTCCGTACCCAGCATCCTCGAGTCAACATTCCAGCTCAAACATGTCTGGTAAGGATCCTGTTTAATATCCTGCATATATTTTATTATTTGATGTTGTTATGTAGAAGGGTTTTAAAGTTACTCCCCGTATGCAGATGCCAGCAAAGTTCCAATTCTCCTGGACCTTGATGAACTTGACAGCTATCCCACTCCTGTCAATGTCAAGAAAGAGACCCCTGCTACCACCAGCTCCAAACCGGCCGTAGTCCCCAAGCCTAACCCAAGAACTCGTGCTTCCACGTCCAAGAAGAGAAAGGGCTCAGTGACCACCACTCCAGCTTCTGAAGGGTTCTCCTATGAAGAGCTCAGCTTCACCGAGTCCTTGGAGCCTATGACTTCTTTCCTTAACAAGGTAATATCATGGTGCAAGATCCTACGCATATATCCTAATTGAATATCCTGGTTAGTAAATATTAACCTATACATGTATTTTGAATCACAGGGTCTCCAGCATATGCGACGTCTCTACACTGATGCTTGCGGAACAACTAAGCTCCAAGAGGCCAAGATCAAGCAACTTGAGACCACCATAGCTGACCAGGGTACAATTGCTGAAGCCAAGACCCGGCACTATGAGGATAAGCTGAAGAAGGTCACTCAGGATGCCGAAGTGAAGCTGGCAGCCGCCCACGTTGAGCATGAACAGGCCATGACCTCTGTTTTGGTTAAAAAAATCTGTTGAGGATATTGCAACCAAACTCTATATTACGGGGTATGATGCTAACAATGTAGAACGATAACAAGGATCACTTCAATGTAAATTGCCGAAATGACACAAGGATTTATACGGGGAAAAAGCCCTTGATCAAGAGTTGATCTCCGGCACAAAAAACCCCGGGTGATGGAAACTACCGATCACCAAGCTCAAATAAATGAATAAATGTTTACAACTTCGGATAGTAACGAGCAAGGTACAAGGATCACTATCGTGAAATGTGTAAATGTGAGTGAAAACGAATGAATGTTCGTCGAGAGCTTCAAGTGTGCGAGTATATGAGTGTATGTAGCTGTAAAATTGACTAAGTGTTTCTCTACTAGCTCGTTACCCCTTTTAAAATAGAAATATAACTACCAAACTAAATATCCGACTTTTGTGCCAAGCCCCCACGTTCTCCATAACGTCCATTTTTAGCTAAGCACGTGCAGAATAGTTTGGGAATATTCTCCAGGAATGTCGCCAAGACTTGGTCAAGCTGGTTATACCTGCGAGATAGTACAAAACATAAGTAAACAATCGTCAGTACGAGGATCCTTAAAGTGATCCATGATCCTGATCCTGAAGCTCTTCTGAGGATCACCACCTGTCACAGAAGTAAGGATCACTAGTTAGGATAACGAATAAGGATCACTAATTGTTAGAAAATCCTCCCCTAACAATTGCCCCCAAAATATAAGGAGTTAAATTGTAAATATGTGAGTTATATTTTACTGATCTTATCCGCAACAAACTAACGGATATATAGCCGTTAAAATAGAACTAGCCGTTGCGATCATGACGTCACGGAAGTGACAATCCTGCAGAATCATAATTATAAATAGAGATATAGATAGGATCATTATGCATTCAAATTCGAAAGAAACTCCCTTTAAATTCTCAGTCGACGATCAACCAGGTATTTCTTTATCCTCTTTCTTCCTCTCTTACTCTGTTTTTCTTTCTTTATCTCCGTCACTTCGAAAATGTTGCTCCGAAGTTCACCGGCCAAGGATCACCCAAAGAACAGTCCTCCGAAAAGCCAGGGGATCATTGAAGACTCTATTAAAGAACGCTGCTGCTTCAATGATGCTCAGATAGATAGGATCCGCTACTGCTTTCACCGAATTTAGGCCTTTTGACCCCAATGCCCTGAGCGATCATATCTCCGATAAGTGGGTTGCTTTCCCCGTCACTCCTTTCACCATAGGCTATACATATCCTTTTCCAGCCTTCACCCAATCTTTCTTTTCCCTAACCGGCATCTCTTATATCCAAGCCATGTCGATGATTTGGAGGGTTTTGTACACCCTTGAAAGGATCATCGATCAGGAGGGAATAGATCTAGGAATGGAAGAGCTGGGAGAACTATATGATCTTACCACCTTTGGATCTCACCTTTATTTATTCAAACGTAAACCCGGTGAGGAACACCCGATCTTCAAAGCCACCAAGAATGATGCTAATTGGAAACGGCGCTTCTTTTTTATCAAGAGAGATTCCATCCAGGATGGAAAGGATCTTCCTAAAAAATGGGCTACCCATGGTAGGATGGAGGATCCTGAGAAGGATCACTAGGAACTTTCTTTTGATGTAAGGATAACTTATATTTTTGCTTTCTTTTTATGCAGCTATCACCGTCTCACACCTCAAACTGTCCCCTGCTGCTAAGGAAAGGCTCCTCGCTTTCAAGAAACTTGATCCTGAGACAAGAACTTTCAAGACAACAACCCAAGATTCACAGGAGATATCCTCAGGCTCTGTCACAATGTCAAGTAAGTATCCTTGTTTAAAATTTAAATAAATAGTGAAATATGAACTAAGAAAAGATACTTATCTTGTTTTGATTGTGTAGGTGCTGGAAAATCTGCCAAGCCTGTTTCCCAGTTCAATACGGCTGACCTTGATGTCGTACGATCCAGGAAGAAAAGATCCACTACCAGTCCTAGCATCTCCATTCCAAAGGCACCCTCCAAAGGAAAGGGTGTCAAGAAGAGGAAAACTTATGATGCCGAGGATCTTCAAGGCCTACCACTGATCCGCCACCAGTTCCTTGAATACTTTAATGATGTAAGGATCCTCAATTCTGCCTGGGTATCCTACTCGTATGAGGATCACTTGATCTTGAACTGCTTTATCCTTTTCTTTGCAGAAATTTGCTGAGATTGAGGATTACGTGGGGAATATTGAGGAGCAGGACAAGAAAATTGCTGACCTCCAACAGGTTGCGTTGCTCAAGGACCTTGCTCTTGCTGATCTTCGGAAGGAACTCCAAGATGAAAAGACTAAGACAGCTAAACTTCTGATCGACCTTGACTATGAGAAGCATGACCTCATTGAAAATGCTAAGGTCTCTGCCACCATCACGATGTATCAGACAAAATTGAAGATGGCCCAGGAAGCTCAAGATCCTAGTTTTGACAAGAACAGCTGGGATGTTGAGGGTTGGAAGGCAAGGTTGGCTGATCTTGAGGATGATAAGGAGGAGGCTACTGAGGTCTTGGCGATTGAAGCAAGTGGCAGTGGGAAGGATCTGATGAAGGATACCGCAGCTGGAGGGGATGATGATGCAGCGAAGGCATAAGCTGCATAAATGGGCGATGAAGGACATTTCTAGACGTAGCCGAAGCCCATTTTTTAAGTTTGATAGTTTGTTTTGGTGATGGTGCTTTTTGTTGAACAATGGTGGGTTGTACTGAACAATAGGTTTTTAGGATTAAGGGTCATGTATGATCCTTTGGACAATAGGCAGGATTGCAATTGGTAGAAGGATCCTCTGTTTGGGGGATGAAGCCATTGTGATCCTGCCGCCTTTATATTCCTGCACTATTTTTGAACTTATTATCATGGACACCCTTTACCTACCCCAGCGGACGGGCCACGTTTTGCTGGTAGAAGCTCGGGTAGGTAATTTTGACAACCTTTTAAGGGTTAGTCTTTTGTTTATAAATAAAAACTTAACCTTTTGTCGCTTATCTCGTGTTGTTATACTTTTTAATATCTTACTTTCCAACTGTTGTAATGTTCATTCTGTTTATACTTATCAAGCCTTGAAAAATTAGAAAAGATATCCAGAAAGTTTAGGATATGATCAAGGATCACATATCCCATAACCGATAAGTTCTAAAAAGTGATATGGTTTAAGAATCACAAGTTCAGTTGTCAAGTATAAGGGTTATTCAAATAAATAGTGAATAGAATTAAAAATAGTTAAGGATCATACCTGAGGATCCAAGTTAGGATCCTAACCTTAATAAGGATAACTATAAGATAACCCTTAGAATAAAGTAAGGATCAAGGATCCCTAGTTGCCTATCTTCAAGAACCTGAAATAGAGCATCACTTAGGACTAAGCCAATATAAGATAAGAATTAGCAACTGGGGACAAGCCCAAGGATAACTGGGGACAAGCCCAAGGATAACTGGGGACAAGCCCAAGGATAACTGGGGACAAGCCCAAGGATCGTATGTAAACTGGAGTATGGCCCTAACTGGCGACTATCCAAACTTAGTGGCATGAAAATGCCAAAACCTTAGCTAACGTGAAAACGTTAGAAACCTTAGCTAACGTGAAAACGGTAGAAACCTTAGGAACAGATGTATGGTACGTCTACCATTATACGTAGGATCCTAAGCATAGCCAGTACAATGGAATTATCAGCCCCTAAAACGAGTACTGGTCCCAATGCCTTGAACTATACCAGGATCATCGTGCGCTACAGGCGGAACTGGGGTCAAGCCCGAATAACTGGGGTTAAACCCAAAGGACGGATTGCTTCTGCGGATAACCAACGTTATGCTAAGGATACCTGAACTTTCAAAACTTGAACTCACGTGAGAGATGGATAAAGGATACATGATCCTTATCCTTATATGAGAAAATAATGAAATGAAATAGTTCAAGTTTAGGATATTACCTAAGTAAGGATCACCGATACTTTGAGGATCCTTTAAGGATATCCCTATCGTGAGGATCATTTATGCCATGAGGATCCTGCTCACATGAAATATTTCTTTAAGTGGACAGCATTCCAAGCTCTTGGTAGCAAATCACCTTCCATGGTTAGCAATCTATATGCCCCCTTTCCTGCTTCAGCTTCAATCAAATAAGGGCCTTCCCATTTTGGAGCCAATTTTCCATCAGCAGGATTGGTGGTATTCTGAAATGCTTTCCTTAATACCATATCTCCAACTTGAAACCTCCTGATCCTGACATTTTTGTTGTAAGCACCAGCCATTCTTTGCTGATAACTGGCCATCCTTATCCTAGCCATATTCCTGATTTCTTCAATAGTATCCAGGTCTTGAGCCAAGTTCTCATCATTCTCCTCAGGATCACGGGTACTTGTTCTTGCAGTTGGAACCACCATTTCTGTTGGGATCACTGATTCTGCCCCAAACACCAAAGAGAACGGTGTTTGACCAGTAGCATTCTTGGGGGTTGTCCTATCAGCCCAAAGCACATAGGGTAGTTCTTCTGCCCATTTCCCTTTCTTGGATCCAAGCTTCTTCTTCAAATTGTTGATGATGATCTTGTTGGATGATTCTGCCTGACCATTAGCTTGTGGGTGGACTGGTGTTGATGTTATCATCTTAATCCCCCAGCTGTCACAAAAGTTAGTGGTTCTGCCCCCAATAAATTGGGAACCATTATCACATATAATCTCAGAAGGAATTCCAAATCTAGTTATAATATTTCTTTTAATGAAGGATATAACTTCCTTTTCTCTGACTTGGGCAAAAGCTTCAGCCTCTATCCACTTGGAGAAGTAATCCGTCATAGCAAGCATGAATACTTTTCCACCAGGTGCCTTAGGGAGCTTACCAACTATATCCATACCCCATCTCATAAATGGCCAAGAGGAGGATATAGGATGCAATAATTCAGCTGGTTGATGAAGGATATTGCTGTGCCTCTGACAAGGATCACATCTCTTAGCATACTCCACAACGTCTCTCTTCATGGTTGGCCAGTAGTATCCTGTTCTCAGGATCCTTGAGAATAAAGCCCTGCCCCCAGTGTGGTTTCCACAATCTCCTTCATGGAAGTCTTTTAAAACTTCTTGGACTTCAGGATCCTCAATGCATCTCAAGTATGGTCCTGCAAGAGATCGTCTATACAACATACTATTTATAATTGAGAACTGAGATACCTTAGATTTGAAAGCCCTAGGGTTTTCTCCTGTAGGAATCTCTCCATGTTGTAAGTATCTCATAATTGGTGAGATCCATGATCCTGATCCCGAATGGGATCGAGTATCCTCACTAGGGATTATTGCAGAATCATTTCCTATTTCCATAGCCACATGATCCTCAATAGCCGGGGTCAGGATATGGATAATAGGAATCTTGATATCCTCCGGGATCTTCAAGGATGATCCTAAATTAGCCAATGCATCAGCTTCTGTATTTTCTTCCCTTGGTACCTGTGACAAACTAAAGGAAACAAAAGAGAGTGCCAAACTTTTGACTATCTCCAAATATTTGGTTAGCTTTTCACCTTTAACAGCATAAGACCCATTAAAGTGGTTTGTAATCAACAAAGAATCTACGTGTACCTCAAGATACCTGATCCCCATATGCTTAGCAATTTGCAAACCAGCAATTAAGGCTTCATATTCAGCCTCATTGTTAGTGGTTTGGAACTCACAAGCTATAGAGTGGGGTATTATGTCCCCCTGTGGCGATTTTAGTAGTATTCCAAGCCCTGTGCCTTTGACATTTGAGGATCCATCAGTATAGAGTATCCAAGGATCCTTGGTTTCTTCTAGCTACTGGACTTCTAGCTCAGTCCCTTCTTGTAAATCACTACTGAAATCAGCCAGAAAGTCAGCTAATGCTTGGGATTTGATGGCTGTCCTAGGCTCATATCTTATATCATATGCACTCAGCTTCACTGCCCACTTAGCCATCCTTCCTGACTTCTCTGGTTTCCTGAGGACATTCTTGATTGGAAAATTAGTTTTAACAATGATAACATGAGTTTCAAAATAATGTCTTAACTTAGTAGATGCCATAATTAATGCAAGAATAAGCTTTTCAAGGTATGAGTACCTGGATTCGGCATCAAGTAAACTTTTACTTACATAATAGACAGGATGTTGTGTACCTTGATGATCCTTAACAAGGACCGCACTTACTGCTTTTGAGGATACTGCAAGATACAAGGATAGCACATCGCCTTTTTCTGGTTTCATCAAAGTCGGGGCCGAGGATAGGTAATCTTTGAGGGCTCTCAAAGCATTTTCATGCTTCTCCGTCCATTCAAATTTTTTGTTCTTCCTTAGGATATCATAGAACTCTTTGCACTTCTCTGAGGATTTGGATATAAATCTATTCAAAGCTGCTATCCTGCCTGTTAGCCTCTGAACATCCTTAGCATTGGCCGGAGATTTGATGTTCACTATTGCTTTGATTTGTTCCAGGCTAGCTTCAATGCCTCTCTTTGTCACCATATATCCTAAGAATTTACCTGCTTTAACACCAAAGTGACATTTTGAAGGATTAAGCTTCATGTTATATTTGTCAAGGATATCGAATGCTTCCTCCAAGTCTCTTAGGTGATCCTCAGCTTTTAAGGATTTTACCACCATATCGTCTATGTAAACCTCCATAGTTTGTCCAATCTGATCCTTGAACATCATATTCACCAGCCTTTGATATGTTGCACCTGCATTTCTTAATCCGAACGGCATAGCAATATAGCAGTATATACCAGTTGGAGTCATGAAGGCTGTATCCTCTTGGTCGGATGGTTCCATTTGGATTTGCTGAAATCCAGATGAAGCATCCATAAAAGTTAACAGTTCATGACCCGCGGTTGCATCCACCATGGAGTCAATGTGGGGTAAAGGGAAAGGATCCTTGGGACATGCCTTATTTAAATCGGTAAAATCGACACATACCCTCCACTTTCCGTTTTTCTTTTGAACAACAACCACATTGGCCAACCATCTTGGATACTTGACCTCTCTAATCATACCTGCCCGGAGCAATTTCTCTACCTCTTCCTGGATAATGGCATTCCTTTCTGGTGCAAACTTTCTTCTCCTTTGATGGATTGGTTTGAAGGATCTGTCAATGCCGAGTTTGTGAGTGATTACATCTTTGGATATACCAGTCATATCTTCGTGTTTCCATGCAAAGGTAGTCTTTCTCCTTTTTAGGAAGGATACGAGGTCTTCTTTCATTTCGCCAAGGATCCCCGATCCGATATAAACTATAGATTCAGGATCATCCGGATCCATAAGGATTTCTACCACATCCTGTTCACTCGCCTCCAAGACATCCCTTGGAGGATACTTTGATTGCTATTGCTCCCTGGATTTCGAAGCTGGTTTCATCGATGAAGTATAGAAATTCTTAGCCTCCTGCTGATCACTATCAATCTTCACTATCCCCCAAGGATTAGGGAGCTTCACACATTGATGGTAAGTGGATGGGACTGCTTTCATATCGTGTATCCAAGGCCTGCCAAGGATAACATTACAACAAGATAAACAGTCAATAACACAAAATTTTTTATAAGAGTGTAGGCCTTCAATGTATATTGGGAGTTTAATGTCCCCCGGGGTATTCTTAGTTTCACCACTAAATCCCACGAGCACAGAGGATCTTGGTATGATCTCTGATTCAGGAATACCCATCTTCTTTAGGACATCAAGCTGGATAATGTTCACTGAACTTCCTCCGTCTATAAGGATCCTGCGGACAAAATGGTTAGATATGAAAAGAGTAATAACTAAACCATCGTGATGAGGATCCTGGATATCAACACGATCCTCTTCATCAAAGGTTATGACTTTCCCTTCCGAGACACTTGATGTTCGAACAGGTCTTTCTCCGTTATCCATTTTAGTTTCCTTTGCATGCCTTTTAGCTGCTGAGAAGGATGTGCCGCAAATGTCTGATTCTCCAGAAATGAAGTTTATCACTTGTGCATCCGCTGGAGGGGCTGGAGCCTTCTCAGGGATCCTTTCAGGATCCTGAGTCCTTGACTTTTTTCTTCCCAACAATTCTTTTAGATGCCCCTTGCTCAACAAGTATCCAATTTCCTTTCTTAGTGCAATGCATTCTTCTGTGAGGTGCCCAAAATCTTCATGGTATGCACACCACTTTGATTTATCCTTAGTTGCAGCTGGCCTATCATTTTTTCTGGGCCATCTAGCTTTATCACCTAAACTCTGCATCGCAAGGATTATTTCATTGTTATCAACACTAAAACAATATTCAGAAATTGGAGGATAATCCTCATCATCCTCTTCTTGATCAATAGAATGCACGTTCTGGTTATCAGATCTGTTGTAGGATCTGAACTTGTTGTTCCTGAATGAGGATCCTTGCTTATCCTGCTTTGAGGATCCTGCTAACCTCTCCTGGATCCTCTTGTCGTCTTCTAGTCGAATGAGCCTAAGTGCTCGGGTTCTTACCTCATCTAAGTTCCTGCACGGTGTCATAACAAGATCATCATAGAAAGACGAATCCCTAAGCAATCCCATTTTAAAGGTCTCAACAGCCGTGGCTATATCTAAGTTGGGAATGTCTAAGGATTCTTTACTGAATTTGGTAATGTAATCCCTTAATGATTCATTATGACCCTGGGTTATCCTATATAGATCACTAGTTAATCGTTCGAATTTCCTACTACAAGAAAACTGATTATTAAATAGATTAACTAGATTAGCAAATGAGGTAATAGAGTAGGGGGAAGACTTAGCAGCCATTTGAGAGCTGATCCAGTAAGAGTGGATCCGAATCCTTTGCACAGGCATGCTTCCTTTAACCTTTCTCGGATTGGATTGATTTCCATCCTCTCCCTGTATTGTGCTATGTGTTCTTCAGGATCTGTCGAACCATCATACAGCTTCATTGTAGGCACATGGAACCTCTTGGGTATCTCAGCATCACAGATTGGTGGTGCAAAACGAGATATCTTGTGGCTCCCATCTGCAATCTCTGGGATAGGTTTGACCACTCCCGGAACACTTGATATCATATCCTTTAGCTTTTGCAATTCTCTGGCCATGGCATGATTGATACCTGGATCCTGCATAAGACCATGGTTAGTAGTATGAGAATTATTAAAAGTGTTACCTCCCATTGGATTCAAGTTAGGAAGAAGGGATGTTAATCCATATTGTTGAGGCTCTGGAATGATCGAGGGACCAGTAGAGGCATTGGTCTGCATTGGAATAAAATCTCCCTGATGGACATCTGAAGTTCCTGTTTGCAAACTCCTTAAGGATCCTGGCATCTGGAAGGATCCCTGAAACTGGGACGATCCTGGAACAAAGGAGGATCCTTGAACCTGGGATGATCCTGGAACGAAGGAGGATCCTTGAACCTGGGATGATCTTGGAATGAAGGAGGATCCTTGAACCTGGGATGATCCTGGAACGAAGGAGGATCCTTGAACCTGGGATGATCCTGGAACGAAGGAGGATCCTTGAAACTGCTGCATTCCTGAATATCCTCCTGAACTCGTGAGGGATCCCATATGCTGAGGATACGATCCCGCTGGCTGGAAATATGAACCTGATGCCTGGGTCATTGTTGTTGTTCCGTAGTGCACTCCTTTTGGTCCACCCACATATTGAATGTCTGGAACCACTGATGGCTGAGAAGTAATCACCGGAGTATCAAAATTCAAAGATCTGGGCATCAGTGGGGAACGATCCTCTGCCATTTTCTTCTGTTTCTTAATTTCGTCAATCTCCCGGAGGATCCTTTCGTTGGTCTTATCCTGCTCTTGTGCATGATTCCTCATCTGCAAAATCAAGGCATAGAGATCATTAGTAGTAGGATTAGTTGAAACAGAAGAAGTAGGTGGTTTTGAGAAAATGGGAGTTGGTTTCTTCGCGGCATTCTCAGTATTCTTCTGGGATCCAGAAGGTGGTGGAGGCAAAGGAGGGACGCCTTGTGAAGAAGTGAATGAGGGCATCAAGTTTGAGGCATTCTTCGCTGAGGAAGCCATTTGCTTGATTGTAGTGAACCGAAATGAGCACAGAAATGCGTATTTTTCTAAGGACGAAGCACCAATTGCCCCACGGTGGGCGCCAAACTGTTTTGGTTAAAAAAAATCTGTTGAGGATATTGCAACCAAACTCTATATTACGGGGTATGATGCTAACAATGTAGAACGATAACAAGGATCACTTCAATGTAAATTGCCGAAATGACACAAGGATTTATACGGGGAAAAAAGCCCTTGATCAAGAGTTGATCTCCGGCACAAAAAACCCCGGGTGATGGAAACTACCGATCACCAAGCTCAAATAAATGAATAAATGTTTACAACTTCGGATAGTAACGAGCTAGGTACAAGGATCACTATCGTGAAATGTGTAAATGTGAGTGAAAACGAATGAATGTTCGTCGAGAGCTTCAAGTGTGCGAGTATATGAGTGTATGTAGCTGTAAAATTGACTAAGTGTTTCTCTACTAGCTCGTTACCCCTTTTAAAATAGAAATATAACTACCAAACTAACTATCCGACTTTTGTGCCAAGCCCCCACGTTCTCCATAACGTCCATTTTTAGCTAAGCACGTGCAGAATAGTTTGGGAATATTCTCCAGGAATGTCGCCAAGACTTGGTCAAGCTGGTTATACCTGCGAGATAGTACAAAACATAAGTAAACAATCGTCAGTACGAGGATCCTTAAAGTGATCCATGATCCTGATCCTGAAGCTCTTCTGAGGATCACCACCTGTCACAGAAGTAAGGATCACTAGTTAGGATAACGAATAAGGATCACTAATTGTTAGAAAATCCTCCCCTAACAACCTCCTTCCGAGAGGGGATCAAAAACTCTGCTGTCGTTTCCCTGCTACAAGCCCGAATCAAGATGGCTTATGAAGCCAAGGAGACGGATCTTGAATGTCCATCCTAGCCGGTTGACTCCTGGGTGGAGAAGCTCAAGGAGCTTGGAGGCAATCCTGTGCCATATCCTGCTATAGCCAGGGCTGGAGAAACTTCTAAGGTAGCTGAGGTGGTGGACAAGGCTCGAGAAAAGAAGGATGCTGGAGAGGATGCTGGTGAGGATGTTGCTTAGGGTGCTGAAACTGAGGAGGCGAAGAAGGATGGTGGTGATGCTGTTGTGTGAGGGTATTCAAGTGGGAAGCGATGGATATTATTGCTTAGGCCAGAGCCCACTTTTTTAAATTTGAATGGTCTGTAATCCCAAAACAATTTACTTTTTATGCATTTACTTTTACTACACTTAGATACAATATGATGGCCAAAGGTGGAGGGATCCTGAGTTTCAGGATGAAGCCCTTGGTCATCGACGTTAATATGCTTTTGAACAATCAACAGTTGAAGGTGTAGGGATCCTGTGTTTCCGGGATGAAACCTCAACTGTTTATGTAAATATGCTTTTGAACTAGTTGTACTTTTGGTGGATGGGTCTCGTTTTGAGATGAAGCCAAGAGTACAACCTTTTGGACTGTTAATAATAAATATCTAACCTTTTATTCTTATCTTTGTTGTTATGTTCTTATTTGGTAAAATGTGTTCTGAATATCCTGATCAAATATCCTGGTCAGGATACTGGTATCATGCTCAACATTTTTGTCACTTTCATTCAAAAATGTTAGATAGAAACTTAATCAAATATGAGTTGGTAAGAGCTTAGCTTATTTATATAAGGCTTTTGAACTTAGGGAAATAAAAAACCATACCAGAAATACTTAGGCAACAATTTCCAACTTCAACCTTTGAATGCTTTGCAATGTCCCAGCATGGATGTCCCCTGTCTACGTAGGATATTGCATCAGTGCATACTTCAGTATTCCTTTAGCTTAAGATTTGTAATATAAAAGAATGTATGTAAACATAATCACAGTTTGTTTGGAACTTGTCCAAAAACTTTAGTTTTACTGGGGATAATCCCTTAATATCTTGGGGATAAACCTATAGTATCCTGGGGATAAACCCTTAGTTTCATGCGCTACAGGCAGGACTGTATAAACTCCAAGACTTAGAAAGGCAAATACCTTTAAACCTTAGAGAGTATGAAAATACCCTTTCGTGAGAGAGGGTGATCAATCCTCATATACCTTAAGGATCCAGGATATAGTCAATAATAAACAAATTGTTAGCCACTTTTACATGAACTGGTCCCGCTGTCTTGAACTATCCCTTAATAACTTGCGCTCAAGGCGGGGTGTTTAAACCCAATTCGAGAGAAAGGTGAATACCTTTAAACCTTTGAAGGGATAAGGATCCCTTAAACGTGAGAGAGGGGGCCAATCCTCTAATCTTTCGGTTCATCTTGAGCATATATCCTGGAGTAATATCCTAAAGCATATCCTACAAAACACCTTCAACCTAAGGTGGGTGTTAGCTTGGCTAACACCCCTTTGATGCTTAAGTTAGTATTTGGGTTCAAAAGAATAAATAAATGCAAACATATTTAAAAGGGATAGAATTCATACCATCCTGAGTTAGAAATTAAATTCTAAACTCTGTTGAAATAGAGCTTGAGGTGTATGGCATGCCAGGATATTAGTAACATATCCCCTTCCACATTCCTGAGTCGGTATGCTCCTTTCCCAGATTCTGATTCAACTTCATAAGGTACTTCCCATTTTGGGGCAAGCTTCCCATCTGCAGGATTAGTAGTGTTTTGAAAAGCCTTCCTTAACACTCAATCTCCAACTTGAAACCTTCTAGTCCTCAGATTCTTGTTATATGCTCTGGAAATCCTCTGTTGATATGCTGCCATCCTTAGTTTTTCCGCATCTCTTGTTTCATCCACAGTGTCCAATTCTTGGCACATGGCTTCAGGATTCGCCTCAGGATCCCGGACGCTCGATCTTGCTGTAGGTATCACCATCTCAGACGGGATCACTATTTCTGACCCAAATACTGAAGAAAATGGGGTCTGACCAGTTGCACTTTTTACTATTGTCCTATCAGCCCATAGGACAAATGGTAGTTCTTCTGCCCATCTTCCTTTCTTAGCCCCTAGTCTTTTCTTCAAATTGTTGACAATTATCTTGTTTGAGGATTCTGCTTGTCCATTTGCTTGAGGATGTACCGGAGTTGATGTAATCATCTTGATTCCCCAACTCTTGCAAAAATCAGTGGTTCTTTTGCTGATGAACTGAGAACCATTGTCACAAATTATCTCAGCTGGTATCCCAAACCTAGTCAGGATTTTCCGTTTTGTGAAAGACACTACTTCTTGATCTCTGACTTGAACAAATGCCTCAGCTTCAACCCATTTGGAAAAATAGTCTGTCATTGCTAGCATAAAAACTTTTCCTCCTAGAGCCTTAGGCAATTTTCCCACTATATCCACACGACCATACCCCACTTCATGAATGGCCAAGGGGAAACAATAGGATATAGTGGCTCAGCAGGTTTATGTAGTATATCGTTGTGCCTTTGGCATGCATCACATCTTCGAGCATATTATGCCGCATCTTTCCTCATCGTCAGCCAATAGTATCCTGTTCTTAGCACCTTCCTGAATAACGATCTGCCCCCAGTATGGTTGCCACAATCTCCTTCATGGATATCTTGAACTAGCTCCTTGGTCTCAGGATCCTCCAAGCATCTTAGGTATGGTTCTGCAAGAGACTTTTATACAAAACATCATTTATAATAGTAAAACGAGATACCTTCATCCTGAAAGCCTTAGGATTCTCATCCTTTGGGATGTCTCCTTCTCTAAGGTATTTTATGATCGGAGCTGTCCATGATTCAGGATTCTTCTCAGGATATTCACTGTCAGAATCCTGGATACTTGAAACTTCCTTATCCTGAGGCTTGAAGTGTTCCATCGCAAGATATATGATATGTAGTACTGGTATTTGAGTTCCTTTTGGTATCCTGACTGTATATCCCAAATTTGCCAAAACATCCGCCGCAACATTATCCTCTCTTGGTACCAGTTCAAGTGTAAAAACTTCGAAATGTCCTGCTATTTTTTTGACAATTTCAAGATATTTGATTAATCTTTCACCTTTGACTGCATAGGATCCACTGAAATGGTTAGTAATTAACAAGGAATCAACATATACTTGCACATTTTTAATATTCATATTCCTAGACAACTCTAATCTTGCAATCAAAGCTTCATATTCTGCTTCATTATTAGTGGTAGAGAATTCACACCTAATAGCATGAGGTAATATGTCCCCCTGTGGCGATTTTAGTAGTATACCTAATCCTACACCTCTCACATTAGATGCACCATCAGTATATAATGTCCAGGATTCTAAAGTCTCTCCTAGTTGTTGTACTTCTAGGTCTACTTCATTTTGAATATCACTACTGAAATCAGCCACAAAGTCTGCTAGAGCCTGAGACTTTATAGCATTTCTAGGTTCATATACAAGATCATAGGCACTTAACTTTACCGACCATTTAGCCATTCTACCCGACATCTCAGGTTTCCTAAGCACATTTTTAACAGAATAATTAGTTTTAACATGAATCCTATGTGTCTCAAAATAATCTCTAAGCTTAGTTGATGTCGTAACTAGGGCTAATATCAATTTCTCTAAGTGTGAATATCTAGTTTCAGCATCTAATAAACTTTTACTAACATAATAGACAGGATACTACTGACCTTCATGATCCTTTACCAAAATAGCACTTACTGCATTCCCTGATACTGCAAGATACAGGGATAACGGTTCACCATCCTCTGGCTTCATCAATAAAGGTGCAGTTGAAAGATATTGCTTTAATTCCTGTAAGGCTGCTTCATGCTTTTCTACCCACTCGAATCTCTTATTCTTCTTCTTCTTCAGGATATCATAGAATTCCTTGCATTTTTCCGAGGATCGTTATATAAACCTGTTTAATGCCGCTACTCGTCCTGTTAATCTTTGCACATCTTTCATGTTGGATGGTGACTTGATATCCAAGAGAGCTTTGATCTATTCTGGGCTTGCTTCTATCCCCTTTTTAGTCACCAAATATCCTAAAAGCTTTCCTGCCCCCACTCCAAAATGGCACTTGGCAGGATTTAGTTTCATATTATACTGGTCCAGGATATCAAATTCTCCTTCAATATCCTGGAGATGATCCTCAACCTTCTTGGACTTTACTACCATATCATCAATGTATACCTCCATTGTGTCCTCCAGTTTGTCTTTAAATATCATGTTCACCAATCTCTGGTACGTTGCACCTGCATTTTTCAAACCGAAAGGCATAGCAGTATAACAGTAAATACCTGTTTTTATGGGTGGTTTTCTACTCATATATCCTGACTAATATTCTGACTATGTTTCTTTTATTGTGGCCAGGATACCGGATCAGGATATTGGTAACATCCTGATACAATATCCTGGTAGTAACTAATTAACTCACGTGCAGATTATTGGAACAAGTCTATAACGTTCAAGTGGACTTCTTCTCCTTGAGACTCGGGCAAATCTGTTGAATTATTAACGTTGAAGCCTGAAGACGTGGACTATAACGTTCACATGGGGAATATTCGATATATCCCGGATTTATAGGCTAGTTAGTTAGTTTTGTTTTACTATAAATAGGAGTGATCGGATCAGATAAGAACACACACAATCTCTCGTACACTCTTTCTCTCTAGCTGCAAACACTCACAACACACTTACACTTGTATTCAAATCACATTGTAACACTTAGTTGATCCGCATCATATCCTGCACTGTATCCTGACATTTGAAGCAATAAGAAGAACAAGGCAGCTGCGATTGTCAGCTCCCGAGGTTTTGTGCCGGCGATCTAAATTGATCGAGGGTTTTCCTCATACATCTCGTGTCACCCTTTACATTTTTGCTCATTGTTTGATTGTAGATACAGCTCAATATCCTGAGCCGTATCCTGATAACTGTTTTTGTAAACAACTTAACTAGCATATTTTTGATACAGTTTCTTTGCACACTACCTCACTTGACTAATTTGATCACTTAATTGCTTCAGTAATTTTTGACCAAAACAATGTAGGTGCAACATACCAAAGATTGGTTAACATGATGTTTAAAGACAAGCTGGGGGACACCATGGAGGTGTACATCGATGACATGGTAGTAAAATCTAAAAAGGCTGAGGATCACATCCAGGACATTAAAGGAGCATTCGATATCCTGGACTAGTACAACATGAAGCTAAATCCTGCTAAATGCCATTTTGGAGTGGGAGCAGGAAAGTTTCTGGGATATATGGTGACTAAAAGAGGGATAGAAGCAAGCCCAGAACAGATCAAAGCCATCTTGGATATCAAGTCACCTTCCAATATGAAAGATGTGCAAAGACTGACGGGACGAGTAGCATCATTAAATAGATTTATCTCAAGCTCCTCGGAAAAATGCTAGAAATTCTATGATATCCTGAAGAAGAATAAGAAATTCGAATGGGGAGAGAAGCATGAAACAGCCTTGCAGGAATTAAAACAATATCTATCAATTGCACCTCTATTGATGAAGCCAGAAAATGGTGAAGCATTATCCCTGTATCTTGCAGTATCAGGGAATGCGGTTAATGCTGTCCTAGTAAAGGATCACGAAGGTCAGCAATATCCTGTCTATTATGTTAGCAAAAGTTTATTAGATGCTGAAACTAGATATTCTCATTTAGAAAAATTAATATTGGCCTTAGTTATGGCATCGACGAAACTTAGACATTATTTTGAGACACATAGGATTCATGTTAAAACCAACTATCATGTTAAAAATGTGCTTAGGAAACCCGATATGTCAGGTAGGATGGCTAAGTGGTCAGTAAAATTAAGTGCCTATGATCTAGTATATGAACCTATAAATGCCATAAAGTCTCAGGCCCTAGCTGACTTTGTGGCTGATTTCAGTAGTGATATTCAAAATGAAGTAGACCTAGAAGTGCAACAGCTAGGAGAAAATTTAGAATCCTGGACATTATATACTGATGGTGCATCTAATTTAAGAGGTATAGGTTTGGGTATACTACTAAAATCGCCACAGGGGGGACATATTACCCCAGGCTATTAGGTGTGAGTTTTCTTCCACTAATAATGAAGCAGAATATGAAGCTTTGATTGCAGGGTTAGAATTGGCTAAGAACATGAATATTAAGAGTTTGCAAGTGTATGTTGATTCCTTGTTAATTACTAATCATTTTAATGGATCCTATGCAGTTAAAGGTGAGAAGTTAATCGAGTATCTCGAACTTCTCAAAAAATTAGCAGGATATTTCGATGTTTTTACACTTGAACAGGTACCAAGGGAGGATAATGTTGAAGCCGATGCTTTAGCAAATCTAGGATCATCAGTGAAGATACCGGAAGGAACCCAAATACCAATACTACATATCCTGTATCTTGCGATGGATCTTCTCAAATCTCAGGATAAGGAAGTAGTAAGTATCCAGGCTCCTGATGATGAGTATCCCGAGGAGGATCCTAAGTCCTAGACGGCTCCAATTATGAGATATCTTAAGGAAGGACACATCCCAAAGGATGAGAATCCTAATGAAGGTATCACGATTCACTATTATAAATAATGTTTTGTATAAGAAATCTCATGCAGGACCATACCTGATGTGCTTGGAGGATCCCGAAACTAAAGAAGTGCTTCAGGATATACATGAAGGAGATTATGGTAACCATACTGGGGGCAGGTCGTTATTCTCAAAGGTATTAAGAACATGATTCTATTGGCCTACGATGAGGAAAGATGCTGCAGAATATGCCCGAAGGTGTGATGCATGTCAAAGGCACAGTAACATATTGCATCAACCTGCTAAACCACTTTATCCTATTGCTTCCCCTTGGCCATTCATGAAGTGGGGGATGGACATAGTAGGAAAATTGCCAAAAGCTCCAGGAGGGAAAGTCTTTATGCTGGCTATGACTGACTATTTCTCTAAATGGGTTAAAGCTGAAGCATTTGTTCAAGTCAGAGACAAGCAAGTAGTATCCTTCATAAAATGGAATATACTGACCAGGTTTGGGGTACAAGCCGAGATAATTTGTGGCAATGGTTCTCAGTTTATAAGTAAGAGGACTACTGACTTTTGCAAGAGTTGGGGAATCAAAATGATCACATCTACTCCGGTACATCCTCAAGCAAATGGACAAGCAGAATCCTCGAACAAGATAATCATCAACAACTTGAAGAAGAGACTAGGAGCTAAGAAAGGAAGGTGGGCAGAAGAATTACCCTTTGTTTTGTGGGCTGATAGAACAACAATAAAGAATGCGACTGGCCAAACTCCATTCTTCTTAGTATTTGGAGCAGAAGCAGTGATCCCGATAGAAATGGTGATACCTACAGCAAGATCTAACCTCCGGGATCCTGAGCAGAATCCTGAAGCCCTATGCCAAGAATTGGATACTATTGATGAGACAAGAGATGCATCAAAGCTAAGGATGGCAGCATATCAACAGCGGATATCCAGAGCATATAACAAGAACATAAGGACTAGAAGGTTTCAGGTTGGAGATTGGGTATTAAGAAAGGCTTTTCAGAATACTACTAATCCTGCTGATGGAAAGTTATCCCCTAAGTGGGAAGGACCTTATGAGATTGAATCAAAATCAGGGAAAGGAGCATGCCGACTCAAGAATATAGAGGGGGATATGCTACAAAGATCCTGGAATGCTATACACCTAAAGCTCTATTTCAAGTGAGTTTAGAATTTAATTCCTAACTCAGGATGGTATGAATTCTATCTCTTTTAATATATTTGGTATTGTTTATTATTTTGAACCCAATACTGACTTAAGCATCGGAGGGGTGTTAGCCAGGCTAACACCCACCTTAGTTTACAGTTGTTTTGCAGTATATGCTTCGGGATATAGCTCCAGGATACACACTCAGGATACTTCGAAAGATTAGAGGATTGGCCCCCTCTCTCACGTTTAAGGGATCCTGATCCCTTCACAGGTTTAAAGGTATTCACATTTCTCACGAATTGGGTTTAAACACCCCGCCTGGAACACAAGTTATCCAGGGATAGTTCAAGGCGGTGGGACCAGTTCATGTTAAAGTGGCTGACAATTTCGTTACTGTTGGCTATATTCTGGATCCTCAAGGTATATGAGGATTGATCACCCTCTCTCACGAAAGGATATTTTCATACTCTCTAAGGTTTAAAGGTTTTCACCTTTCTAAGTCTTGCAGTTTATACACTCCCGCCTGTAGCGCATGAAAACTTGGGATTTTCCCTAGAATACTTATGGGTTTATCCCCAGAACACTAAGGATTTATCTCCAGTTTATTTTTGGGTTTATCCCTTGAAATACAAAAATTATTCAAACGATTGCAATTGATGTCCAAAAAAATTCTAAGTATTGAAAAACATAATACACAGGGGACATTCCTACTGAGGCAATTGTACAAAACTTAAAGGATCAAGCTCGAACCCAGTACACTAAGTGTCCCAGACTTGGGACATCTTCGTTGGAAAGGTTGCAAAAGGATTGAAAAATGAGAGTGGGGTTGCATTCTATTTCTGGTATCATCTTTCCTTTAAAAAACCTTGTCTAAATCGGTTAAGTTTTTAAAACTATGTTTGATAAAAGCTTGAATATCCTGATTGGGATATGTTCTCAGGATATATTTTCAGAATATATTTTTAGAATATGTTTCAGGATATTTGGTTGTAATATTAGGGACATGATACTTGGATTAAAAAATAACACTATATTCTAGTCAAACAAGTGTTATCGAAACAAACTTTGTAAAATAAAAATGAACTGCCCCCTTTTCTTTGAAAATTTTATCTGAGTTGTTTGAGTTATAAAAACCCTATTTGACGAAAGTCTTTATGGGATATTTGCGAGTATACTGATCAAGATATTTTCATAAGAAATATTCCACTAAGTTTGGAACATTGAAATTCAAACTAAGCAATGCATAACAAAGGAAAATGATAAATAGGGTCAAAAGAAAGTTATATTATTAACATAGCAAAAGTTGTGCTTTTGGTATCATCTCAAACCGAGATCCATCCGCCAAAAGCACAGTTAGTTTTTTATCATATTTACCTAACAGTTGAAGGTTTCATCTCAAACCGAGACCCATCCACCTCCAACTATTATATTGTTCAAAATAAACGATACTAATTGATGACCAAGGGCTTCATCTTGAAACCCAAGACCCATCCACCTTTGGCCATTATATTGTCTTAGACAGGAAATGTAAATTGTTCAAAGACAGGAAAAGTAAATTGTTCAGGGATCACAAACTTAAAAAAGTGGGCTCCGGCCTAGGCACAAATATCCATCATCGCCTATTTCTCTGCATTCAAGGGGCAGCACCCTCTTCCATGACTTCATCAGCAACATCCTTTCCAGTATCCTTCTCAGCCTCGCCACCAGCGCCAGTTAGCTTTTCAGTCGCCTTGGAAGACCCCTCAGCTACAAATTTAGCAGGATGCTCTACAGGATTACCGCCAAGGCCCCTTAGCTTCGTCTCCCAGGTGTCGACATTCCAAGAAGGGCATTCAAAGCCCAGGGCCCTGGCTTCGTAAGCCATTTTTAGCCTAGCCTGAAGAAGGGAGATGACGACTGAGCTTTTCAGGCCTTCGAGGTAAGAGGTCATATCCTATTCATACTGAGCTTGGGCAGCGTCGAGATGGACTTGGGCTTTGTGAGTAACTTTCTTGATGGCAGCCTGGTGTTCCTGGGTCATAGCTTTGAACTTGTCCTCCTAATGTTGAGATTTAGTAGCAGCAATCATACCTTGATCAGAAATGGTGACCTCAGCTTTCTTCAATTTGGACTCGAGCATCTTGTTGAGCCCGCATGATCCCTCGTACAAGTGAACCAGACGTTCGAGGCCCTACAACGACAAACGCATGTATTATTGTATAATAACCAAGACACTGGTTTGATATATATGCAGGATAAGGAATAAGGATCTATACCTGGTTGAGAAATGAAGTCATGAACCCGGTTGTCTCCATGAATCCGTGATTCTCGTAGGGAATCGTCTCGGGAGTGACAGGCGAATCAATATCTTTCCTCTTACGAGAACTAGAGGTCCGAGGCTTAGTAGCTGGAGAAGGCTTGGGGATGATGACGGATTTAGAAATGGTAGGCTTGGATGAAGTAATAGGTTTGGGACTTGGCTCTTTCTTGACCTGGACAGGATCGGAGTAACTGTCTAACTCCTCGAGGTCGAAAACTTCTGGGATTTTGACTGGTGCTGCACAAAAGGAGAAATTCTAAATCTTTTCTACTCTTTCATTATATTACGCTAATAAATTGTTTGCAGAATAACTCTTACAAGACATATCAGACGATGAATATTGGCTGGAACTCGGGAGGTGTGTGGAAAAGCTCCTATCACCTTCCGGTAACTTGTAAATTGCTTTGATTCTCTTTTAAGATTCTTCAGTAGGAGGGGCTACTTCTTTGAAGTTCACTGCATAAAGGCCAAATAAAAAAAGTATCAGCACAAGGTATAGGCCCAAAAGATATTTGGGGATATTCTTAAAACCTTAAACCCTACCGGTGGTTAACCACTCCACCGGAAGGCTAGCACCCTCATAGATGGAATCTCGCTTAACGAAGAAGAATTTCCTTTGCCATCCATCCTCATTTTTGGTGGCTTTAAAAATGAGGGGTTTGCTGGAAGTGGAAAAGAGTAAGAACCAGCTAGAACCCTGTGATCGGAGATGGTAGGCGATCGGAATATCCTTGATGCAGAGGTCAGGAAAGTGAAGGTTTTTTATTTGGTTAAGTACAATCAATACCCTCCAAACCATGGGCATCGTTTGGGCAAAGCAAAGACCGGTGGTTCTAAAAAACTGCATCATGAATTTGGGTAAGGGATACCGAAGGCCTAGCAAAAAAGGATGTACCGGAAAACAAACCCAATCGGCTGACGAAACATCCGATCGAACTGACCGATCGAATGGTCTGATAATCACACTGTCTGGAAAGGCGCCGGAGGCTCTCAACGCTGCGATGTCTACGTTATTGAAGGCACAGATCTCCTTCTCGGGGTTCTTGAGTAGGTTTTGTTGGATGAAGGTCTCCATCGATTCACCTGTATGACAACGGGTTCTGGTAGCCATTGGGGGTAGAATGAAGAGATTAGCAGGGAAAGAAGAAAGAATGAGTAATTACCTGGAGATGTTGTTGATGATATTTGGTTTTCAAACAGAAAGAGAGAAGATATAAGGGCGTAATAGATAGCCATTAAGTGTAAACCGCGTTGGAAGTTGCCCAATGTTATCTCGATCGTCGCATCAACTTAATGAGCTCGATTTAAGAGATAAGTTTAAAAATATATCCGTTGGAATTGGTATACCAACAGATATATATTTTGGGGACAATTGTTATGGGTGGTTTTCTGCTCATATATCCTGACTAATATTCTGACTATGTTTCTTTTGTTGTGGCCAGGATACCGGATCAGGATATTGGTAATATCCTGATACGATATCCTGGTAGTAACTAATTAACTCACGTGCAGATTATTGGAACAATTCTATAACGTTCAAGTGGACTTCTTCTCCTTGAGACTCGGGCAAATCTGTTGAATTATGGACGTTGAAGTCGGAAGATGTGGACTATAACGTTCACGTGAGGAATATTAGATATATCCCGGATTTATAGGCTAGTTAGTTAGTTTTGTTTTACTATAAATAGGAGTGATCGGATCAGATAAGAACACACACAATCTCTCGGACACTCTTTCTCTCTAGCTGCAAACACTCACAACACACTTACACTTGTATTCAAATCACATTGTAACACTTAGTTGATCTGCATCATATCCTGCACTGTATCCTGACATTTGAATCAATAAGAAGAACAAGGCAGCTGCGATTGTCAGCTCCTGAGGTTTTGTGTTGGCGATCTAGATTGATCAAGGGCTTTCCTCGTACATCTCGTGTCACCCTTTACATTTTTGGTCATTGTTTGATTGTAGATACAGCTCGATATCCTGAGCCGTATCCTGATAACTGTTTTTGTAAACAACTTAACTAGCATATTTTTGATATACTTTCTTAGCACACTACCTCACTTGACTAATTTGATCACTTAATTGCTTCTGTAATTTTTGACCAAAACACCTGTTGGTGTCATGAAAGCAGTATCCCCCTGGTCTGAAGGTTCCATTTGAATCTGCTGGAATCCTGATGATGCATCCATAAATGTTAACATTTCATGACCGGCAGTTGCATCTACCATCGAGTCTATATGAGGCAGATGGAATGGGTCTTTAGGACATGCTTTGTTTAGGTCTGTGTAATCCATATAAACTCTCCATTTCCCATTCTTCTTTTGAACCACGACCACATTTGCTAGCCACTTGGGAAATTTAACTTCCCTAGTCATCTTGGATTTCAGCAATCTTTCAACCTCCTCTTGTATAATTGTGTTTCTTTCAGGAGCAAAGTTCCTTCTCTTTTGTTGAATGGGCTTGAAAGACCTGTCGATTCCAAGCTTGTGAATTATAATATCCTTAGAAATACCTATCATATCCTCATGCTTCCATGCGAACGTGGACATCCTACATTTCAAAAAGTTAGTTAATTGACGTTCATATCCTGAGGGATATTGGTTCCTACGAGCACCAAGATATCTGGGTTATCCTGATCCAGGATAATTTTCTTAACATCTTGCTTTTAGGCTTCCACGATATCCTGGGCTCGTATCTTTAATTTATATCATGCTTTAGGCTTCGTTGAAGACTTCATTGAGGAAGAATATCATTCTTTTCCCTCTTGTTGATCACTTTCCACCTTGACAACCCCCCAAGGGGTAGGAATCTTGATACATTGATGATAGGTTGATGGGACAGCCTTCATATTATGGATCCATGGTCTGCCCAATATAATATTCTAGCAGGACAAGGAGTCCATGACACAGAAACGTTGCATTGAATTCACTCCTTCAACATTTACTGGCAGCTTTATTTCTCCCACAGTATTCTTGGCCTCTCTAGTGAATCCTACAAGTACAGTGGATTTCGAAGTGATCTCCATCTGGGGAATATTCATTCTTTTCAATGTTTCTAGTTGAATGATGTTGACCGAACTGCCATTATCCACCAATATCATGCGTACAAAATGATTAGCGATATATAAAGTTATTACCAAACCATCATGATGGGGATCCTGGACACTATCCCTGTCATCATTGTCAAACGTTATCACTTTATCGGTAGTAAGGGTTGTCATCCTGGTTGGCTTGTCCCCCCGTTCTGCCTTGGCCTCCTTTGTGTGTCTTTTTGCTGCAGAATAAGAGGTCCCACAAATGTCGGATCCTCCTGAGATAAAGTTAATTATCTTAGCATCTAGAGGGGGTGATGCTGCTCGTTCAGGATTCTTCTGAATATCCTGACCCTTATTCTTTTTCCTGCCCAGAAGATCCTTCGGGTATCCTTTGCTCAGCATGTAGTTTATTTCCTTCCTCAGGGTTATGCAATCTTCCGTCACATGTCCAAAGTCCTCATGGAAAGCACACCACTTGGATTTGTCTTTCCAGTCAGCCTTTTGTTGGTTCTTCCAGGGCTATCTGCTTTATCTCCTAAACCTTGCATAGCATACATTAGTTCGGGTATATTAATAGAAAAAACAATACTCTGACAATTCAGGATACTCCTCAGGATCCTCATCCTCAACAGCATTCACTTTCTTGCTGTCATTCCTGCCATATGGTTTAGAGCAATATGGTTTGTATGAGGATTCTGACTTCCTGTTAGTTGATTCATATGTTGAGGATGAATTCATCCTCTCTTGCATTTTCTTGTCATCTTCCAGTTTTATATATCTCAAAGCCCTGTTTCGAGCTTCATCCAGGTTTCTGCAAGGATTCATTACAAGATCCTGATAAAATTGAGAATCCTTTTGCAACCCCATTTTGAATGCATGTATGGCTGTAGCAACATCAAGATGTGGGATATCTAAGGATTCCCTGCTAAATTTGTTCACATAATCCCTTAAGGATTCTTCTGGACCTTGAGTTATCCTGTAGAGATCACTGGTTAGTTGCTCAAAACTTCTGCTACAAGAAAATTGACTATTAAACAAATTAACTAAATAAGAAAAAGATGTAATTGAATGAGGTGGAACATTTAGGAGCCATTTTAAGGCTGATCCTGTCAAAGTAGAGCCAAAACCCTTGCAGAGGCATGCTTCCTTGAGGTCCGGAGGAATAGGGTTAATCTCCATCCTCTCCCTATACTGAGCAATATGCTCCTAGGGATTCATGGTCCCATCATAGAGCTTCATGTTGGGAGTTTGAAATCTTTTTGGAATTTTAGCATCACAAATAGGATGTGCAAACCGGGATATCCTGTGGCTATCCTGGGATACTTCTGGAATCGGCTGGACTACCCAGGTACACTGTATATCATATCCTTCAACTTCTGAAGCTCCCTAGAGAGTGCCGAGGTTACACATGTATCCTGCAAAGATCCAAAACTATTAGTAGCAAGAGTATTAAGGTTATTAGACGCGTTACCAGCCTGAGGATTCTGGCCATATCCTGGAGCATATCCTGAACTTCTAGCAGTTGATACCCTGACCGATGAAGGTATCTCAGGAGTATGACTCTGGGAGTTGCTCGGTACAATATTGCCCCGGTTATCCTCAGTATATATTGTCGAGCTGAAGTTCAACGCTCTGGGCTGCAAGGGAGTGACAATATCCTCAACAGGCCTGTTTGAGCTAGATTTCAAGAGTTTTATCTCTCTTATCAGCATTTGATTGGTCTCCTGCTGTTGCTTCATCTGATCATGTATACGACCAAACAAAGTTAGAATTTCATCATTAGAAGCCATAATAGGAGTTCTCCCTGAGGTAGCAGATCCATGGATATTCTGAGTATTCACAATATCCTGAGATGTGTGAGTTTCAACCCTCCTTGGAGGAGCTTGAGGCTGTGAGGAAGCTTGCGTCCTTGGAGGTGGTGGAAGCACCGAACCAATTGTTGCAGAGGTTGTAGCAGAGATGTGTGAGTTTCAACCCTCCTTGGAGGAGCTTGAGGCTGTGAGGAAGCTTGCGTCCTTGGAGGTGGTGGAAGCACCGAACCAATTGTTGCAGAGGTTGTAGCAGACATGGTAGAAGAGCTCATGTTTGATTTTGAGGCCATTGAAAATACTTGTGCAAAAAGTTTTGAAAATAGAAAGCCAAGTAGTAATTTTAAGAAAGCTTTTAGTAGAAATAGCACCACTTGCCCCACAGTGGGTGCCAAATTAGTTAAGTGAGGTAGTGTGCTAGCAGTGTTTGTGAAAAATATGTTGATTGAGTTGTTAACAAAAACAGTATTCAGGATATAGCTCAGGATACCAAGCTATATCAACAATCAAACAATGAGCAAAAATGTGAAGGTTAACACGAGATGTACGAGGAAAGCCCTTGATCAATCTAGATCGCCGGCACAAAACCTTGGGAGCTGCCAATCGCAACTGTCTTGTTCTTCTTATTACTTCAAAAGTCAGGATACAGTGCAGGATAATGCCCAGATCGTTACTAAGTGTTACAATATTTGTTATAAGTGTGTTAATTGCGAGAGAGAGAGAGTGTGAGTGTTCAAGAGTAGTGAATGAGATGTGTCCTATGGGATCTGGTTATCCACCTATTTATAGTTACAAAGAGAAAACTAAATTTCCTAAAATGAGGGGATGCCATGGAATATTCCCTTGTTAACGTTGTAGACCAGGTATTGCGGCTCCAACATTCTTCTCTTAATAATCTGGACCGAGTCTTCAGGGGAAGAAGTCTTGACGACCGTTGTGGACATGCACTCATAACTTGCAATCAATTCGTTAGTAATCATCAGGATACAGTATCAAGATGTTACCAATATCCTGATCCAGCATCCTGGTTGTGAACATCTATTACGTAATCAGGATATAATTCAAGATACTATACAGGATATGGGCATAGAATTTCACCCATAACAATCATCACTTCAAATCCGTTGTTCATGTGAATCAAGGATGACAAAATAACAATAAAAACACCCAAAATATGGTCTTGGAACCCTAAATTCGCCTCCCACAAGTTCTGGATCGAAAACAATTATAAGGATGTCCAAAAGTCACAACCACCAACACTTAAAAAGGAGTTACCAAATTTGCGTCTGGCTCCACCGTAAGCTACGATGGCCACTGTAGCATATGGTGGCCTTCAAATGGACTACGGTGGTAAGAAACTCTCTTATGGCATCAATTTTTGTTAGGGTCTACTGTAGCTTACGGTAGCTACCGTAAGCTACGGTAGACTTCAGCTAGCAATTTTGTTTTCCTCATAACTTTCTCGTTTCAATTCCGTTTTCTTCTCCGTTTTTCCCACATTCTCGTAGTTTCATCCTCTATCATGTTATCTTCTTAATTTTTCAAATCCAATAAATTATTTTCTTCATTTATGCACTGTATTCCTTCCATTTTAAGATGTCATTTGTTCCTTTTTAAGCTCCCTTTTGCTCCATGCTTCTTCTTTACACCTCCTAGCTCCTTTAACCTGCAATCATCAAGTTTGTTGTAGTCATCTAGATTCACCAATTTAAACATCAAATATATCAATTTCTTTCTTATTTAATCAACTTAAAGATCTGCTTACGGTTCACCCGTCACATCCCCACACTTAACCATTGCTTGCCCCCAAGAAACTCATTCAAAACAATCCACCACAAAATCAACTTCAATAACAAAATGTTACAAACCACATAAGTGCATGTCATCTTTTACAAACTTTTCATTATTTACCACGCAACAACCCCTCACAAAACACTCCTCTCAGTGATATATGGTAGCTAGCAACAATGTGCTAGAATGCACTCAAAGCATATTTGTGATCTTACAATAATAAGCTTGTGCAAAAATCGAACCTCTGCCAAGATAAATGCTTAAGCATGCATATGAATCAAAAGGACTTATAAGGTTGTAACGAGGCTAAGTGTTAAGGTAGGAAATAAAGGGATATAAGTAATGTAGCGCAATGATCCGACCCGGCCTTTTATTACATCTAAGCAAACACGACTAACTATCTACAAAAACTTGCATCTCTTTTTCATTTCTTTTCTTTTTCTTTCAAACTATTACTACATTTATTCTCATATTTTTTTGTATTTTCTCTTTTTTTTTAGAATAAACAACACATAAACAAACCACAAAAGCACTAACTACTAAAACTACTAGACCGGGTCTTCTCAAGCGGGTAAAATTTTTGGGAGGTAGGCACAGGTTATCAAATAATAGGCAATAAGCTCAAATGTGGCTACTAATAGACCAAACCCCCACCTCTCAAGCTACCATGCTCATATATATAATGTATGAGGCCCAACCCCCAAGTTCCCACACTCGCAGACATCGTGATACTACCTAAATGCCCTTATGCTCTTTGCATACATGTTAAGCTATGGCCTCGGAACGTATCTAATGCCCGAGTTCTAATGCCCTCACACACATCGCCACTCTCAATCAAAGAAACGATTTTTTAACCATGTAAGTTTGTGGCCCAAACGCTCACCATGTAAGGATAAATGGTTGCCGATATGTTGTGTGGATACAATGACAAGCGCTCAATTTAGACGGCACTTTTATTATAATTATTTTTCAAAAAAAAATTATGTTTTCAGAAAAATTTCCCCCATCCCCACACTTGGGATACATTGTCCCCAATGTATGGCTTTGGAATAAACGCACACCAACAAACATGACCCCCACCCCCCCCCCCTTTTAAACACACAAACTAACTACCAACATTTCAAGGCTAAAGAACATACCCAAGACTAAGGAAAGAGTACATGGACCTGGTGAAGTTTGACACAACTGATGTTGTAGATGATCCGACTCCCTATCACCACTTTCACACAAATATCCGCACATCTTCCCCACACTTGAGTGTTGCCATGGACCTGAAACAAAGGAAGATAAAGGATCAACAAGATCAGTGTAAAACCCCGGGTTGCCTCCTGAGTAGCGCTAAGTTTTCGGGTCTTCAGCCAGACCAAGCCACCCTCGTTTATGGTAGCTCAGAAAAATGGTTCCTACCATCTCCATTGTTGCATTGTGCCTTTGGGTAAAATGCATCCATCTCGTGTCTATTTGGTGGGTAATCAAATACACTCCTTCTTGATCCCTCATGTTTTTCTTCATAACCCGGTGGGTTATTTATTTTCATTCTTTGACACACCCTTTTCATACAATCACTAGACTCACTACACTTCTCCTCAATAGACTCATAACTAATCACCCTAGTCTGAACATCAAAGGATAACTTACAGTTTTTTTTTTTTGTCATAGTAATGATCCCGTCTCTACAATTGATTTGAGCATTTGCTATGTATAGAAACGGTCGACCTAAGATTACCCTCTGTTGTGCTGCCATTTTGGTAGAAGCATAGTCTAGGACCAGAAAATCCACCGGATATTCAAATTCTCCTAACTGAATCATGAAATTCCTAACCACTCCCCGTGGACCCCTCCAACTTTCATCCGCCAAGCTCACCATGGTGTCTATATCTTGCAACAGACCAAAGTCATACATATCATATAAATCACGTGGTAGAACACTCATGATTGCCCCGTAGTCCAACAATGCTTGAGGGATTATTAATTTTCCCACTTGGATAGGCACAATTAGTGCTCCATGCTCTTTGTCATTTTCAACGTCGGCATCTTTTCCTATACCTGCATTCACTTGACACGAAGAGGTTAGAAATATTTCATCAAATTCACTATTAGGAACGGTGCTTACCACATTGATGTTCACGCTTTTGATGTTCTTGGGATTTGTCACCGTGTCACTCGGTAGTTGATCTTTGCTCTTCTTCAAAAGTGCCACTTCACTTGCAAGTTGACCCATTTGAGTGGTCAAAGACTGAATGGCCTTGTCAAGGATTTAATCTTTTTGAAGACGAGCATCATCCATTTGATTTCTTCTTTGCATGTCTAATTGCATCGTTTTGAGCAAATACATATGACTTCATTCCCACTCGACCCTAACGATCCCGACCACCTGATTTGCTCATTGTTTGGTTGTCTGTATTGCATTTGATAACCTTGATTGTTGAATTCTTAGCGCAGAACATAATTACCTTGATTTCCTTGGAAACTAGGATTGGCTTGATTCGCCGGATTTCCATAAGGGAAATTCGGATGCTTCCTTAAGCCGGGGTGGTAGGTGTTCGAATTCATGTTAAAATTTCTACCACTTCCCCCTTGATCTTGAACTACATTCACCCCTTCAAATTGTTCTTGAACACCCAAACATTTATCCGCTGAATGAGCCAACTCACTACAATTTGCACACACATCATATACCTGGTTGGTAGTTTGAACTCCAACATCATCCACGACATGCACTTGTGATCTTGTAATAGCTGGCCTAGCTCTTCTAGATGATTGGGCCTTCCTCTTTGAAGTAACCGACATTTGTTCTAAAAATGCCCAATCATCTTGCTCATAATTGGTACCAAATGTACCATTGGTAATAGACATCAAGTCGCGAGCATCCTCTGAATTTAACCCTTCATGAAAAGCATTTAACAATTCCCAAAGTTCAATACCATGATGAGGGCAATTTTTAATCATCATGTTAAACCTCTCAAAAGCCTCATGAAACATCTCTCCCGAATGTTGTCGGAAGCTTCTTAGACTATGCCTCGCATCATTAGTCTTTTGAGCCACAAAGAATTCTTCCAAGAACCTTTGTTGCATTTTATCCCAAGTGTTGGTGCATCCGTCTGTCGTCTACGTCTTGTATCGAGTCTTGTTTAGAGATAGATAGAATAGAGCACGGAATCCAAGAATCAGAATATTTAGGAGTGATTCCACTTGAAATGACATTTTGTCATTACAAGCTAAATCACATAATTTTCTGATTCCACTCCAAATGTAACTTTCTGATTCCACTCGAAGTGTTAAATCCTGATTCCACCCGAAAGTAACATGCTGATTCCACTCCAAATGACACCATGTCATTAGGAGCGAAATTAGAACAACTATATATAGGACATTTGGGGCGAAATCAGGATATAGTTCTAGGTGTTGTCTTCCGGTGAGCCACGAAGTGCTGCCGAAGTGTCATCAGGTTGTAAACGTCATTCAATCAATATAATTTGACAGTTTAAAGTGTATAATTGCTGAATTTAACTCGGTTTGTTTGTTTCCGCCGCTCAAACTGAGAAAAGCTCTTCAAACCGACTCGTTTGGATCCAAAAACGATCCTACAAGTGGTATCAGAGCTCAGGAAGAAGAGCTCTTGCCAATTCAGCTGCATTTTCTGTTTTTCTACACCTTCTTTTCAAATTGAACATCATTTTACGGTTAAAATCGGTTCAAATTTTCACATTGTGTTCGGAATTGATAGTTAACAAAGCCTTGAAAGTTTCATGTCCAAATTTAAACTAAAACTGGTTATTTTTGTGATTTCGCTCATAATTGCTCGATTGATATGATGACGTCATAGTGATTCAGCTCGAAAATTGGTCCTGATTCCGCTCTAAACTTAGATTCCGCTCCTGAGTAATTTGTTGATTCCGCTCTTGAGTAGATTGTTGATTCCGCTCCTGAGTTAATTCTGATTCCGCTCCTAAGGCTCCAAGTTTCAAAGTTTGATTCCGCTCCTAAGTGTTGTCACGTGATTCCGCTCCTAAGTCTGTTGAGATTCCACTCCTAAGTGTTTAGGTGATCAGAACCATGTCAGTTTGCATGTGAAGAATATAAGTGTGTCGACCACTTCTATTGATTAGTCAAATTAAAATCAAGTCTTGATAAAAATTGGCCCAATCACATTGAAGAGTTGTTGTCGGCTAATGGAGTAAAAGTTTGTCTGATTCACTTTAATTCACGTCGGTTCAGTGTTTATTGAAATTGTTGCGGTCCAATCAGCCCATTTTAATGAACAGTCCAATGAGATTGTTTGTATGATAATGATTTTGTTGAACATTTAATTGATGGTTAGTGGATTAATGAGGTCAAATGAGATGATGTGATGTCGGATACTTACATTTGAGGCCCAATCAGGAATGTTACTTGAAAAATCATAAGTATGCATGTGTTACATTTGAGGTCAAATAAGATTAGATAAGTATTCGGCCCAATCAGTTTCATACAAAATTAATACTTGTTGGTTCAGTGGATTTAGAGGCCCAATTACAAATCAAGTTGTCGGCACATGTTTGCATGTGAATCAAGTTGTCAGCCCACGTGATCGAGATTAAACGGCCCAATCAAAGACAACAGTCATTAATTTTTGTTATAAGTCTATTTCGTCGGCCCATGTGACTTGGATTTGTGTCAGATACACAAAGTTGGTTTCGGCTCATTCACTCAGTTTACGAGATTTGGAGTTTATTCAGTCCGCGAGTCTTCGACACGAGTCCTAGATCTATTCAATTGTCACACACATTTCACATATTCAGTACATTTAAACTGATCATTTTGTTTTTGTGTGTCGACAGGTATTCTTACAAGGTGATATAGTTCATTTGAAAAACCGAATCATGGACGAGGAATTTTACAACGCGTTCGCTACTCCTGTTACTCCAATTTCTCTTACACAAAATACGATGTTGGATAACGAAACGGGAACAATGCAAAAACCGCCCAAACTGATGAAAATCGAAGAATATAAGGGTTGGGAAGGTCGTTTCGAGAATTGGGTGCAAGCTAACTATCTTGATGCATGGGAATGTGTCGAGACAAAATACATTCGACCGATGAATGATGATGAAGAAGTGATTCCGATTAAAGATCTGAGTGTCGATGCTAGAAAGAAGTACAAAGATGAGAAAATGATGCTGAGTTTATTGCAACAAGCTGTGAAAGAAGATATTTTGGTTCTATTGCAACATAATGGAACATCATACTCGATTTGGAAAGCTTTAAGATCAAAGTTTGTTGGTAGTCAAGAAATGATAAAGAACAAGAAGTCACTTCTGAAGAAAGAGTTCGATCTGTTTCGTGGTTTGAAGAATGAAAGCACAAGGCAGATTATTGAAAGATATTGCAATCTGCTAGCAAACATGGGGAGATTGAGTATTGAGAAAGACAATGAAGAGTTGATCGAAAAGCTTGCTGATTCATTGCCACACGAGACTTGGGGCACATATCTCATGATGCTTAGAAACAAGAAAGGTTTTAGCAGTTTGACACTCAGCAAGTTCATTGAGAAGTTGGAAGCTCAAGAGATGGAGCAACGAAAGATTATTCAAATGAAAGATTTTGATGGTGAACAGGATATTGGGTTGTATTACAAAGCAGGGGTGAATGAGAAGTCTACAAATTTATCTCCAAAAATAGAAACTGCTTACAATGCCAAGAATTCTTCTAGAAGTTCATCATCAGGATCAAACAGCAAAACAAGTTTTTCATCATTTCCATCTTTTTATCCGAACGTTTCAACAACAAGAAATGGCAAAAAGCTTCAATGCAACATTGTGTTGAACATTGAAAATGATCAGGAATATTCTGAAGAGTTAGCAAAAAGTCATATGTCTTTATTGGGAACTGTTCTTGAATCTTATGGTAGCTTTGTTGCAGGTCGAATCGGGAATCCAATGCTGACAAAGGAAGATTACGACCAGATAGATGCTAAAGAGATGGAACTTATGGACATAAAATGGTGCTTGGCCAGCGTGTTGAGGAGAGCAGAGAAATTCAAGCAAATCACTGGAAGAGATGATCTTCGTGAGGCTGGTACTTCTACTTTAGGTTTTGATAAATCTAAAGTCACTTGTTTTCGTTGCAGGGAAAAAGGACACTTCAAGAGGGAGTGAAAAAACCGCGAAGCAAGTGGAGCTCAGAATCCTTTTAACAACAACAATGATTACTACCGAAAAGCCATCTACCATCAAGTTGCTCAACAATCATCTCAACAACATCAACATCAAGCACAAACTGCACATGGAAGGGATGTGATTGAAGACTCTGGAAAGAGAGCTTGTGCTTCAAAGAGAGCTGATGATAGTGCATTGATAATAGATCAAGATGATGAAAAGTTACCTGAAGGGTTTAGCTGGGCAAATTTCAACTGGGATGATTATTGTCCAGATGAAGAAATTTCAAATCAAAAAGCTTTTGTAGCCCGAGTTGAAGAAGATAGTGATGATGATCGTGAGTATTGGGCGAGAAAATTCGATGCTGATATGAAACTGATTGCTGAAAGTGACAGTGAAGATGAAAAGGTTAAAAAGAAGAAGAAAAAGGTCAAGACTCCAGTAAGCAGTGATGATGAGACTGTTCCAGTGATCAAAAGGAAAGTAAAGGTTGAAGTTCCAAAGTTCAAAGTTGATCAAGAAGTTGATGCAAAGAAGATTCCAGTGAAGTGTGAAAACTGTGAAGCTGTGAAGAAGCAGAACAGTACACTGATCTATAACTTGAATAGTTTGAAGGAATCTTATGATGTGTTGAACAAAGCGATGAATCAGTATAATCAAACAAGTGAAGAACAAGCTACAGCAATGAAGACACTTCAGGGTGCTTTTATGATGAAACAAAAAGTGGTGAACAACTACATCGAGAAGTGTGCTGTGCTTGAGCAGAAACTTGAAATTCAGAGAATTGAGACTGAAAGAGTTAATCGTTTGTTGAAAAGTTACTCATGTACTTCTTATGTCATTGACAGGATTTATCCGACTGTTGAAGGCATGAAGGCATTTGAAAAGGATGAAGTAACTGGAGAAAAGAATAATGATGGAAAAGTGGCTGAAGAAAAGACTCCAGAAAAGAAGAACAAGAAGAAGAATGACTCAAAGAAAAAGACTGAAAAGAAGGATTCTGGTAAGAAACAAGATATAGGTTACAACAAGTGTCCACCCCCATTAGAAAATGGATATTTGCCCAGGAATCCAAATCAGGAAAGAGTCGAAAAAGCAACAAACTTACAATGGGAGTCGGAGTCCTCAGTCAATTTGCCAGAAAATATTGATGTCATGTTTACATCATCTGACACTGATCATGAGTCCGAGTTAATAAAGAAAGTCGTCGATCAGGTGTTGGATAAAGATGAAACTGAGGAGTCAAAGTTGGAGTCAAACTCAGAGTCAAAGTCAGAGTCAGAGTCAAAGTCTGGTTCTGAAAGTTCGAGTTCGACAGTCAATAGTCTAAAATCTTCGGTTAAAAGGGTTTACAACAAAGAATTCCTGTTATCAAAATCTAATTTGAGTGACGAAACATTTAAAGTTGCATATACTTTGAATAATTCTGACAAATTATATTTTGATGAGGAATTTCCAATAAGAGGTGTCAAAACTGAATTGATCAAAAAGGTTTTCAAACTAAGAGAAATTAATATTTCTGAAATAAAAGATTTAAATCTTAATGGTAAACCTAAACCTTACACCTCAAGAGTACAGCAAAGATTAAACAAGAAAAAGGGTTACAGTTCTGGTTCTGGTTTTCAAAAGAAACCAAACCAAAACCGTAATTTCAAAAAGAAAGGTCTTGGATTTATTCCAACAGAAAAACAGAAAAATGAAAAATATGTTCGTGATTTTAAATCAAAGATGACATTTGTTTCAGGTACATCAGCAGAAGAAGAAGAAGAAAAGAAAGAATTCTGGAGACAATCGAACAAAGAATTCCTTGTGAAGAAGCAAGAAGAGATGAAATTTGCTGATCAGATGAAAGATACGAGAACCTGTTTCCAATGCAACAAAGTTGGACATATTGCCAGAGATTGTTTTAAGGCAATACCATCTAAACAGGTAGTTTCTCGTAAATTCAAAGAGAAAGTGATTGAGTTTGAACCACCAATTGACAGAACAAAGTTATTCAAAAATTCTACATTTGAAATTGGTGAATGTTCAAACAAGTTTTACAAGAAAAGAGCTAAATCTGACAACCAGAAATGGGTTGTTAAGAAGTCTGGTGGTAGCTCTAGTGATGATTCTTATAGGTCGAAATCAGAGGAGCTATCTTCTGGCGATGAATCTAATTCCATAAAATCAGAGGAGCCACAGGTTGTTTCAAAAAGTGAAAAATCATTTCTGACTGTGGATGATGATAATTTTCCACCACTTCGGGCTGAAAATTTTAAGAAGAAAATTGGTAAAGTTGAAATATCAAACCAATTTTATGATGATAACAAGGTTTTTGATGTTGAAAAAGCCTTTAACCCCACTGTGAAACACATTTTTGGTAAAATGATTGATCGAAAAGTCAAAGGGGTTAAAGAGTTTTACGAGAAGAAGATGCAGAAAGATAAAGTTGAACCATCCCTGGTTTGTGACTGGGATGGTTCATATTATGAACAGTAAGTCTGTGGACTTGCCGGAGATCCCAAGTTTGTAATCGTGGATCAGGAATCGGCATTATTCTTTGTATTTGATTGTGTTTTTACGTACAAGTGGTAAATCAGGGACATTAAGTTGTACTTGATTTTCTACAAGTGGTTGAAGACAATATGACGAACCACATCTCCAACTTTACAAGTGGTAAAATCAAAAAAACTTATTTTCCGGAAAAATCATTCTGGTTAAAACAAACTTAAGTGTTTTGAAATCATTATGAGAAAATAGTTTGTTGATAGGGGGAGTTCTGATTGTTTATGCCAAGTGAATGGCGAATTGATGCAATTTGATATCAGTTGTCACGTTGTTTGTACAGTTTGTTTTCAAATTTCCTAAAATGTGTTTGCATTTAAGGGGGAGTAAAATTTGTCAGAAAATCCAAAAACATTTGAAAATTTGTAAAAGCCAAAAACATGATAAAATGAAAAATGAGTTTTGTTGTATAAAAGAGGAAATGATAGTACATCAGTGGACGATCACAACATGCTAAAGATTTGGAAAGTTAAATGTGATAAACGGTCTCACTGATGATGTGTCAGTAGGTTTTTGCACATTTAGTAGATTGTGAAGAGATATAAACCTAAATTTCAAACTTGCTTATATCGTGGGGAAACATCTCTCGGATATATGGTTAACCCCCGAAATCTCGTTTGAAAGATTCCTTTTTCTGATTTACTAGGTCTTTATACTCAGTGATATCTGGGGTATTATTCCTGGACTTCTGCTGAATGGAAGTTCTGACCTAGTCCTCGAATAATACTTTCTTCAATGCTTGAAACATAGCATCACCCTCAGCATATATGATAAGACAATAAAATTGCTTAGCAATGTTGTTGTAAAAAAGATCCTCTAAAGGGGACACACCCAAAAGTTGAGTCATGATCTCTCTGCTGAACGGTAGTTCTGACCTGAGCTCTCATGATTCTTCATAATTTATTATCATGATCTCTCTGCTGAACGGTAGTTCTGACCTGAGCTCTCATGATTCTTCATAATTTATTAACCCCTACAGATATCATTTGTGTCATAATTACCTGTAAGACTGAATATTGAGATCTGGATACGGGAGTATATTCTGAGGTGGGACACGCGATTAAGTTTAAGTGCTTAAAACATTAACAGCGTATATCGAAGCAGTTGAACTTTGTGTGAGAATTTAAGTGGACCAATATACTGACAATCTAAGTGAATCGTTTAGAACTTAAAATGGATAAAGCTTAACGGTGTTGGTGATTTGTCTCAGAAACTGATATGATCCTCTTACACGAACTCACAAAAATATTGTATGTAAATATTTCTTTACTGCATTTCATTCTATTCAAAAATTCAAAAAGATTTTAGTGTGTTTTAGCATAAATTTTGTAAAATACAAAAAGATTTTTTGACAACTGGTGTTGGAAAGCTGATTTTCAAAATTCCAAGTGCTAAACTTGATGAACTGGTTTGGGAGTGTTTTGTGAAAGAATTTTAAGTCTTGTTACAAGTGGTCATCAGAATTTTTGAATTTGATATTTCTTTAAGAGGTTCATCAGAAACTATAAATGTTAAATCATGTTTGTGATATTTACAAGTAGTGTCTGATTGTGTTCAAGTTATCATCAGAAAACTTATGTTTGTGGTAGAGAATGTATAGGTTTGAGGAAGAGTCAGGTTCCGATACCTGAGGATTGTGTGATTTCAACAAGCCAGACTGCGATCCCAGCATATCGAAAGGGGGAGTCTGAAGATACTTAAATGAAGGAGCATGTTGGTGATGAAAAGAGAAGAGAAGATAGAGATTGAAGATTTTTACAGCGTCAAACATTTCAAATAGAAGTTAAAAGGCTGATATAGACTGAAGATGCAAAGATTCGACACCGAAGACTCCGTCAACATCCAAGGGGGGGTTTGTTGGTGCATCCGTCTGTCGTCTACTTCTTGTATCGAGTCTTGTTTAGAGATAGATAGAATAGAGCATGAAATCCAAGAATCAGAATATTTAGGAGTGATTCCACTTGAAATGACATTTTGTCATTACAAGCTAAATCACATAATTTTCTGATTCCACTCCAAATGTAACTTTATAATTCCACTCGAAGTGTTAAATCCTGATTCCACCCGAAAGTAACATGCTGATTCCACTCCAAATGACACCATGTCATTAGGAGCGAAATCAGAACTACTATATATAGGACATTTGGGGCGAAATCAGGATATAGTTCTAGGTGTTGTCTTCCGGTGAGCCACGAAGTGCTGCCGAAGTGTCATCAGGTTGTAAACGTCATTCAATCAATATAATTTGACAGTTTAAAGTGTATAATTGCTGAATTGAACTCGGTTTGTTTGTTTCCGCCGCTCAAACTGAGAAAAGCTCTTCAAACCGACTTGTTCGGATCCAAAAACGATCCTACACCAAGTATAAATTGAGGCGGAAGGCAATGTATAAAACCATCTCTTTACTTTGTCTTCTAAAGAAAATTGGAAAAGCACTAATTTAACATCATCGGATGAAAATCCTTGACCACCAACAGTGTTACAAATGGAGTCATAAGCCTCCAAATGAAAGTATGGTTCTTCCGTGGCCAATCCCTTATACTTTGGTAAACTTTGGAGCGAGTTGGTTCTAACCTCAAATGTCCTCCCTTCATGATTTTGAGGGATCACAATTGGAGAAGGGTTATTAGTGATAACTGGTCTAAAATGAGCTTTCGATACCTCATACTAATTCTTGGTTATGTCTTCTCGGAACACCCAATCGCACTCTTGGTTGTTGACCCGCTTGCCTTGGCATTTGCATTTGCATTTGAGGTGCATATGGTTGAGGTGGTTGTTGAGGAATTGGTTGCTGAATCTGCCTTTGAAATGTTTGTCTTTATTGTGGCATTTATTGATGCACCACTTGTGGTTGTAGTCTTCCAAATCCTTGCACCGGTTCCGTCCATTTCCTTTGTACATAGGCAAATTCAACTTGAGTTCCCATTTTCTCTCCATCACCCCCCAATACATATCGCTTCTCATCATAACCTGCAAAATCTTCTTCATATCCATCCTTTCGCGCTCTAGTAGACTGTAAAAACTAAGGTTGTTGGTATTGCAACCCTGGTTGTAATGGTGGTTGAAAAGAATGGGTAGTATGGACTATAGATGGGTTTTGTTGGAATGTAGGTGGAGGAATATTCTGAGATGATGATTGACCATAAGTTGGGAAAAAGTGATCAAAAGGTGGCACAGTTGATGAAGGTTGATAGCTAAAAGAATGCTCTATTTGTGTGCTTATAGGAAGGGTGATATTGGTTGGTTTCACTTCACTAGATGGTGTAGGAATTGTAGTAGGGATTAGTGGAGGTGTGGTTGGTGTTGTTTGACCCATAGTGGGAGGTGGCGGTTCCATTGTGTTTTTCAGGGTAGTAGGAGATCCAATGATCTTGTTTTCCTGTAGTAAAACTCGGTTCCGTCAAAGTGTACGTTCAATTTCAGGATCGAAGGCTAGTGGCGATAGCTTGTGATAGCCTCTAGTACGCATACACCTGTAAGTACCTGCACACTAACACAACCAGCGTAAACCCAGAATTAACAAACAAAATTACTCAAGATAACACACGTTGCGCACTACTCCCTGGCAACGACGCCAAAATTTGACGGGAGGTCGAAGTCTCACTCAAAAATAAACCAAATACTGTAACACCCCAAAAATGGGCTTGGTAATTTAGAACCCGGTTAAGATAAAGGAATGGGTAAAGTACCATTAGTAGTAAAAGTGAACCCATAAAATAAAATAATTAGGAATAAACTAGCCTAGTGGTGTCATGTATATAAGTAATAAGATGATAAGTTTTAAGTCCTGTATGCAATCAAAACGAAATTGAGGGACCAAAACCGTTAAGATGGAAAGATGGGTTTTATTTATGAAAGTTAACACACACATGTAACACCTGTGTCATTTCAACCATCAAACAAATGCCCAACCAGTGAAATATTGTATTTCATACTTGGGATTTGTAAAAATATGTGTATCGTTTACACATATCAATTCTTGTTCGATTTCAAACACTATATCGCTTTCTGGAAGGTTATACGCGCACTGATGCGTAAATATAACCAGTTTAATCCAACGAACACTCCGTAATAGTGAAATAGGCTTAACATACCTTAAATAACCCTTACATAACTTAGAAATAATTTTTGAAGGCTTTGGTATGGCAAAAACATGTTAATTCGCTTACAGGGACTAAAGTTGACAAACTGCGAAAGTATGCCAATTTGAACTGTAACAGACATTCCGGAACATAACCATAAGTTAAACACACCTTAAATATCCTTTAAATAGCTTAGAAATAGGCTTTGAGGGGTTCGGTGTGCTAAAATAAACTTTTGGGTCATTCAGGGACTAAAAGTGTCAAAAAGTGCACAAGTTTGCATTTTCGCGCATAACTTACGTTCTGAATACATCTGGACATCCAAAAATTTATGTAAGCATGACTATATTATATTTTAGTGTTCGCCATAAGAAAAATCCATTCGTCGCGTCATTTGGATCGTTTTTCGCGCTTATGCGCATTCCGTCGTAATTAAGCGAACATCGCGATCGTACGACCAAACGAACCGACATCCGACATATTTTTGAGCATATTTTGAGTTCCCTATACTTTAACTTCATTTTAGATCCTTGAAATGAGGTTAACGGAGTTCAAACGCATCGAAAATCGCTTAAACAAGGTGCAGGGACCATTTCTGCAAAATCTGCCAAAACAGGGGCCTAGCGTGACGCGAGGGTCCTTAGCGTCACGCGAGCCCCCTTCTGGACCAGATTCAGTGTTTTAATCACAAGTTGCAGCCACTTAAATCCTCAACCACATGTTTGCAACTTGCTTAATCACTAAGATAAGGAGCATATGTGGCTCCATAACCTTTGTGACAAGTGTACGGCTCGGATCGTGGCACGATATTCAAGAAACGATCCTAGCGGCTCTACTTTATCTATAAATACCCACCCCCCTTTGGCTTAAAAACCCACAAATCTGATTGAAAAGACTCTAAGTTGGAACCTTCGTTTCATACCTGAGCTATTTTGATCTGGGTTAGCATTCGGGGACCCTGGGTAAGTATTCTTTCGTTCTTTTCCTTATTTTACTGCTTTTCGAGTCAGAAAGTCAAACTTTGTTTGACTTTCAGCGTTGACCAGTAATGGTCAATGCGAAGTTCGTTTGAACTTCGCAACGTGAGTGTAATCACGTTGGTCATAGTCCCTTGGGACTATGCCCACTGACTACCACGTTGTCTAGGGTCGTAGGGTAGGCGATCTAATAAATCGCCTATACCTTCGAACCCGACCCAGTTTGGTCGATCATTAGGATCCGACCAAACACATTAGGTGACCATAGTAGGCAGGGAATAACCTTCCGAGGTTATACCCTATGGTCACATCGTTTAAGTAGTTGTATGATAGGTAGTTTATATGCCTTAGGTAAATTACCAGAATACCCTTTTCATGTATAATTGGTAATTAAGCATATGTAACCTAAACCTTTGTCACATAACTGATTATGTAATATGTTTAGGCATATAACACTTGTCATAGGGCTAGTTAGGCGGTCCGAACGCGTTTCACGCGAACGACGCGTTAAAGTAGCATAAGCTACCTAAACGGGTCGTAATGGGTCGTAAACACTTAGGTTAAGTTTCATTTAGTATGTAGGCTTTGTTAAACCAAATGACACGAGCCTCTAAACTCGTTTGGTTTACAAACCCTAATACTACCCGATCTTCCGATTTAGGTCCGGTTTATTAATGTAGCTACCTATACTAGGTGCCGTTTGATATCCGCGATCTCTAGCATTGTTTAGTTGTTACTCAAGGACTACTGAGCAATCTCAAGTGAGTACATAGACCCCTCTTTTACTGTTTTCCAAACTGTTTTGGGGTGGAACACATGTGCCTACTTGTTACTTTCATGCTTTCCTGTTTTGACATCATATACTTGCTATGTTCATTAGTACATTATAGTACATGATTTCATTACATTTCATGCTATGTATGCCCATTGTGTGCGTACTTAGTACATTGTTTTACATTACATTTTATGCTATGTATGCCCATTGTGTGCGTACTTAGTACATCGTTCTACATTACATTTCATGCTATGTATGCCCATTGTGTGCGTACTTAGTACATTGTTTTACGCTGCTTTTCTGTTGCATATGCTTATCCAGCATATGAACACATTATACTACATATTGAACCGTTGTAATCATTTGACTATGATCCGTTGATATATGTGAACCGTTTGTATCTGTGAACCGTTGTATTTGTGAACCGTTGTACCTGTGAACCGTTTGTATCTGTGAACCGTGTGAACCGTATTTGACATAGACATTTCGGCATAGACATTTTTAACATGATTGACATTTGATCATGCATTTCCCACAAAACATAACTTTGATTTAAACCAAGTTTTACTTCAATACTTTGTTTTTGTGTATATGGTTTAGTTGAGACATTTCACTTGCCATACATGATATTTTGACATAGACATTTGACATGGATATTTGACATAGACATTTGACATGGATATTTGACATAGACATTTGACATGGATATTTGACATAGACATTTGACATGGATATTTGACATAGACATTTTGACATTGGTTTGGTTTGATTAAGTGATTAAGTAACGATGCGTGTGTAATATGATACAAGCATGGTGGATACGCCGCTGGTACTTCCTATATATAAGTGTTTGTAGGGTATTACATATTGTAGCGTTATTTGAATCATTTCAGTTTGATACATATAACATTTTATACAAATAACATACTTTTCACAAGACATTGTTTTACAAACAACTTATCCTATACAAACTCATCATACATGGTTATTTATTTAACCATACATTATTTACTTATTTATACATATCATCTGAACTCATTGTTTTTCAAATGATTTACAAAGCAAAGCAAATAACAAGGTTCATGACTAAACATTTTCTCAAACATAAGTCATGAATCTCATTTTCACAAAACCTATGTATCTCACAGGCATTTTTATGCTGACGTACCTATTTTCACATGTGTTTTTCAGGAGCTGTTGCATAAGATGATCAAGATACATATAGGCAGACTTGGGCTTTAGTGACAATAAAAGATGCAAGACTAGTTAATTATGTCGTATTTCTTTGTTTATTAAGACATCGTAACACTTTTAATTAATAAAACGAAACTTCAATTGCCATGGATTTGAGACAATTAATTCTGTTACAACACTCCCCGATGTTTCCGCCACGTTTAGTATGTTCCACGTGGTCGGGGTGTGACAGAAAAGATGGTATCAGAGCCAATGGTTATAGGGAATTAGGTTATTAGTAATTAGTAATGCTTTGACCTAGTCTATAACTTTCTTAGGACCCTAACGCGAGTTTACTTGCGTTTAGTCATAAAACAATACCGTCACCTATCCTTAGGCGACGACCACAACAAGAACATAAATTTCAAAACCGCTTTGAAAACTAATCATCTGTTCTAGGATGATTGATTACAAGGTTTTGAACCCTCTGTTTTATGGTTTTGAACCCCTTTGAGTTTTCAAAAATCTCGTCAAGGTTTTGGGTTTTAAATAATGTGAACACGTGCAAACTGGAAGGGTGAATGCCTGTATTCTGGGGTTTCTGTCTAGGCAAGCACTTCGTATACATCTCATCAGACGCGAGACCAGTTGTGCTTACCTGGGAATTCTTGGGATGAGTGTTCACTTATAGGCGAGCATGTCTTCGCTATACATTATTTTTGACCTATTTACTTTAATCACCGAGGTCGTTTGTTGCTTTGTAGTAACAAACAAATGACCACCATCCTTGCATTCATCAGATTTGTTTCACCTCATTCGTTTCGTCTAACTCTCTCACTCGTTTCTTTTCATATTTCCACTTTTAGAATGCCTCCTCGACGCGAAAGCCAGATAGAGACTGCCGAATTGGCAGAAATCATTGCGCAGCAAATGGCTGCTCAATTCCCAAACCTCTTTGCTCAATGGAATCAAGCCAACAACAACAACAATGGTCCATGCAATTTCAAGAGTTTTAACTCGGCGAAACCACTCAAGTTTAGTGGTTCTGAGGGAGCGACTGGGCTTCTTCAATGGTTCGAGAGCATTGAGAATACTTTCCGCCATGTGCAGTGTCCTGAAAATCGCAAGGTCGAGTTTGCTTCGAGTGTGTTCCAGAAGAGAGCCCTTACGTGGTGGAATGGGGTTATGAGAGATCGTGGTGCAGAAGTTGCTCTAGCACAGACATGGGCCGAACTTAGGGCTCTCATGATGAAGGAGTTTTGTCCTCGTCACGAGATCAGGGCTTTGGAAAGGGAATTTGATGATCTTAAGCAAGACAGCGGTGAGCATCGAGCCTACACGGACCGTTATGAGGAGTTAAGTGTGTTATGCCCAAACATGGTCACGCCTTTGGATAAGGCGATCGAAAAGTACATTGATGGCCTTCCCGACTCAATACAAGACATTTTGACTGGTAGCAACCCTACTACTGTTAGGCAGGCCATTGAGTTATCTGCAACCTTGACTGAATCGCAGATCAGGAAACGTAAGCTTTTCCGAAAGGGTGACAAGAAACTGGTCGAGGAATCGAAACCAATCGAGGAATCAAAGACCATGGATGAACAGACTGGATCCTCTAAGAAGTCAAAGAAGCGAAAGGCTTCTCAGAACTTCGCCGTGGTCGCTCACAATGATCAAGCCGTCCCCAACCAACCAGCTCAACCCCCTGCCAGGAAACCCTACAAAGGAACTGCACCCTTGTGCAACCAATGTGGCCTACATCATCATGATGGTGTGAAGTGCCGCACATGCCAAGTTTGCGGACTTATAGGTCATACAGCGAGGGTTTGCCCAACAGTAGCAGCACCAAATCAGATTAACAACAATCCTGCTCAAGCTCGTTTCCCACTGGGATCTTGCTACAACTGTGGCGAGATGGGCCATTTTAGTAGAAATTGCCCAAGACTTGCTGATGCAAATCCAGCGCAGGGATGAGTATCTGACCGACAGAAGATAACGCTGTTTAGAAAATAATCGAGCCTTGTGTATTATTTTCTTTTATCAATCTATGAAACAGTTATTGTTATTGTTGTTTATAAATAAATCTTTCATTTACATTTCAATATGTTTATGTGGTTGCATGTATAAACATATCCCCTACAATACCGACAATCAAGGAACCGCATTCCTTGAAGAACAGACTACTTCCAAATTTCTTCCCTTGTATAATCTTTTGCGTTTCCACGAAAATCCTAAGTACCCGTTTCTTCCAAGAGAGACGATGTACGAGGCGCCAAGTTAATAGCAATCAATAACAAGAAAATAACAATTAAACAATTATGTGGTTATGTGCTTATGTGTTATCCTTTATGTGTCATGTGATCCAATTTATGTTATTCAAATCCTCGTAAAATCTTACATATCTTTGTGCAAGAGATTCATAGTAGGATACCCAAAGGTACTACTTAAATCCTTAATGGACTTCTACGTTGTAGTTAAAGTCCCTTGGATTATAATGTACTACTTCATAATTAGACCCTTTAGTGGTCTAGTTAAACAGATTGATCCAAAAATCTGATTAGGGATATCATGTGATGATATAGCTGAAAGGACTCCTTAGTGGCCTAATTAAGAAGATCATCTGTTGATCTAATTAAAAGGACCCTATGGTAGTCTAGTCACTCTCATCTCAGGTTTGATATCTTTCCCCACAACATTTCAAAACAAACTGTGCGGACTGTGCAAGGAATTACGTAATTATGGATGCATACATAATTATGGAATTTAGTGCACAGAAATCACAGCAAGTTCTATCATGTATCAAGAGTTAACCCTATTCATTTCCAATTCTAATGAAGCATCCGTTGAGGAAAAATGAACTAGTTATTCATTTTTCACTTCTGAAGAATATCCGTTGAGGAAATGAATATCCGTTGTTTATCTTTTCATTTCCATTCTGAAGAATAACCGTTGAGGAAAATGAATTATCCATTCATTTTCGTTCTAAAGAATATCCGTTGAAGAAATGAATATCCGTTGTTTATCTTTTCATTTCCATGCTGAAGAATAACCGTTGAGGAAAATGAATTATCCATTCATTTTCGTTCTAAAGAATATCCGTTGAGGAAATGAATATCCGTTGTGTAATCCTTCATTTCCAACTCTGAGGAAGCAACCGTTGAAAATGACTCCGTTAGTTCATTTTCGTTTCTGAAGATTTATCCGTTGAGGAAATGAATATCCGTTGTGTAATTCTTCATTTCCAACTCTGAGGAAATAACCGTTGAAAATGACTCCGTTAGTTCATTTTCGTTTCTGAAGATTTATCCGTTGAGGAGATGAATATCCATTGATTTTTCTTTCATTTCAAATTCTGAAGAACAAACCGTTGAGGAAAATGACCCCGTTTGTTCATTTTCGTTCTGAAGAATATCCGTTGAGAGAAATGAATATCCATTGATTTTTCTTTCATTTCAAATTCTGAAGAACAAACCGTTGAGGAAAATGACCCCGTTTGTTCATTTTCGTTCTGAAGAATATCCGTTGAGAGAAATGAATATCCGTTGATTTTTCTTTCATTTCAAATTCTGAAGAACAAATCGTTGAGGAAAATGACCCGTTTGTTCATTTTCGTTCTGAAGAATATCCGTTGAGAGAAATGAATATCCGTTGATTTTTCTTTCATTTCAAATTCTGAAGAACAAACCGTTGAGGAAAATGACCCCGTTTGTTCATTTTCGTTCTGAAGAATATCCGTTGAGAGAAATGAATATCCGTGGATTATTCCTTCATTCCCATTTCTGACAAAGAATCCGTTGAGAAAGAATGAATCATCCATTCATTTTCACTTCTGAAGAATATCCGTTGAGGGAAATGTATATCCGTTTAGTTAATTCCTTTATTTTCCATTTCCGAAGAACCCGTTGAAGAAAATGACTCTGTTCGTTCATTTTCGCTTCTGAAAAATATCCGTTGAGGAAAATAATCAGATTATGCTTTACATATCTTTGATGACTTTTTGAAACAAAGTCATAGACAGACTCCTACGAATTAATTTCGGGACGAAATTTCCTAAAGTAGGGGAGACTGTAACACCTGTGTCATTTCAACCATCAAACAAATGCCCAACCAGTGAAATATTGTATTTCATACTTGGGATTTGTAAAAATATGTGTATCGTTTACACATATGAATTCTTGTTCGATTTCAAACACTATATCGCTTTCTGGAAGGTTATACGCGCACTGATGCGTAAATATAACCAGTTTAATCCAACGAACACTCCGGAATAGTGAAATAGGCTTAACATACCTTAAATAACCCTTACATAACTTAGAAATAAGTTTTGAAGGCTTTGGTATGGCAAAAACATGTTAATTCGCTTACAGGGACTAAAGTTGACAAACTGCGAAAGTATGCCAATTTGAACTGTAACAGACATTCCGGAACATAACCATAAGTTAAACACACCTTAAATATCCTTTAAATAGCTTAGAAATAGGCTTTGAGGGGTTCGGTGTGCTAAAATAAACTTTTGGGTCATTCAGGGACTAAAAGTGTCAAAAAGTGCACAAGTTTGCATTTTCGCGCATAACTTACGTTCTGAATACATCTGGACATCCAAAAATTTATGTAAGCATGACTATATTATATTTTAGTGTTCCCCATAAGAAAAATCCATTCGTCGCGTCATTTGGATCGTTTTTCGCGCTTATGCGCATTCCGTCGTAATTAAGCGAACATCGCGATCGTACGACCAAACGAACCGACATCCGACATATTTTTGAGCATATTTTGAGTTCCCTATACTTTAACTTCATTTTAGATCCTTGAAATGAGGTTAACGGAGTTCAAACGCATCGAAAATCGCTTAAACAAGGTGCAGGGACCATTTCTGCAAAATCTGCCAAAACAGGGGCCTAGCGTGACGCGAGGGTCCTTAGCGTCACGCGAGCCCCCTTCTGGACCAGATTCAGTGTTTTAATCACAAGTTGCAGCCACTTAAATCCTCAACCACATGTTTGCAACTTGCTTAATCACTAAGATAAGGAGCATATGTGGCTCCATAACCTTTGTGACAAGTGTACGGCTCGGATCGTGGCACGATATTCAAGAAACGATCCTAGCGGCTCTACTTTATCTATAAATACCCACCCCCCTTTGGCTTAAAAACCCACAAATCTGATTGAAAAGACTCTAAGTTGGAACCTTCGTTTCATACCTGAGCTATTTTGATCTAGGTTAGCATTCGGGGACCCTGGGTAAGTATTCTTTCGTTCTTTTCCTTATTTTACTGCTTTTCGAGTCAGAAAGTCAAACTTTGTTTGACTTTCAGCGTTGACCAGTAATGGTCAATGCGAAGTTCGTTTGAACTTCGCAACGTGAGTGTAATCACGTTGGTCATAGTCCCTTGGGACTATGCCCACTGACTACCACGTTGTCTAGGGTCGTAGGGTAGGCGATCTAATAAATCGCCTATACCTTCGAACCCGACCCAGTTTGGTCGATCATTAGGATCCGACCAAACACATTAGGTGACCATAGTAGGCAGGGAATAACCTTCCGAGGTTATACCCTATGGTCACATCGTTTAAGTAGTTGTATGATAGGTAGTTTATATGCCTTAGGTAAATTACCAGAATACCCTTTTCATGTATAATTGGTAATTAAGCATATGTAACCTAAACCTTTGTCACATAACTGATTATGTAATATGTTTAGGCATATAACACTTGTCATAGGGCTAGTTAGGCGGTCCGAACGCGTTTCACGCGAACGACGCGTTAAAGTAGCATAAGCTACCTAAACGGGTCGTAATGGGTCGTAAACACTTAGGTTAAGTTTCATTTAGTATGTAGGCTTTGTTAAACCAAATGACACGAGCCTCTAAACTCGTTTGGTTTACAAACCCTAATACTACCCGATCTTCCGATTTAGGTCCGGTTTATTAATGTAGCTACCTATACTAGGTGCCGTTTGATATCCGCGATCTCTAGCATTGTTTAGTTGTTACTCAAGGACTACTGAGCAATCTCAAGTGAGTACATAGACCCCTCTTTTACTGTTTTCCAAACTGTTTTGGGGTGGAACACATGTGCCTACTTGTTACTTTCATGCTTTCCTGTTTTGACATCATATACTTGCTATGTTCATTAGTACATTATAGTACATGATTTCATTACATTTCATGCTATGTATGCCCATTGTGTGCGTACTTAGTACATTGTTTTACATTACATTTTATGCTATGTATGCCCATTGTGTGCGTACTTAGTACATCGTTCTACATTACATTTCATGCTATGTATGCCCATTGTGTGCGTACTTAGTACATTGTTTTACGCTGCTTTTCTGTTGCATATGCTTATCCAGCATTTGAACACATTATACTACATATTGAACCGTTGTAATCATTTGACTATGATCCGTTGATATCTGTGAACCGTTTGTATCTGTGAACCGTTGTATTTGTGAACCGTTGTACCTGTGAACCGTTTGTATCTGTGAACCGTGTGAACCGTATTTGACATAGACATTTCGGCATAGACATTTTTAACATGATTGACATTTGATCATGCATTTCCCACAAAACATAACTTTGATTTAAACCAAGTTTTACTTCAATACTTTGTTTTTGTGTATATGGTTTAGTTGAGACATTTCACTTGCCATACATGATATTTTGACATAGACATTTGACATGGATATTTGACATAGACATTTGACATGGATATTTGACATAGACATTTGACATGGATATTTGACATAGACATTTGACATGGATATTTGACATAGACATTTTGACATTGGTTTGGTTTGATTAAGTGATTAAGTAACGATGCGTGTGTAATATGATACAAGCATGGTGGATACGCCGCTGGTACTTCCTATATATAAGTGTTTGTAGGGTATTACATATTGTAGCGTTATTTGAATCATTTCAGTTTGATACATATAACATTTTATACAAATAACATACTTTTCACAAGACATTGTTTTACAAACAACTTATCCTATACAAACTCATCATACATGGTTATTTATTTAACCATACATTATTTACTTATTTATACATATCATCTGAACTCATTGTTTTTCAAATGATTTACAAAGCAAAGCAAATAACAAGGTTCATGACTAAACATTTTCTCAAACATAAGTCATGAATCTCATTTTCACAAAACCTATGTATCTCACAGGCATTTTTATGCTGACGTACCTATTTTCACATGTGTTTTTCAGGAGCTGTTGCATAAGATGATCAAGATACATATAGGCAGACTTGGGCTTTAGTGACAATAAAAGATGCAAGACTAGTTAATTATGTCGTATTTCTTTGTTTATTAAGACATCGTAACACTTTTAATTAATAAAACGAAACTTCAATTGCCATGGATTTGAGACAATTAATTCTGTTACAACACTCCCCGATGTTTCCGCCACGTTTAGTATGTTCCACGTGGTCGGGGTGTGACAACACAAAACACACACTTCGTGTGTGTTCTAGATCGAGCAGGAGACTCCCATGGAGCCAAGAACCCTAACTTCATCATTTTCATCAAATTGAAAGGCTAAATGATGCTTAAATTCATGAATAAACACGGATTAATGATCACCTTCACAAGGGGATCGTAAGGTATGTCTTAAAAGTTAGATTGGTGATCTTTCACGAAGTAGGTTATGATGTAAATTGCGAATTTGTATGCAATTGAGAATGGGTGTGTGTTAGAATCATCATATTGAACATGGGTTATGCATGATTTAGGTTAATTTGATGTTCAAGGATGAAACCCATTAGCTATGGTGAGAATGATGACTTGAATCATCATCCATGTCTAATTCTTGCTGAATGTTGATGTACTATGTGAGTAATATGGATTCTTGTTAGAAGAATTGAAAGAAGTATGATGATAATATGTTTGAATGTTTATGTGTGAATGATATATGTTAACTAGTAGGAGGATTTGATGAATTATGTATGAGATTAGGAGATTGTGCATGAATTAGTTGTACTTTATGTTTAGAAGGTAGTACATACACCAAGGGTATGATGAAATTAGAGATAATTGAGTTTAGATCACTAGTAAGTGATTAACAATGTAGTTATGAAGTGGGTTTTAGATGATGTAATGTAAATTGATGATTTACTTATGTTAATGATGTTTGGAATCATACATGTGTGTGAATGTTTAAAAAATCGGATAAGAAATGATAGATTAGCATGTTATAAGGTTGAATGATAAATTCCATGTAAGATCCGTGTAATGAAAAGGTTGTGATGAATAATGAATAAGCTAACTATCTTGAGAATGATATATGATAGTTGATGCTTGATAAGCGATATGGAAGCTTGGAAAAGAAGCGGGTCAAACGGGACTAATGCGCACGGGAAGCATGTTCGGATGCTAGGTAAGTAAAGCTTACACCCTTTTTTGGTAGAATATCTATTTAATGTATAGATTACGAACATGGTAAGTAAATATGTGAATTATGATGTTCCGACAAGTTTTGATATGGGTCGGAACATGTGATTATGTTAAAAAACTAAGTTTGAAGGTTAAAAAGGGTAAAAAGGGTATTGTGGTGATTTTGGTTACGGGTTAATGAAGTAATAAGATACATGGATGGGATAATGATTAACTAATATCCCGCAAGGATAAAATGGACATTTAGACTTAACAGGTCAAATGGTGAAGATGTCACCCTTTGGCGTTATCGACTAATGAATTGCTTTGTTAAGTATTATGAATCCACAAAATGTATAGCAAAGGATTTGCGTTGCAATTATCTAGAAATTTAGCGGATGAAGTATTAAAACGGGTCATAGCTTTGATCCGAGCCAGGTATGTGCAATTACAATTGTAGATAAGTCGCATGATTGGTTAATTATGCAATGAAGTCTTTTGTAGTAAAGGATGGGTCAAAGTTGACAAAATCGCCCTTGATGGGTAAAACGGGCAAATGGGCTTAAAAGTTGATTACAAACAAGCTATTTGATTAAATGAATGTTTTGAAAAAGTAAGAAAGCGAGAAGTATGATTTTCATAAGCTAAGAACCTTAAAATGCGCAAATACCTTTAACGGGTCAAAATAAGCTCTTGAGCGAAAATGGGTTAAGAGGATGCAAGACATCCGAGAAATCTATCTTTTATGATAGACAAATGTTGAAATTATTAGGTTCATAAGAAGTTATGGTCAAACAAACAAGTTACGTTGATATATGCATGAACGGGTAAAAATTTGGTAAAAGGGTAATAAGACGAGGGCTTAAAATTCATAAAGTTAGGTAGTCCAAATATTAGATTTTCACTCCATTTGATGGAGAATTAAATTACGGTCGCGTAGGAAAAAGAATCGGGTAAAACGGATCAAAAACGAGAAAGTTATGCTCGTTTCTGTGAATTCGAGTCGTGCTGGGAATTATACAGCACCAGCTGCAACAGTCTGATGAAATCAGGCCGTGGCGTAGCGCGGCGGGGAAGGCCCCAGGCCGTGGCGCTACGCGACGGGGGTCAGTTTAGCGATACAATAGGTATGTATGTAGGCATGTAGGCATGTAATAGGTAGGTATGTAGGCATGTAATAGGTATGTATGTAGGCATGTATGCATGTATGTATGTAGGTATGCACGTATGTAGGCACGTACGTATGAATGTAGGTACGTATGTATGTAAGTAGTTATGTGTGAACGGATGCATATATGTAAGTATGTATGAAAGTATATACACATGTATTCATTGAAATTGAGTATTGACGATAATAATAGCGTGCCTTGTGAACGAAGTGTAACGCAGGTACAACGAGAAAGTCTCACCACGGATTGTATGATCAGATGGAAAGCTGGGATGTAAAGAGTTAACGGAACGAAAAGTAAACGTGAATAAATCTTGTATGTTTATAATGCGTACTAAAGTTATGAATTTTATGTGGTGAGTGCAGGTAGTACGAGTCATGAGGATCATCAAGGAATAGAGATCGAGGATCGAGTCACTAGTGAGATTGTACGGGAACGTTGATGTATATAATGTAGTAAACATAAGCTATTTTTTACTTAGTAAATAAGTAGATTGATGGATTTACGTGAAAGAGTTATGTTAAGGTTAAATTTTAAGTAAGTTAAGGTATTTATAATGAAAGAAATTTTATAACACGAATTTCCGCTGCGACTTTTAGTCAAATACGTATTAGGGTCTTACAAGTTGGTATCAGAGCCCTGGTTTGAGAGAATCAAGTACGAGAAGGTAGGTACTTAAACTCAAACCTATGTGCTCTTGTGATAAGGAACCTGTACAATCCATGACTCGATCAAGATCTAAAGGTAGAAATGGAATAAAAACGTGTATGTATGTATTCATATTAAGAAGCTAACAGTTTGATATGTACAAGGTAAGCTTAAAAGTTTGGAGAGGATGATCCAGGAATGTAGTCTAAGATGGATGCTAAGGCATGCAAGGATGCGAATGGACAGACAGACCCCAGGTACACAATGTTAATATGTATGGTACCGGTGTTAAAAGAAAAAGGAAGAAATCTCCTTGGGAGGGTAATTAGTAAACGAAAGACAATGATATGGTCTTGGGGAAGTTTTGGAGATGTGCACGAAACTGAAACCCATTTCTCGGACATAAGGTGATGATTACACGAAGGCACGAAAATAGTATGTGAATTGCGCACCTGGCCAGTACGCAAGAAGCATATGACATTCGTGAGACCGTGATAATTGTTACAGGTATGCCCGTTGGAATTAGGTAGCAGGTGGACGTGCGAGTGAAATGGGTAGTGAGACTCTCAGGAAATCGAGAGTATTATGTAAGAATGAAAAGTATGAACGATAAGAATGAAGAATGTTGAATCCGTAAGAAAGTACGGATCAACAAGATATGAATGAAACGATTGAATCCGCGAGACGGATTCAAGGAATGAAAGGTATGAATGAGATGTTTGAATCTGCGAGACGGATTCAAAGAATGAAAGGTGTGAATGTAATGTTTGAATCCGTGAGAAGGATTCAAGGAATGAAATGCAGAAAATGATATGTTTGAATCTGTGAAACGGATTCAACACATGTAACGAATGAAAGATGTGAATGGAAGATGTAAATGAAATGTTTGAATCCACAAGATGGATTCAAAACATAGAAGTAATGGAAAATATAAATGATATGTATGATGCCGCTAGGAGGATTCAAAACATAGAAATAATGAAAGGTATGGATGTTACATTTGAATCCGCATGACATATTTAAGATATAAAAAGGATGGAATTAGTCCACATCAGAATGTGTCGATAGTTTGACAATGGTTGAGTCAAACGAGTCATATGAGTAGGTGCAAAGTAAATGAACAAAAGAATGATCATAATTAGCACGTAAAGCTAAATTTTAAAATGAAAGGAAGAAGTTTTGAACAAGTTATATATTAAATGTGTTAGTAATCGACTCTTAGGAGTCAGAATGAATGACGGGCTACGACCCGGACAATGACTTAAGTATGAACAAGAAGGGTAAGTTTGCTAAGAATACCGAAATGATGTAATGAATGTCTTTGTAAGTAAGCATGTATGGAAGGAAGCACAAATGTGAACCTCAATGCATCTATGATAAGTAAGCAAAGTCAGTTTAACCTTAAGAGGTCAAACTACAATGGTTGACGAAATAAGTAACTAAAATGAAAGAATTGCACGAGAGAAATGAAATGTGTGACATGTTATAGCGTGTACGTAAGAAATTGTAGAAGAACTATAGGTGAGTAATCGCCTAATAGAATGAATGTTGAATGAAATGTGTTAACTGCTAAATTTGTTGATGATAATGTTAGAACCTTGAGGTGACGAAACCAATCGATTTGGTGGGAATTTTTGCATGAGCGAAGGCACATTATACGGATGAATGAAATCTAGCCTAGTACGGCTGTTACTCGTGAAGAATGCGGATCGATCTGGGTTACGGATCGTCGATTCCTGATATAAGATGAGGTTAGTAAAAGGTTTAACTTATGTTGGATAAACATGAAATGGGTAGATTGAAAATGACCTATGAAAGGAATGATGGAATGGGTATGATAAAGTAGGGAATGTTTGATTTCTAATAGTTGACATGAGAAGAAAACTATGTCATTAAGAAGTGAATCTTAAAAGGTTTTGAGTGAAAATTTTGAGTATTGGTTAAACTCTCGTATAATGAATTTGCATGACACGTATGTTCATGCAAATTAAGTAATGCATGAAATGAGAAGAATAGTAATGTAGAATGAATGATTTGAAGGTAACGTAAGGGTATGTATGATACAAATAACTATAGAAAATGAAGAATGATGTTAACTTTGAAGTTAAGCACGAAGGCATGACCATCAAATAGTAACTTCGTTGTGATAACGAAGCAAAATTTAATGTTGTGTAATATATGTATAGAATGTAATATTAAAGGATGAGATGAAGGTACTAGATCTGTTATAAACAGATCATATGAAAGCAAGCATTATTGTAAGTTTAAATAAATATGTGTATTGACCTGTTACTAACGGATCGAGGAAATGGGAATGTGATGTGAAGGTATGCCATGGAAAGTATAGACTTATTGAGAAGAAGTCAATTGTACGAATAATTATGAATTAAGATCGAATGGTTACTTATAATTATGATGCAACTACGAAGTCAAAAATAGATGTGTATGTGTAAATGGAAATAAGAAAGGTTTCGGGGACGAAACCTTATTTAAGAGGGGTAGACTTGTAACACCCCAAAAACGGGCTTGGTAATTTAGAACCCGGTTAAGATAAAGGAATGGGTAAAGTACCGTTAGTAGTAAAAGTGAACCCATAAAATAAAATAATTAGGAATAAACTAGCCTAGTGGTGTCATATATATAAGTAATAAGATGATAAGTTTTTAGTCCCGTATGCAATCAAAACGAAATTGAGGGACCAAAACCGTTAAGATGGAAAGATGGGTTTTATTTATGAAAGTTAACACACACTTTGTGTGTGTTCTAGATCGAGCAGGAGACTCCCATGGAGCCAAGAACCCTAACTTCATCATTTTCATCAAATTGAAAGGCTAAATGATGCTTAAATTCATGAATAAACACGGATTAATGATCACCTTCACAAGGGGATCGTAAGGTATGTCTTAAAAGTTAGATTGGTGATCTTTCACGAAGTGGGTTATGATGTAAATTGCGAATTTGTATGCAATTGAGAATGGGTGTGTGTTAGAATCATCATATTGAACATGGGTTATGCATGATTTAGGTTAATTTGATGTTCAAGGATGAAACCCATTAGTTATGGTGAGAATGATGACTTGAATCCTCATCCATGTCTAATTCTTGTTGAATGTTGATGTACTATGTGAGTAATATGGATTCTTGTTAGAAGAATTGAAAGAAGTATGATGATAATATGTTTGAATGATATATGTTAACTAGTAGGAGGATTTGATGAATTATGTATGAGATTAGGAGATTGTGCATGAATTAGTTGTACTTTATGTTTAGAAGGTAGTACATACACCAAGGGTATGATGAAATTAGAGATAATTGAGTTTAGATCACTAGTAAGTGATTAACAATGTAGTTATGAAGTGGGTTTTAGATGATGTAATGTAAATTGATGATTTACTTATGTTAATGATGTTTGGAATCATACATGTGTGTGAATGTTTAAAAAATCGGATAAGAAATGATAGATTAGCATGTTATAAGGTTGAATGATAAATTCCATGTAAGATTCGTATAATGAAAAGGTTGTGATGAATAATGAATAAGCTAACTATCTTGAGAATGATATATGATAGTTGATGCTTGATAAGTGATATGGAAGCTTGGAAAAGAAGCGGGTCAAACGGGACTAATGCGCACGGGAAGCATGTTCGGATGCTAGGTAAGTAAAGCTTACACCCTTTTTTGGTAGAATATCTATTTAATGTATAGATTACAAACATGGTAAGTAAATATGTGAATTATGATGTTCCGACAAGTTTTGATATGGGTCAGAACATGTGCTTATGTTAAAAAACTAAGTTTGAAGGTTAAAAAGGGTATTGTGGTGATTTTGGTTACGGGTTAACGAAGTAATAAGTTACATGGATGGGATAATGATTAACTAATATCCCGCAAGGATAAAATGGACATTTAGACTTAACAGGTCAAATGGTGAAGATGTCACCCTTTGGCGTTATCGACTAATGAATTGCTTTGTTAAGTATTATGAATTCACAAAATGTATAGAAAAAGGATTTGCGTTGCAATTATCTAGCAATTTAGCGGATGAAGTATTAAAACGGGTCACAGCTTTGATCCGAGCCAGGTATGTGCAATTACAATTGTAGATAAGTCGCATGATTGGTTAATTATGCAATGAAGTCTTTTGTAGTAAAGGATGGGTCAAAGTTGACAAAATCGCCCTTGATGGGCAAAACGGGCAAATGGTCTTAAAAGTTGATTACAAACAAGCTATTTGATTAAATGAATGTTTTGAAAAAGTAAGAAAGCGAGAAGTATGATTTTCATAAGCTAAGGACCTTAAAATGCGTAAATACCTTTAACGGGTCAAAATAAGCTCTTGAGCGACAATGGGTTAAGAGGATGCAAGACATCCGAGAAATCTATCTTTTATGATAGACAAATGTTGAAATTATTAGGTTCATAAGAAGTTATGGTCAAACAAACAAGTTACGTTGATATATGCATGAACGGGTCAAAATTTGGTAAAAGGGTAATAAGAAGAGGGCTTAAAAGTCATAAAGTTAGGTAGTCCAAATATTAGATTTTCACTCCATGTGATGGATAATTAAATTACGGTCGCGTAGGAAAAAGAATCGGGTAAAACGGATCAAAAACGAGAAAGTTATGCTCGTTTCCGTGAAATCGAGTCGTGCTGGGAATTAGACAGCACCAGCTGCAACAGTCTGATGAAATCAGGCCGTGGCGTAGCGCGACGGGGAAGGCCCCAGGCCATGGCGCTACGCGACGGGGGTCAGTTTCGCGATACAATAGGTATGTATGTAGGCATGTAATAGGTAGGTATGTAGGCATGTAATAGGTATGTATGTAGGCATGTAATAGGTATGTATGTAGGCATGTATGCATGTATGTATGTAGGTATGCACGTATGTAGGCACGTACGTATGAATGTAGGTATGTATGTATGTAAGTAGTTATGTGTGAACGGATGCATATATGTAAGTATGTATGAAAGTATATACGCATGTATTCATTGAAATTGAGTATTGACGATAATAATAGCGTGCCTTGTGAACGAAGTGTAACGCAGGTACAACGAGAAAGTCTCACCACGGATTGTATGATCAGATGGAAAGTTGGGATGTAAAGAGTTAACGGAACGAAAAGTAAACGTGAATAAATCTTGTATGTTTATAATGCGTACTAATGTTATGAATTTTATGTGGTGAGTGCAGGTAGTACGAGTCATGAGGATCATCAAGGAATAGAGATCGAGGATCGAGTCACTAGTGAGATTGTACGGGAACGTTGATGTATATAATGTAGTAAACATAAGCTATGTTTTTACTTAGTAAATAAGTAGATTGATGGATTTACGTGAAAGAGTTATGTTAAGGTTAAATTTTAAGTAAGTTAAGGTATTTATAATGAAAGAAATTTTATAACACGAATTTCCGCTGCGACTTTTAGTCAAATACGTATTAGGGTCTTACAAATACACTAAATAGATAGTGGTAAATGGGTATCGAACACAGGGAATTTGTGGAAAATGTGTTTTCTAAGTAGCTTGCAAATTACAACTAATAAAATTAAAATGCAGAAAAGTAATCTCAAGTTTGGTTGTTCGATTTATAAAATTTAGAGTAACTAATTATCACTCAACAAGTTTTGTATTCAGAAATGAGAAATAATGCTTTCCCCCAGTTTCAGGTTTTCTATGAGTAACAATGTCAAAGCTTAAATGGGATGAACTACATAGACATAGTTCGCGAGTGTGTTTGATTGTGATAAAAGGTGACTAAGTACTTGGGTTACAAGAACGCAAGGTTGTCACCCGATAATCAGTTTCATATAGCTAACCCCAAATTCCTCCCACTATATCTCGATTGCCAACGGCACCAAGAAGGTATGGTTCAGAATAAGATATCTAACAATACAAACAGTTACTAAACAAACACATATTCACATAGCAATACAATCAAAAAGATCAAATTACTATCCCAAAAATAACATAAACAATGACAAAGCATTCGATAGAGAACCTTACAATCCAGGGAAAAACATAAAGAACTTACCCACACATAGATCGGTTGATCATCATCACTTCAAATTTGTTGTTCATGTGAATCAAGGATGATAAAATGAGAATAAAAACACCCAAAATATGGTCTTGGAACCCTAAATTCGCCTCCCATAATTCTGGATCGAAAACAATGATAAGGATGTCCAAAAGTTACAACCACCAACACTTAAAAAGGAGTTACAAAATTTGCGTCTGGCTTCACCGTAAGCTACGATGGCCACCGTAGCTTAAGGTGTCCATCAAATGGCCTACGGTGGCAAGAAACTATCTTAAAGCATCAAATTTTGTCAGGGTCTACCGTAAGCTACGGTAGGCTTCAGCTAGCAATTTTGTTTTCCTCATAACTTTCTCGTTTCAACTCGGTTTTCTTCGCCGTTTTCGCCCACATTCTCGTAATTTCATCCTCTATCATGTTATCTTATTAATTCTTCAATTCCAATAAATTATTTTCTTCATTTTTGCTCCGTATTCCTTCCATTTAAAACTCTTGTTTGTTCCATTTCAAGCTCCCGTTTGTTCCATGCTTCCTATTTACACCTCCTAAGCTCCTTTAACCCACAATCATCAAGTTCGTCGTAGTCATCTAGATTCACCAATTTAAACATCAAATATATCAATTTCTTTCTTATATAATCAACTAACATCCTCTTACTGTTCACCCGCCAGTTTACCATCTTTGTTTACCTTGGTAAAAAAGTGGTAATACTCCTAGAGTTTTCCAAGTGTAGAGAAGAAGAAAACAAGAAGGAAAAGTGCAAGAAAGTGACCAGATCTCACTGTTTTGGACTTAGAAATTTTTGCCCAAAGTTGAAGATCTTGGATAATTGAATGTGTTTGGAAGTGATTTAGAGGTAGTGAAAGTGTTTAGATTGTAAATTAAAAATGCAATTTTTTCTATTGGTAGTGATAAGGCCCCAGGCCCAGATGGATTTACGGCTGCGTTTTTCAAAGCGTCTTGGCAGATTGTAGGGCATGATGTATCAAAAGCAATTATGGATTTTTTCTCTACGGGTAAATTACTTCGTGAATTAAATCACACTTTGATTGCTCTGGTGCCTAAGAAGTCGTCCCCGGTTATGGTTACTGACTACCATCCAATTGCATGTTGTAATGTCTTATTCAAGTGCATCACCAAAATCATAGCTGATAGAATAAATGGTGTTCTCCATCAAGTTGTTAGTATTAATCAATCTGCTTTTATTCCTGGCAGAAAGATTTCAGATAATATTTTGTTGAGCCAAGAGCTTATGCACAACTATCATAGGAATTCAGGCCCCCCTCGGTGTGCGTTTAAAGTGGATATCCAGAAGGCTTACGATATGGTTGATTGGAGTTTCCTCAAAAATGTTCTCCTTGGGTTCGGTTTTCATGGCAAAATGGTGGAGTGGATTATGGTATGTGTTTCAACAGTTTCATATTACATTTGCATTAATGGGGATGTGCATGGGTATTTTATGGGTAAGCATGGCTTACGTCAAGGAGATCCTTTATCCCCTTATCTATTCACGCTGGTTATGGAGGTCCTAACATGCATTCTTCAGCATGCTTCTTGGATAGATGCTTCTTTCAAGTTTCATAATAAATGCAAGAAACAACGGATTATTAATCTTTGTTTTGCAGATGATCTTTTCTTATTTGCAAGAGGTGATGTTAATTCGGCCAAGGTTATTATGTCCTTTCTTACAAAGTTTACTAAAATGTCAGGATTGGTGCCTAGTATTCAGAAAAGCACGGGGTTCTTCTGCAACGTGCCTACTCATGTCAAGGACGACATCTTAGATATTATGCCGTTTGAGGAGGGATCGTTGCATGTTCGTTACTTGGGGGTCCCACTCATATCTTCTAGACTTCTTTATAAAGATTGCATTGCATTGGTGGAAAGGTTAGATCAACGTATTTTGAGTTGGAGGAATAAGCTTCTCTCCTTTGCGGGTAGAGTTCAACTTATTAATTCAGTTCTCTCTGCGATGCATGTTTATTGGTCTTCTGTTTTCATCCTTCCATCTCGGGTTATCTTAGAGTTGGAAGCGAAAATGAGGAACTTCTTATGGTCGTCTGAAGGCGCGTTTCACAAAGGAAAGGCTAAGGTTTCGTGGAGGTCCGTTTGTGTCCCTAAGTTTGAAGGTGGTTTGGATATTCGTAGAATAGGGGATGTAAACAAAGCCCTAATGACCTCTCATATTTGGAGTATCTTGATCAAACGCGAGTCTTTATGGGTAGCTTGGATTTACTCATACAGGCTAAGAGGTAAAAGCTTTTGGATTTGCAATGCAGTTTCTAATTGTTGTTGGAGCTGGCGTAAACTATTACAACTTCGCCCTACTATTAGAGAGTTTGTTTGGTCGAAGCTAGGAGATGGCAACAACACTTCAGCTTGGTATGATTACTAGTGTCAAGTGGGACCGTTGGGTAATTTTCTGTCGCCTAGAACTATTGCATCGGTAGGTTTCACTACTACGTCGACGGTTCAAGAGGTTCACTTAGATGGAGTTTGGCGCTGGCCGGTTGCTTGGAGAGATCTTTTTCCAGTGTTAAATCAAATTGATCATGTTCATACGGTTCCAAATGAGCGTGATCGTCTGATGTGGAAGGATGGCAATGAGTTGGTGGAGCATTCTTCAGCTCAAGTGTGGCATTCGATTCGGCAGCGGAAGTCTGAGGTGGATTGGGTTAAGTTTGTTTGGTTCCCGCATTGCATTCCTAAACATGCTTTCTTTATGTGGCTGGTTATTCGTTAGAAGTTATTGACTCAAGATAAAATCCTACAATGGGACATATCGAGAAGAAAAAACATGAACATGATGTGCTGTCTTATGTGTTACGCAAATGTTGATTCACACCATCATCTATTTTTTGAGTGCAGCTATTCGGATCAAGTTTGAAGCATGGTTCGGTCCAAGTGTGGTATGGAGAATGTAGGCCCGTTTTGGGATGATATTATCAGATGGATGGTGGCTCGGATCCATTCAAAATCGGCAACTACATTTGTTAGTAAACTAGTGCTGGGTGCGGCGACATATTTTATTTGGCAAGAACGAAATTCGAGGCTTTTCAAGAACCAAACAAGACCTCCAGATGTTCTAAGTGACGTTATTCTGCAAACGGTTCGGTATAAGCTTATGGTTGTCAAGTTCAAGAACACTGTGAGGGTGCGAGAGCTGCTAAACGCTTGGGGGATACATGGAATAAACTTGACTGATGAGTGATTCGGTTTAGTGTGGTTGTCGTTTTTGTCTAGATGCTAGTCTAGTAGTATTTGTTGCTTTTATTTGATGTACTTTCATGGGGATTGTCCCATGTTTGAACTAGTATGGACTCTCCATACTACTTGTTTTGTATTGTTTGTTGATATATAGAATCACTGGGGTAACCCTTTACCCAAATAAAAAAAAGTGTTTAGATTGTATTGGGGTGTGTATTTATAAGGGGGTAAGTGGTTTAGGTTTTAATGAAGGTGGGTGGGAGTTAAAAGGAAGGAACTAGCTCAAAACACACAAATTCGTGCATTCTTCTCTCAGATGGAACCCTTGCGGACCGCAAGGTGGTCTATACGGTACGCAAGGACCATCAGAAATGAAAATTCATTTTTAGTCCTTGTGATTGCCTGGTTGGTTATTTGGTGCTATAAACACATAGTTAAGCATGTTTTGGATGTTCTAAGGTGTATGCAAGCATGTATAATAAAGAAACGCGTATGAGTAACGTTCCAAAGAAAAATATAATCTCGATGTAAGGCCCGGTTCTGAATTAAAACGCGTATTCATGAATATTTACGTATTATGCAAGTATAATTAGGAAAACATTATATAAAATATGATTTTCATTATGATCAAATCTCGAATTACAAAGGAATGAATGAAGAATACCAATTACATTAAAATGGTAAAGAATGAGAAAAATATGGAACGTTACAGACCCACTAGTTATTAGTTTGTTGATCCTTAAAACTTCCCTATAAATAGCAATATAACCGAAGAGGGAATACAACTAATTTGAACCAGGGCATTCAGTCAGTTCAAAATCTTTTATCATATCCATCACCACAACTTGGAACTTAATTAATCCACTTGGGTTGAATTTTTGTATATCATAACTAGTAAACATCTTTATTATTCATTTATGTAAAACATTTACAAATTGAATAATAAATGAAAATTTTATAACCCAAGGTTGTCAAGTATTAATTTCAGATTCCGCATAAAACATTAGTTTAACTGTTTTATTGAAATCATTCATCGCATTATTCATCCTTTGATGAATTTGTGATCAACAAGTAGTATCAAGCCCTTTAAATAAAGTTGCTATTCGTTGACCATTCAATACTCTGTTTAACAACACAATCCTCTGTTTTAGTTCAGAAATTTATATTGAGTCTTAAATCGAGTCAACACTTAGATATAATCTAAATACTGATTTGATTATTGATTTTGTTCATCATTTTCTAACTATACGTTGATTGTTCAAGTGCTTTATATATAAACATGGCGAAGTAAGAACCTTGGAAAAGTAGTCAAATAGTTGGGTCCATGGCAATACCAACTATGTTAGTGAGAGATGAATACTCTTAGTGGAAAATTAGGGTGATAAACTTTCTTAATAATCTTGATCGTGATTTTGTTAAGTCCACCATAAATAGTCTCTTTATTCCATTGATAAAAGTCCCATGAATCCATTCTACCATTACTAACCTAGATGTTCCATCTAGTCAAACTCCTAAGGAGAGAAGACACTAGAGTGAACAAGATGTCCTCGAGTTGAAAAGGAAGACAAAGCCAAGTCATTCCCAAGTGGATTCATGTGAAACCACTAAGGATATATGTCTAGTATAGTCATGGTTATTTTTCTGATTCGTCTCGTGGACTTACGGCTATTTTAGATAAGATTATAAAATCTTCCCTCGCTGCCGCATCTTTCTCCAACCAAAGCCTCTCACTTTCTATCTCAGTCATTTGTTCGCTAATTATTTTTATTCAACTAAAGCCTCTTTGCTTGTTGTCAAGACCCCCGAACAAACCCTGGACGGGAGCCACAAGCAGTCAAGTGGTACCGGTGGTTATTTTGAAAAGTATTGTAGCGGAAAATTTCATCAGGACCGTGAGTTAGGAAAATACCAAAGTTTAGAAACACCGGATTTTATTTATTAAACATATGGGGATAAACCCATGTTTTGCAAGGGTAGCTTTAGTATGGGATAAACCCGAATACATAAAACAACGTTTAATTTAATTTACTTTAATTGATAAAATAAGCTACTTCTTTAAGCCTTTCGGTGCCGTGTCACAACTCTTATTCCAATCTACTGTAATCACCTGAAACGTGTTTAAATACCTTTGGTCACCAGGAAATACTGGTGAGTTCATTTAGTTGTTCAAAAACACATTTGTTATAATTTATAGCATTAAGAGTCTTTACATTTGTTTATATCTTATAATTATCTGGCCAAGTTGTCACTCGGCAAGACCTGTGACTGTGGTCATATCACTAGTGGGTCCGTTCACCCAAAAGTGACGCTTGTCAAGAATTGTATACAAAACCCCACGTACTGGCAGTAATTTAAGATTACAAAGACTTAATCACTGTAATTACAACTTTGAAAACAAGTAGGGTTTTGAAAGAAATTGGATAAAAAGAAGAATGACTCACCTTGTAGGTCTATAGTTCTTGATTTAACAGGCCTCTTGATTATAAGCCTTCTGCTAACTAAGTATCTACTTTATAATTCTGAATCTTCTGGTGATTAAACATCTTATTTGATAGTAACTTTATGGATAGAAGTATCTACTTTATAGCTCTGATACCACTTGTAGGATCGGTTTCGGATCCGAACGAGTCGGTTAGAAGAGTCTTTTACCAAAACAAGAGGCGGAAACAAGTGTTTTGGTTCAATTCAGCAAGTATTCACTTTAATCTGTTGTTATTATTGATATGCAATCGATTACAGTCCTGACAAAATTTCTCACAAAAACACACTTTCACTTAAATCTGATTAGACCTCAAATGATGTATGATCACCCGCAATATCACATGGGCTGACAAGCTTGAATGTTGATTGGGCCGCAACTTCTGTAGTGGGCTGACACACCTTTAATTCACCACACAAGATAATTTGACCTCAAATGTAGTATTCACATGCAAACACATGCTGTTGTATTCATGAATCTGACAAAAATTATGTTACTCCAAATCTGATTTGACCACCTTTAACATTCACTTGATTGAACCGTGAATGTCTTTATGATTATAAAATTGAACTGATGAAACATATGAATTTATTGTGATCTCGTGAATTCATCAAGTGGCTGACACACTTTTTACTTGGATCTAATTGGACCTCAAAATCCACTACCTCGACAAACACACAAGGGTTATTCTGATTTACTTTGCAATCCGACAAACCAATTCACATGCACATCTTGAACCACAAATTCATGTGACCGACTGACATCAAAACTTTATGATTTCTAGTCCCAAATCACTGACAACAATTTACGTAATTATCCTGTTCAAAAGAGCGGAATCATGATGTTCATAAGGGGGGAATCAACTTTTTATCTCAGGAGTGGAATCAAAATTTTATCTCAGGAGCGGAATCAACCAAACTACTCAAGAGCGGAATCAACAAACAATTTTAGGAGCGGAATCAACTCTGAAAAACTGCTGACGTCACTAATCAATCGAACATTTTCGAGCTCAATCACCAAAAATGATCAGTTTTACTTCGAATTTGAACATGAAACTTTCAAGAATTTGTCAATTGTTAATTCCGAGCACACTATGAAAGTTTGAACCGATTCTGACCGTAAAAAGTTTTGATTTTCGAAAAAGAATGATGTAGAAACAGAATTATCGGCTGAATTGTATAGAACTCTTCTTCACTGGCTCTGATACCACTTGTAGGATCGAATTCGGACCTAAACGAGTCGCTTAGAAGAGTTTATCTCAGTTTGAACGGCGGAAACAGACAAACCGAGTACAATTCAGCGAGAATTCAATTTAATATGTTGATTTTATTAATCTGAATGACGTTTACAATCGAATCAACACTTCGGCAGCACTTAGTGGCTCACCGGAAGAACACACCTAGAACTATATGTTGATTCCACCCCAAATGACCTATTTATATTGTTTCTGATTCCACTCCTAATGACATGGTGTCATTTGGAATGGAATCAGCATGTTACTTTCGGGTGGAATCAGAAAGTTACACTTTCGAGTGGAATCAGAAAGTTATGTGATTTAGCTCGAAATGACAAGGTGTCATTTCGAGTGGAATCACCTCTAAAAAACACAACTTTGATTCTCATGCCCTAACTCTATACAAGACTCGATATAAGACGTAGGCGACAGACGGATGCACCAACAAGTTTTCTGATAGTTAAACATATAGTTTAACATAGTGGAATACGTATTAGTGTAAAACCAAATCAAACCTAATGATGGTCACGAGATCAGAACCTTAATGAAATTCAACAAAGTATAGTCTTATTTAGACAGCACTTTGGCATTCGTTAGTTAGTTCTCGAATCAATCAGACAGAATATCGTATCGGTGATTATTGGTTAGAACACCAACGTATAGAAAAAGAAGAGAATAAATGAGCAAGGAAGAATGAAAACCTAGGCTCCTATTTATAGGTAAGAATCATGCATTTCTAGGAAGTTTCCTATATACTTTCTAGGATATTACATATACTTTTCTAGGAAGCTTCATATAACTTGTTTAGGAAGTTTCATATGCATCTTTCCTGGATACTTCCTACCCATATGTACCTTCCTTACACTTTCCTTAGATAATTCATATCCATATACACTTTCCTTACACCCTCCTTATACCTTGGCTATTTAACTAATTAATTTATTTAACGGGTTATTTAAGTAACTTACTTAATTGGTTAATTAAGTGACTTACTTAACTTATTAATAACTTACTTAACTGTTTAACTGATTAATCTTCCATAATTGTTTAATTAAGTAATTTACTTAGCCGATTAATTAATTGACTTACTTAGCTTACTTAACTGTTAAGTTTCCTTTCTTGTTAAGTTTCATTAGCTAGTAAGTTTTCTTAACCGCTAAGGTTTCTTAACAACTAATTTTTATTAACCATTAAGTTTTCTTAGCAACTAAGTTTTCTCAACTGTTAAGTTATCTTAATCACTAAGTTTACTTAATCGCTAAGTATTATGGTTTAGCAGCCCCCTGATTATGAGTTCTAATTTCTAGATACAATGGAACTCGTATTAGTGTATTAACTCAATTCAACTTTTAACGATAATCACAAGATCAAAACCCACAACGAATGACAAAGTATAGCCGTATTCAGGTAGCACTTAAACATCCGTTGGATTGGTTTCAATCAATCGGACAGGGTATCGTACCAGTGATCACGGTTAACACACTTTCTACGGAGCAGAGTTTCGTGATTTTAGGGGTATTTTGGGTATAATTTTCGTATTATATAGAGAGAAAGAAAGAAGGTTGTGAGCAAAAATGAACTGCAGACAGTCTGCTCTATTTATAGCTGAATTCGGAGCCTCTCGCGCCCCGCGACCGGTTGAGGCTCTGCCTCTCGCGGGCCACCACACCCCCTATCTAGGGTTAGGTCTGGTTAGTCACAAGTCTAGGTCTGCCACGTGTCCGGCATGTGGCATCAAGAGTGTCTGGCAAGTTATGGGGTTGTCGCACCCCACGAACGGTGTAACGAAGTCTGTTGGGGCCGCGACAGATGGTTAAATTTTATTTTTCTCATTTTTCGTGTGGGTTCCCGTTGCGCGCGTTTGGGGTTTCGATTGCGAATGTTTGTGGGGCCTTTTTGAGGGTTGTTGCATCCTCCTCACCATGTTTTAAATCTCATCCTCTAGATTTATTGAATTAAGTAAGGATACCTTCACTTAAACTCTGGTTCTAGTTCCCAAGTATATTTTGGTCCTCTTTTCGAATCTTACTTCACTTTTACCAGAACTAACCTCTTGTGCTTTGGGATTCTTATATTTGACCTGTAAAGGTCTTTCCATGAACTTAAATTTTCATTTACCTTTATATCTTGAAGAGGTACAACTAAAGATTCATCAGCTAAGTATTTCCTTAAATATATCATGTATACCTGCCATTTCTTCTGGTAATTTTAGCTGATAAGATACTTGTCCAATTCTTTTAATAACTTCAAATGGTCCAACAAATCTCAGGCTTAACTTTCCTCCCTTACCGAATCTGACTATTCATTTCCCCGGAGAGACTTTTAGTAGTATTCTTTCTCTGTTTTGAATTTCTAATGGTTTGCCGATCCCATGGCCTATTAGTTACTTTTCTCATATTTCTACCCAACATACTAGATGACACTTTTATCCATAAAGTGCTTTAAATGGGGCAGCATTAATGCTTGTGTGATAACTATTGTTATAGGAGAATTCTATTAATGGTAAATGGTCGTCCCAGTTTCCACCGAAATCTATAACACATGCCCTCAGCATGTCTTCCTATGTTTGTAGTGTTCCTTCACCCAGCTCAAATAAGTCGGGTTTCAATGGCTTTTTGAAAACTTTCCCTAAAATGAGAAGTGAAATGACTACCTTGATCTGATACAATGATAACGGGATTGTATGTAACAAGATTATTTCATCCATATTCAACTTAACTAAGCATTTTATACTAAAGGGTTTCCTTCCTTAGTAGGGATTGAGCTGACTTTGTTAGTCGATCCACAATCACCCAGATTGTGTCGTTTCTTGTTTTAGGTAATTTGGTAACAATATCCATTGTTATCAATCTCATTCCATACTGGTATCTCTAATCTTTGAGGTAAGCCTAAAGGTTTCTAATGTCCAGCTTTAATGTGCTAACAGTGTAAATACTTAGAGACATAACTTGCTACATCCTCTTTCATTCCTATCTATCAGTAATTCTTATTCAAACCTCTACCTCATATCACTTACACGATGCAACAAATACTTAGTTCTATGAGCTTCTTCAAGAACTCTTTCTCATAGGTTTCTTTGATTAGTACCCAAATTCTTTTCTTATGGAATCTCCAAATTCCATTAGTTCCTTTTTCTAATTCCTTCATTATTCCTTTTTAATTTTTCAGCATCATCCTTGATTGCTGGTTCTTGGGTACTTTTTAATTATTCTCTTATAATCTGCAAATTTAATATAAGAACACGTACTTGTTTCGGCTTCTGATGAAACTTACGACTTAAAGCATCAGCTACTACATTAGCCTTTCCTTCGTGATATATCACAATCGTAGTCACTTAAAAATTTCCATCTATCGTCTTTGCATCATGTTCAATTCTTTTTACCCAAAAGTATATCTTAAGCTCCTATGATTTGTAATTATAATGAACTTACTACCATACGTCTCTAGACTTACTTATTGACTTGGGTAATGGGATGGCTAACCAGGATAAGTCTAAAATGTTGATAGTGTCCTGAGAAAATAACGAGCTCCTCGAATAAGTCGTCAATTTTTGGTAATGGGTATCGATTCTTAATTGTGATAATCGATACTCATACTCATTTGTTCGCCTTTCTTCTTAACAAATGATACATGTGTTTTAACAATCTGTGTTGTTCCTAGTATCAGATGAATTCTGAGTTTCTCATCACGATCGGGTTAATAAACTCTGGGAAACCGTCGGAGTATTCCGATATTACCGGAATTTCTTTCAGTTCCATGCCTCTAGTGTTAATGAACTCCGAGACCATATACGCTATGTCTTACTTCCATGCATAACTCGCAGCTTTCATCACAGAGACGAACCTTGCCGGTTGGTCTGCCTTGTCTCCTTGTGGTCACTTCTCCTGTTGGCTTACAAATCTCAACGTAATTCATCAATCACTTCAGGAATCATCGTTGTCATTTGTTCCTTTTTATGAAGCAGACGGAATTTCCTTTTTATCAGTTCTTTTCATTCTTTCCATTTCATGGCATACGTCGTGATCATGTGTTTTGAAGATCGGGTCTTACTATTTTAATGCCTAATTTTTTAAGCATACATTACTTCATCCTTCTTGGCATAATAACGTATATATTAATGGTTAGGACACTTTAGTCATTTATGCCAATGTATTGTTGTAGCAATTTCTTTATTACTGGTAATCTTAGTAGGATTATAGGTGAAAAAAGGTCTTTGTAAGTGCATCTAGTCTTGGTTACTCTTATCTTCGCAAGAGTTCTTAATGAATGTAAAATTACTCTCATTAGCGTAGGTTTTTAGACATTTTATGCCTACCACAACTATTAGTTATAGGTTTCCTAATGCGTTAATAATCTGGGGTAACACAAGGAGAATTCTTATACTTTCGATGGCGTCCCAATATAAAGGGTTCACATAGTTCATTTTGTCGCACGAGTTATGAGAAGAATGATCAAACGGAATAATGTTCGATATCGGAATTATAGATGTATACAAGAGATTCCTGATAAAGAAATCTAGAATTATCATTGACACACAAGCTCGTGATTTATACTAAATTGCCAATCCTTATGGTTTTTGGATTTCCTTATAGATATACATATCTATATAATCATATATTTCACATACTGTAATATACATACCATTCATAAGGTCAATGTATTTAACAGATTCATACTTCCAAAAACAAGTCAGACATCAGGTCATGATACTATTTAGGGAATTCTGTCACTTGCTTGACATATCAAATACCCCATCTTACCTGGTCTCACCGGCAAGGTAACCCCGTCTTACCCGGTCTCGCCGGAGAGGTAATTATCATTGTATTTCCCATAAATAGAACTTTCTCAAATCATGATTTTGAAAGTGCATCTTTTATTATGACCTGCATCAAGAAGCAAGGAAATTAGTATTCTCATGATGGATCATATTCTAGAATCGAGTAGTACTAATATACAAGAAATAACGGTGATTAAGTGTTATTGCTTAATTATCGTACTTGCAATGTTCTAGTCATCATCCTCATGGCATACTAATACCCATCACATTATACCTATACAAGTAATTAGCTCATCTCGAAGCTTATATTAAGGCATCTTTCTTAAGTTCAAGTCTAAATACTATCATGGGTGCTACCAGATAACATCAATTTCCTAACTTCTCATTTAAGCTTAGGTATTGTTATCACAACACCTTTTTGCTTAAACCAGTGGCTCTGATACCTCCTTTGTCACGACCCCCGAACACACCCTGGACGGGAGCCGCGAGTAGTCAAGTGGTACCAGTGGTTATTTTGAAAAGTATTGCAGCAGAAAATTTCATCAGGACTGTGAGTTAGGAAAATACCAGAGTTTAGAGACACCGGATTTTATTTATTAAACATATGGGGATAAACCCATGTTTTGCAAGGGTAGCTTTAGTAGGGGATAAACCCGAATACATAAAATAACATTTAATTTAATTTAATTTAATTAATAAAATAAGCCACTTATTTAATCCTTTCGGTGCCGTATCACAACTCTTATTCCAATCTACTGTAATCACCTAAAACGTGTTTTAAAAACATTTGGTCAGCAAGAAATACTGGTGAGTTCAATCAGTTGTTCAAAAACACATTTGTTATAATTTACAGCATTAAGAGTTTTTACATTTTTTTATATCTTATAATTATCTGGCCAAGTTGTCACTCGGCAAGACCTGTGATTGTGGTCATATCACTAGTGGGTCCGTTCACCCAAAAGTGACGCTTATCAAGAATTGTATACAAAACCCCACGTACTGGCAGTAATTTAAGATTACAAAGACTTAATCACTGTAATTACAACTTTGAAAAAAAGTAGGGTTTTGAAAGAAATTTGATAAAAAGAAGAATGACTCACCTTGTAGGTCTATAGTTCTTGATTTAACAGGCCTCTTGATTCTAAGCCTTCTGATAACTAAGTATCTACTTTATAGTTCTGAATCTTCTGATGATTAAACATCTTGTTTGATAGTAAGTTTATGGATCAGAGTTTTCTGATAGTTAAACATATAGTTTAACAGAGTGGAATACGTATTAGTGTAAAACCAAATCAAACCTAACGAAGGTCACGAAATCAGAACCTTAATGAAATTCAACAAAGTATAGTCTTATTTGGATAGCACTTTGGCATTCGTTGGTTAGTTCTTGAATCGATCGGACAGAATATCTTATTTGGATAGCACTTTGGCATTTCTAGGAAGTTTCCTATATACTTTCTAAGAAATTACATATAATTTTCTAGGAAGTTCCCTATACATATTCCAGGAACTTTCATATACATCTTTCCTGGATACTTCCTACCCATATGCACATTCCTTACACCTTCCTTACACTTTCCTTAGATAATTCTTATCTATATACACTTTCCTTACACCTTCCTTATACCTTAGATGTTTAACTAATTAAATTATTTAACTGGTTATTTAAGTAACTTACTTAATCGGTTAATTAAGTGACTTACTTAACTGATTAATAACATACTTAATTGTTTAACTGATTCATCTTCCTTAACTGTTTAATTTACTAAATTACTTAGCCGATTAATTAATTGACTTACTTAGCTTACTTAGCTATTAAGTTTCCTTTCCTGTTAAGTTTCCTTAGCTAGTAAGTTTTCTTAACCGCTAAGGTTTCTTAACCATTAAGTTTACTTAACATTAAGTTTTCTTAGCTTCTAAGTTTTCTTAACTGTTAAGTTATCTTAATCACTAAGTTTACTTAATCGCTAAGTATTTTGGTTTAGCAGCCCACGGTTATGAGTTCTCATTTCTAGATACAATGGAACTCGTATTAGTGTATTAACTCAATTCAACTTTTAACAATAATCACGAGATCAAAATCCCCAAAGAATGAAAAAGTATAGCCATATTCAGGCAACACTTAAACATCCGTTGGATTGGTTTCAATCAATCGGACAGGGTATCGTACTAGTGATCAGGGTTAACACACTTTCTACGGAGCAAAGTTTCGTGATTTTAGGGGTATTTTGGGTATAATTTCCGTATTATATAGAGAGAAAGAAAGAAGGTTGTGATCGAAAATGAACTGCAGACAGTCTACTCTATTTATAGTTGTATTCGGAGCCTCTCGTGCCCCGCGACCGGGTGAGGTTCTGCCTCTCACGGGCCGCCACACCCCCTATCTAGGGTTCGGTCTGGTTAGTCACAAGTCTAGGTCTGCCACGTGTCCGACACGTGGCATCAAGAGTGAGTGGCAAGTTATGGGGCTGTCGCGCCCCACGAACGATGTAACGAAGTCTGTCGCGGGCTGCGACAGACGGTTAATTTTTTTTCATTTTTCGTGCTGGTTCCCATCGCGCGCATTTGGGGTTTCGATTGCGAATGTTTGTGGGGCCTTTTTGAGGGTTGTTACACTTGTAACTCATGAAATTCAGTGAACTTAGTCATTAAGTTATCCATTTTAGAGCCTTTAAGAGAATAATCTTTTGAAAATTCTGATGGGGATTGCTTTTCTTTAAAGTTCGGCTCATCCTCGAACCCAGGTTCAAAGGTTTCACCGTTGCCATTTTAGTCCACTGGGTTAACTTCATTCATTTTTTCGGTTAGCAAGAAGGGTAATTCGGTCATTTTATATGGCCGAATTGTCCTTCTAGTTAACAGAATTACGTATAAAATGACCGAATTGCCCTTCTCATTAACAGAAAAAATGGATGAAGTTAACCCAATGGACTAAAATGGAAACGGTGAAACCTTTTTGGACTCACAGGCAAAAAATGAAACATTTGGACTAAACTGGCAAAATGACCCAAACCACAGGGACTAAAATGGCATTTAACTCTCATTAATATTAATGTTGTAACGTCTATCTGAACGACTAACACTATAATCGTTTGACAATGACGATTTAGGCATTTTCTACCAATGCAACCTCATTTAGCATGAGCGTCCACTTCGAACACTTGCTCAAAATTTCCTAAGTCCCTTCATGGGAAAACGCCCTATTATGTTATATTTTGTCAAGTATGTTACCAAAGTTGTATTGAAAACATCTTGCTTACTTGTCCCACTAGGCAAAGTGATGTAGACATTGTTGTAATGAAAACCATGATACCTTTCTTGTTCATATCCTTAAACTTCAAACTAACAACATGGATTAGTTTGTATGGTTCACGTTGCATCGACGCGTGAAATTTATCCACTATGCGTTTCCAAAAAGCTTCACCCGTTTGTGCATGACTTAGATAAATTGTAAAAAGAAAGAATTATAACTTATTGATTATATATATATGTATAGGGTGGGGTTTGATTACAAAGTCCATTTTTCCTACAAAATGTAAAAAGTCATAAAACACCATAATTTCAGCCATAAAACACAATCAAAACCCACAAATAACATAGTGAAGATCACCAAAACACAATATCCAAACCCTAACAGTCCATACAAACATCAAACAAACCATCGTAGAATTATGAATATAAAACACAACATGATAATCAACATAAAACACACTGATGTTAGTCATTCGATAATAAAAGCCTTATCATCCAAAACACAACACAAAACCCACAAATATGGCATTTTAGTAATCTTCACTTTGTTATTTGTGGATTTTGAGTGTGTTTTATGGTTGACATTATGGTGTTTTATAACTTTTTACACTTTGTAGGAAAAATAGACTTTGTAGCCAACTCTCACCCTATATATATATATATATATATAGAGTAGGGATCCTGCGGAAAGTGTGTTTTTCCTAGAAAGTCTAGGAAGCGATCTGGGCCATCCAATGGGTGTGTTTGATGGTTAAGATGAAGTCAATGGCAATCTTGTAATTTTTTTAGTTTATTTAATTCATTTTTTTAAAAGACTAGGGGCAATTTTGTCAATATATCGTGTTTTAAATCAATTAAATAACCGTCAGTCAAACCCAGTCCCTAATTTCACGCGATTTTCCCTCTCTCTCTCTCTCCAAACCTATCTTTGAAACCCCAATCCCTACCAAAAATAACTACAATCATGGAAGAAGATAACTTTAGAAATGATGGAGAGCACCGGATCAAATTAAAATACTTCTCCATCTCCACCATCTCCGAGTTCATCATCACCATTCAAATATTGTTCGTATCATCTCCGTTTTCTTGACGATGTGTTTTAACAGCAAGCAAATTAATACAGTTGTGTTTTAGCAGCAAGCAGATTCATACAGTTGTGTTTTAGCATTCAGATTCATACAGTTGTGTTTTAACAGCAAGCAGATTCATACAGTTGTGTTTTAGCATTCAGATTCATACAGTTGTGTTTTAACAGCAAGCAGATTCATACAGTTGTGTTTTAACATCAAGCATATTCATTAAGTTGTGTTTTAGCATTCAGATTCATACAGTTGTGTTTTAACAGCAAGCAGATTCATACAGTTGTGTATTAGCATTCAGATTCATACAGTTGTGTTATAACAGCAAGCAGATTCATACGCTGTGTTTTACCATCCATGCTGGTAATGCTGGAGGATTTCTTGACGCTGTGTTTTAACAGCAAGCAGATTAGCAAGCAGATTAATACGATGTGTTTTCTTGATGTGTTTCTTCATGAAGGATAGAAGGAAGAGAGAGAAAAAAAATCGCATGAAATGTGGGGTGGTACATCAAAATAAAACATAATCTGATGAAAATGTTTATCATTCAAGGCACCAAGAACATGCTGTTAAAACACAGCACCAAGAACATGCTGATAATTTCCAGTAATCTTCTGAACAATGGAATATGCGATTGGTTTAGATTTCGAAAACAAATTATTGAGAAAATCATGGAGAAAAACGGTTACAAAATATGGACATGGATTGTTAGTTAATGAAGATAAATTCCAAAAATAAAAATAGAATGTGAAAGTACACAATTGCCCTTCTAGTTAAAAAATTTCAATGTCACATGTCGCATTCTGATTGCTTCCTAGACTTTCTAGGAAAAACCCACTTTCTACCCAACTCATACTATATATATATATATAATGGAGAGTTCAAATGAGAAGAAATTTTTTATAAGAAGAAAAAAGAACAAATTTCAACCAATAAGAATGCTTTATTTTACTTCATTTAATATAAGTATTTAATGATACTACAAGGGTACATTGGTAAATCTACATATGTCATTAATTTGTAGTTTTCCTCTTTAATAGCTAATACATTAAAGTTTTTGTAACTTATCTTCAATATATATATATATATATAGAGTAGGAGTTGGGTGGAAAGTGTGTTTTTCCTAGAAAATCTAGGAAGCAATAAGAACGCGACATGTGGCATTGAAGGATTTTATCTAAAAGGGTGTTTATGTACTTTCACAATCTATTTTTATTTTAGGAAATTATCTTCAATAACTAACTATACATAAATTTCGGAATTTTTTGTTTTCGATTTCTGATCTCACGTAATATCAATCATTCCTTCGTTTTCTTGCTGGAATCTATCAGCATGTTCTTGGTACTGTGTTTTAACAGTTTGTTCTTGGTGATGTGTTTTAACAGTAAGCAGATTCATACAGCTGTGTTTTATTATTCAGATTCATACAGTTGTGTTTTAACAGCAAGCAGATTCATACAGTTGTGTTTTAGCATTCAGATTCATACAGTTGTGTTTTAACAGCAAGCAGATTCATACAAATGTGTTTTAACAGCAAGCAGATTCATACAGTTGTATTTTAGTATTCAGATTCATAAAACTGTGTTTTAACAGCAAGCAGATTCATACAAATGTGTTTTATCATTCAGATTCATACAGCTGTGTTTTAACAGCAAGCAGATTCATACAAATGTGTTTTATCATTCAGATTCATACAGCTGTGTTTTAACAGCAATTCAGATTCATACAGCTGTGTTTTAACAGCAAGCTGATTCATACAAATGTGTTTTACATCAGCAGATTTCGCCCCAGCTTTCGATCGGCTTCCGGTAACTGTTCCGCTGCTATCTATCCTTTCCAAAGTTCCTGCTTTTTGAATCTCTTCCCTGCAACTAGCAAAATACCGTCAATTACAAACAAGAATCACCCGTAATCTCTTTGTAAAACACATAGTACAATGAAAGCTTGATCTTACGTATATGGAACAAGGAAAATCTCTTATCTTCATCCATGATTTTAGGTATTTTTGGTATGATTTTGGGGGTTTCCGAATTTGGGTTTAGAGAGAGAAAGGGAAATTGGCGTGTATTAAGGAGATGTGATATCTCTGGCGGTTATTTTTTATTGGTTTAAAACACACATAAGGACGAAATTGCCCCTACTCATTTAAAACAATCTATTAAATATAGTTAATTATTACAAGATTGCCATTGATTTAATCTCAACCCTTAAACACACTAATCGGATGGACAAGATCGCTTCCTAGACTTTCTAGGAAAAACACACTTTCCGTAGGAACCCTACTCTATATATATATATATATATATATATATATATATATACATATATATAGGGTAGGGATCCTAAGAGAAGTCCATCCTATTTGAGAAACTTGAGAAGCATTCTAGACCACACATTTCCCTAAGTTTTTCGTAATATACACATATGTATAGTTTAAAACCAACTATATACATATATGTATATTGTCAAATCTTGAATTATACACATGTGTATATAGTCAATTTTAAACTATACATATGTGTATATTACGAAAAGCTTAAGGAAAATGTGTGGTCCAGAATGCTTCTCAAGTTTCTCAATTAGCCTAGTGCTTCTCATACGATCCTAACCCTATATATATATATATATATATATATATATATATATATATATATTTCAAAAAAATAAAATAAAATAATTTAAAGTGTAGGATAAATTACGAGTTGTGTAGGACAAATTACGAGTTGTGTAGGATAAATTTCAACGTGTAGGATGAATTTCGAAATATGTAGGATAACTTTTGATGTGTGTAGGCAAAAAAAAAGTTAGTGTGGAGGATAATAGTCTTTATGACTAATTAATTATTCAAAAATGATAATAAATGAGATAAGTGAAAAACTATTTAATGTTTTACAAAATTACCATTTGTTCTTTTTCTTCTCAATTAAATTTTCTTCTTAAATGAACATTCCCCTATATATATATATGGAGAAGATCATGCGAGAACCACCTCTTATTGCGAGAACCGCGAGAACCAATGTGAACACAACAAAAAATGCCTAAAAATAGCTAAAAATCACACAAAAAAATTTTTTTAATATTTTTTTATATAAAAATCGCTACTTTTCGAAGCCAAAAAAATTAACAAAAAAATTAAAAAAATTTTTTTTAAAAAAAAAAAATTTGGCACTAAAAGTAACGATTTGAGCATAAAAAATATTAAAAAAAATAGATTTTTTTTATATTTTTTAGGTTTTTTTGGGGTTTAGTTTTTAGCATTTTAGCTTGTGGGGGGGGGGGTTAGGTTTTTGGGGGGGTGGGGGAGGGGGTTTAGGTTTTTTTTTTGGGGGGTGGGGGTAGCTTGGGGGTGGGGGTTAGTTTTTTTTAGGTTTTTTTAGCTATTTTATGTTGTGTTCACATTGTTTCTCGCGGTTCTCGCAATAAGGGTGGTTCTCGCATGATCTCCTCCCTATATTATATATATATATATATATATATATATAGGCTAATTATAAGGAGAAAACCCACTCCAGTTGACTAAACCCTGAAAACTCACACATGTGGCTAGGATTCATCCACATCACATGTGCATAAATATGAAGAGAGGGGTATTTACGTCAATTTACACATGGCCAGAAGATGTCACTAGTCTTCCTTTTTAGAGAATGCTGACAACTTTTCTCTCTCTAGAAATTATAAGAGCAACACTTATTAAAAATACATAAAAGAACTCATTCATCTTAATGAAAACTACCTCTCTCCTCATTCATCTCTCTCTTCTAACAAAAAACCCACCACCGCTTTGTTCAGATCAAAGAAATTCTGAACAAATCTAAAGATGTCGATATGGGGGTTTACCAGATCTATCTCGTTTGCCGATATGGGGTGGTTTTGCCGGTGCACTTAGGGTTCGTTTGAGGTTCAGATCTAAACTTTGGTGATGACGAATCAGATCTCGAAGAGAGGCTGAAGGTTTTTGTTCGAACCAGGCAAAGATCCAGTGAAATTACGTACTTTTTTACGTTTTTGAAGGTTTTTGTTCGAACCAGGCAAAGATCCAGGTACAATCCTTTTCATTTCTTGATAACTTTGGATGATTTATTTGTTGTTTTCTTGATTGTACTGTGTATGTGGGTTTGATTAATTGAATTTGGCATATGGGCCTTTTTAATTTGTGTTTTGGGTTGTTTGTTTCTTGTTTTGAAATGGGTTTAGATCTTTTTCTCTCTAGATAAAAAAATTATTACTCTATTTAAAAGTGAGATTCTGGTAAAAAAAATATGCATCACAAATTTTTGATTGTTTGAAGTTTTAGCTTTTCTTGACTTTTAACTTTTTCGATCATGTTTGTCTTCTTCTGTATTAATAATTTTGATTTTGATTCTGGTTAATTGATCCTTGTACCTATGTTATGTGATGTGTATAGTCTCGATTATCTAAAGTTGAGGCATTAAAGTTAAAAGTTCTTTTGGACATTTGGGGTCGTGTTTTGAAGACATTATTTTGAATTAATTTGGAAGTATTGTTCATTTTACAAGCCATCCATTATTATTTAACATGTACATTTATTATAGGCTTTTGTTATTTCTAAAAAATATAAATTTACTTCAAAGACTAAATTTCCTTTTTTTGTTTTTTTATATGTTTAGGTTATGCAACTGATCTGGATACATTGTGGTTCAATAATAATTGTGCGACGAATATGTAATGGATCTGGATTTGTAGAAGTGATAGTTACAAATGGAACATTTTTTTTTGAAATTACATGTATTTTTTTATCAGTAATACATTACATTTTTGGTAGTTACACTTTTATGTATGTGGATATCCTTTAAATGGTAAAAAAAAAACATTTTTCTTGTTTACTGTTGTTTACATTTTTTGAAATTATACAGAAAATGTATGTTTACACGTGGTGTAACTTCATCTATATGTTGGATTATTGTTAAGGACGTTTATTTTTGATGTAACAATTCTCATAACAATTCTTTTCGTCTTAGTTACGAACGTCCAAGATCTATGCATTTTTTATGTATTTTTTTATCAGTAATACATTACATTTTTGGTAGTTACACTTTTATGTATGTGGATATCCTTTAAATGGTAAAACAAAAACATTTTTCTTGTTTACTGGTTGTTTACATTTTTTAAAATTATACAGAAAATGTATGTTTACACGTGGTGTAACTTCATCTATATGTTGGATTATTGTTGGATTATTGAATATGAGAATTTTCTATGTTATGGATTTTTTGGTTTTGTTTTTAACATGTTACATTTTTTCCCAGAGATTTATGACGACAGATCAACGTCAGCCAGCGAAAGACTCGGAGGAAACCATAAGACATGATTGGCTTGATCAACATACATCAACGATATTAGCAAACCATGACCCTCAAGTAGAATTGACTTCCCAAGGATTGCTTGAAGATATGGTTCCATTACTTGTACGAAATCCTATCGACTCGTTCAAATCTTGTTCTTCGCCATCTCATCGTTCTCCTGGTGATTCGCCTTCAGGTTCACGGTCCCCTAACTTTTGATGCTTACTTATTTTTGTGTAATATATTGATGCATCACATATATCCAATAAAGTAGGTTAACTTTTCAAAAGTTGTGTTCATTGGCAAAAAGTGTATTTTTACCATGTTACATTTTATTTTTGCCTCAGATTTTTGTACATTTTTGCTGTATCTGTGTTACATTTTTTTTTTTCATTGAGATTTTGTACATTTTTGCTCTATGTGTGTTTGATCATGTGCTTTTGTTGATGGTTGCTTGAATATCTTTTTTTGTACATTTTTTAGATCACGTGACTCTTTTTTACTTTTTATTTTTTCCTAAAGTGTGTAACTTATGTAAGTTTTTTTAAGATATCAACTTTTTTTTAGTTTTTCGTTATGTTAGAAGTCATTATTTGTTTAAATCATAGAAAATTAATGGGTGATAGAACTTTAATCATTAGAGAGAGAGAGAGAGAGAGAGAAAACATAAAATAATGAAAGAAAAATACTTTAATCAAGAGAGAGAAATCATAAATTAATGGATGACAGAACTTTAGTACTTTACTACACTTTCTTTGTTCCAATATTACCCTTCATTACATTAAATACATTAAAAAATTGAGACAAAGTACACAAAAGCAATTGATGGGGCAAAAGTTAATCCTAGCCATCCATCAAGTTTGATCAATGGTGATTAATGGGTTTTCAGGGTTTAGTCAACTGGAGTGGGTTTTCGATTTATCCTTGCCCTATATATATATATATATATATATATATATATATAGGTAAAGAGTAAAATACAAATGCGCTTATCGTACGATACGTACGCGATTATCCCAGCCGTTCGATCAGGTGCAGATCTGGTGCGAATTCAATACATATCGCATATGAAAAAATGGTTAGGATGGGGTAGTGTGAAAAATGGCATGGGGTGTGTAGATGGACAAAATCGCATGTGGAAGATTTGAATATCGCATGTGAAAAAATGGCATGGGGTAATGTGAAAAATGGCATGGGGTGTGTAGAATCGCATGTGGAAGATTGAATATCGCATGTGAAAAAATGGCTAGCATGGGGTAATGTGAAAAATAGCATGGGGTGTGTAGAATCGCATGTGGAAAATTGAATATCGCATGTGAAAAAATGGCATGGGGTAATGTGAAAAATGGCATGGGGTGTGTAGAATCGCATGTGGAAAATGGAATATCGCATGTGAAAAAATGGCATGTGGTAATGTGAAAAATGGCATGGGGTGTGTAGAATCGCATGTGAAAAATTGAATATCGCATGTGAAAAAATGGCTAGCATGGGGTAATGTGAAAAATGGCATGGGGTGTGTAGAATCGCATGTGGAAAATTGAATATCGCATGTGAAAAATCTGTGTGTGTGTTACTGTTCATCTTCTTCCATTGTTGGTCGATCATTGTCAGTCTTCTTCCGTTTGACCCTTACAACTCCCAAATTAGTAGTTCTTACTATCGATATCGCACTAAAAGGAACAAAGGGAGGTTAGGGAAGAAGATTTTCAGGTTTTTGAATTTGATTTAGGGTTTGATTTTGAACCATCATCGGTCAATTACAGAGATTTATGACCTCGCAATGACGTTTTTAACCTTCCTGATATGATTTAGATATATTAAAATGATTAATTTAATCATTTAAATTAGTTTCGCCCGCGTTTGATCGATTGAAGATCGTACGGCTGAGGGCATCGCGTACATAATGTATGATAAGAGGTATTGTACGTTAACCGGCCTCTCTCTCTCTCTCTCTATATATATATATATATATAGGACAAAGATCCGTTAGGAACCACCCCTTATTGCGAGAACCACGAGAACCAGTGTGAACACAAACAGTAATTCCTAAAAAAATCTAATAAACACCCAAAAAAATTTTTTTATTTTTTTACTATTTTTTTTAAAAAAATCGCAATATTTTGTTAATAAAAAAATAAAAAAAATTCAAAAAAAAAAAATTCGAGTAACAGATATCCATGCACATGTGCATATGTATCGTTTCTTTGTCAAATTCCGTAATTCATTACAAATAATAGTCAATTGCACTTTCATTTACACTACCACGTGTAATACACTACTTTTTACATTAACAATGTTAGAAATGCACATGTGCATTTATATGTATTAACAGGAAATAAGGTGTTTTGGTACACTACTTTCTCTTTCATCTATCATTCCATTCATAATACACAAGCATGCACATGTGCATTTTGTCATTTCTTTGACAAATTCCGTAATTCATTACACATATTAGACAATTGCACTTTATTTACACTACCATATGTAATACACTACTTTTTACATTACCAATATTAGAAATGCACATGTGCATTTATATGTATCAACATTAAATAAGCTGTTTTGGTACACCACTTTGAATACACTTTCCTTTTTCATCTATCATACCATCCATAATACACTACCATTACCTTCTACCATCCATAATACAATACCATTACCTCCTACCATCCATAATACAATACCATTAACAATATTTTCACTTTAATACATGTATGTAAACACCATTTATACCATCCAATCAACATATTACATAAAAAATTGACAACTATAACCAAACCATCAACCACTAGATATAACTAACCAAAAAACATGTATATGAGCCTACTTCTCCATTCAAAATCACAAACTTTTTGTAACAAAACACGTTATATCATATGGTTATACCTAATGATGCACATGTGCATTTTGAATATTGGTAATGTAAAAAGTAGTGTATTACTAATGGTATTGTAAATTAAAGTGCAATTGTCTATTCCTGATAACGTATTACTGAATTTGTTGAAGTAATGATACATATGCACATGTGCATGGATAACTGTTACTCGAAAAAAAAAGTTTTTTTTTTTTTTATGGTAACGAAATATAGCGATTTTTATTAAAAAAATATTTAAAAAAAAATAAAAAAAAATTTTGAGTGCCTTTTTAATTTTTTTTAGATTTTATTTTGTGTTCACATTGGTTCTCGTGGTTCTCGCAATAAGGGTGGTTCTCGCATGAACCTTACCCTATATATATATATATATATATATATATATAGGATAATGCTAGACAAAAAACCCTCAAATTCTTAGAAAACTCTGGAAACCCAAATGGGAACCCATTTTTACCCAACCTCCCGACATTTTTTTTTTTTTTGAAAAAAATTACACATGTAATATACATGTTTTAGAGTGTTTTGGTCAAAAAAAAAACAAAAAAGCGCCGAAGGGATTTTTTTAAAAAAAATAAACAAAATTCAGTGCCTAACATGTGTTAGACAAAAATGCTGAAAGTTGCTGAATTTTTTTTTTTTTTTTTAAATATCCCTTCGGCGCTTTTTTGTTTTTTTTGGCCCAAAACTCTTAAAAACATGTATATTACATGTGTTATTTTTTTCAAAAAAAAAAAAATGTCGGGAGGTTGGGTTTTCTAGGGTTTTTTATATAGATAGGGTTTTCTATGTAGCCCTCCCATATATATATATATCATAAAATACCAACCCTTCTTTGGAATATTACATTACGCACGTGATAACCCCTCCTCTCGAGCCCGCTCCACGATATAGTTGTTGCCTTACCGGACGATACTTCAACTTCTTTTTCTGCCCGCTTTTTTTCTTTGCTTGGGTGTCCGGAATGAAATCTTCTTCTTCGTCTTGGGTTTTTGAAGATAATCAGGTTCGGCTTCTTGGGATTGTTTTCGTTATTTTAGCTATTGCATTTGATGTATTTGTTGCAATTGTTGTTATTGTTGGAAAGTGTTTGGAGTTTGATTGTATCATGCCAATATAATTGCGAGGACCATAATGATTGATCCATAACAGTGACATAGCCGAGTGTTAAAAATGTTGCATTCGGGTTGTTCGAGATTTTTGGACCCATGGGTTGGATGAATTATGTAGACAAAGTAAGATGTTTACAAATATAAAAATGAAGATGTATAAATATATGGGTATTGTTAGTTTACGTAGACTACTTTGATTAATTATTTTTTTACTAGTCGTTCAGCGGTTAAAACATGGGCCCAGCGGTTACTTTTCAAATATTATGGAAGGGATGGGGTGTTGTCCTTCCAGACGTTCATTGGGATGAAGGAGGGCGAGGTGTTCCCACTCCTCCTGTTAGAACATTATGCGCACGGATCCAGAAGTTTGTGAAACAAGTTTTGGAAACAAGGTTTTCAGCTGGAGAGATTGCCTAATACTCTCTCCAGCTTGTCAACGATATATGCTCTTACGGTACGGAATGGAAGCTTTTACATATGATGATTTTAAGCGTTATGTTACCGAAATTTCTACCGAATTAACGTTATTTTATCCAAACTTCCGTCTAAACGCGTAGGGTGCAATAGTCCTTATCCTACAGTTTGGTTTACTTTAGTACCATCTATGAAGCTCTGGCATGATAAATATTCAACATTGCAAACTCAAAAGATAGATATCAGCTAGTACCATTGTTATTGACAACAACATAAACTTCCGACACTAAAAAAATCGAACTTGGAATAATAATGTTTTACAAAAAATAATACAAATTGTATATTTCTACACATTTGTTTTGATCATTTCAAGAGTTCTTCCATTGGGATCCCACATTCACGAAATACTTCACTAAACTGTCTCATTTGTTGAACCGCCACGACATTTTCTCTAGCGTTGTTGCTCCCGAGCTGTTTACCCAAAGCATTTTCAACACCCGCCATTTCTAACATGATTCTAACCACACCACTTCCAATCACACCCGTACCTGGAGATGTTGGCCTTAGCATCACCTTGGCTGCACCATAGTCTCCATCAGACCTGCCATTGTTAGGGGGGACGGGGCCCTGTTATGGGTGATCGACCACGCGTTGTATAGCGTGGAACACGCCACCGCCGGTGATGATCACGCGTGCATCATAAAACGCGTTGTACGTTTCACGCGTGAAGAAGTTGAGGGAAATTGTTAGGTGTGGTGAGTGATGGGGTTTTCCACTAAAATATATCACTAGTGATGGAATAATGCTTGATGACATGGCGGAACTTGATTGAAAGCTGTGAATGATGAGTGAGTGATGAGTGATGAGCGCCTCTACCCCTTTTGCTCAACAGAATCAATAATAATGTGTGTCAAAATGAAATTAAGAAATGTTCTTTGTTTGTGATGGTACCGGACTACCGGAGATGGTAGGCGGAGGTGGAGTGGCCGCTCGAAGGTACTGAACTACCGGAGATGATAGGCGGAGTTGAGAGGCTGGGAAGATTTGGGGAAGAAGATGGTGGGGTTTGTAATTATATACTTATTTATAAGATAATACAAAGCTTCATATAAATTACATATAACTAGTCTCTCAATAGCTCAAATGACTAAAATACCCTCATGTGTTTTTCACATATCTGAACTTAACCAAAAAAACTTAACTATGTAATGTTCAAACGTAAAGGACAGCCAGTGTACTTTTTAAACTTAAAGGATATCGCCTGCAAAATCACTAAAGCGTAAAATACATAAAATGCAATTTTCTCAAAAATGTAATATTAGAACTTGATCATAAGTCAGCTAGCCTTATCCGATTTATAAGATTCTGACTATAAATGGCAATAGATAAAGAGAAAAAAACAAACACTTTTATTTAATTCCTTAAGTTAATTAAAACATAATTAAGAACCACCAAACAATTCATTATTCCGCATTGCATAAATAAATTGTTAACTTCAACAAGAAACCAACCATGTCTAAACAACACCATCAATCAACTCTACTAATTTCTCACCTTCTTTCCTTTCTAGCACCATAAGGTCAAATAATAAACACTGCCCATATATGGTTGTTCTCTTTCCCATTCACCTAACCTTCATATCTCTCTCTCTCTCTCTTTATATATATATATATATATATATATATATATATATATATATATATATATATACATATATATCACACAAATCCCTGATTGGATGAGAAGAGCTCTCTCTCTCTCTCCAACACAAACAGAGAGAAACACAAGAGGATGGGGAAGGTGTCACGTGTGGTGTCCATGTCGTTACAGACAAAGACACATTTAAGCTGATGGTCACATTGGGAATAAGTCAAAAACCCTAATTTGACCATAAAGACTAGGGGAACCTCCTGGTCCAAATTTTATCAAATGAAAGCTTCCCCACTTGATACCCTACCATTTCTATTTGTTTTCTTGTTTCAATGGCAGTGTGTACACGTCTATATATAATTCAGTTAAAAATAAAACATTTTTTTTAAAAAAGCTATATAAATTGTTTTTTTTTAATATAAGTTAATGTATTGCAAAAATATTTGACGTTGGAGTTTTGAAGTACTTCTACGGTTATTAAAAAAAATATAAAAAGTAAAATACAATTAGGATTGAATTATTCTGCTCAGTTTTATGTTTTTTTTTTAACCGCAACCACACTTTATATATAAATATAAAGGGCCAGCAAGAGGCTGTAAACAAACAAAATCCGCAAAACTATGGTTGGTTAGAGGTGAGACCAAAGATACTTACTGTCATTTACGTAGATTAAGAAAAAAGTAGAATAATGCAGTTTAATGATATCTAACTCACTTAGTCCACTTTGTCATTGGAACCAATGTTTTCGGAACTAGACCAGATCGATAATCTTACCAGTTACCAATTCAGTGGCACTCATTTGTTCACGTACAATTTGCTTAACAACACTGGTAAAATGGTGTGCCTTTAACGAGAATAGTTAGTTAAGTTTATTATGTGGCCCAATATCTAGCAGAAAAAATATCATCTTGGTTATGACACCTACTTTTCAAATAATAATAATAAAGAATTCTAAAAAAACTGTTGTTTAGTATATAATGGAAACTTATAGTTATAGTCAACACATTAATATATTACAGTTGAGTATCATGTCATTAATTATATATGTAACCCGAAGACACCATCCCTCACATATATGTTCATAGATTAAATGCAAAATAAAGAGTGATATAGCCCGTTTGGGTCGGAGGTTGTGTTTTAATGAAATTTTTCTTTCAAAAAATATATATATATATATAATTCGAGTCTTTTGAGAATGTTGAGATTCGTTTTAATAATGTATGGGGCTAAGGTATTAAGTAGTGGCATGTGATGCCAATTTAAAAAATAATATTTCAGCTCTATGTTAACTTTTAGCATACTTTCTCTCTCACAAAAGCCGAAAATCCCTCATGCCACTTCAACAAATTATGTAAGTTACAACTTACAAGACGAATTCGAATTTAGTCTTAGGAGAGTAGGAATATTCTTGAGCTCTTAGAGCACCATCATGGCATCATCCGAGCACCCATGTCTCCGCTTTGTTCTCTCTTCCCTCTTCTCTCTCCGTTAAAAAATTCATCCAAACCTGTCTAGAGTTTTGGATGAAATGCACTATCTCATTTCCCTCTCTCCTCCACCTTGACATCACCTAAGTAAAAAAAAACATGAAATTGGTATTGATATCCTAGCACAAGTACTTCAACGTCAATCTACAAATGAACGTTAAGATCCTAGCACAAGTACTTCAACGTCAATCTACAAATGAACGTTAAGATGAGCCTTGAGAAGACACTACAAAACACGAAATATGTTTCCCAAATATAATCAAGTTTCAAAAGAAACAAGGTTCGGATTTGGATTTTAATAAATAAAACATTGTTTCACGATAAGTAACCGAGCTATTTGGTTTATTAAGTAAAAAAATTGGACGTTGTATAAAGAAATGAAACCTAACTTTATATTAACAATCGTTCTTTTATTCAGAATATGAACATAAAAACACCAAATGTTTATTCAAATATACTTTCTTCTCAGACAAACTTACGAACGTTTTCCTTCTTTGTTTATAGAATCATACAGTAATAAAAAAATCATCTTAGTCTCACATTCTTTTTTACTCTATCTCTCTATATATATCTATGTATATATAAAGAGAGATAGAAGAGAGGGTGTGTTAATATTAATGGCAAGAAACGACGTGCCAAGCACCGTGACACCAGGCGCTGGCCAAGGTCGATTATTGATCAACCGCCGCCAGCCCCTTGGCTCTCCCAGATGCGCGGAAATCCGACCTCCACCTGCCCGAAGGCACGACAATGGAATAATCGGTAAAACTTCGCCTCCCATCCAAGACGAACCAGCCCCACCTGTATTCGCCCTTCACGTGGATGCCGCATAAAATAATGGGGAGAGTAGGAGTGAACCTGGGTCACAAGGAACACCAAATCTTCCTCCAACCACTCCCACCACTACCTCATTGGCTTTAATATTAACACTCTAAAAACCCTAAAAAATGCTAATTTTATTCCGACACCCTTAAAATCTTATTTCCAAATCATTTCCGATCGTTTAAGATCCAAAAAAAAAAAACTCTGATGTGTGTTAAAGTTTAGTTGACTCAATGACAAGCATGGTGGTTGATCACTTCTCATTGGTGTGTTTAAGAAGATCACATCAGTGATGTTATGTACAGGTCTGCAAAGTAATCAGACCACCAAAGAAAAGATTTAGAGATAAATCTGTAAGTTGGTCTGACCACGATTGTAATTTTTTATTTATTTCTAAAACCCTAGCTAGCTTCTAGGCTGGAAGAAGAGAAGAAGCTGGGGAGCCCCCACAAATTAAGGGCAGCAGCCAATGAAAAGATGACAGACAAGCCATTACTCGATTAATACACACAACAAAAATACCAGAAGTCAGTAAGAAAAAAATCAGTGAGACAGTGAAGTTAAGCCAATCCAGTGATCTATAATAGCCTACAAGATCTTGGGTCACCCTTCAATTCATGTTCACATCAAATTTACCCGACTCCTCCACCACTCTTCTAACTTTGTCATGCCTAGCCAATCATAATTAATGACAAAAAATATAAACATATTACATAAATATATCATGTATGTAATGCACATATCATTGTATTTTTAGAAAAGTTTGGTTTCACTCTTTAATCTAGCTATGAGAAAATGATATCTGGTACGGGTACTGAATTTATCAAATCGGGTATATTTTCAGTGCCGATTTGGTACCGACTTTTGACAGGTTCGGTACCGATTGGTACCGAGCTCATCTCTACTTTAAACTACTTCTTCTTCCTTTTTTTTGTTTTGCCTATAACCATCTATAATTTCCATTTCTTGTCATTTCAATCACCGACACTAGCATCGTTACATTTTACTACATGTTGATTATACTCTGATATTTATCATTAGAATGTAACGAAGTTAGCGTTACTGCTATAGCAAGAAATAAAAACTATTAATGGTTAGGCTACGTGTTGTAGATTAACTAAATCCTTTGTCACATCACCGCCATATCATTACCACATAAGATCTTGATCATTAACTAAATGTTTGTTAACAAAAACATTAGTTTATTCTATAAATATATGAATTATTTAGAAAAATTCTGGACTCACATGCTTATTTGTTGAAGGCATGTCCATATATTTGCATTAACTGGTTGATTTAAATTTGATATGTAAGGTGGTTATGCAAAACTCATACATTTGTTTCCAACTAAATCGATAAAACTAGTTATATAAGTGTATTATAAGGTTAATATTTATAATGAACACGTTAGCTTGCTTTGTCCACTTTTCATCACTCTATTTTTGTTTCCAACTAAATCAATAAAACTACTTATATAGATGTGTTATAGGGTTATCATAATTTATTTAAAAGGGTAGGGTTCTGCTACAAAGTCTAAATTTTCTAAAAAGTGTAAAAAGTCCTAAAACACTATAATGTCAGTCATATAACACACTTAAAACCAATAAATAATAGAGTAAAGACTACTAAAACACCATATTTAAACCATAATATATAGTTCATCAAAACTTCAAACACACAATCGTAGAACTATGAATATATGATGTGTTAGTAATTTTTATTTTGTTATTTGTGGGTTTTAGACTTTTAGGTGTGTTTTATGGTTCACATTTTGGTGTTTTATGACTTTTCATATTTTTTAGGAAATTTATACTTTGTACCCAACTCATAACCTATTTAAAATGTAATATTTATAATGAACACGTTAGCTTGCTTTGTCCACTTTTCACACAACGTAGAATAACTTGTATAAAAATAACAATAATAACGAATGCATGCTTATTATAAAACAGAAGTCTTTATCTATGAGCGCAATTATCCAATTAATTTAGGGGCTGTTTGGTAGCCTCTGAATGGTCATTAAGAGGCTATCTCTTAATGGAACCATTAAGAATTTTACCAATGAGAAGATAGAAGAATGTGACATGTGATGATTTATCATTCAGAGGTTACCTCTTAACCATCCAGACTTGAGGTTACCTCTTATTCATTCAGATGTTTTAAACCATTAAGAGGTAGCATCTGAATGGTTATTAAGAGGCTACCAAGCAGCCCCTTAATAAATAATTGCAATTGGTTAAGGCATCAAAATTTCTACGGACACAAGATTAGCATTTAATTATCATTAATTTGTCCTCAAATCCGGTGGCCCCATTTAATAGGTACCTACCAAATAATTTAAATTAAATTAAATACTTGATAAAGTATTAATAGTGTGTTGGAGCCAGAAATTATCGACCCCATATATCAAAACTATATTCTATACCACCAACCTTTATGCCATAAGAAAACATTTTTTATTGATTGTAATTATATCAAACAAATGGTATGGGCCCACATTATATAAAAAGAATGGCTTTTTAATTATTTTATTAAAAGGATGTTAGAGACTCGACCCTATCCACTAACTTTTATGGAAGTACATTAAAGAGAATCCAATTCAACAAGTTCCAATACCTAATGTAAGGGTTAGATGATGAGACTGCTCTGGGGATTTTTTAAATAAATATACCCTAGGCTTACATAAAAAAAGCCCGAGTACCAAATATGAAAAGTGATATTTGTTACATTTTTAATATAATAATAGAAACTAATGGACAATACAAAAAGGTAAAATAGGATTTTTCAAACTCAAATAAAATTTGAGTTTATATCATTTTGACTAGAATACAAATATCTTTCATGTTGTATGATGTTATGAATATCAGAAGTTTTACCATTCCACAATTAATCCATTGTGTTTTTGAACTTATAGAGTGTTTGATAGATGATCTCATAAGACCATGAGTAAGGGGCATTATAAGAGCATGAATGGGCTTAATAACGCCCCCAACACCATTATAGGGACATGAATAGAGAGGAATGTTTCTAGTGTAACACCAAATGAGGAGAAAAACATTTGGAAAGTTATGATAATTGAAAGAGCATTAATGGGTATTAACCTTTGCATATTTTTTGAACGGGTGTTATAATGTAGATGTGGCGTAAAATGCCCCTTAGTGAGCATTAACCACTACAGATGGTCTAATCATTGTATAGTGAATAAATCATCTATTTAAATATGAAAAACAGTACTTTAAGTAAATAAAACATATTACTACATCAAATATTCCAAGTAAAACGTATAATGTTTCTAGTTTACATATACGTAAATGACTTATATTCTTGAGAATGAACGAGAGAAATACATCAGAGAGAAAAGATGATGACTCTGCTACAACAATCAATTAAACAAGAAATTCTAGAATTATTATAACATACTAGATCATGTCAATCAATTTGGTGGGCTTTGCATAACAAGAATCGTGATAATAGTGACACAGGGAAAAGTAAAAGGTCATTACTCAAAAAGGAATTTGATATCTTCACAGCGATCAAAGGAGAAACACTGCAACAGTTAATCGGAAGATTTCTTTACTTGTTTGCTGAAATGAATAGGATGGGGATTGAGAATGAAGATTTGGAGTTAAGGGATAAGTTGGCAGATGCACTGCCCGAAAGTTATTGGGGTACATACTTGTTGATTCTAAAGCCAAATCCGATAGAGTACGCAACATTAAATCTAGCAAAGCTTATTACAAAGCTTGAAGCTCACAAGTTAGAACTTTGAAAGAAAGCTAAGATGAAATTCGCTGCAATACCACAAGATATTGGTTTGTACTATAAGGGCTCAAAGTCGGTTATTGCAGCAAGTCAGAAAATCCAGACAGCCTTTAGTGTAGAATCTACATGTGCAAGTGGTAATGTTTTTGGAAGCAACAGTTCTAGGTATCCACAAACTCCACAGACAGTATACATCAGTGTTGGATCTAATTCTACACCTTAGCAGACACCACAACATTCACCGAATCGTAATAGTCAAAGTTTAAGTCAATCAACTGAATTTCTCCAGTGCAATATAGCAGTAACTCTTCAAAATGCTCAAGGATTATCTGTTTCAAATGCTAAAGAGCACATGGCATTTTTGGCATCTATTCTAGAATCTTATGAAGGTCTGGTTGCGGGTCGCATCGGTAATTACAATATGACTAAAGAAGATTATGATCAGATAGACCCTAAGGAACTAGAATTGATCGACATAAGATGGTGCATGGCGAGTGTCATTAGAAGAGCATAAAGGTATATGGATATCACATGTAAGAACTGCCTAGGAGGACCAGAGACGAAACTTGGATTCGACAAATCAAAAGTGACGTTTTTTTGGTGCAAAGAGAAGGGTCATTTTAAAAGAGAATGCACAAACATAAAGGTGGCAGATACTAACATCAATCTGTTTGGAAGAGATTACTATCAAAGAGCAATTCAACAAAGAAATTCACATAATAGTCTTGTTTCCTCAAACACACGAAACATACAGATTGAAGATGGATCGTCGTCAGAATCAAAAGATAAAGCATTGGTAGTCGTTCAAGGTGATGAAGAAATCAATTGGAACATAATGATTTCAAAGACAGAGGGTCTAGCTTTAATTGCCGAGATTCAGGAGATAGATGATTATGTGAAAGTTGTTGTGGAAGTTGAACATAGTGAAGAAATAAAGATTGAGGAGTTAGAGATAAAAAAAAGAATCTAATATTACAGTTGAAGCTGATTCAACACAATCTATCGTTGAATCAGAAACAATTCCTACTTAAAATGTCGAAGAGGATAGATTTATCCTGTCCCATGTGATTTCTTTAAATCTATTTTTCCACCTGATATTATTGAAAGTTTTTTAGGTTTCTTTTCTGGAGAGGAAGTCTCGTTCGGGAAAAATTAAATTTGACGAGGAAGAAAATGAAATCGTCGAGATGATAAAGGTGGATGAAGAAGTAACCGCTGAAACTCTGGAGGAAATTGCACAAAAAGATGTGATGACCCAGCTGAACGAGGTAACCACAAAGACATCATCTGAGTCAAAAACTGAGCCTGAAAAGGAAATTAAAATGAATTGGTAAATGAATCTTGTAAAACCGAGCCATTGACAGCCATAACTGATCCAACAACATCCTTCAAGTGTTTAAAATGCTTAGAACCATGTAATCAATGTGTTGAGAAGGATGTAGAATATGATATGCTTAAAACACATACTGATAATTTGTTGGCAGATCTTAAAACAATTCAAGAAGCATATAACAAGCTTCAAAAGGTGGAAAAGGAGTTTAATGAAATAATCAACAAGGACCAATTAACAATTCTCATGTTGAAAAACATTGTTTTAGATAAACAAACCGCCATTAATAAACATCTTGATGAAATAGCAATTCTAAAACAGGATTTGAAAAAAAAATTAAATCAAATTAGAACGTTTTGATAAGAAATTAACAAGTTATGTAGCTGCTTCATATGTCCTAGACCATAAACTTCCTAAACCCACTGGTAAGGATGAGGAAACGTGGGAAGATGTCTATGAATATCACAATCACGGAATCGGGTATAAACGTTGTCCACCTCCGATGTGGACTAATTACTCCAAGAAATCTCCAAATGGCGTGGACAAAGCCAATAATGTTGAAATAAAAACTCCACTTGTGGCTGATCTAAAAGATTTATTCCCTGAAACCGTTGATTTGACGTATGAACAGTCTAAAGGGAATTCTGATTGTGATTTAGATATTTGTAAAAATGTGGCTAAAAGGTGTTGGAAAATGAGTCTGAAAATGAATCTGTGAAAAGTAAATGAGTCACGAGTGTTTTCAATCACATCCTTTTTCCACCGAATTGTTCATTTAAAGCATCTCATAAGTCCTTTGCACTATTACAGTGTAATATTCCAAAATAAATTTCATTTGGTACAACCATTGCAACAATACTAAATGCTTTAGCATCTAACTCAAACTTTTGAAAATCTTGCCCGGGGTAATTTTTTGGTTTCTTTGGCTCTTGAACATTCGAATTTTCGGCACTTGGTACCATTGGAACATGTGGTCCGAATATAACGGACTTCCAACATCCCGTGTTCTGTTGACCTAGCACATGAGCCATTCGACATTGGCAGATATTGTATTCTGATCTGACAAGCATCAGAGGCTTGTTGCTGAAACAAGTGTTATGGGGATCGTGATTGTTCAGTGCCACTCCTTTTTATCTTTGTCAAAAACAAGGTACGTACAAAAACTTTTTGAACTTGATACTTTAAACTCTATAATTCGACACAACGGACACTTGTTATTAACTATGTGAGCTGATCTTTTTGTATTAAACTGATTGTGAAATCAAGTTTAATATGACCAGGATCTAATACCAATTGTTAGGATTTGAGTTTTAACTTGTGTGTTTTAATGTGTGAATAAATGACATGTTTGATAAAATAAATAAGGTATAAATGAGAATGGAAATATGAATTGCATGGAATTAAATGAACACACAAGAATGGAAAGTTATCAAAACTGTTTTCTGTTGATAATCAAAAGATTACAATTACATAAATGATTCTACAACTCCCCATCAGCCTGATCGCTCACTTAGATTGTTTGTATAATAGGAATGTGTGTGATGTGATGAAATAAATCTCTAATAGGTGAGATCTATTTATACAAAGTACAAACATCTGTTGCCAATCAGGGCTGACATCGCCCGGATAACGACATCTAACATTCTTAACAGAAAAGATTCCACAGATGTTAGAAACATCTCATGGAATGTAACAACTGTTCTAAGTAGGGCTGTAAATGAACCGAACGTTCAGCGAACAGTTCGTGAACCATTCGGCGGGAAGTTCGTTTATGTTCGTTCATTTAAAAAACGAACGAACATGAACAAGAAATTCCGTTCGATTAGTTAAATAAACGAACATGAACAGAGGTCTCGTTCGTTCGATTGTGTTCGTGAACGTTCGATAAGGTGTTCGTGAACATTCGTTGATTTGTGTTCGTTTATGTTCGTATGTTTGTGTTTTAATTGAAGATCTTTGTACTTTCTTATATTTTATTTGTACTTTTTATGTTATTAATCTTTTATTTATTTTATTACCCTAACAATTAAACTAGGAAGCTCACTTTTACCTTGTTTATGCATCATTTCCCTTTCATTTCTCATTACTTACATCGGCGAATACGATCGACCTCCGTTCCACAATAAGGGATTCAAGTTCGAGTGCTACTCTCTGGGCCATCAATCTTTATCCTTCGTCGCGTTCACCAAATTTATTTGTGTTCACTTATGTTCGTGAACCGTTCGCGAACAAGCTCATTTCCTTAATGAACGAACACGAACATAAAATCTCGTTCGGTAAGTGTTTATGAACCGTTCGTGAGCACATTTATTTCCTTAATGAACGAACACGAACAAGGCCTTGTTTGTGTTCGTTCGGTTCGTTTACAGCCCTAGTTCTAAGACAACTAACATCTGTTTGGACATACAGTGTTACATTAACTGGACTGTTCTTTAAACCTTTGTTTGCTTGATCCAAACATTTGTTCTGGCCAAAACAAATATTTAGTCTTCTTCATCAGTGTTTTGTCTTCAACAAGGCTTTGGCCATGAACAGACTTTTCTTCTTCTTTAACAGTGGTTTCATGTCTTCAACCGATCTTTGAAGTCTTCAAACAGAAGCTCTGTTAATGTTCATGGTTCACTATCTTTGGGACAAGATGCATATCATAACTTGGTTATTTTCTTGATCAAAATAGCATGTTTTGGCTTTTGCAATTATATATTCTTTTGTTGGTCTAACATCTTCAAATATTAAGAGTAATTTGTTTTTGTTAAATTATTGAGATAAGGATAAAGAAGCTATTGTGAATGCTCTAAACATTCACATTTGGGTCTCTATTTTTATATTTATCCCTAAAATTTAGAGATATCCTCTATTTTGCATCTACATCTTTATCTTTATATCCAAAACTTGGAGTTTTATGAATGATCATCATCCAAATATAGATATTAACTAATCATTGTCTTTATAAATGTTTGTGGGTATCTAAGAAAGAAAAAATAAAATAAGAGTTTATGACTAAGATAGAGATGGAGAATAAGGGGTTATTTGCCAACTTCTGAATGGTTAAGTGCTGAACTAGTAAGAGGTCTGAACCATTAAGTGCTGAACCAGTAAGAGGTCTGAACCATTAAAAGCCAATATAATTCTTAACCCTTCAGAGGAAAATGTCTGACTAATTCAGATTAGAGGTCTTAACCATTCAGACTTTATATAATACTTAACAATTCAGAGGCAAATGTCTGAACCATTCAGACATCTGCTCACGAAACAAACAATTTGAATCATTAAGTGCTGAACCAGTAAGAGTTCTGAACCCTTAAGAGTCCCATTAAGAGGTAAATAAACAGCCCGTAAGATGTGATAAGTTAAACATAATTCATAGCTAAAATTAAAGAAATGTGATATTTAGTTAAATTATAGAGATGGAGATGAAGATTCTATTGTGAATATTAGAGTACTTACATTAAATTATAGAATTTGTTTGTCCTTTAGAAACCCCATCCCCATAGTCTCATAATTATTTTATAGAAAATGATAAAATGAAAATATTGATGAAAACCATAAATTTTCTCAATCTATGGACTTCATAGATGAGACTAATATAGACATTCTTGAGTCATATAATTAGCCATGTTTCAGACTAATGTGAGTCACCAATATATATATAGGGAGCCGTTAAAATAAAAACCACTCTCAGTTGTAAGAACCGTGAGAACCACTTTCCACCAATCAGACTTTGCCATGTATACAATATTATTTTATAATCTAAAGGGTATTTTGGTCATTTAACCCCATATGTCAAATCTCTCTTTCTCTCTCTATCAGGATTTATTGTGACCAGACTTTTCATTACATCTCTCATGTCTCTCTCTCTTAAATTTTAAATCACTCATCTCACCTCTCACTCTTTAAATCCTTCACCCTCTAATCTCTCTATCTCTCTCAAAATCGTTCTAACAGACCTATGTCACATATTCTTGAACAAAAGAAGTAGTAAGGCAAGAGTTGCAGAGGTATCAAGTGGTTTAACTCCACAGACAGAGCTTCTGCATCATGATTTTATAATGAGAAAACATGTTTGATCGATGCTGAGGAGGTGGTTGATCGGCGGCAGAAGACGATGGTGGGAGGTGGTTGGTTGGCGGCAGTGGTGGTTGGTCGGCGGCGGCGGTGATTTTAACAGTGGGTTAGTGGCTGGTGGTGGCGGTTCGACAGCTGGTGGTGGTGGGTCGACTACAGGTGGTGGTGTGTGATCTAGCATCGATGGCGGTGGTGGTTCAACGTCTGGCTGTAGTGGGGGGACGACAGGTGGTGGTGGTTCAACCGCTAAAGTGTCTAAGCTCATTCATTACATTTTATTGAAATGATTTTTCACTAATTGAAGATTTTTCACTCACACTCAATGCTAGTGATCGTTGTCTTCTTGTTGTATCTAACGACGCCGGTGAGCTTTTATTTTATTGAAATGAAATGATTTATAGTTTTTAGATATAAAAAGAAATTGTTGTTTATTGATATAATTTATAACTAGTCTAAGTACCCGTGTAATACACGGGTGGCTACACAAAATAATTTAAACTTTAACATTATTGACGTAAATAATTTAATTATACATACGACCCATTTCTACTGACTCAAATTAACCACAGGGTGAAAAAAAAGGAAGCATGAACCCATTTCAGACCAAAATGTATGCATGAACAATAGACTATGGGTCATTTCAGACCCATTTAACCAGTTCCCCCTTTTAGCTAACATTTTTATTTGATCTACTTAGCTTTAAAACACAACCAAAATTTGGCCCATTCATAAGTAAAATCTAGGAACATCATTTTTATTTTAAATTAAAATATATATAACATGACTTTTTTTGGGGAAAAGAAAAATTGCAAAATATAATACTTTCAGACAGACTATATTTGCTTAGCGAAAGCATGCCTGGAGTCTCTTTGACATAGCAAGAAAAGGTTGAGCATCTCTTCTTGTACCAACCACAAGCACATCGATATTTAACTTTGGAACTGTTTTATTAGTATCAGTAACAATAAAATCCATATCCGGATGAAACCCTTAAATTTTCTGATATTCAAACAGCTCGAAAGCTATGGGTGCACCTTTAGATAAATCCACTTCCACCGTACCATCACTTTGAATCTTTACAAATTCCACTATAAGCTTTTGCTGAAAGATTTAAAAAATAATAATATTACTAATCGTAATAACAATTATATTAAAAATGAAATTTCGAATTCATCCATAAATCATGATAGTTTTAATGCACGAGTATAGATATTGCAAAACATATGCGACACAAACGGGGCTTATGTCCAGCAGTTACCAGGTGGTAATGTTTTTATCTCATTTACCTCTGAACGGGTCGGTTTTGGTGATGTTTTATCTCTAACAGGCCAAACAACTACAGCTAAAATAGCTAAAAGAGGGTTGAAGTGGACAAACAGATTGAAGGTTGCCCAAAATGTACATTTGATGCATAAAACCTCCTAAATCATTTATATATATATATATATATATATATATAAGATTATCAAGAAAATAATATAACCTTTGTGAACATATGAAGAAACGCTTTGAACGACATTTGACCCGCTTTCCCATTAAAGCTAAATTATCAGAATTTGCATGTTTGGCATGTTTGAGATGAAACATTACCTGAATCAACCCATAAGCAAACGGGTCGTTAAGAAGTAATCACTTTTTTCAAAGTAGGTATTAATTGTATAAATTTTGCTAACTATATAAATCAAAATTATATTTTTTTTCAAAGTGTATAAACTTTGCTAACTATATTAATTAAAATAATAATATATATAATCAAGAAACTTTGGGGTTATAATTATTTCAATTAGAATGTAGTTTGTTTGACCTTTAAGTCAACTATATATATACAGTACAGGGCACAAAGTAGCACACCTGAACGATTGACATTTATGTTTGCCCCAAATCTATCAATGTTTTTTGCAACATCATACTTTTGTGGAGTCATGGAAGCCCAAATCGGGAGTCTTTCTTCCTTATCCATCCACTGCACCGGAAACAATAGTTCACAGTTGTTTAGGCATTTCAACACTACAGGTGTTTAGGATTGCTTATCAAAACACTTTATCAGCCTATAATAAGCAGTTTGGAATTACACGACTTCAAACCACATGTTCAAAATAGCTTATCTCACTCACAACTAATCATGTAAGCAAGTTTAAGTAACCAATTCAAACACCCTCGAAACAGCTTATTGATGCATCAAAACACAATAAGGAGATAATCACTTCGAATAAACAATCTAAATTACTTTCCTTCGCCAGATAGACTATTCCAAACAATCCGAAACAAAAAATTACAAACATAAAACGATGATCTGAATAGAGCCAAGTATGTCAGGTTTACCTTAACTACTGGAAAACGATGATCTGAACCCTAACTTTAGATCGATAACCTACTCTTTAGTAATAACATTTGACATACACCACTCTTGAGATATCACCATTCCGTTTAACACCCTAGAACCTCTCATCGTCCACATCTGCAATCGTCGGTAACACCATCAAGCTGCTGGCACCAGAACAGAAACAAAAATACAGCATCATCTTCCTCAACCATTTGGGTTCGACCAGTAGTGTGACTGATTCATTTGCCAAGTGAATTCTCTACAAATAAAATAAAAGTACTGCATTTACCCCGTCAGACACGTAACAACTCATACAGGTTTCACTCCAAACACAAATTGTATAATAAGAACAAAATTGCTATATATTTATATTTTCATATTTTTCTTCATAATCATCCTGCTTGTAAAAGAAGCATATCACTTGTATTTTTAAGAATCTGACGTGATGACACAACACCAATCTTGCATTCCAGAGTGTTTCTTGTTGACTGATCGTCACAAGCTAATAAGATGGCTACCGTTGCAACAACATATGGCCTATGTTCCATTAAATTAACTTCTGTAAATGCAAACAACTCAACCTTAAAGAGTAAATCAACCCAAGTTTAAAGATCAAAATTCTAATCCAGCTTGGAGCCAATTGGAAGCTACAATTCTGACCAATTACCATCTAAATTCGACCTTGACACAAGTGACTATACTGACCAATGTGTTTTTTTTCCTTACAGATGTCGGCTTTTATTCATAACCCACCTCATTATTCTGCTCATACGATTTTTGCAACAGTTAAGAGATAACAGTATAAACATATAAACATATTAAAGGCAGTTGTTCTCATACCTTTAATCACCCAACCGGTGCCCAACTCGAATTCAATTAGGCCCTCTCAACGCTGGTTCCATTAGTAAGCTTTCCCTGCACGGATGAAGCTTAACCCATTTACTTCTCAATGGTTGATCTGGAAAGTTTGAACAGGTCAAATACATGGTGTTAGCTTAACCTGTTTACAACCAAGAGGGGTAAGATGTGCATCATAGAGTTCCTCAGACATATATGCAATCAAGTCCTTCTCTCCTGCTACATTGTGAACTCCTTGAGCATGTCTCACCTAGTACCATAAACCATCAATATATATCAAGAAAATTATAGGATTGGAAACTTAAAAAAAAAGAAACTAAAACATACCAGATGAATGGTTTTAGAGCGATGCAGAGGATAAATACCTTCATTAGTACTGGAATTCATATTTGTGATTCACAGATAAACAAATATTGTTGAGTAACAAAAATACTAACCGAAGCAAAAGGCTGAATACGGCTTCATCACCATCGAAAGTACAACAAACAAATTAAAATTATACCTTTGTCTCCTGTCTTCGGCTTCATCACCATCGACAACAACAAAAAACCATTATGTTTGGTTGTAGCATATCTTACATTGCCACCAGCTCGTGAAGCACACCCATCATCTTCTCCATCTTTGATATACTGTTGCAAACTCAAAGTCAGTTATAAAAAATGAGTCCTTGTATTTACACAACTTCTTCATCTTCTCCAAATGGTTACCATTCGGAATTTTTTAAACATTTTATTTAAGCATAACCTTCCACTCATGTTGTCATATAGCAAATATAATTGTGAGGTATTGTATAGCTATTTATTTAAGCATAACCTTTGGTATTGTTCTCTTTAAGCTCAAACGGAAAGCTTCTAACAACATAGCCAATTACGTCTACGAAGATTATAGATGAAGGTTAAATTCAAAAAGGTTTATAATATATAGCTATACATTGTATAATATCATTATATATATATATATATATATATATATATTATAGTTTTACTTTTCTGGAATTAAAAAATCTAGAAAATACCAATTGAAGATCTGAATGAATTGTTGTCATCTTCAGGGTCCTCTACTAAAGAGTCATACGGAGCTAACTAAAATCCCCAGTCTGATCCAACAGCCTCGTTGCACGCAGTAACAACCGTATTATCATTCAGATTAATCTTCAACACAAACGAAACATACTTAACTTTTTGCCGATTTTCGCCCAATGATGGATTACGAATAATCAAACATTGGTTTTCCTTAAGCATATGTTCATACTCGGTAGCATTTTTGGCTAACACAAAGGCCTGCATTTTAGTACCCTGTAATTAACCATAATAAATAAATTTCTAATGAAAATAATATCGAATCAAATACATTTATAATATAATAGGCTCATTATACTAAAGATGTAAATGTAATAAACAAAATTTATGTTTGGAAAACTTACAGGTTGGTCCATAATGATCATGTCGTAGCAATAGACATGTCTTGCATTGTTGAATGATGGTCTTGTCAATAATCGGACAATGCGAACCTAAATAGTGTAGTTAATTTGGTTCAGATCCAAATCATTCAGCAGCGTGATAGGTTGTTCCATTTCTACATGGTGACAAACAAAACAGTTAATATGAGTAACAACATAAAATAAAAAATCACATCTCGAAGGTAAGTAAAAATGCATATACTTAACAAAGTGGAGAACCAATTAGATGCCACGTGGCAATAACATGTTTAAGATTATGGCAAACGACCAACTTTGACCCAAACCCATTTTGCTCAGGACCCGCTCTAAACAAAAACCTGTTTTGACTCATCACTCAAACTCACCCAGTTTGCCAAGGTTGAATAATATGAAGAAAATCCAAAAAAAAAAGAGCTGAATCTGATAGCACTCACCAATTGATGGCAGTGTTGTCTTCTGGTGGACCTCTCTTTAAATGTTTTTGTATAATAGGCACCCCTGATTACAAATACAAATGTAATAAAAAAAAGATGTATTTATTTGCCAAATAAAGTGTGCTTTTGACAACTAAGCTATACTCAGATGCATCGCTCATCACACACAATTTTTTAATCACTACTATTTATACTACCTCAAACCTGTAGCTGCTATTGAAAAGGATTTATAGGCGAATGGAACAGTGAATGAAGGGTGTTTTAAGGCTCGAAATGAACTTTTTGGTAGTTTCCCACAACTGAGAGCCACCGAACCTGCAACCTTAAGCATCACACCCCTATTGACCGCCTTTAAATCTGGCTCAGAACCAACTCAAGAAGCTGCATTAGATGCACTCTTTCTTCTCAGGCAAGCTTGGTCAGCTTGCCCACCTGATACAATACGATAGGAACAACAATAGTCTTATTAGTGACTTGTCAAAATCATCAACCACATAAGTAGCATGAACAAAGAAAACAAAGCAACAGGGCATCTAAAAATCACTTATTAGCAATAGGGGATCCATAATATGCTTTGTCTAAAAAGTTCTGCATCATTTGTAAGCAGTAACGTTAAAAATCTGAATAAAAAATCCTAATCTAAAAAAATATGAACCAAAACAAACCCTAATCTGAATTGATAATTGAATTAAACGTTGTCGCTTACATCAAGATGAAACCCTAATTCTAATAAAACAAAAATAACTGACGTTAATAAATCTGACTAAAAAAATCCTAACTTGAACATATCTGAACCAAAACAAACCATAACCTAAACAAAACGATGAAACCGTAATATTAACATCAAATCGGCACTGTTTAAACAATATGAACCCTAATTTTAGATTTGGGAATTGAACTTAAAATCAAAATCTAAACAACAAAGAAGAAGAGTCTAACCTCGATCTTGAATGTTTGATCCCAATTTCTCATCTTACAATTATCAATTCACAACTAATGTGGTTTACAAATTTTATTAGTTAACCACAGGAGCAATATACCCATCAATTACATCTCGTAAATAGCAGTAATCAACAAACTTAAAGTTTAAGAATCTAATTGGGGCTTCAAAGTTCAGAAAACCCAAAACAACAAAACCTAAAATCCAAACAAAATAACAGAAGTTCAATAACCCAAAAACAAATCAAAAAACAAATATCGATAAACATCAACAATTTTTCAGAAAAAAATCGTCAATTCAACACGAAATCAAACCTGGGTGAACATTCAAACATGAATTGAAGATTCATTCGCCTTGTGAGAAGAAACAGGTCTCCTGACACGATTAAAATCGTTGAATGCCTACACTCACAATTAATTTCACAACTCCCACAAATCTATATGCATATCAATGATTAGTTCCACATATCTATACAATACATACATACATACATGGACAAAATGAAAAAAAAACGAACAGAAAAATATTGTAGAATCAAAGAATTTTAAGAGTAAACATACATGGAGCAGATTCAACTGGTTTTGAATTAGGGTTTCTGAGAATTGCCTGGATGAGAATCTGACAAAGACGCCATCTGAACTGAAGTAATCAGAAAATATGCAATTGAAGATTTCGAATGAAAATGAGAATCGGCAGATGCTCTAATCGGATTACATCATAAAATCAAAGAAAACATACCTAGATGAGAGTTCGAATGATTGAGTTTTAGAGATTTCTGAAGTGGGTATGGCCAGGTACAATCGCTACAGATGAAGCCGTAGATGAGATTTAGGGTTTGTAAAATTGAATGTGGGTGAAAGATGATAGCCCGTAGAAATCAATTTGATTAGGTTTTGAGATTTAAAGAGAAATCAATTTGCCTTCAATTGATTGAGAGAATTGATTAGGTTACCAAATTGAAGAAGCGTAGGTAGGAAGAAGGAAAATGCCGCCCAAAATTCTCAATTATCTGGCCAAAGAGAGTAGCCACATCATGGTCAAATAGTCAACCATTATTTTGCTTTAGTATATGAATAGATTTTAGATATAAAAAGAAATAGTTGTGCTGATATAATTTATAATTTTTAGATATTAAAATGAATTTTTGTATTGAGCCTGCTTTAAGTTGGTTGATAGAAGTGGACTGCAAGAAATTGTGATTATTCTTGACTTTAATTTGATGCTGTTATTGGCCACGTTAATGATACCAATGTGTTATAATTGACAAGCTTAACATATGCGATTAATTTTATGATGCCCTAAGTGTTTAGGCGTTGCTAGAAAATTGAGATATATATGTTTTGAATGACTAAGAAAAATAAGAACAATCACTCATACACAGAGGTTTATGTGGTTTACGGCTTTGCGTGTTGGTTATGCCCATAAAGAAAAAGATATAGAAGTAGATGACAGAAGAGAGTTAAAGGGGTTGATGTTGACGGTGGGTGAAGGGGCGGCGGTGGGGTTGGGGAAAGGTGATGTCAACGTTCGTTTTTGCGTAAAAAAGTTTTTGTAAAAAAAAAGTTAAACCGTAAACTTTTTAACGCAAACCGTAAACTTTTTAACATAAAACCTAAAAAGTTTTACGTAAAACGTTAAACGTAAAAGCTGGTCAGCCGCGGTTCGGGTGTGGTTCGACGGGTCAGATTGTGGTTCGTGACAATTTGGGTCAACTAGTCAAACCCGGTCAACTGGGTTCGATGTCGGGTCAACTCAGTCAACGGCAGTCAAAGGCTCGGTCAACGAACGTCAAAGTCAGTCAACTGGTCAAAACCGTAATTTTTTTTTGTAAAAAATGTTTTTTTTACAACCGTAAATTTTTTTTTTGTAAAAAATGTTTTTTTTTACAACAGTAATTTTTTTTGTAAAAAATGTAAACTTTTTAACGTAAAACGTAAAACTTTTTTATGTAAAAACTTTTTAACGTAAAACGTAAAACGTAAAAAATATTTATGTAACTTGTAAAACGTACAACGTAAACTTTAAACGTAAAACGTAAACTTCTATGTAAAACGTAAAACTTTTTTTTGTCAATTGTAAAACGTAAACTATTTTATGTAAATTGTAAAACGTAAAACCTTATTATGTAAAGCGTAAAACATTGTGTTATGAAAATTGTAAAACGTAAAACGTCAAAAAATATTTCGTAAAAAAAAAATTAAAACCGCAAAAAAAAGTTTTCGTAAAAGAAAAAGTTTAAAACCGTAAAAAAAAGTTTAAAAAGGCACGTGTAAGAAAGGGGGTGCAAAAAACGACGCGTGACAACGGGGCGCAAAAAATGGCTCTTAAAAACCGGGTGATAAAACGGCGCGTAAACAAGGGGCGTGAATACGGGGCGTAAAAACGGCGCTTAAAAACGGTACGTAAAAAACGGCGCGGTATAAAACGGCGCGTAAAACCGGGCATAAAAAACAGCGCGTAAAAACACGGTCGCAAAAAAAGGCGTGAAGAAAACGGGGCGTAAAACGGGTCGTAAAAAAACGCACGTAAAAAACAGGGGCGTAAAAAAATGGCGTGTAAAACGGGTCGTAAAAACGGCACGTAAAAAACGGGATTTAAAAAAATGGGGCAAAAACGGCGCGTAAAAACGAGACGTAAAACACGGCGCGCTAAAAAAACGGTGCGTAAAACCAGGAATAAAAAACCGCACGTAAAAAACCGGTCGCAAAAACGGCGTGAAAAAAAACGGGGCGTAAAAAACGGAGCGTAAAACGGGCCGTATAAACGGCCCGTAAAAACGGGACATAAAACGGAACGCTAAAACGGCGCGTAAAAACGGGACGTAAAAAATGGGGCGGAAAAACGGCTTGTAAAAACGTGACGTAAAAAACGGCGGGGCAAAAAACGGTGCGTAAAACCGGGCGTGAAAAAACGGAGCGTAAACGGGTCGTAAAAAAACGGGCGTAAAAACCGGGTCGTAAAAAAACACGCGTAAAATTTTTTTATCAAAAAATCTGATTTCAAAATGTTGTTTAATAAAAAAAATTCTAATTTAAAGAAAAATTAATTAATGCAATAGGACAAAAATGTAATAAAAACAATAAAATTAATAAGACAAAAAAAACAAAATTACTTAAATACCCTTTTAGATTAAAATATTAAAGACATAATAAGACAAAAAGAATTTAATATTACTTTTAACTACTTTTAATCTCATCCGTCTATTTTGAAGATCTAATGGCCAGAAAGTGGTTCTCGCGGTTCTTACAACTGGAGGTGATTTTCATTTTAGCGGTCCCCTATATATATATAGGGGAAGGTTCATTTGAGAAGAAATTTAATATGAGAAGAAAAAGAAGAAATGGCATATTAGTAAAATTCTATTTCATTTGTAACTCATATCATTAATTTTTCTTTCTTTAATTAATTAGTCAACTAATCATTAATTATCCTACATATAATCTACAAAACCTACACATATCAGAATTTTCCTACATATACCCTACACATTATACAATTTTATCCTACACAGTCGAAATTTATCCTACACACCTCGAAATATATCCTACACAACTAGTAATTTATTCTACACGTTAAATTAAATTGTTTTTTTTTAAGAGTAAAATGCACGGATAGTCCCTGTGGTTTTGCAAAGTTTCACCTATAGTCCCCAGATTTTGGAAATTACACTCCTAGTCCCTGTGGTTTGACAGTTTGTTACGCTGATAGTCCCTGGAGTGGATGTGGGTTAGTTTTATCAGTTAAGTCCATGTGAAATGACAAAAATACCCTTGCTTTTATTAAAATATAAAAAATAATTCACATACACACATATATATAAACACAGATAGTCCCTATCTCTCTCTAAAATACTCTCAGGCATGCGACGGCCACACCGCCGGATGTCCGGTCAATCATTACCTGATTCCTCTCCTACACGCCTCTCAATCGCCCCCAATTTCGCTGCCCCAAAAGTCGCCGTAACTTCAATGGAATCCTTTGGCTTCTGCTGCTCCAAAAGTCGTCCCAATCACTATTTCTAGATGCAATCGCAAACAAAACCTTAACCAAAACCTTGGACCACACACAACACTTCGATTGATTACATCAGTGATTTGTATTATCGGAACCGAATAGACACCGTTTTAGTGCATTATATTCCACAGGATGAGCAAAAAAAGAAAGACAATGAACGAGATTGGGGATAAAGATACATATGATGCGCGATTGGTGATGGTGGTTTGATTCGACGAGAATTTGGTACAATCCGTATCAGGTATTTTTTTTTTTTGGAAATAACGTTGGTTGTTTGATGATTTTGGAATTTGATGGCTGGAGAAGAAAGGTGGAAGTGCTGGTTTGGTGTGGTTGCAGGTGGTGGTTTGGAGGCGGTATGGTTCAAGGTGGTGGTTATTGTGAAGGTCAGGTTGCGGGTGGTGGTTTTGTGGCGATATGGTTGCAGGTGGTGGTTATGGTAGCGGGTGGTGGTTATGATGACGGTGTGGTGGTTATAATGACGATGTTGTTGCAGATGGTGGTTTGGTGGCAAGATGTGAAGATGATTCTAGGTGGTAGTGGTATATTTCTTTTATTGTGTTAATTATTATTTTTTAATAATAAGGGTATTTTTGTCATTTCACATGGACTTAACTGATAAAACTAACCCACATCCACTCCAGGGACTATCAGCGTAACAAACTGTCAAACCACAGGGACTAGGAGTGTAATTTCCAAAATCTGGGGACTATAGGTGAAACTTTGCAAAACCACAGGGACTATCCGTGCATTTTACTCTTTTTTTAATTTGGAAAAGTATATATTTTAAAATGGAGTTACAAATTTAAGTTAGTTAGTTATTAAAGGGGAAGAATACAAATTAATGATTTATGTAAGTTTACCAATATACCCTTATATTAAAATTAAATGCAAATATTAAATGAAGTAAAATAAAGCAATCTTATTGGTTGAAACTTCTTCTTTTTTCTTTTTACAAAAAAATTCTTCTCATTTGAACATTCCACTATATATATATATATATATATATATATATATATAGGGGGAGGTTCATTTGAGAAGAATATTCTTAAAAGAAGAAAAATGAATTAATCTAGACCCTATATTTTTTGATCAATGGCTGTGAATCAAGATATTATTTTTGTCCACTTTTAATTAATATTTTAATTACTAAGGGTAGTATAGACATTTTGATGTAGAATATTAATAAATATTTTAAAGAGTTACTTAAGTCTTATTAATGCAACTATAAATTTCTCCTTCACCATCATTAATGTATTGGCTTCTACACAAATTTTATTAGAAATTACAAAATTATTTAAAAATTTTGTGTCCTACACATATTTTATTATGAGTCACAAAATTATTTAAAAGTGTTTGAGTCCTACACATTATGTATTATACACCAAAATGTTGTTTTAATGGTGTAGAAAACGTTGAAAATGTAAGATCATGTGCAAGATTGTTTATATTGTGTAAGGTGCACAACTATTTTATAGATAGACTCATTAAATGATTAGAGTTCATTAATTTGAATAACAAAAATAAATAATAGACTTATTAAATGATTTGTTCAAATTACCTTTGTATCCTTTATTCTTTTTATTCTTAATTTTTAATTTGTTCTCATTTGAACTCTCCACTATATATATATATATATATATATATATATATAGCGTGGGGTTCATGCGAGAACCACCTTTATTGCGAGAACCGCGAGAACCAATGTGAACGGATGGCAATTTTGTAAATAATAAAAAAAATTCTAAATTCGCGCTCACGAACGTCAATTAAAATATGATCTATAGTACAATTTCAAGTCCAACAACTATCACAACCAACACAACTCTCCCAATTCGCCGATACTCGATACTCAATCCCCGATACTCACTGACGCTCCCAATTCCAGCAGCGTTTCCAATTCCAGCAGTTTATCAGCAATTTCGCCATACGATCATCGTCTCCATTCAATCGCCGTCCGCACATTAATTGCCGGCTCGAAATTAGGGCAAAAAACGTCCATACCGAATCGATTTAGGGCAAAAAACGGTCATACTCGGCATATTCGGCGAGGTTTATATATTACGAAGAGCATACGTCGTTGCATTGATTACGAACTTGAAAGTTCATACAGCCGATGTAAGTTCATACAAAGTTCTTTGTGCTTGTTCATGTATGTGCTTGTTAATGTAGATTACAGCCGATTATGTGCTTGTTCATATAGATTACAACCGATGTAGGTCAATACGATTATGTGTTTGTAATTGATTTGGAATGCACATGTGCATACGATTATGTGTTTATGTTTGATTTGGAATGCACATGTGCATAATATAGTTCATGTAAATACGATTACGTGTTTGAGTTTGTGTTTGTTTTGGAATGCACATGTGCATAATATTGGTATGTAAATACGACTGTGTCTGTGTTTGTTTTGTAATGCACATGTGCATAATATTGTTGCTGTTTGTTTTGGAATGCACATGTATATTGTTGCTGTTTGTTTTGGAATGCACATGTGCATAATATTGTTGCGATTATGTGTTTGTGTTTTGGAATGCACATGTGCATAATATTGTTGTATGTATGCACATGTGCATATTTATATTACATCCGCTCTTTACTGTCTGTATGCACATGTGCATATTTATATTACATCCGCTCTTTACTATATGTATGCACATGTGCATAGTTATATTACATCCGCTATTTACAGTCTGTCCGAGGTACATAGTTATATTACATCCGCTATTTACAGTCTGTCCGAGGTACATAGTTATATTACATCCGCTCTTTACTGTCTGTATGCACATGTGCATAGTTATATTACATACATCCGCTATTTACTGTCTGTCCGAGGTACATAGTTATATTACATCCGCTCTTTACTGTCTGTATGCACATGTGCATAGTTATATTACATACGCTATTTACTGTCTGTCTTGGCTACTAGTTATATTACATCCGCTCTTTACTGTTTGTATGCATATGTGCAAAGTTATATTTGGTCATGCGGTAAAAGTTCTAGGGGTATTTTGGTCGAAAAGACTGAAGGTTTTAATGTTTGTTCGTGTAGATTATAGCCAATGTTGTGCATATGTGTTTGTGTTTGTTTGTTTGTGTAGATTACAGTCGATGGCGTGCATATGTGTTTGTATTTGATTTGGAATGCACATGTGTATAATGTGATAACTTATGGTTGTACTTATGGTTTTGGTTCATATTTATGCTTGGTTGGTATGCACATGTGCATAACGTGTTGGAATGCACATGTGCATAATGTGATAACTTATGGTTTTACTGATAACATATGGTTTTACTTATGGTGTTGGTTCATATTTATGCTTGATTGGTATGCACTTGTGCATAACATGATAAATTATGTTTATAATTTGTAACCGAATTTTTTTTTATCGGGTCAATGTGTTAACATATGTATATATTGATAAATTATTTCATAGTTGTATGTATGCACATGTGCATAGTTATAGTTATGCGCGTTTGTTAATATACATTCTCATTGTATGCAGTAAAATGGAAAAAAAAACAAAGAAAGTTACGTTTCTCCTGAAGCCGAGAGATGAAGGGTCAAAAAGAATGCCAGATGCGACAGAAGACGAGCATGCGGTTGTTAAGCAAAAAGGTTAGAAAATGTTGAGAACTTACTGTTAATATTAGTATTGTTAATGACGCAATATGCATTTATGCACATGTGCATTAACAGTTTTTTTTTCAAATGTTATAACTCGCGCAAACGCATTAATTTTTTGAATTCAGGTATTTTAAAGGTGGAAAAGAACACACAAAAGGAAAAAAGCATAAAGAAACGAAATGATGCAACTAAACGTGTTGATGTAAAAAGGACTAGCAAACGGAAACACGAAGAAACAACCGAAGGTTTGGATGTAACATGTAATACAAAGAACAAAAGGATTGTAAGATCGCGAAGACAAGTGAAAGACACCAAAGTTGATAACAATGATAGTGATGGTACGTGTTATTGAAAATAATTAATAAAAATTTGAAATGAACATGTACATTATATAACATGTGCATGTTATTATGTTGATAAACAGGTTCAAATGAAGAAGTTGTGTCACCGAAAGTTAAGAAGACGGTGAGTAAAAAGGTTATGAGGGTATCTAACTGGCAATCGATACGAACACGCATATCTCCACATCAACTTTTGGTGGGGTTAAACACATTCTCTAAACAACAGTTGGTAGCAATAAAAAAATATGGGGTTTGGAAGTATTATGAAGCTTAAAACTGACAGCTTGCCAGCGAAGATGTCACATTTTGTAGTAGACAATTTTAGCGGGAAAGATATGGCAATCAAGTTGACTGTTGGAAACATTGAAATTAACGAAACTGTTATTAGCGAGTTGTTGGGATTGAGAAACAGTGGGGTTGTTATAGAGTATAAAAAGAAGGAGAAAAAGAAGGATAAAGAGAATGAGGAGCAGAAAGAACATAAGGATGAACAAAAGGGGAAAAATAATGATAAAAACAGTGGGTCTGATATAGAATCTGATGTGAAAGAAGACGAAGAAGAAGAAGAAGAAGAAGAAGAAGAAGAAGAAGAAGAAGATGAGGAAGTTGGGATATTGGCTGAGTGGAAGAGTTTATACAAAGGGCGTACAATAACACCGAGTAGAATTGTCGATAGATTAAGAGATAACCCAACGGAGGATGGCATAATGTTTAAATATGATTTTTTGACATTGTTCATGAATACAATGGTGGAAATAAACAAAGATGGTAGATGCAAAACTGATTTTCTAGAATGCTTAGGCGAAGATGTGGCGGTTGAAGATGTGGCCTGGTGCAAGTATATTTGTGATAGCATGAAGATGAGCAAAGATGGATGGCAACGGGATAGCACGTCAAAATATTTTAATGGGGCTCTTACAATATTGGTGGTAAGTTAAGTGTTATGTTTGAAATAAGATATATAATTAATTTGTATTTTTTGTATAAATTATTTTGTTTTTAGTTTGTATATATATATATATATATATATAGTTTTCACATATGGTAATAATGCACATGTGCAGATGTTATATGTGGATAGAACATTGTGTGGGGACATCAATACAGTCCGAACATCGAGTCCATTATCATTCTGGACTAAAGAAATGTTGAGCAGAAGGCAGACATGGGAAATAAAGAATGGCGGTTTTGGAAAAGGGGCGTTACGTGAAGGATGCGTCAACACTCAAGTTGACGTGGAGCATGAAACGAAAGAGGATAGAATGAAGAAAGTGGAGCAAATGGTAGATAAGAATGAAGGCGAAAAGAAAAATGTGACGTTTGAGGTACGTATAATGTTTTAACGTGATTCATTTATTTATTTATTTTTTTGTTTTTTTGTTTTTTTAGGAAATTAGAACCGTGATCCAGCTTTCGTTGATTATATTGTTTAAAATGATAACTTGTATTTTGTAGATTGTATGTGGCTGACACAGATATGTGTTAGGTTAATATACATGTGGTGGGGTTAGTGATATTTATTTATTTATTTATTTTTTGTTTTTTTGTTTTTTTTTTATGAAATTAGAACTGTGATCCAGCTTTCGTTGATTATATTGTTTAAAATAATAATTGTGTTGGATCTGAGTTTGTTTCTGATTGTATTTTCGTTTGAACTTAAGATGGAAATGAAAGAGTTGTGCAGCGGAATTAATATGGAAACAAACTTTGCATACAATCAAACGAGAGAAATGCTTTAATCAAGACATTTTTAACAAGGAACCGAATGATTGAATTATCTTTCAACAACGATTACAAGTAATGCTTGAATACAAACTCCCCCTCAGCCAAAGCTCAGCGTTTGTTCGTGCAAAGAAGACGGTATTGCAAGAGCTAATAGAACAGTACAAAGTACTGAACTATTTATAGGCACTAGCAAACCACTGAGCATCTTTAGCTGACATCACCATGAAAGTGACATCTAACCTCCTAACAAACTCTAACCTCTGATCAATACAAACACTGATGTACTAACTACTGCTATTACATTTCATTACATAAAAAGACTTAAACAGCTGTTGTATCCTTCCACTGCTGTGAACCCAGCAGTGCTTGTCCGGATCAGCAGTACTAGACTTCAAGGCAATAGATTGAATCAGCAGGGCTTTGGTCTTCCATCAGTCTTTGACATTTGGCAGTAGATGCAAGACAACAGTTGTAGGTCAGCATTTAGTAAGATCAGCAGATAGAAGGTCAGCAGATATGAAACCACTTTCAAGGGGAGAGATTTGTATGTAAACATCTGCTTATTCTGGATCCACTGCTCTGATCCAGTTTTGGCTTTAATTATCTGTTCCTCTGATAGGGTTCAATCCCAACAATCTCCCCCTGGAACAGATAATGCCAAAACTCTTCATTATTATGGATATCTTTATTGCCTCATCAACAGTTCCCTTATTTGTCCTTTAAATTGTAATTCAAAGTCTAGGGCATTTGTATCTTCATCATCCCTGCTAAGTGGAAGATCAAGGAGATCCTGCAAATCTTCAAGTCTCGGGCCAAGAGCTTGTTCCCTTGATATTTTCTCCACTTCTCCACCAGACCTGAGCAAAGTCAATACGCAGGTCTATTTGTCAGTTTCCCACTTTTGTATTTTTGAGCCTGGTGGGTTTCTTGGGAGATGTTTATTTGCAGAAGTATTTGGTGAGGCTGGCCTATTCATAGCTGGCTGAGCAGCACTTGCAGATTGTTCCAATTCAAGATCTTCTTTTATCATTAATTTCGTGCCTGCTTTTACAATAGCATCTCCGGCTAATAGATCTTGAATTGTTTCCATACTCAACTGGTTTTTGCTCCTTCTTTTGTAGATGGCAGCACCAGCTAGAGCAGTGGTTCTTTTAGCTTGCAGCTTTGGTGGTCTTTTTGAGACCTCTGCTTTGGAGTAGTCAGGCTTTTGTGGAACTCTTGGATCTTTCTTTCGAAGTTCCTCTAATGTTTTATAGGTTGCCCTGACTCTATCTTCTCCCCACTTTGTCACATAGTTCTTTGACCCATAATCAGCTGCAATCAGCTCCTCTTTCATTCTCCTCAACTCTAACATCTTCTCAGCTTCAAATTGTTTGAATTTTTCAGGAGGAGTCTGCTTGACCTTATTTTTTTATCATGTCTTGAATCCTGGCTGCTTCTTTTTCAAGCTCAGGAATGGTCCAGTTCTTGTACATGTGTTTCTCCCCCTTGTATTTCTTGTAGGTCATGATACTCTCAATGTAGTCTTTTCTCAAGGACTCATCTGCCCTTACTGAAATTTGATGACATACATTTTTAGCAAATCGCTCCATAGCATTGACCTGTGAGAGTAGAAACTGATAGTTTTGTTGAAATTCTCTATCAGATTTCCCTCTTCTGTTTTTGAGTGCAATATCCTCTACTTGCTTGGCCTTGAGTTTCAAGTATTCTTCAATATTGTTAGGCCTGGGATATTCTGCAACTGATGGCAAGCTCCTTTTAGCTAGGTCGTCCTCATAGTAGAAGGATTTGATTTCTTCCCTGACTGCAATGAGTTCTAGAGGAAATGAGACACCAGCAGGAGGTAATGGTTTTAAAGTTTGAGCTGAAGAGAGAGGTATGGGTTTGGGAATTGTGACAAGTGATAGGGATTTTGAAGATGTTAGTGGTGGTGAAGGTGAATCATCATCTGATATATAAATCCTTCTCCTTTTTGTTTTAGAAGAAGCAGATGATGTTTTGGGTGGATCAGTGGTGGTAGATTGTATGGCAGTGGTTAGTGATTGACTAACAGCTGTTGAAACAACTGGTGTTTCAACCACTGTTGTCATTACATCAGATGTTATAACATCTGTTGTCTTCTGCTTTTTGTCAGCAGGTGGAGATGATGGTGAAGCAGTGGATTTGGTGTATTTTGAAGTGGTGTGTGTTGAAGTAGGAGCAGATGTTGAAACCACTGAAGTACCAGCAGTAGTTGATACAACAAGAGTTACAACAGCTGTTTGGATGGAGGTTTGATGCAGATGGCTTTTGGATGGTGGTTTTGGAGGCTTTGGAAATCTGGATGGGATGGACTTAGGTTTCCTTTTTATCTTTGGATTTTTTGGAATCCTTTGATCCAGAACAACCTTGCTCATACAGTTCCATGAAAGCTCTTTTCTCCTCATTCCATCTTGAGATATCCTTTGCCATTCTATCTCTTTTAACACTTGCTACTCCTTCATCAAGTGCTTCTTGAGTCGCATCAACCTTTTTACTACCATCTGGCACAGGAATTTTTCTGGTCATAGCATCCTTTTCAGGTTCAATGTAGAGACCATCATCTATTCCTTTCTTCTTCCACTCCTGAATTTTCTCCCCCTTTTTGGCATTATCGTCTGGGAGTTGATCAATGAAAAGTACTGTTGGAGGAGCAGTGCCAGTGGTGTGCAGGATCTGAGTTTTGAGAACCTTTAGATCAGCCTGAGTGTTCTTGAACCCTGACTCCATTGCATTTCTCAGCTGTTGGACATGTTTTTCATGTTGCTGATTTGCTAATTGTGCTTGTTGATGGAGAAAAGGTTGAAACAAATTCCAGGGCTCATTTGTAGCAGGTGCCCTTTGTGGAGCAGGTGCTTGAGATGGAATAGCAGTTGATTGTACCTTTTGAACTTGTAACACCTGTTGTAGCATATCTTTAAGTTTTGCAACAGAGTTATCAAGTTTTTCAATACGATCCGTCAATTTCTGGTACTTTAAACCATCACCCAAGTTAATGGGATCATCTGATTTCCCACTAGCAATGGTTTTATCAGTGGTAGATGTAGGGAGTATACTCCAAACATTAACCACTGATGCCCCTTTTTCTTGGTACTGGGGTCTTCTTCCTTCAACACTTGACAACCTTTTGAAGTTTCCAGTAGGATAAATAAGTCCACTGGTGGTTGGCAGAGGTGCTATGTAAGGAATTGCCTCCAAGGAAGTCTTATTAATGTAACCACTGTCCAACTGTAAACCAGTGGGTTCAACAGTTGTTGTGGCTGCTTCACTTGGACTACCACCAAGAGTTATTTGTAACTCAAGGGGTGTAACCTCCTCAGGTTGTGTTGGTGGGTTAACAAAGATTGATACATCAGGCCCAGTCAGTTGTTGAGGTATATTCTCATTGATAGGTGATTGAGAAGGACTGGTTAATGCCTGGTTCAAATCAATTGCATCCAACAGCAGTTTAGTTGGTGAGGGAATTGTGGATGTGATGGGTGCTGTAGAAAATGGATTTGCCCCGGGTATTGAGCTGTGGATGATAGAAACAAGTGTTTCCAGAGCATCATGATGTGGAGACCCTATTTGTACAACCTGTTCTTTTTGTGAAGAAGCAGGAGGAGTTTCGGTTATGGGTTGAGATATTTGTACCAACTGCTGTGAGGAAGAAGCAGCAGTGGTTTCTTGTGACTTTTGTGTTGTCACAGGCATTTGCTCTGGTATCTCATCCTCCAGAGTTGCCTTTTTAATTAGTTTGGGGGGTTTTTGATTTTTCTTTTTGTGTGGCTTTTTTGTGGATTGTAGGTGTGGGTTTTAAAACAGTTGGTCTGCTGCTTTGATCACCTTGAGCAGTGGGCTCAGCAGCAGATACCTGAGGAGCAGTTGTAACTGCTAAAATCTGCTCAGGCACCTCTGCTTGTGTTTTGCAAGGTGCTAACATTCTTGAAAAGGTTTCAGTTGTTAAACTATTTATTTGAATGGAATCACCTTGGTTTATTACAGCTAAATCATCCTTACTGAATTTCTTTTCAAAATAGTAACTTAAAAACCTTGGAAACAGTAAGAATGATTTTGTTTCAACATTAGTAACCAAATCTTTAAAAATTTCCCGAGAATAGTTAAAATTTTCTCCTTGAAGAATTGCATATCCCAGATTTTGAATCTTTAAAGGGATTTCATTGAAAGAAGTGGTTTTGTTTGAAACACATAGTAGGAGGGTATGAAATAAAAACCTGGTTGCAGAAGGAAAATAACCTTTTTCTAAGGTAATTTTCTTCATCATTGTGGCTTCATACCCTCTTTCAATGAAGTCAGTTTGTAACTAGTTTTTAGTGAAAGAAATTTTACCTTCTTGATCATTGAGTTGAAAGACCTCTGAAATGGATTGTGGCGTGATTTGGACAGCTTTACCCTTTATAGAAGAGTTTATGGTGGTTGCAGTGTCTCCTTGTTTTTCAAGGGTTGCATTCTTCCAAAACTATTTTTGGGTTGCCAAGTAGATTGGTGCATCGGTAGGGAATAAAGTTTTGTACTTTGATTTTGCCATGGTGTTAAGGATGGAATCGAAAACATTTGTGGTTCCTGGTTTTGTGAGAAGACCCAGGAGATTGTGAGATGGTTTATATGGAATTTCAGTGGAAATTGCCTTTTGAGAGGCTGTTGTCGATGAAGATTTGGATGAGGGTTTTGAAGATGACTTCGATTTTGTCATTTTGAAGATGAAGATCGAAGAAATTTTGTGTAGAAATGAGATGAAAAACTGCTTTGAGAAGAGAATTTTTAAGAATTCAATTCGTCAGTAAAACCCTGTTTTGGTGGTGAATGGGGGATTTTATAGGGAAGAAAGTGAATGCTGAGGTGGCAGCCGTTACAAAAGGTCTGACCAATATGTATTGCCCACGTGACAACCCCTGGTGAAAGTAAAGGACAGTACTTTTGTGAAAGTGACTGATGAAGGCAGTGGATGATTTTCACTATCAGTGGATAGCATATCAGTGGATAAGAGACTGCTTTTGAACAACAGAGTTTATCAAAGGAATGAGAGAACAGGGGTTTACTTTCAGCAGTGGACAGACTTTTGAAGTAGAGCAGACTTTTGAACAATCAGTGGTTAATGGCAGACTTTTAAGGATTTTAAATGAAAACTTCATTTTTAGCTATTTTTAAGGATGGAGTTTTGATTTTCTGAAAACATTTTGATGCTTTTATTTATAGAAAAACAAGATTGTGCTTGTTATTCCATGTTTAGCATACCAATTCTAGAGACCAAGCTTTCAAAAGTGGCTGTATCAAGTGCTTTTGTGAGCACATCATCCAGCTGGTCTTTAGTTGGGACATGATGCAGAGAAATCAAACCTTTTTCATAGCAATCCCTCACAAAGTGATGTCTGATGTCGATGTGTTTGGTGGTTGAATGGGAAACTGGATTTTTGATGATATTTTCTGCTGCATGGCTATCCAACATGAGTGGTGTCTTTAAGGCAGTGATACCAAAATCCAGCAACTGATTTTGAAGCCACAGGAGTTGGGCTGTACAGCTTGCAGCAGCAATGTATTCAGCTTCAGCAGTGGATGTTGAAACAGCTGCTTGTTTTTTGCTTTTCCATGAAACTAAGCAATCACCTAGAAACTGGCACCCTCCTGATGTGGACTTCCTTGTGGTGTGACATCCAGCAAAGTCACTATCTGAAAAACCTGAAAGCTTGATGTTCCCATTAGCTGGATACCAGATACCAAGTGTGGGAGCACCTTTTATGTATCTGAAGATCCTTTTTACAACAATGAGATTTGATTTTCTGGGAGCTGATTGACTTCTTGCACAGACACATGTTGCAAACATGATATCTGGTCTAGATGCAGTTAGGTACAATAAAGACCCAATCATGCTTCTATAAAGTGTTTGGTCAATCAGCTCATCCTTTTCATCAGACATGACCAGCTTATTTGTTGCCATGGGTGTGCTGCATGGTTTACAATCATTCATATCAAATTTGGATAAAAGTTCTTTAGCATATTTGCTTTGATGAATGAAAGTTCCATTTTGCAATTGCTGTACTTGGAGACCAAGAAAGCATTGCAGCTCACCCATTGCACTCATTTCAAACTCAGCTGTCATGAGTTCTCTAAACTCTTCACACATTGAGTTACATGTGCTTCCAAAAATAATGTCATCCACATAAATCTGGACAATCATTAAATCCTTCCCTCTCCATTTTAAAAACAATGTTTTATCAATGGTACCTCTTTTGAAACCATTTGAGAGTAGGAAGTTGGAAAGAGTTTCATACCAGGCCCTTGGTGCTTGTTTCAGGCCATACAAGGCTTTGTTTAGCCTGTAGACATGATCTGGATAAAATGGATCCTCAAAACCTGGAGGTTGACAAACATACACCTCTTCATGAATTGTACCATAGAGGAAGGCACTTTTGATATCCATTTGAAACACCTTCATATTGTGGTTGACAGCAAAGGCCAGGAACAGTCTAATGGCTTCCAATCTTGCAACAGGGGCAAATGTTTCATCATAATCAATCCCCCCTTCCTGTCTGTAGCCTTGAACCACAAGCCTGGCTTTATTCTTGACAACAATACCCCTTTCATCAGTTTTGTTCTTGAAGACCCACTTTGTGCCAATGGGACTAACCTCTTCTGGCAGTGGTACAAGCTCCCATACTTGTTATCTTTTAAACTGTTGGAGCTCCTCTTGCATGGCTTCTACCCAGCTGTTGTCTTTTAGTGCCTCTTGGTACTTGACTGGCTGATGGAGTGATAGAAAACCAGCAAAAAGACAAATGTTTTGGGTTTGGCTTCTTGTGAGCACCCCTTCATTTATGTTGCCAATGATTTGATCAGGTGGATGAGATCTCAAGAAGATTAAATCTCCTTGGTATGGTATGATGGCATTAGTTGGTGAAGGCTGCAAATGTGTATCATCTGAGCTAACCACTGCTGAGGACTTTGATGATCCAGCAGTGGCTTCAAAAGGTGGTGGAATATGAGGTAATGAAGTGGACAACTGCTGACTTTTATCCACTGTTTGAGGACTTTTGTCAGCAGTGTTGGAGGATGTGGAAGCAGTGGTTGATGGGCTACTTTGGTTAACAACTGTTGAGGTAGCAGTGGTTGAGCTTTGACAACTGTTTTGAACAGCTGGTGCTTTTCCCTTTGTGGCAGACCTTTGAGGAATGATGATTTCATACCCATAGTCTGGTGTTGTATCCTCTGATGGACCTGCACTGTTAGTCTTGACAGCAGTATTTTCAAAAGTAATTTTTTCAAGATCAAACAAATCTGCAGGGTTTGCTGGGATTTTCATTGATGAAAGTTCATTGAACTTTACATTTAAAGTCTCCTCCACTGCCTTGGTCCGTGTATTGAACACTTTGTAGGCCTTGGCAGTGGTTGAGTATCCCAAATGATAACCACAATCAATTTTGGCTGCAAATTTTGAAATGGAATCTTTTAAGTTCAAAATAAAGCATGGGCAGCCAAACACCTTGAAATATGAGATCAGTGGTTTGATTTTATACAGAATCTCATAAGCAGTCTTTCTGTGCCTAGGGTTTATTAAAACTCTGTTCTGGACATAGCAGGCAGTGTTTACTGCCTCTGCCCAGAAAGTTAGTGGCAAACCTGAATCTGCAAGCATGGTTCTGGCAGCCTCAATCAGAGTTCTGTTCTTCCTTTCCACTACCCCATTCTGCTCTGGTGTTCTAGGGATGTTGTACTGCCTTACAATCCCTTTCTTCACACAGAAGGCATCCAACTCCTTATTTTTAAATTCTGTGCCATTGTCACTCCTAAAGCTTTTCACTGGAAGGTCAAATTGCTTTTCAACATGTGTTACAAAGTCTTGCAAAATGCCTGCAGTCTCATCTTTTGAGTGTAAAAAGAAAGTCCATGTAAACCTAGAAAAGTCATCAACAATAACCAAACAATATCTTTTCTTCTTGAGGCTCATGACTTGAACTGGGCCAAACAAATCCATGTGTAGCATTTGCAAACACTGGGTTGTTTTGGACTCTTCAATGGACTTGTAAGAACTTTTATGATGTTTTCCTTTTAAACAGGAAATGCAATGTTCAGGACATGAAAACAATTTTTGTGGTAGGCCTCTCACCAAACCATTTTTTGAAAGTTCTGTGATTGTTTTAAGATTTGTGTGCCCTAGCCTTCTGTGCCAAAGTTCTGTCTCTTTGTTAGAGGCAGCTGAGAACAGACAGGCATCAGCTCTGGGACACTCTTTTGACATGTCAACAACATAAACATTGCCACTTCTTTGAGCAACAAGTTTAGTTTGACCAGTTTTGATTATTGCTTCAATCTTTTTGACCATTTCTGGTCCAACAATCCTACAACAGTCTTTTGTGAAGAATGACCCAAATCCCTTGTCACTCATTTGGGACACACTCAGAAGGTTGAATTTTAGATTGTCTATTAGATTGACATTTTCGAATTTTACATTTCCAGATTGAACTGTACCAGACCCCAGAACCTTCCCTTTACTATTATTTCCAAAGGATATATCACCCCCTCCATGGATTTTAAAGTCTTTGAGGAGGGCTTTACATCCTGTCATGTGCCTGGAGCCTCCACTATCTACATACCAAAGACTATCAAAGCATGCAGAAGCTCCCTGCACATGAAGTAAAAGGATTAGTTCATCAAGGTCTCCAAAGCCAACAAGGCTTTGGATGGGGTCTCAACAGTGTCTGGAATGGATGCAGAATGGTGGACAGTGGTTAGGTCAGGGGTTTGGACTGTTTTAGGACAGTGTTTTTCTAACCACTGTTTTGGGTCTTGACCAATCATCTGCTGGTAACCAAAAGGATGCCTGTTCACTCTGGGTTTAGAGGGCCTTTTGTAGGCCTCATAAACGTGTGGAATCCTTTGGTAAGACTGTTTTTCCTTGCCTTTTCTGAACTGATTGGCAGGGGTGCATCAGTAACCTGAACATCTCTTTTGACAGATGTTTGGTTCAGCTGTTTTGTGACAGTTGTTTCAACTGGCACAAACAGTGGTTGTTTCTTGGTGAACTTGACAGATGATGATGATGATGATGGACTCAAGGATGTTTTAGCCATGTACTCATTCTTTTTCACATCAAAGTTTTTGAGATACACACATGCTTGAGTTTTGTGGTTAGTTTTACCACAAACAATGCAACTTTCTGCTGAAACAATGACACTTGTTCTGTTTAAATCATAAGCTTTCCAGTGGAAATAGTCTTTTGTTAGATGATTCCTTTTCTCACAGGATTCACAAAACAAGTTATCAATTTTTTCTTTCTTCTTTCTTCTTTCTCTTTTCAGACTCCTTTGCAGCAGAGGTTTTAACCACTGCTAGGATGTCTTTGAGAGGTATGGCTTTAGCTTTTGGAGCTTTAACACCATCAGTTGATGTAAAGTCCATTGGCTTGAAATTTTCAAGAATATCACACTCGTCAGACCAAGTGGGTTTGAACTGGTATTTTTCAAGTTCTTCAAAAGTAGAGGAACTCCTTGTTCTGCCAAGTGTGATTTTGTTACCAAGTTTGTCAGTGATTTTCACTTCTTGGCCATTCTTGTTTGTGGGGATGAACTCAGTGGTTACATCAGTGTTTTCAGCAGTGTTTTGAACAGATTTTTCACAAGTAATGCATTCATCATCATATTTTCTATACCCAACCCCAAATTTCACATTAATCTCAATCTGTTTAGCAAGCATCACCTCATATCCTCTGCAGGATTCCCCCCCATCTTTCACAAGTAATCTGGGGGAATTCCAACTCCTTTTTGCAAACTTGGTATTTTTCTACCATAGTTTGAAGCTGGGTTTTGGTTATGCTTTGCTCTTCTTTCAGACAGCTGATCTCTTTTTCCTTTTCAGTCAATTTGTTTTTAAGCTCTTTTAGAGACTTTTCAAATTTAACCTCATCAATCAAGATTTTATCCCGAAGGTTTTCATTCACCTCTTTGATGTTAGCAAAAGCAATTATGCAATTGTCAGAACACAGTTTTTCAAGAACTTGAGGAGATACCTTGGCAGCTGCCATCATTGCACAATCACATTGATGATCTTCCTCATCATCAGCTTTCACCTTCTTTTCACCAGCCTTTTCTTCCTTCTCTTCCTCTTTGTCCTCTTCGGACCATGGATCTGTCATTGGTTCAATCAGGGTACCTGAACTTTCTCCCAACAGTAGTTCACCAGCCACAGCAGTAACCACTGCTTCAGTCACCTTATCCACTGTTTCAATACTCAGCTGTTCCTCCTCAGTTTCAACCCCCTCCTGTATTGACTCTAATGCCATCAAACAAAATTCATTATGAGAAGAATCATTAGAAGCATAGAGTGCAAAATTTTCATCACTAAGGTCTTCAGGCATACTGCTCCAGTCAACAAACCCTTGAGTGAAAAAACTTTGTTGATCTGGTTGTACTACTGCTGGAGCAGTGGTTTGAGGTGCAGGCTGCACCTGTGCCTGGGGAACAGGGGTTTGAACATATTGGATATGTGGAACAGTAGTTTGGACATAATGCACTGGCACAGGGGCAGCAACATAGTGAGCAGTGTTCACTTGAGCTGCTGGGGCATACTGGGCATAGTGCACAGTGCTTTGGTTTTGAGGTCTAGGATTTGAGCTAGGATGAGTAATTATGGGACCAGTAGTTTGACTCCTACATTCCCTAGCGAAATGTCCCAACCTTTTACACTTGTAGCACTTGATTTTCGATTTATCCAACCCAACCCTTAGATTTCCATGCAAACCTGGGAATTTTCGCCCTGTTCTTTTGTAAAATTTGCTAGTTCTAACACTTAGCAAAGCCAGTTGGTGCAGGATGTCCATTTCCTCTAAGTCAGTGGGATCGAAATGTTGTAAATCATTGAGTTCAAAGCTTAGATTATCTGACATCTGGTTTTCGTTTGCAGTGAATGTATAACTTGCAGAATGAGGATCAGGGTTGTTAAAATTTGCACCAGCAGTTATGTCAATGAAGTGATCATAACCCTGATCCTTACCACTGCTCCCAGATTCTTTTTGACCCAGAAGAGCAGTGTTACCGAAAGTGTAATCATCAGTAACTTTTCCTGACTCTTGCAACCTCCTTTTCTGGTTCAACTCCCTTTCATAGGTCAGGAATCGACCATGGAGTTGGGTTAAGGTCAGATCCTTGAATTCAGGTGAGTTTCGGGTGACAAAAGCTATGGTGTCCCATTTTTCTGGCAGTGATCTGAGGAACCTGCTATTTTGAGTTGAGTTTGTAAAAGTGGTGTTAACAAGCCTCAGTTCACTGATGAGACAACTGAAACGCTCAAATTGTTGCGTTAGTGATTCACCTTTAACATAACAAAATGTTTCATACTGTTGGTTCAGGATTTCCCTATTGTTTTCTATGACTTCTTCGGTTCCCCCAAACTGTTCGTTAAGTGCGTCCCATAACTCTTTGGCACTGTTACAGTGTAACAGTCCAGCATATATCTCATTGGGCAGCGCTGATGCTATGATGCTAAACGCTTTAGCATCTAGTTCGATCTTTTGAAAGTCGGTTTCGGTATAATTCTCAACTGGTTTTCGAACAAACTTTTTAGCATCTTCAGCGCTTGGCACTGAAGGAACATGGGGACCATAAATGACAGACGTCCAACAACCTGTGCTTTGTTGAGCAAGGATGTGACCCATCCTTCTCTGCCAGATGTTGTACTCATTTCTTTTTAGCATAGGTGGTTTAAAAAGTGAGCCGATGTTGTTTTTATCATCTTGAGATTGTGACGTCATTCTTGTTGTTTTACAGACACTGAGAAATCAACTTTAATGGTGATTAATCCTTGCTCTGTTTTTCAACGGACGAACAAACGATCAGTATCAACTATTATGAGCCGAACTTTTTATGTCAAAATGATTGTTAAATCAAATTTGACTGTCCAAGCTCTGATACCAATTGTTGGATCTGAGTTTGTTTCTGATTGTATTTTCGTTTGAACTTAAGATGGAAATGAAAGAATTGTGCAGCGGAATTAATATGGAAACAAACTTTGCATACAATCAAACGAGAGAAATGCTTTAATCAAGACATTTTTAACAAGGAACCGAATGATTGAATTATCTTTCAACAACGATTACAAGTAATGCTTGAATACAAACTCCCCCTCAGCCAGAGCTCAGCGTTTGTTCGTGCAAAGAAGACGGTATTGCAAGAGCTAATAGAACAGTACAAAGTACTGAACTATTTATAGGCACTAGCAAACCACTGAGCATCTTTAGCTGACATCACCATGAAAGTGACATCTAACCTCCTAACAAACTCTAACCTCTGATCAATACAAACACTGATGTACTAACTACTGCTATTACATTTCATTACATAAAAAGACTTAAACAGCTGATGTATCCTTCCACTGCTGTGAACCCAGCAGTGCTTGTCCAGATCAGCAGTACTAGACTTCAAGGCAGTAGATTGAATCAGCAGGGCTTTGGTCTTCCATCAGTCTTTGACATTTGGCAGTAGATGCAAGACAACAGTTGTAGGTCAGCATTTAGTAAGATCAGCAGATAGGAGGTCAGCAGATATGAAACCACTTTCAAGGGGAGAGATTTGTATGTAAACATCTGCTTATTCTGGATCCACTGCTCTGATCCAGTTTTGGCTTTAATTATCTGTTCCTCTGATAGGGTTCAATCCCAACAAATTGTATTTTGTAGATTGTATGCGGTTGACATAGATATGTGTTAGGTTAATAAACATATGGTGGGGTTAGTGGTTAGGATACGATGAATATGATACATGTTGTGCAACCTGATGCACATGTGCATAATGATGTGTTGATATGAACATATAATTTATGCACATGTGCATACATATAATTTATGCATATATGATATGTGCATGATGTTGTGTTGATATGAACATATAATTTATGCACATGTGCATACATATAATTTATGAATATATGATGTATATGATACATGTGCAATATATGCACATGTGCATAATGTTGTGTCCATATGAACATATAATTTATGCACATGTGCATAATAAGAATTTTAAGATGATTTGTGCAAACTGATGCACATGTGCATAATGTTGTGTTTATATGAACATATAATTCATGTTCTACAAGCTGATGCACATGTGCATAACCGTGTTTTATAATGTGATAAATCTGCTGAATATGCATAATGTTGGGTTGATATTACTAACTTTGTTTTATTGATGTGTTATTAATTAGGAGCATGTTCGTATGGTTGAAAGTTTAATGGCTGAGACATTAAGCAAAAAAGAATTGTTAAATAAAGAGTTGGATGATATTTGCTACAAATATCCAAAGAATGAGAAGGTTGAAGAGTTAGTGAGGGAGTATGATAGAACGTTTAGAGGTGAAAACAAAATGTCGGTCTTGCTAAGCACAAAGGAGTTGGTTGACAGCAAAGAAAACAAAGTGATGGAGCGTGAAAAAGACAAAAAGGTTAATGTTAAAATCAAAGGTGGGATGAAGGTGTTTACAAGGTCAAGAAAAAGAAGTTTAAAAGATGAAGGTGATGTGTTGGACGGTGTATCAAAAAATGACGAATGTGGTGCAACGAGGGTGGATGGAGTGACACAAAACGATGGGGATATAAAGTTAGACAAAGTTGTCGGTGAGACTATCAAGTGGGCAGAAACGGAAAAGAGTGTTATGAAGAGGCAAACACGTAAGAGGAAAGAAGTAGATAACACCGTACCGAGTTTTGAGTTGTTGTCACAAAGCTCGCAAAGCTCACAAAGTTCACCAGAAGCAGACATTGGAACAAAAGTGCATGCGAGTGTTAAAGATACAAAGGTAAACGTACATGTGAGTGGTAAAGATACAAATGTGGTTGACATGAATGAGCCATTAAATGATGATGAAAAAACGTTATGGCAATATTTGCTGACAACAATCGACAACAAACGAAGGTATGGACGTGTATTATAATGTTATGTTATTATTTGTTGTGACATAATAATTTAGAATTTCAATCTGATGTACAAATTAATATTGTAGGGTGGAGAGCAAAAAATGTAACGTGGACGATACAGAAATAGATGTTGAAAAGGAGAAGAAAGAGGTCAGCCTGACATTCAAGTAAGATTAAATATGCATTAATTTTTATTTAAAAATCTGTTAGATATTGTAGTATAGGAAGCAATTTGTTTAGTAATGACATAAACTTTTGACATATAAAGCATTTAATCAATAAATTCAGAATAATTAGGTGGGTTGTTTATATTGTTCGCATGTTATAAGGTTCTGGTTGGTTGCGATTGATTAGGTTAGCGGCTGTTGTGATTTGAAGGGTAGTTAAAAGTATAGTGTAGGTATATGGGCTGATGAATGTTGGCATAAAAATATGGTGTATAGTATATGTAATGTATTTTATGCACATGTGCATACAGAACATAACTGATTGTGATTTAAAGGGTAGTTAAAAAATGTAGTGTAGGTATATGGGCTGATGAATTTTGGCATAAAAAATATGGTGTATAGTATATGTAATGTATTCTATGCACATGTGTATACGGAACATAACTGATGTAATTTATTGTGACGATTACAGCTCAACTATTTTTGAAACCTCACATGGAATGACAACACGCGCATTTTTGATAAACTCATTGGAGGATGGGCAATGGATATCACAAAACGTGATAGATTGTTGGGCGGCTATTTTGAATTACGAAGAGAAAAAAAACAATACATCAGGGAAAAGGAGATTATGGTGTTATACGACAACTATCGTAAGTGTGTTATAATTCATGTTTAACAATCATATTTAGGATATTTATACTTGTGTGTGACATGTATTTATGTAATGTGCAGCCAGATTATGTGTTGAAAACGAAACAGACGGAACAACGGGCGTTTAAAATATTAAATTCACACTTGAAGTAGGTTGTTGAGTGTAACAATAAAATGTTGGAGTTAAAGGAATTTAACATCATAATAATACCAATGATAGAAAGAAAGCATTTCTATATAATATGCTTTGATTTAGAGAACGCAAAGGTCGAAGTAATTGATAATATGGTGAGTAGCCGCGGGTTTTATAGACTGTCAGCAGGAAGAAGTTTTAAAGAAAATGGAACGCCATCTAAAGTGGTAAGTATAGATTTTTATATTAAATGTTATATTTGAAAATAAGGATATATGAATATGACATGTAGTAACACTAAATATTATTATTTTTTTGTAGAAAAATTACATTGTTGGCTATTTGAAGAATGTTAAACATCCAAGCGCGGCACGCATGGCAGCCGCACCGTTGACGAAGAAAAAACTGGAATGGGCGACGAGCGATAATTTCAACGATTATGGCGTGTTTGCTATGAGGCACATGGAGATGTATAAAGGGGGTGATGTCGAGTTTGAATGCGGTTTTAGTACGCAAAAAAATATTCAAGACATGCAATTGCAAAACCTGAGGATGAAGATAGCAACAAAACTGTCACTATCAGAGGCGAACGTGTACAAGGCAACGGTTATGTACCTCGCAAGAAAAGCAACACAAAATTTGGAAGATGAAAGAATGCGGAAGTTGTTGGAAAAAGAGGGAGCAAAACAAGAAAAAATCTGGAACACTCTTAGCAAATGGAAGAATGGGGATAAAGTTTGAGGGTAGTAGTTCATGACACGTATGTAGTATTTCTAGTTAATTAGTGATATTTGAACATTAAACTGGTATGTTGGATTGTTTTGTTTGGTAAGACATGTTAGATGGTTGTGTTAGGAAGGTAACGAGTTGGTACAGTTATGATGAATGTTACACTTTTGGTTAGTTGTGGTTGGAACTAGATAATTATGTTACTAATATTTGTTGGTTGATATATATGAGAAGCTGGAATTTTAGCAAATTGGTAATGTGTATTGTAGAAATTGTTATGTTGGATAAGTGATATGGTGATCAATGTTTGGATTTATAGTTCATATAGTTTGTTGTTTATGCACAGGTGAATTCATATGGTGAATTAATATGGTTACAGTAACAAGTTAGTGTTGTTTGTTGTTTATGCACATGTGCATAAAGTGATATAAATGCACAATATGGTTAAATGACCATATGCATATGTGCATAAAGTGATATAAATGCACGTTATTAGTTACAAAATTTACATGTTATTAGTTACAAAATTTACATGTTTGTTAAAGTATGGCATGTTACGTTGATTAATAAGTTAAATGATTCGTATGCACATGTGCATACAGTGTTATTAGTTATAAATGTATATGTTTGTTAAAATATGGAATGTTACGTTGATTAGTAAGTTAAATGACCCGTATGCACATGTGCATACAGTATGTGCATGAAGTGATAAAACACAGTTGATTAGTAAGTTAATTGACCTGTATGCACACGTGCATACAGTATGTGCATGAAGTGATAAAACACACAGATTAAAGGTTAAGTTTGTATATGTATTACAATTGGGTATAACTAACAAATGGTTTTAAATTCATAATAGTGACATGTATAATCATACTAGTAACATATATAATGTTAAAAAATATTATACTGATAAACAGGTGGTTTTGAAAAACGTAAAATACAACTTATAAATACATATGCACATGTGCATATGACAAGTTAATCATCAATATCAATATCAATATCAATACTGTAAGTTAAATGGGTACTAATAAAAAATAAACAAAACAAACATTGGTAGTCATAATTAGATAAGTTCGGTAGTCATAAGTTGTAATACATAATAAATCAATCAAGAATCACGAGCTATGTTGGATGGTTTGCGACGTCTGGTTGAACGCCTAAGGATTTGATCAGGCTCAGAAGACTGTTCAGGTTCACGCCTAACATTTGTTCGCTCAGGTACGGGAGGTTTTTGCATGGAGGCGGGGTATTCAGATGCATCGTAATCAGAAGAATTATACTCATCGATTTCATCATTGGTATCATCGTCGGTGTCATCGAGATCAACATCAGTATCATCAGAATCGGAATCGGACGGGTCGGGTAGTCCAGCGGCTATAGCAGCAGCACGTTTAGCTGCTCGTGCAGCAAGTTTGGCAGCTTTGATTTTTTCGCAATTGCGAGAATCATGGTCAAATACATACTTGTTGCATTTGTTGCATAAGCGGGCGGCTTTTTGTCGTTTACCGGCTTTCTTTCGTTTATCTTTGATGTTTTGACCACCGGGGCCTATCCGTTGTTTTTTGGTCCCACAACCTTTGTTTCTAATACCTTGCGGAGGATGGACACTTGTGATTAGATTTGAAGGTATGTTTAAGATGTCACTGATGTTTGCAGTTTTTTGAACGGAACGAGGCTGAGGCTCACACGGAACGATTCGAATACGCGGTTTCTGATGTGTTTGATCTCAGAAGATAAGGAACGTAGCTGTTCAGGATTGCGTCTGAGTCGGTTTGTGCATTGACTGACTAAATCCATTATTTCGTTGTGGATGATAGCAAACTCGTTGTTGTTAGATGAGTATATGTTAGATATGCTATGAACAGCTGACGGGAGCGCATCTCGTTTCCAACGTGGAGTGATGTAATGGGACGGTATCCGTTCAATTTGGTGGTAACGGAATATACAAAATACATGTCGGCATAGATATCCAACACGAGTGAACCCAAGACATGTACAGCTTGCTTTTTATGCAGGTACATTGAGCGACACGTGCACATGTGCATAACATATATTATAAATAGAATGAATATATGAAAGGTAATATAAACAAGTGAATAAGTTAATAAAATAAATACATTGTTTGATATATGAACAAGTGAATAGCATAAGACAAATTTTGATACATGCACATGTGCATAACAAAAAAAAAATAATCAAACAGAAGGTTATAATAGGTATACACATAAGACAAAATTGTGATACATGCACATGTGCATAACAAAAAATTAATCAAACAGAAAGTTAAAATAAATATATACAGAAGACAAAATTGTGATATATGCACATGTGCATAACAAAAATTAATCAAATCTGTGATACATGCACATGTGCATAATAAAAAATTAATCAAACAGACAAAATTGTGATATATGCACATGTGCATAACAAAAATTAATCAAACTTGTGATACATGCACATGTGCATAACAAAAAATTAATCAAACAGACAGTAGACATAACATGACAAAATTTGATACATGCACATGTGCATATTGAACATGTGTATATTGAACATTAAAACATATTGGATAGTAAGGACATACCTCGAATTCATTGACATAAGACATGTTTGATTCGCAGTGACGAACAGTGTAATTTTTTATGTCAGTCGTTCCAGGACGTTCAATTGGCATGCAATGGAACATGCCCATGTATATTTCTTTTCGAACTTCAATAAACATGGACCATGTGTATGTTTCAGACGCGTGTGCCTCTATGCGAAGACCGGTAGATAAGCGAGGGGTCGACATATCGCTTTTAAACTCGAGATCTCGTTGTGTATGCCGTTGAGCATCAATACTGGTTTCAAAACACATTAAAAATTGAACTAATGTGTTAGTTTCTGACGAGTTGACTTTAAAACGCGCGTTTGAGCTCTCGCATCTGGATGTAGTCTTCATCAAACAACACATCGGTATCTCTCTGAAATAACACGGGACCCATTCATGACGTATAGCAAACATCTCACAAAGCCACGGATGATTGTCTAGGTGATATTCATCCATTAACACATGCCATCTTTCTTCAAATGTTTGTGGTGTGATGAATAAATTCCACACCAGCTTATGTATTGACGAACGAAGAGTGGTATTATCAAGGATATCATTTGAAATCTGCAAATTAAGAAACATGGATAATAAAAAGTTGAATTATTTAATCATAATATATGATGTAATTGGAACCGTGTTAATATTAAAAATAGAGTGTTTACCTTGGATGGAAGTTTTCTCATTATGTGCCACATGCACAAACGATGGATAGAGTTTGTGAAAACGGTTGATACAGCTTGTTTCATTGATGCGTCTTGGTCAGTGAGAACAAAGATTGGTTGTTTCTTATGTGCAGCCAGAAAGGTATTTAGTAACCATGTATACGACTCTATAGTCTCATCGTATAACATGCCAGCGCCAAAGATAACACATTTCTTGTGATGATCAACTCCGGTGAATGGCACAAAAATCATTTTGTATCTGTAAATAAAACATATGATATTAAAAAAATATTAATAATTCCACATGGTGAAAAAGTACAATATCTTACTTGTTGGTGTCATATGTAGCGTCAAATGCACACACATCACCAAAAGCCTCGTAATTTCGCAATGATACGAAATCAGCCCAAAAGAAAGATCGCAACTCATTGTCAACTATGACACAATCAAAATAGAAATCATTAAGATTGGTAACTCGAGATCTCATGGTATGTAAGAGGATGTCTGCATCGCGTTCACCGATGAATGCACGTATGTCTCTAGAGCAATTTTTGAAATCTACTGTTGTGCCACGAACATTTTGAGGTCCGCCTTTAAGCGATGCTTGAATGTTATGTGCAACAGTTGGGCCAATTTTGTTAAGACTAGCTTTGTGGATGAATTGTTGCTCCTCAAATCCAAGTTTCCTGTTTTGTTTTAACATGTTGGCGTGATCGCTACCAATCATGCAATGGTTGTGCGCGGCGATGAAATCATATATTCTATATTGTTCGGTAACACGATCAAAACTCACTTTGATACGCGCACGACACCAGGAAACTGTGAATCGGCTTCGTCTGTGTTGTTTCTTGGATTTATCATATATGGTTGGAGCATTTTTTGATGGAGCATTGGGATCAGATTCTGTGACCCGTGGTTGTCCTTCTCTTGAACATAATATATATCTATGAGTGGATATTTTCATATTAGGATTGTCATGATATTTTTTGTTTTTCGAAGTGCCGATACGAGTAGAAAACCCGGATTGTGTAGCATACGTATTGTACATCATGACAACATCTTCCCAATGGGTAAATGTACTATTTACCACAGGAAGGTATCTAACATCAACTTGGGGTATCCAATACATGGTGCCATTAGGTGTAGCATGTATGGTAGCCATAATCATTCCTGTAATAGATAATTAATAATTTAAATGATAGTGATAAATAATTAATAAATTAAAAAAACTTGTCAACATGATATAGGGACGAATAGTATAATTGTAATTAATATGCACATGTGCATTGGCAGTTAATGTACGAGAAAGTTATTTTGTTTTTTTCAATCATAATGCACATGTGCATAAATTTTCATTGTGACATAATTTGATATGATGCATAATTTGTAATATGAGGCACTTAACACAATGCACGCATGCATATAACATTGAGTAATCATAATGTACAACATAAAACAATTGTAAACATGCAGTTAACAAAATGCACATGTGCATATAATATTGAGTAATCATAATGTACAACATAAAACAGTTGTGAACATGATACAAATGAATATATAATTGAATAAGTCACGTTTTACATAAAATGGACATAAAATACCTTTAGTTTCAAACGAATGAATTGTAAGTGTTGATGTTCTGTGCTTGTAGGTGCTGTACCAGTAGATGTGGTGTTACCAGTAGATGTGGTGTCAACTAATAACGATTGATCAGGTAAATTAGCAGTCTCAGAACCTACATTGCCTGATGTAAACATTGAATCAAGCGTTTGTATTTCAAACCCATGAAGGGTGTGTCGAGAGGCAGCTGGGTTTGCAACTGTTGTAAACACAGGATTGCAACTTTCATTTGGATTAACAGCAGGTAAGGTATTGACATCAACATCAGACGGACCCACAGCAGAAATAGGATTTACAAAGTCCATTTTTCCTACAAAGTCATAAAACACCACAATTTCGGCCATAAAACACACTCAAAACTCACAAATAACAGAGTGAAGATCATTAAAACACAATATCCAAACCCTAACAGTCCATAGAAACTTCAAACATACCATCGTAGAACTATGAATATAAAACACAACATAAGAATTAACATAAAACACACTAATGTTAGTTATTCGATAATCAAAGACTTATCATCCAAAAACACAACACAAAACCGACAAATATGACGTTTTAGTAATCTTCACTTTGTTATTTATGAGTTTTGAGTGTGTTTTATGGTTGACAACATGGTGTTTTATGACTTTTTACACTTTGTAGGAAAAATGGACTTTGTAGCCAACTCTCACCCTATATATATCAACGCACATGTGCATATGTATCATTTCTTTACCAAAAAAAAATTTGAGTAATCGCTATTTTTCGTTACCAAAAAAAAATTCGAGTAACAATTATCAACGTACATGTGCATATGTATCATTTCTTTGACAAATTCCGAAATACATTACAAATATTAGACAATTGCACTTTCATTTACACTACCATCCGTAATACACTACTTTTTACATTAGAAATATATAAAATGTACATGTGTATCTATATGTATGAACATGATATAACGTGTTTTGGTACATAAAGTTTGTGATTTTGAATGATGAAGTATGCCAATATAAATGTTGTTGGTTAGTTATACCTAGTGGTTGATGATTTGGTTATATTTGTCACTTTATGATGTAATATTTTGTTTGGTATGGTATGAAGGGTGTTGATGCACATGTGCATGAAGTGAAAAATACTATACATATTGGTAATGGTAGTGTATGATGGATAGTAGGAGGTAATGGTAGTGTATTATGGATAGTAGGAGGTAATGGTAGTGTATTATGGATGGTATGATAGATGAAAAGAAAGGTGTATTCAAAGTAGTGTACCAAAAACACGTTATATCATGTTCATACACATAGATGCACATGTGCATTTCTAATATTGGTAATGTAAAAAGTATTGTATTATGGATGGCAGTGTAAATGAAAGTGCAATTGTCTTATACTGGTAATGTATTACGGAATTTGTCAAAGAAATGATACATATGCACATGCGCATCCATAATTGTTACTCGAAATTTTTTTTGGTAACGAAAAATAGCGATTTTTATGTAAAAAAAATTGTGTGATTTTTAGGTATTTTTTGTTGTGTTCACATTTGAAGGGGTAAGGTCCCAAAAACCTCATAAAAAAGGATTTGGACCATATCACAAACTAACATTTCTAGCCTTTAGACCTTGCGCGGCCGCGCACTGGTCCTACCAAAGGAATAAAGAAATCAGTAAATTACAACCGCGCGCCCAAAGGATAACATAAGTCCTTGCGCTTTCTCCCATACAACAAAGGATTAAAAAACCTTTGTCCAATACTTTCGCCACAAAGTCCAGACTTGGATATTATTTTACCCAGACTTGGGATTTATTCGTCTGCACCCACACAGCAAGGTGCCACACCAGATTACAACAGAAATCTTCTAGAAAGAAATACAATCATGCACTACCCAGACGGTTATAACCGTCTGGACACGTGTCATCACCATAGACAACCCTGAAGTCACAACGAAGGCATGCAATTGGAGAGTAATCTCCACTTAGTCATTTTCCACGTGGCAATTCCCCAGCCATCGATCAAACCACGATCCGTGTGCATTCACATCGGATTGAGGTTAATTAACGTCAGATCAAAGAACTCAAACGGAAGGAAAATAACCGCTACGGCGTTAGGCATTTTCCGTTATCTTTTCAATAACAGGTTTTCCCTCCCAAACTCCCGGTTATAAATAAGAGAACTGTTCAGGTATAAACTCAGACTATTCTCACTCTTCAAATACTTATCTTCTCCGATATCGATACTTATTCTCACGCCGGAGTCGGGTCAAGGAGAGAACCCTCTTCTCCCCTTGGCGAGGCTAACGGTGTTCTTTTTTGCAGAGCTACCGGAGAAGTAATTCCATTACAGCTGAATCAACCGAGAGAGAGAGAGCTAACCTTTTATGCGGATTCAAACCCCCTAACTATCTCGGTTCCGACCATTTAGTTAGTGTTTCTTCATTGGCGCCCACCGTTTTCTCAGTTTTTCTAGTTTCTATCTCGTTTCGATTCAGTTCATTCCGTTTTCTGTTTTTGCACATGGCAGAAAATTCGTCTTCTCACCGACAGCCTGGTCCTCGACTAAATGTCGGAAACAATTTACCGATAGAAGGGATTGTAGAGGAGGCCTCAGACGATAACGAGGTTCAATCTCATCGAGCAAATGATCCTGTTACCCCAGGAATGTTACCAGCAAATCCTGCACAGTCAATTTTACCACCAGGAGAAACTCCGATATCATGGTATGTTCGGTCCCAAGGAGCATTAAACGCAGTATATTCACAATTGTGTGCTCAAACTGCTCCCGTAACCCAATCCCGAAGGCCGGGGTCAAGAGCTCATGCCTCTCAGCGAGAAGAATCAACTTATGATGATACAAGCAGTTACCGAAGACAACATCATGATGAATCTCGTCCTCGTCAACGACAATCGGTGCATAACAGGTTGGGTTCCCAACGGGATACTCACACCAATGAATCCGATCGGACATACCGTTTGAGTGAAAACACCAGCGTCTTCAACAGACTACAGCCAAACTATAACAAATGCAGGCCTCGAGCGGTTTACAACCCCGAGGCCGAGCATAACTATGATTTAGTTTATCGCCCGGACGAAGCGGCAGAAAACTCGAAGTTTATATTAGAGATAGCTTTGGCTCCGTTAGAACGGGCCAAGTTACCATCTAATGTTGGGAAATTTAATGGGTTAACCGACCCCGATGATCATCTAAGAGTATTCACCAGCGCAGGGCTGGTTGGCGGCTGGACTCTTCCGCTGTGGTGTCATTTATTTGTGCAAACATTAACTGGCCCAGCGCGAATTTGGTTTGATAACCTACCGACAGGACAAATAGAGTCATGGAAGGATCTGCGGAAAAAATTTCTAACACACTTCAGCCAACAAAGGCGGTCAAAACGTGATACATCCGACGTCATGAACATCTGGCGTCGCGATGATGAGAATCTGGAAGATTTTATTACCAGATACAATAAGGAAGTGTTAGAGATCGGAGGTGTCAGTGAACAACTAATCCGCGCCCAGTTTAAGTACGCGGTTAGGTGTGACGACATGGTCAAAGTATTATCAGGAACAGAAGGCCTTCCCACGAGTTGGGAAAAAATAATGGCGGCGGCTAAGGTTTATGCGCAGACCGAGAAAAACCTTACTACAAACAGGCCACCCCCACCACACAGCAGGCCGGCAGACTTAAGCGCAAATGGAAAGTACAAAAAGTCATGGCGCGAAGCACCAGGAAGCCGATCCGCGGAAGACACCCGCACAACAGCTAACAAATTCTCTGCGCAAAAAGAGAACAAGTACGAAAATAAGGAGAGGCACTGGACTCCCCTAACAAAAACCCCAGCAGGGGTGTTAAGTACTGAGGATCACCAATTCAAACCCCCGATTCCAATGAAGAGTAAACGTGGTCAAGACCCGACGCAGTTCTGCGAATATCATAAGGATAACGGGCACACCACGAACAACTGTATATCTCTGCGCATGGAAATCGAAAAGGCTCTCAAGAATGGAGAACTCACGCATCTGCTCCAGAATATGCGCAAGGAGATTAAACAGATTACTCGGGGAGAAGAAAGCTCAAACAAACGGGCTAAGACTTAAAGAACTCCGTATGCTCTCCGCGGAAAAGACACGACTTATTAAAAGCGGCGGAACTATCAGCGAGTAAGTTAAGTTCCATTTAATTATCCAAAAAACTTTGTAACGCCTCTGAGCATTATCCATGAATAAAATCACAAAGTTTCTATTATTTTTGTTTACAAAATGCATGCAATTCCTTTTTAGTAAGAGCAAAAACATTATGGTAGTACAACAAAAAGCTCCATGCGCGGTCAGTGATCACGTCACAAACGACCATAAACTCATACATGAGCTTCTTACCAACTTTATTCGCCTTACTCAAAACAAAAGTAATTGTACTCATGCAAAATATTGTAAAGACATATTAACAAAATAAATAGAAACATACTATGTTCGGCGTACAAATACGTCCTGAAAGGTTTAAGGCACAGCAGTGTTTAAAACCCACGCGCAACAGCGCACCATCAAAACAAGGATCAACATCCTACATAGAAAAAATTGTTCAAATACAATTTTACCCTACTCTAAATCTTATCCCTCATCCGGAAAGATTTCCTTAAGTTGCGCAACGTGATCCTCCGATTGCAGCGCCACATTTATCAACTCCATCACTGGCAGTTGCAAGTTATTAAACTCTGTCTTCATAGTAGCAAGCGCGCTGGAAGTATCCACACCAAAAGTAGCAGACTTACTATCATCCCAGTTAACCTTTAAAGCGCTATTCACATGTTGGGAACATTCCGCATACCCTTGCGCATAACCATCTTGTCGCGCAGTCACCATCAAATTAGCAACAGTTTTATCCAATTCTTCAGAGTTTAATACAGATTCAGCAACCTATAACATCAGATAAAGATAAGATCGAAGCAAATAAAGCGCATATAGGAACAAAAAGAAAGAAGGTACTTACGCAAGCAATCCCGCGATCTTTTAACCAGGCCATATCATTCTTCAAAGGTTCGAGCTCGCTTTCCGCTGAAACCCGCGCCATTTCTGAATTTTCCAGTTTCTCTTCAGCCTCAGTTAAACGGCGGGAGGTTTCAGTATTCTCAGAACGCGCAAGCTCCAACTCCTTCTTCAATTTTTCCTGATCAGAAACTAAAGCGGTAAGTTCCTCTAATTCTTTTTCTCTAACGGCAAGAGTGGCTAAAGCTTGTACCTCCCGTTGCTCACTTCGCTCCCTATGAGAGCGCGCTTCCTCTAATAAAGCTTCCATATCAGCTTTTTCTTTCTTCAATCTTTCCACATCCGCATCTTGATTCTTCAGATTTTCAGCCTCAGCCTTGAGGTTATTAATAATATTACGAAGGCTTGCCTTCTCGGCATTATCCTTCTCGCAAATCCTCCTCCAATTTTTGCGTTCCTCAGACAAGAGCGCAGCTTCAGCTTCCGCTTTTCTTTTCCAACCAGCAACAGACCATTCTTCAGTCTTGCGCTCAGCCTCAAAATTGGCTTGCTCAGTTTCTAATTTGGCTTTCAATTGAGCTACACGTTTTTCATCTTTAGCAAACTTCCTTTGTGATGCTACAAAAGTTGTCCGCTCCTTATGCATGCTATACCACTCACGAACTATGCGATGAGTAGTAGAAACATGGGAGGCAGTTTCCGCAAGATAAGACTGATAGGTCTGTTCATAAGGCTGGTTCTCTTGAAATTTAACCTCGCCAGGCGGAAGTATCCCCTGCAACCAATCTTGATATACCCGCCAATCCGAGAAAGTATCTCCTTTCTTCACATTCCAAACAGGAATATGAGGATCAGCAGCATCTTTTTCCGCATACATCCGGTAGTAATATTCTCCTAAAGATTCTTCCGGACGAATTGGAGATTGTTTCTCAACACCAGCAGAAGAACATGCCTCCTCAGTAGCGACCCTTTCAGCATGTTCAGGAACAGTTTCAGAAGGTCTGGGAGGAGAAGATTGGATTGTCTCAGCAGTTTTCTTTTCCGGCATCGGTTGATTATCATCATTTACCATACTTGGCTCAACAATCTGTTCAGTTTCTATGTTAATACCAACAGGCTCCTCAGCCTCCACAGTTTTCTCAACACCTTCTCCAGCTACCTCTGAAGGCTCCAACGGAGGGGTAACAGTAGTGCGCGGTGGGGAAGAGGGAAGTTCTTTATCAGCCACAGTTGATATGTCCATAGAGACAGGAATTTCTGAAGAAACAAAAGTCTATAAAAAATCCTATCTGTTCAAAGAAAATAAAGAAAATCAATACATACCAGGAATGGATTCTGAAACAAAAGCATCTAGGTTTCCCTTCCTAGTAATTTTCTTCCTCTGCACTTTCTTGGGAGGTTGACCCTCCGCATCAGCATCAGCTGGCTTCCTTTTACCGGCCTTCCTATGAACCAAACGCTCGGGACTAGAATCCAGATCGATAGGCTCATTTGGATTGGAAGGAGGGATATCAGCAGAATCCTTCGGTTCTGGTTTCGGTTCCCGCATAGTCACTACAGGAGTAAGACCCTCCAATGATTCAGAAACCACCACATAGTCACACCTGGAAACAGAAGAGCAGCGCGTACCTTTCTTCTCTCCAGCATTTTTTGCTTTCAAAGGCTGCGCTTTAACAGTTTCACTCCTCTTCGGCGCAGAAGTGGACATAGTTGCGCGTTTCTTCTTCTCAGGGCCTATGCCCAAATTCAACAACTCACCTACAAACAAGCGCAAGATAGAGAAATTTACTCAAAGCAAGAAAGAAAAGAAAAACAGACATAAACTCACCAGCACCAGTTGCCGGTTGAACAGATAAGTCCGCGTCCTGCGGAAGCACAAAATTCTTCACAATGCGGTGATACCAGAGCTCCTCCTCAGGTTTCTTCTTGATGGTCCCCATTCTCCCGCCTTCCCTCTTAAAAGCAACAACATATAGAGAAACAACTGCATTGAAGGGAAAGTAGGTCAAAAAAAAAAAAAAAAAAAAAAAAGAAGAAGAAAGAAAACAACAACAAAAGGAACAGTGACAAAACCCCAATACTTACTATGGCCATCCTCAGTATACACAGGTTTATCATCTCGTTCCATTTTCCAGTTCAAACTCATACCAGCTCCAACTAGGGCTTTCTCCGGCAAAGCAATATTGGGAACATCTTTCAGATCTTGGTACCAGTTCTCATCAACAGGGGTCTGAATAGACTCAGTCGGAACATCGTCTTTCCCTCTTAGCTTCATCTTCATCGGAATCACTCCAGCTTTAATGAAGAAAAATTTCTGTTTCCAATCATGAAAAGATTTAGGGGGCTGATGAAGAATTTTCTTTGCGGAAGCCCTCTGAACAAATGAGTAAAATCCTTGGGTACAGTGCATCTGATGAAAAACCCTAAATCGAGGAACGGTTGGCTCCACATGCATCGTTCGACATACAAATTCGAAATGACGAACCCTAACCATACCAATAGGGTGAAGTTGGGAGATATGCAGATTGTAGAATCCAAGAATTTCAAGGAAAAATTTCGTAACAGGCAATCGAAAGTTACCATCGCAGAAAAAATCCCAAAAAAGGGTAATATACCCTGCCGGAGCATTCGCTGCCGTTTGCCCTTCTTCAGGATACAAGGCACCCCAGTTCTCCGGGAATTTAAGATTCTGGATTAAACCCTCAAAAGACGCCCTGGGCCACTTCAATGGTGGAAGCTCAGTCGACATTTCTTCAATGAGATCCTCTTGACGTTCTCCGGTTGACATAAGCAGAGGAATGATGAAAAGTTTTTCTTAAGAACAAGGAAAGGGGAAAAGTTTTCAAACGAGACAATGATTACACAGAAAGGGTTACCCAAACGATTATATACCCATCGCAATAAATAAGCATCAGTAACCGTCGCAGTACTGTTCCGGGTATCACGATTACCCAAGCAACAGAAAACAGCAGATGTCAGAACATACACGCGTGTACACGCACGCGTGTAAGACACGAATGGTTAAAAAACAACTGACAATGACAGGTTGCCAAGATCAATTTACTGACATAACGTCAAGTCAAAGATTTTTTACAAAAAATCTTTACAAACTCAGTAAATTCAAATCCTCTCAGAGAAGATTTCCTTTTTCGCGCCCAAAAAACATTTCCCTCTCATAAGTCCAGTGCTCCACTTATTTGCATAAGTACAACACTAGACTGGGGGGACTTGAAGGGGTAAGGTCCCAAAAACCTCATAAAAAAGGATTTGGACCATACCATAAACTAACATTTCTAGCCTTTAGACCTTGCGCGGCCGCGCACTGGTCCTACCAAAGGAATAAAGAAATCAGTAAATTACAACCGCGCGCCCAAAGGATAACATAAGTCCTTGCGCTTTCTCCCATACAACAAAGGATTAAAAAACCTTTGTCCAATACTTTCGCCACAAAGTCCAGACTTGGATATTATTTTACCCAGACTTGGGATTTATTCGTCTGCACCCACACAGCAAGGTGCCACACCAGATTACAACAGAAATCTTCTAGAAAGAAATACAATCATGCACTACCCAGACGGTTATAACCGTCTGGACACGTGTCATCACCATAGACAACCCTGAAGTCACAACGAAGGCATGCAATTGGAGAGTAATATCCACTTAGTCATTTTCCACGTGGCAATTCCCCAGCCATCGATCAAACCACGATCCGTGTGCATTCACATCGGATTGATGTTAATTAACGTCAGATCAAAGAACTCAAACGGAAGGAAAATAACCGCTACGGCGTTAGGCATTTTCCGTTATCTTTTCAATAACAGGTTTTCCCTCCCAAACTCCCGGTTATAAATAAGAGAACTGTTCAGGTATAAACTCAGACTATTCTCACTCTTCAAATACTTATCTTCTCCGATATCGATACTTATTCTCACGCCGGAGTCGGGTCAAGGAGAGAACCCTCTTCTCCCCTTGGCGAGGCTAACGGTGTTCTTTTTTGCAGAGCTACCGGAGAAGTAATTCCATTACAGCTGAATCAACCGAGAGAGAGAGAGCTAACCTTTTATGCGGATTCAAACCCCCTAACTATCTCGGTTCCGACCATTTAGTTAGTGTTTCTTCAACATTGGTTCTCGCGGTTCTCGCAATAAAGGATGGTTCCATATATATATATATATATAGGTTTAGGTTCATGTAAAGAGGACATTTTTCGTGAGAAAGCATAGGAATTGACACATAGGCATCATGTTTTGGACTTAGTCATGAAGTTTTGGGTTGTTTTAGCAAGAAAAACACCAAACATAACAATTTAAGACATAATGCAATGAACATTAAGTAGTGTGTTTTAAGTGTTAAGTATTGTGTTTTAAATTTCATGTCTATAATGCATTGAGTTGTGTTTTAAATTGTTATGTTTGGTGTTTTTCTTGCTAAAACAACCTAAAACATCATGCATAAGTCTTAAACATGATCCCTACATATCAATTCCTATGCCTTCTAACGCTTCTTAGGAAAAATATATTTTTTACAGAAACCTCCTCCCCGTTTTTCACATTTTCACTGAATACCTCATTCTTAGATTTTTTTTTTTTTTTGGTTAATATCCCAAACTCTGATGTCCGTTAGAATTGGTGGTGTTGAAAGTTAAATGTGTCAAATGTGTGGTCGAATACTTCATCTCAGTTGCCGTCTCTGATATTCCGAATGCCATGTGTGACTAGTAAAAATGGGCTGTCAAAAAGACATGTGTATCAAGTTATTAAAAAATGGTGCCCAACAACGGAGAGGAGAAGTGAGCAAAAAAGAAAGTGGAGCTCGAAAGTTTAGATATTGTGGAGAAGGTTTTACCATCTCTTATATCCCTACTTTTGTGTTTAACACCTTAATATGATAATTTGATAATAAGTAAATGTTTTTTATATATATATATGTAAGAAAAGGAAAAAATTGGGCCCTTAAAAAGTTGGGCCTCGTGCGGTCGCACCTCTCGAAAATCCCCAAAGCCAGCCCTATATGTGATGGTAACTAGTTTGTCACTTGGTTTCGATGTCTTCATGAGTCATGACCATGTGGTTGATTAATGATGAAATGGGTGGTGTCGCATATTTAGGCATATTAGTGCCTCAAAACACTTTCAATGTGTGTGCTCAAAAAATGCAAGTGGGAAACCGATGGTATACTTCATTAACATAATTTCTTAAGTATTTTTAGTTTAGTTTATAATTCAGAGTTACAATGATAACTCTTTATCTTGAGTCATTAGGCACATTTGAGCTTTCTTTTTTCTTTTTTTTTTTTTTTTTTTGTGTCATCTCGCTCTTAAAATCAGAGTTACAATGATAACTCTTCTATATTGAGTCATGACATTATAAATCCGTTTATCAAAGTTCTATATCCTTTGATGTTTCTTGTTTAAGAGATCCGCGTAGATATTCTTAAAAGAGTTAATTACTGTTTTCGTCCCTATGGGTTGTCAAAAATCACTATTTCAGTCAATTAGTTTAAAAATCATAATTTTTAAACTAATGGACTGAAATAGTAATTTTTGACAAACCACATGGACGAAAACAGTAATTAACTCTTCTTAAAAAATGCAATGTACAATGTGAAACATGTTATATTTTCTCTTAACCAAAACTCCGAAAGCATATATTTGCCCGTTTTGCAGTCGTAGACTGTAGACCCCTTGCAACAAATGACATCTTAACCCCCTTGCAACAAATGACATCTTAACCGGTTTGTGTGGGTATATTGTGGTATTTACACCTTTGGTTTTTCTTGTTCACAATTATTAATGCACATTCTCATCATCACATGTAGACATTGAGGGGTCAAGAAAAGCAAAAGTTCCTAGATTCATGGGATACAAAAGAGCATGTATAACTAAGTTGGAATGACCAGATTCAACCCATTTTAAGAAAAAAGCCCAAGCATGTGACAAAAGCAGGTTTGATGTTATTATTGCATATATGATTGAACACCCAAAGGCCCTTGTGGTACCAATGACATTGGTGAACCAATTGATAAATAACGAAAGTTCGGCTACGGATTAAGGATTACGACTTATTGACAACCTTCAAAAGGGTGTCGTAATGATAAGCGAATGATTCCATTTAACAAAGGTCTCAGTCCATCTTCCACAGGTTTCTACCTTTAAACCCTTGAAGACTGTGCCAACCTAAACGCGTCCTCCCTACCGAGTCATCTTGGTTAGCAGGGTATTGGTGGGACTGTGTGACTCGTTCCCATGGTTATATAAAACAATCGACGACTATTTTATAAATTCTCATAAGTAGTAACACTATCGTCACGTGTCAAACTGATCTAAACACGAAACTTTGTAGTGTCGAAATACAGATGGCAGTTCAGGGTTACTATTAATAAACAAACAAATATAGCCACTCAAAATCTTACAAATTTTACAGGTTTTTCAGCTTATAAAAAGTTTTAGGGAGATGCGAATTGTTCATCAGGAAGTACGATTCTTTCTCTGATGTTGAACATAGTTGCAGCACCAAAAATATCGGCTATTTGTAGAACTGTTGCAATCGATGTGGGCGTTGTTGGCAAGAAAGCATCAGGGAGAGAAGGTGAGCATTCTGGAAGATATTCTTTCTTGCCTGAAGTAGGAGTATATAGCGCAAAAACCGCGCGACAGAATATAAACCTGCAACATAATAAAGATAAAACATTCACCCTTAAAGTATTCCTGCCATCACCGATATTCTTATTCTCTAAATAATGTTTGGGCTAGCAAATCGTGTCTTATCATGTTTTAACAGGTCTCTGACGACGCGAATAACACAAGTATTAAACATGAATACAACTCGTTTAACTACTTTATATCTTGATGTCCGTAACACAGTTGTATGTTACATGTACCAAGAAGAAGAAATGATGGATCCTAGCCTCCTAATTTTATTTATTTTTAAAAAGGTAAAAAAATCATGTAGTGTACTTTTCAGGAAACATGTCTAATCGTGTCTTACACAGGTGACCTATTGCCACTAATTTATGATATTTTGCATTGTACCGTAAAAGCAGGCGTCTAAGAAATGGATCGCCTAAAACTTGTGCCCAAACAGGATGAATTGTGTCGGAAGACGCCAACATCTCTCCCCACTTGTTTAAAGACGATGAAAGATTCTTTTGTGCTTTGGTGAGATTCTCCTGAAAAAATATGATTTCCAATAAGGGCAAAACGATAATTTCAGTTAAATGAAAGATGCATAGATATACCGTCTGGATGTCAGAGCCTGAAAAGCCAAGTAGGATTACAAAGGCCTGTAACGGTACAGTGAGAAAACTGGTGAACTGGCTGCCACCTGGCGAAGGAGGATCGATTGCACCATGTAGCGGGAATGATAAGGCGGGAGATAGGAGAATTGCAACTGGTTCTCCTTTTTCTGCCCGGTTTATCGCCTGTTTAAATATTTAAAACGATATAATAAAGAGTTGTATATTAATAATAATAATAATAACAATAATAATAAAATTAATTAGGGCTAATATCATAAAAAAATAAAAAGAAACAAGTATACTTTCTTGCTTTCATGAAAAAATCCCTGAGCTAAATTTTTATACATTAAAGTGTCTCAGTGCGTAAAAATACAAAAAAAAAAAGTCACTAAACTAATTTTTGTATACGAAAGTCCTTAAACTTGTCTAAAATGCATGTATTTGTGAAAAAAAAAATATAATGACGTGTTAACTCTAATTTTGATCAAAATTTGTTTTAGTGACATTCAACATTTTTACAAAAAAGGAGAAAAAACAAGAAAAGAAAAAATCTTATTTTAACTAAATATAAGAGTTAACAAATGATTATTTCAAAAACAAGTAAAAAAATTTAAAATATGTGCATTTTAGACAAGCTTACGTACTTCATTATACAACAATTAGTTTACGGAGTTTGATATACAACACTTAGCTTAGTGACTTTTTCGTGTAATTTTTACAAGTTGAGGGACGTTAGATAAGAAATTATAGTGGTTTTTTATGGCATTTACACTAATAATTAAAATGAAAACATGCGTGTTATAAATGTGAAATTTTTGCCTGAAAAGCTTTACTGTTGTCACTATCTATGATAAGAAAAAGAGGTCTTCTTGTAAATGGAAGCAAGTCACTTGGATCAATCGTATTAAACCCTGAAATAAAACATCGTTGAAGGCCAATTTAATCAATTCACTATGAAATAAAACATCGTTGAAGGCCAATTTAATCAATTCACTAAAATAACATAAAAAAAAAACTATCAATGAGTATATTGCACCTCCGTTTGCACCGGGACCGAGATTCAAGCCTCCGGAATAATCTAATGAAGATGTTAAAGTATCACATGCAGAGCAAGATGGCAGAGTAGTGACGGTATCTGATCGAATCGTATTACTAACGTTTTCTGTATCACCCACATTTCCTATGTGAGATGGAGATATTGAAGCGTGCACTCCACTTCCTGATAAAAAGTGTCGGGTCATGAAAAATGCGACAAAATAAAAAAGGAATTTGAAAAATAAGTGATGTCACCTGAAGCAGATATGTATATCAATAGAATCCCGTCAGCAGGGAGCTCCTCACACATAGTGGCCAGAACCTGTCATCAAGAATAATATCAACATGCCTTAAAAGCATAATATATATATATAGGATCTGATTCAGATGAGAACTCCTCCGAGTTGTGAGAACAGCGAGAACTTTGGTGGAAAGCCTACTTCCCGTGCGAGTTTTTCAACCAAATTTTGCACAAACGTAGATGAAAAATAAAAAAAAATTGTCGAGCCGGTATTTATTCGACATGTAATTTTGCCTTACACTAATGTAAATTTGTTTTACAATAAAAATATGACATCACCCGTTGGAAAATGTTATGCTTATGTAAATTTGTTTTACACCGATGTAAGATCTCGTACACGATTTTTTTTAAGTTACATAATTTTAAAGAATTCAGCGAAAGTTTTTTATAAAAAAACCTTTTTTTCAAGGAGTTCTCAAGTTCTCGCAACTCGGGTCGGGGAGTTCTCATTTTAATATTTAACCATTCCCTATATTTTATATATATATATATATATATAGAGAGAGAGAGAGAGAGTAAAATACAATAGTGCTTATCGTGCGATGCGTACGCGGGCAAGAGATTGCGCCGCGTGTCATTCCTTTTTTTTTAACGTGCGTGATTTTATGTATATAACATGAGCAATTATGGTTTGGAACAACCCATGCGTGATTTTGAGTTTAACATGCTTAATTTTCATGTTTGGCGGCATGCGGTTTTTGATATTTTATAACGTGCGTAATTATGCATTATAACGTGCGTTATTATGCAAATAACGTGTGTGATTATGCGTAATTATGCAATAATATGCATAATTATGTCAAGTTAATTACTATTGTGCCACCGCGTTCAATTGAAGGCCTAGGGTAGGTTAGATGTGTGGCTGAGATACTCGCGTACGATAACGCACGACAACCAATATTGTATGTTAACCGGCCTCTCTCTCTCTCTCTCTATATATATATATATGAATAATAATATGTAATAATCTAAAAACAAAAACTTTGGACTAAATGGTTACACTCACAGCAATCAAGTGTGTGGTTGATGGATGATACAAGAGTGCCTTGCGGGGATTTTGTGGCAATGTATGATCAGTGATCTCGTGAGAATAGTGATTAATACGAGTGGACCCCGCAGAAGGGATTTCACTTGATTGGTAAAATGAGCCACTGGGTTCCCACTCTAAACACTGAAGCATTCTAAAATTATCTGTGGTGAGCTCTGAGAACTTAACCTGAATACAAATACATACACAAAACATAAAGCTCAGACTTGTAGGTTACGTTTTAAGTTTTAACACTAAGTTGCTAACGGGTAACACGTAAACAAAATAGCTTAACAGAAAACGGCTCAAACGGTACAAAACTTGCCTAGAGTGAATTTATAGAACATAAAACCTCCTGCATCATTTTCAGTGGCGGATCTTGCCCGTTGAACGTCCCAGGGCCGAAAGACACGGGCACTAAAAAATTCCCGGGCCTAACATAGTATATATAAAAAATTTCGATCGAAATGCGGAAAATTAGCACAACAGCCGAAAAACTTGCCAGGGCCGAAAATTAGCACACGGGCCTTCTAAGAACCGCCCCTGATCATTTTATTAAGAGTAAAGTACGCAGATGGTCCATGTGGTTTACCAAAATTTTGGATTTGGTCCCTAGCTAATGGTCCTGTGGTTTGTATATTGTAACGCATTTAGTCCTCAACCAACAAATCTAAAGGTTTTAGCAGGTCCAAGTTAGGAACTAAATGCGTTACAAAGTGCAAACCACAGTGACCATCCACGTTTTTGGAAAAACCTGGGGACAAAACGCGTTACAAAGTGCAAATTACAGGGACCATCCATGTACTTTTGGAAAGCCAGGGACCAAATCCAAAATTTTGGTAAACCACAAGACCATCCGTATACTTTACTCTTTTATTAAAAAAACTAATTTTACAAGTTCCTACAAGTTTTCTAACAATATTTGACAAACTTATAATTTATAAGAAAAATAATAAAATAAAATAAAATAAAAAAATAGAAGAAAGGTAGAGATGTAAACGAGCTGAGTCGCTCGTGAGCTACTCGAGATTGGCTCGCTAAAAGCTCGAAACAATCCGAGCTTAAACAAGCTCAAGCACAAATTGAAGTTCATTTAATAAACGAGCTCGAGCCTAATGTTTTTCTAAATATAAAAAATTATATTTTATACAATAATATATAGTTACATAATTAATATTATCATATATAAAACTTTGATAAAATTAAGCATATAATTTATCTTGTTATATACAAAAATTATAATGATACAGGTATATAAAAATAACTATAACTATATATATAAATAGAATAATTAAATATCTAGTAAATAATAAACGAGTCGAACCCAAGTTGAACTCGAGCCTAAAAAATGTTAACAAGCCGAACTTGAGCTTAGACGAGCTCGGGCTGGGCTTGGCTCATTTACACTCCTTGACAAAAGTGGTTTATGGTCAACCCAGCCCATTTGACCATAACCCAATTTGTTCCATAACCTAACATGCCCAGCACACCCATTTGTCCACCTTCAGTACTAAACGTAAGATTAACTAATAAGTAACCTCGTTAGGATGGTAGCTGCAAAGTATTGCACCTCTCAGTTTTAGGTTTCTTTTGATGCAAGCAACACGGGGTAGACAGTCTGGATCAAGATCCAAAACAACGCTATATCTTAAAGGCCAAATGTTCATAAAAGCTGTGTCAACTTTAAGAAATTTAGTCAAATCCCGGATCACCCGCTTCCATTCCTTGAAGTCGTTTTCCTACAATTAGGTCATTCAAATGATCTATTGGTAATGCAGTACATAATGAACGACATATACTTATAACATCATAGAAAGAAAAAAGAGTAAAATACCATTATCGTCCTTGAGGTTTTGCGACTTTCGTCCAAAGGTTTGCTTTTCCGCATCTGAATTCAAAAGGTTTAAAATCTTGCCATTTTCATCCGGCATGTTAACTTCGTCTATTTTTCTTCGTTAAGTCAGGGGTATTTTCGTCTTTATTGTTAACTTAAAGGGCAATTCGGTCTTTTTCAATTTATGTAAAAAGACCAAACACCCTTGAAAAAGACTGAATTGTCTTTTAAGTTGACAAAAAAGACAGAAATACCCTTGACTTAACGGAGAAAAATGGATGAAGTTAACGAGCCGGATGAAAATGGCAAAATTTCAAACCTTTTGGATCCAGATGCGGAAAAACAAGCCTGTGGACGAAAGTCGCAAAACTGACCAAACCTCAGGGACGAAAATGGCATTTTACTAAAAAAAAAAAGATTAATTACCGGGAAGGCTCTCTTGGACTCAGCAACCAACATTTTGAGCTGATTTACCAACTGACGAACCATTTCTCGTCGATTTAATACGAGGCACACAGTCAAAAATCGAGCAAGGAACCTAAGTTGTTTGTTGGCAAGGTTAAGATCCTGGAATATTCCATCTTTGAAATACTCGCGTGTTAGCACTGCTTCGTAGAAGATATAAGCCTCCGATAAATAACTGGCTTGACTTGTTCTCATATATTGACCGAAATAAAGTTGACCAATTCGGGATGCAATATCACCAATTTCCCATCTTTTAAGACCTGCTTCCACCAGCTTCTGCCGATTTTCTTGTTGAAATTTCCATAATTGTGTATAAACTTTGAATACCTTGTAAAAGTATGTATCATACCTGATGCAACAACACTTTTTTACTGTACAAAACTATAAGTAACATAAAGTATAGATTAACCGTAGAAGAGAACAAAAAACAAAAATTACGAACCACCCAGAAAGTAGGGTTGTGCATGGGTCGGTATGATAACCAAAAGCGATCGGTTATGGCGGTTATGGTTAATCGGTTATGAAGGTTATAGTGGGTCGGTTAACTGTCAACTCAGCGTGACTAAAATACATCTCAAAAAATACATATTATATAGTATTAATACCAAATATTCAACCAAAACAATAAGATATGATCCATAAATTAAGACAAACGTTCAACTAAAAACATATAATATTGAAAATGGTGAAAAGTCCAAAATCCCACAAAGAAAATAGGTTTGGTGGATGTTTAATCCCAATCTTCATCTTCAATAAAAGAGTCTCCACTTGTTTTCTTTTCCGGTAACACATCTACAATATATATATACACACACACACAAAAAGTCACACACATTAATATAATCACTAAAAGTCAGTTCGGTTTAGTTATGGCAGGTAATGAAACCTTGTTAACAATAACCGACCCACTAATGTTGGTTTTCATAAAATCATTAAACCGACCCACATGTTTTTTGTACGGTTCGATTTAATTGGTTAATTCGGTTTTCTACACACCCCTACCCTAAAGTAACTAGCACCTACACTTACAAAGAAACACAAACAATAACCATACTTAAAAAAAAATCAATAAATCGATATAAAACTTTTAACCATAAATAGCAAATTCATTGAGTTAGATCCTATCTTAGATGCCCATGGCATTATAGCCTAGTCATTGGCTAAGCCACACCCCCCCCCCCCCCCAATTTTTCCGAAACCGGGGGGCGGCAACGTATATACCTATACGAAAGTACTATTCATAACACTACGCATCGATAAGTTCGGGGGGCGGGCGCCCCCTCAGGGGTAGCCTAAGCTGCGCCCCTGAGCGTAGTGGCATGGATAAAGCTTAGGAACCATTAGGTCCTACAATGGGTTTTTTTCCCAAATTTATTGGGTTTCCTCGATAATTGGTGTATGGGCATTATAGCGTAGTGAAGATGGATATGATCGGGTGGTTCCGCCAGTGGCACGATGACACTCCAGTAGTCCAAATTTGCCGTTCAAAAAAAAAAGATCCTACCTTAGATCCTCAAAACTAATAACTAACTCAAGACCATATATACAAACATTTGAAACTCTGAATAAAGATGAAATCAACTAACTTGCATCATAATAATCAATAATTAGGGTTCCAACAATCAAAACTCAAAATAAACACAAATGATGTTGATACAATTCATAAATTAAACATAAAACGAAGTATACTAAGTTGAAAAGGCGACCTGTGATGCTCGTAATACGGCAAATCCCTAAGTTTGGAGAACTTTTTATCGGCTTTAGCTACGAGCGACCAATACAATTCGCTCACTTGAATATTTGCAGCATCATTTTGTGACATTTTTTAATCCAAATCGACGCTAACAACTCTGCATCGCGTATGCGTTGATCGGATTACAAATGTATGATTGATGATCGGATCACAGTATGATGCTGTTGGGTTCCAGAATTACTGAAATCTAGGTTTAGTTAAATGGGGGTTTTGGGTTCTGTTGTTTTCAAACTCCTATTAGTTGTGTTTTCTATTCTAAATAAAGGAAAACCTTATAGAAATGTAACAAAGTTCGTTAAGTGTTTCAATTAAGTCACTCAAACTTTTTTTGTCTTTTTAAAGTAACTAAACGTCAGTTTAATGTTCTAATAATGTGTAATTACTAGGTCATCAGGTTACCATATTTTTCTTTTATTTTATATTTTCTTTTAATGCTTATATATGTGGATATATTTTATATTTTGTGGATTTTATAAAATTAAAAACATATTTTAAACTCAATCATCGATAAAAACCTTTTAAACCTTCGATCATTGATTTTTCTATTTCACTTGTCGATAAAAACCTAAAACCTTCAACCGATGCAACGAACGACCTTCAATCAAAATCTCTATTTATATTTCATCAATAATTCATCTCATGTAAGAGATGGTTATATCTTCATAGCACCGACAGGAAGAAGGTCCGTGCTCATGCTGGTCCTCACATGCTTTGTGAAATTGGTAGCACGCTCCATCGACTCGTCTCATCCATCTCGATCTCTCTCAGCCTGCATAACGTTCTTTTTATCCCAGAGTTACTGATTCAGATCTAACCATTATCGCTACCGACTTCACAGACTTACGCAGAACAACTGATTCAGATCTTTGTTCTTATTTTCTGTTTGGATTAAAATTGTCGTTAGTTTTAATTTTTTAACATGTTCGGAAACACCCAGTCGTTCTATTCTAATCTTTGTAGAAAAGTCATAATTTTGGATTGCAAGGGATGAAATAAGAACAGAGTATGTTGAATCTTGAATTACGTGTAGCTTAAAGGTAGTGTTTTTAACCCAGAGTCAAAGTACAAAATTTTGGATTGATGATTTGGTTAAATATATGTTTTTCATTTTATAAAATCCATAATTTGGATCGATGATTTGGTTAAATATATGTTTTTTGATTTTATAAAATCCATAAAATATAAATAATATTCAAATAAGCATTAAAAGAAAATAAAAAATAACAAAAAAAAATGTTAACCTGTTGACCTGGTAATTACATATTATTAGAACATTAAACTAAAGTTTAGTGATTTTAGAGTAACAAAATAAGTTTAAGTGACTTAATTGAAACCCTTAACATACTTGATTATATTTCTATAAAGTTACCCCCTAAATAAAATAGGGTAAATTACAAAAATCGTGCTTTATGTTTTATCGGATTGCAAAGTATGTCATTTACCTTCAATAATTACAGAAAACCTACTTTGTGTTTACAAACCTTTGCACGATTCGTCCTTTACCCCAAATTAAGTTTATTTTCATGGTTAAATTTGACCAAGTGAACCCCATTTGAGGGCAAATTAGACTTTTTAATTTATTTATATTAAACAATTTTATAGAAAAAACATATAAAAATATGTACCCATTTATTTCAGATCTAGATCTCTCTCTCACTAGGGCGGTTCACGAGTCGAGCCGAACCGAGCGGACCTTTACTCGTGCTTGGCTCGTTTACAAATCGAACCGAGCGGAGCGGCTCATTTAAAACCGAACCTCAAATCAAGCGAGCATTTTTCGAGCAGTAAATATTTCGAGCGAGCGTCAAGCGAAGTTCGAGCGATTTGGACAATTGTGTCGGCCGATTTAAATTTGCTGAGAGAGATGGTTAGAATGTTTGGTCTTGTAACACCTCGTAATTTCATGTCCAATATTATATCGACACGTGTCATGAGCTCTAAACGTGTAACAGATTAATTTAGAAGGACTAAAGTTGACAAACAAGGAATCTATGTGTGTAAAAGGATTCAAAGTGTCAACATCGGATAAATATACCTTTCAATAACCCTACACGATGTTTATACCCTTAAACGGATGAATTATGGATCATACGAAGCCAATTGTGAAAGAAAGTGAGAGATTACAAACTACATGGGCTAAATGTGTCAACATGTTTAATTTATACCTCTGAGTGACCTTTTAGCAATCCCGAAGCCTTGTAACGATTAATTACGCTCACTAGAATAAGTGATAAAAATTTCACAAGGTTTCGATAAAGTATGAGAAAGTTATGATAGCATTCGTATATGGGGGGTTAAAAGCGTCAACTTTGAAATTTAAGGTCTTTCGGGTGATCATAAAGTTAACCAAGGACTTAACAAAGTTTGGTTATGTCTTAAGGTCCTTAGAAATCAATTTAGAAGGTTAAAAGTGCAAAATGGGAACTTAAAACCACTTTTAAAGGGACCAGGGGCTGAAATGCAAATCTTGAAACTTGTTTAACCTTTTCTGGACATCCATACCGGCCGCGTAAGACACCTTAAGTCTTACGCGGGCCGCGTGACCCTCTGCAGCGACAAAAACAAGCACAGTTGCCTGTTAAAGCTGTGTAACCGACTTATGAGCCTTGTTTTACATACAAGGGGCTGCACCAACAGGTTCTCATGCATAGGGGCACCTGTAAACATCTGGTAGCAACCATAGACTTGCTTGGCATCATCCTAATCAATTGAATTCACTATATAAGAAGAACTTTGTTGCAACATTTTGATCATTCACTTGAAAACTTTCACAACTCATTTTTTGGAGGTTCCTGGAGCTCAAGACCAATTCCTAGTGATCATTAGTCGTGCATAGGACTTCAGTAAGTGTCCTTAACCTTCCTTAATTCAGTTTTACTTAGTTAATTAGCCTAAGAGTAAATTACAAGTTTTGTCCTTTATGTATGTCCCAAATCGCAGGCGCTGTCCTTTGTCTTTAAAATTGATGAGTTTTGTCCTTAATGTTTGCAAATCTTGCATGTTATGTCCTTTAGGCCAAACCCAGTTAGATTTTTTGGTTAAAACTGATCATGTGCAAGGCACATGAGGGCATTTTAGTCATTTTACATACCCAAGGACTATTGAGCAAATCACTTAATATAAAGGACTAATGTGCAAAAATCATTTATATAAACTGATGAAGACCAAATATTCAAAAACAAAGGGACTACAATATGGAGACCAAATATTCACCGGTCACCACCATGTGCCACCACCACCACCGCCTTCATGTACACCACCATGTTCTGCCACCACCGCCATCTTCACCACCGCCTTCATGTACACCGCGTCTTCACCGCCATCTTCACCACCGCCTTCATGTACACCGCGTCTTCACCGCCGCCGTCTTCACCACCGCCATCTTCACCGCCGCCGTCTTCACCACCGCCGTCTTCACCACCGCCTTCGTGACGGGGATTCGAAAGTGAGGAGGAGGTACAGGTCTAGGGTTTTGAGATTGGGGAAAACTGGCTCAGAGGCATCGGTTGGTGTTTCCAATGAGGCATCCTGATTGTATAATTTTCCGATGACGCATCTGATTGAACAATCCACCACCTAGGTTTTTTTAGAGATAGAAATTTTTTGAGATAGAAATTTGTTGAGATTTGGGGATCTTTTTAGTTTACTTTTACTATAGTTACTTTCGACAGTTTTTTCACGAATTTGAACAAGATTTAGGTTGAATTTTGTTATGAAACTTTGTAGGGTTATTCAAAACACATTTTCGCACAACATATAAAAAATTTAGCCATTTTTATCCATGAAAACGTTGTAGATGAACAGAGGTGGTGGTTGTGGTGAACAGAGGTGGTGGTGCTGAATCTCGTTTCAAACAAACCAAACGGCGTCGTTCTTAGCCTGGATGATGACCAGATGATTCTGGATGATGACCTCTGCTATGGATTTTTTTCTCTTGATCATCAATTGTTGTTGGGGGTTTTGGATATTTTTGGTTTTGGGGATTTTTGGGGGTTTTTGATTTGGTATTTAGGTTTTTGATTTTTGGGGGGGTTTTGATGCAAGTAGCAGTGAGCAGAGGAGGTGGAGGGTGGTAGTGGCGGTGGAGGGTGGTGGCGGTGGAGGGTGCTGGTGGTGGTGAAGGGTGGTGGTGATGGAGGTTAAAACTTGTAATTTACTCTAGTTAAAATAATAATATTTTTAATTATTTTGTTTTATTTTTGAGTTAATTGCCATTTTAGTCCCTGTGGTTTGGGCCATTTTGTCAGTTTAGTCCAAAGGTTTCATTTTTAACATGTGGGTCCAAAAAGGTTTCAAAGTTGCCATTTTAGTCCACTTGGTTAACTTCATCCATTTTTTCTGTTAACGAGAAGGCCAATTCGGTCATTTTGTATGTAATTCGGTTAACTAAAAGGGCAATTCAGCCATATAAAATGACCGAATTGGCCTTCTCGTTAACAGAAAAAATGGATGAAATTAACCCAGTGGACTAAAATGGCAACTGTAAAACCTTTTTGGACCCACAGGTTAAAAATGAAACCTTTGGACTAAACTGGCAAAATGGCCCAAACCACAGGGACTAAAATGGCAATTAACTCTTTATTTTTTAAATACTATTAAATAAATGAGGTAAAAAAACTAAAATGCCCTCATGTGCCTTGCACATGATCAGTTTTAACCAAAAAATCTAACTGGGTTTGGCCTAAAGGACATAACGTGCAAGATTTGCAAACATTACGGACAAAACTCATCAATTTTAAAGACAAAGGACAGCGCCTGCAATTTGGGACATACATAAAGGACAAAACTTGTAATTTACTCTTAGCCTAAAGTCAAACCGTCGTAATTAAGGTTTGACTTCGTGATTAATTAAATTTTGTCCAGTCAAATCTCGAATTGAAAGTACCTATGAGTTGGTAATTATGTGAGTAATAAACCCTTAAAAGGGTACTCTCTGATTCCCACTCTAGCTAGGTCAATTGTCAGGTCAAAGTTAATCATAAAAAGTCAACAGAAAGCTAATTTTCAAATGAATGCATAATTAACAATGTAGAAGCCATGCGACCTGCTTTATCACTAATATAACTTGGTAATTAATGTAAGAACATGTCTAAACATGTTCAACCCGACAATTTTCAGTTTAGGCTCGGTTCGGTTCTGAACCGAAAGTCGCATAATTAGACTTTTGCTTTGACTTTCAGTTCTGACCCAATGTAGCATGATTTAGAAATGCCTTGGAGATTTATTAGGACCAGGTTACATGTTAGTATAACCCTCTGTGATTATACAACTTGGTTCATTAGTTATCCGATTCATATGCATGTTTCCGTTATATGCCTAAATGTTGACCAATATGCCCATTTGACCTTAAAACAAGAATTTTGAAAATGTGAGAAGACAAAAATCTTTATTACTGATTTATAAACATGTCCCTAAATTTTCACATCAGTTGGAGGTCTAGATTAAGAGTTATGCTCAATAGCGTAATTAGAAAGCTTTTTATTAATTAAACGGCGTAATTAGCATAAAGCCTATCCAAACCCAATTTTTGATACCAAAGTTTTTACCTACTGATGTAAAATAATATTTTGGGATTTTTGAAGATTTTTATTTATTTTTAGGCTGAGCATAACATAGAGTTAAACCTTTGATTTGGTAATTGTCGGTTTTGCCCTTTTGGCTTATAAAATGAGTTTTACAAATCATTTTGATACCAAACCTTTTTCTACTGATCTTATATAATAAATAAAATATTTGAGTCTTCTGGAATGATAAAAATATCAGCTTTTCTTTAAAAACCCGAAAATCGCTTAAAACCGTTTTTTTTACGCGTTTAAAACGCATAGTATGTATTAAAACCATTTTTCCCATATAAGACTTAATATCTACTGATGTTTTAAGAAAATTTTTATATTTTAACAGTAAAGAAAAGTTTTTAACTCAGATTCCCTGTTTTGACCTTTAAAGCTTATGTGAAATTACCAAAATGCCCCTACGGTGCATAGTTTGGTTATAAAAGATAAATTTCACATATATGCCATACCCTACTGTTATGACTTATAAAAATAAGTATTTTTACTTAATATATCAGACCTGAAACTCATAATTACATTTAAACTCTTTTATAAGCTTTAAAATGACCAAAATGCCCCTACGGGGCATAGTTTCAGTTAAATTCGTTTTGGGCATAATGGAAGGTATCCCACTGATATCACAACATGTTTAAGGCATATTAACTTAGGAAACATGTATATGACTCTTATGGTTACCCCTTACGCATTATTCGCGTTCGGTGCGGTTTATGTAACTAGTTTGCATAAATTAGCCGAAACGGGTCAAACCTTATCGTTTTTATCTCAAAATCTAGAATGTGTTTAGTTTACCCATATTATACAAGTATACAAACTTGTCGGGTCCAAACCACATTCTAATCCGGTCTTCGCTTAATCACGCGTTTTGAACCGTATCTTCCTTTAAAACTAACCGGTCTAAGTTTAGGCTTAATTAAGACCCGTTAGGAATCTAATAGATTATTAAAAACCTTCGTTCCAGATTAGGAGCCCAGTAAAAGCTACTTGCACTCGCTATTTGTGAATTATACTTGCTCAGGTAAATACTCTTAACTTATTTTCCCTATACGGGCTTGGGATACGGTATTATAATAATACCGCTTGTTCGGGTGTGTAGTCATTTAAATCGGATTGTGATTAATGTATTTACATAACTCGTTTTAATCTGTATTATTTGGTCTATGGCCTTTGGGGGTTAAATGACCATGTCCCGGATATCCTTGGCATCATTCAAAGAAATGGCCACGACCTAAGCACGGGGTGTAGGCATACACCTGACAGTTGCATTATGTAAAAACTGGTAATCCACTTAAAGGAATCAACCTTGTGGGCATTATACCTGTGGCGTGTCAGTTAATCTTTCCGGCTCTTCTAACCGGCCCTGACGGACGACAAATAAGTAAAATTGTATTCAAGATTATTTTTAAATAATTGTCCCAAGTTATAAAAGATATTTTGTGCCGCGGGCATTCAAACAAATTTTCTTAAACTCTTTTCAAAATGAGTCAGTTAATTGTATTTACCAGTGTAAACTGACGTATTTTCCAAAAAGGCTAAGTGCAGGTACTAGACGAAATAGGCTGGCTACTCCTGACATCATTAATCAAGTTTTGCAAGCTCTAGATGTTAAAGTCCGTTGAACAATGATCTTTTTATCTTTTGATCCGCCTGTGGATCCTTTACAATCCTTTGTAATACTTGATATTACTTTTTATTCGGTTTGTAATGTGATTCATCTTTTGCTTCCGATGTGCATTTAAATTGTGTTGTTTGACTATAATGATATCAACTACGTCACGATACTCCCTACCGGGCCCACTGGTAATACGTGGAAATATCGGGGTGTGATAGGTTGGTATCAGAGCCAACATTGAGTGAATTAAACACTAGCCTTTTGTTTTTAATCTCAATGACACAGTTTGCACATTCATCGACTTCCGAGTCTAGACAAAGAACTTAGGATTAATCCAAATTTGTTTTATTTTAATTTTGTCCTTTATTTCTCTTTGTTGTATCCTCTGTTTGTTTTGACAGGTTCAAAAAGAATGCCGCCAAGGATGAGAGGAAGAGGTACAGGCAAGGGGCCACTCGTCGCCCCCAATGATCATGTGGTCGGGCATTCACACCGGCGAACACCATCTGATTCTCTAAGCAGAAGTCCTCAGGAAAACTGGAGGACCCATATAGAACCAGCGAGGCGTTCAGTCTCGCTGAGCTCCTCACCTTCATACTTAAACTCTTACGGGCCTCAGTCGGAGAATGAGCCCCATAACTCACACCATTCTTTCATACCCCTCCAAAGCCGCAACTCACCCTTCAACGACCCAACGCCCTATTTTCAGAGCCGGTTCAATCCGGAAAATCTAATTAATGAACCAATGGGTTATAACCCGTTGGGACCAGAAGACCATTTCTCCAAGGATATGGATGAAGATCCGGAGCCTGCCCAACCGCCAACCGGAACGCCTACTCACCCCATCGAGATTTCGGATGGGTCACCTTTTCTTGGATCACCTTATAATGGTCCCGACAGCTACGAGGCGAGGTTTAACCAGATCGACTGGGTGTTTACTCCCAGTTACCACAACTCACCGCAGCAGCAACAGCAGTGTCACACCCCCAAATTCCACATGCGGAGTACCACCGCTTGGAGGCGTGACTGACCAGGATCCAGCCACCAATTATACTGAGCATTGGTCAATAGTAAAAATGTTCACCAACCACAACAGTTAGTAAACATTATAGTTCGAAGTTTTAAAAGTTTAGGTTCAAATAACAGTTTAAGTAAACAGCGGAAGCATAAACCAAACAGTTTCATAACAAAGTTCATAGTTCAAGATTATTTAAAACCCCACACATGGGCTAGACGACCACTACACATTCCCAAGCAGCGAGCTCCTGAGTCACTGGGTACCTGCAAAGCATGCAGTAGGGTATCAACAAAAATGTTGGCGAGTTCACGAGTTGTCCGGTTTTTAATTACCAAAAACTTGTTTCACCAGTTAATTTATCCGTTCATACATGCGATGGGGAGCTACCCCATAGGTAAGCGACTAAACTGTTTTTCCAATACCGAATACTTACTTAACCGTACGTTTCCGCAGTGCCCCGTTTGTCAATGTTCTATCATCATTGACGGTTTGCCAGAGTACATTAGTTCACTCCCGTTCCCAGTAACAAGGGTCGGTGTGAGGCTGGTTACACCTAAATAGCGCTATTAACTAATAACCGCGACTAATCGGTATTAAATGGTAGGGACTTAAGTGATAGAGTTTCGTTTAGTGTTGCTTGTTGCATTACCGTATAAACAATAATTAACTAAGAGTCCCATTTAAGGGGAAGAAAGTAGGTTTGTATCCCTTACGAGGGGATAGCGTTGTTTAAGTTTCCGTTTCCCAAAACCACCGGGAACGCATGCTTTAATAGTTGTGAACTCACCTTGGGTTGCTCGGCGAACTAGTTACTTGGTTAAACACGTTGGTCACCACGTCCTAATCATGGTTACCAGTATAGGTCAGGTTGGGATACAAGTAATCACGTATATCCTACATGTATCTAACACATAGTATGCATACAGTTTTGAGTTATTGGGCCTGCTCTAATAGTGGCACAGTCAAACAGTAACAATTAACACGTAGTCCAGTCAAACAATAACATGCATGAACAGTTCATACACTTTGGCCCAATAACGGAAACCAGTAGCTTACTCGAGACAAGGTGGTCTCGAGTCGAGACCGAGAGGTCTCGAGTCGAGACCGAGAGGTCTCGAGTCGCAACCAAGTGGTCTCGGGTTGCAGCGGGGTGGTCTCGAGTCATGCAAGTACGAGTCGCAACCTCAGATGTCTCGGGTTCAGTCTCGAGTCGAGATCACGAGATCTCGAGTCGAGACCTTGCTGATTTTGAGTCTTGAAGCTTATCTGGAGTTGTTACTTGGTGGTCTCAAGTCCAATCACTTCGGTCTCGAGTTAAAGTTCGATGGCCTCGAGTCGAGACCGAAGGTTTCGACTCAAACATTTGTTGTTTCTAGAATGTTTGCACATATTGTACTATCCAATAGAATTTCCATCTCATGATCCTATGTACTTATCCAATGAAATTGCACAAACATGTTTTATTGTCTAATCCTATTTCAAAACAGATCAAAACATGGCATTTCAAATATTTTTCAATATCCTTCAAACAGTTCATCATACCAAACATGAATATTTAAATCCTAACTCTAGCATGCACCTTACCCAAAACAGGAACATGTATACATATAATCTATATGTCATGACAACCTTAGATATCATTATCAAAACAACATTTGTCCTACAACTTCTAGCATAAATCGAATGACCATAAGCATCCCATACATTCATCATTCAAATATCTTATCAATTCATTAACATACAAGAGTTCACACATGTCATCCATCATTTAATCATTCAAAGCAAGCCACATCATTATACATAAAAACACCTAGTGAACATCTAAAAACACTAATCGGTTGATATATACTCATAACTTATCATTTGTTTTAACCAAACAACTACAAGGTACTAACCGGCTAGATGTTGAGGGTATGAAGAATCAATGATCCAACTTCCGAGTGGTGATCTCGAGCTTGATCCGAGAGTCTCCTTGTTGTTGCCGATTGATCTGAGAGGAAGGAGGGGAGGGGTGATGCTTGATTGTTAGGGTTTAAGGTTTTCTAGAGAGAGAGAGGGAGTGAGGATGAAGTGAGAGAGAGAGTGTAAAGGAGAGTGTGTGAGGGTTTTTGGCTTATATTTAGAGGGTGGTGCACCCTAAGTGGGTTTCCGAGCGGGCTAAGGGAGGTGCGGCACAAACGGCCCAACTGTTCACTGTTCACTCGAGACCGGGTGGTCTCGAGTCGTGATTTCGGTTTACGAGTATTTATGTATATACATATGTATTTCATACACGTTATCAACACATAGCACACCAAAATAATTCACACCTTTCTATTAATAATACGTACACAAAATACTGAACAAGAAGGTTGTTCGGGAAAATCCAGAGTGTCACATTATCCCCAAGTTTTAAGAACTTTCGTCCCGAAAGTTAAGGCAGTCACTGTCAAGCTAGTATAAGTGAGAACGTTTCAACGGGGTGTCACATCATCCCCCCGTTAGTTTGAAATTTCGTCCCGAAATTCGGTTGTAGCTTCAGAGCTGGGAGTTTCATTTGGGAACAACTGGGGATACTTACGCTTCATCTGGTCTTCCCGCTCCCAGGTAAACTCTGGGCCACGGCGCGAGTTCCAACGAACTCGTACGAGAGGTATCTGGCTACGTTTGAGGGTTTTGATCTCTCGATCCGTGATCTCAATCGGTTCCTCAGTAAAGTGTAGCTATTCGTCAATAGTGAGTTCCTTGAAAGGAATGATGAGTGTTTCATCTGACAGACACTTCTTCAGATTAGACACATGGAAGACGTTGTGCACAGCACTCAGTTCTTCAGGCAGATTCAATCTGTAAGCGACCTTACCGATCTTTTCGGTAATTTCGAATGGTCCGACATATCTCGGATTAAGCTAGCCCCGTTTTCCAAAACGAACCACACCCTTCCAGGGTGAGACTTTAAGTAGAGCCCGGTCACCAACCTGGAACTCTAGCGGTTTCCTATCCTTATCAGCGTAACTCTTCTGACGGTCACGAGCTGCCGCCATGCGTTGTCTGATCTGGGCAATCCTTTCCGTAGTGTCTACCACAAGTTCTGGTCCTGTGATTTGGCTGTCACCAACTTCCGCCCAGCAGAGAGGCGATCGGCATTTTCGACCGTACAATGCCTCAAAGGGTGCTGCCCGAATGCTGGTGTGGTAGCTGTTGTTGTAGGAGAATTCTACTAACGGTAAGTGCTTTTCCCAACCCTTGCCAAAATCGATCACACATGCCCTAAGCATGTCTTCCAGGGTTTGGATGGTGCGTTCAGATTGCCCATCCGTTTGTGGGTGATAAGCGGTGCTCATGTCTAAGCGTGAACCAAATGATTTGTGCATAGCTTGCCACAACTCAGAAGTAAAACGTGCGTCTCGATCGGAAATAATAGAGGTTGGCACTCCGTGCCTCGAAACCACTTCCTTTAAGTATACCTCGGCTAAGGTAGAGAACTTGTCTGTTTCTTTAATAGCCAAAAAGTGTGCAGACTTAGTTAATCGGTCCACTATTACCCAAATGGTGTCATTTCCGCGTTGAGACCTAGGCAGGCCAGTAACAAAATCCATGAAACCATTTCCATTGCGGGATCTCTGGTTGTTGGAGTAGGCCCGATGGTTTCTGATACTCAGCCTTGACTCTCGCATAAGTCAAACATTTACTGACATAAGTTGCTATGTGGGCTTTCATGCTAGGCCACCAGTATGCAGTCTTTAAGTCGTGGTACATCTTATCCGAACCAGGATGTACTGAGTAACGGGACTTATGGGCTTCATCCATTACAAGCTCGCGTAAATTTCCATAAAGTGGGACCCATATACGCCCGTTTACATAGTAAGCACCATCTTCTTTTTGTTCTAGCCGTTTCCTCGATCCTCGCAGGGACTCAGCCCTGATGTTCTCGGCCTTCAATGCTTCCACCTGAGCGTTTCGGATCTGCTTAGGGAGGTTCGAGTGGATGGTGAGCTGTAAGGCACGAACATGCTTAGGTTTGGTTTCCTTTCTGCTGAGGGCATCGGCTACCACATTAGCCTTGCCTGGATGATATTTGATCTCGCACTCGTAGTCGTTTAAAAGCTCGACCCATCGGCGTTGCCGCATATTCAACTCTTTTTTTTCCATTATATGCTGGAGACTCTTGTGATCGGTGTAAACCGTGCACTTGGTACCGTACAAGTAATGTCTCCAAATCTTGAGCGCGAAGACCACAGCTCCGAATTCTAAGTCATGTGTCATGTAGTTCCGTTCGTGGATCTTGAGTTGTCACGAAGCGTAAGCAATAACTTTCTCGCGTTGCATCAACACGCAACCAAGTCCTTGAATAGAAGCGTCGCAGTAAACAACAAAGTCGTCGGTACCTTCAGGTAAGGAAAGAATAGGAGCACTACAAAGGTTATTCTTTAGTTCCTGAAAGGTAGATTCCTGAGCTTCATTCCATTTGTAAGCGACACCCTTCTGAGTGAGGGTCGTGAGTGGTTGAGCGATCTTTGAAAATCCCTTGATAAATCTTCGATAGTATCCTGCCAATCCCAAGAATTGGCGAACTTCGGTCGGAGTCTTAGGTATAGGCCAGTTCTTGATGGATTCGATCTTAGCGGGGTCGACGTGAATCCCATCCTGATTGACTATGTGCCCAAGGAAATGGACTTCTCTAAGCCAGAAATCACATTTCGAGAATTTGGCGTACAGTTGCTCGTTGCGAAGGAGTTCGAGAATAAGACGCAGGTGTTGTTCATGCTCCTCTTGACTTTTCGAGTAAATTAGGATGTCGTCAATAAACACAATCACGAACTTGTCGAGGTAGGGTTTGCACACTCGGTTCATGAGATCCATGAAGATCGTAGGTGCGTTTGTCATTCCGAAGGGCATGACAAGGAATTCGTAGTGACCATAGCGGGTTCTGAAACCAGTCTTAGAGACGTCCTCATCGCGGACTCTCAGCTGGTGATAGCCCGATCGCAGATCGATCTTGGAATAATAGCTTGACCCTTGCAGCTGGTCGAACATATCGTCGATACGGGGAAGTGGGTAACGATTCTTGATGGTAACCTTGTTTAGTTCGCGGTAATCAATGCACATTCGGAATGTGCCATCCTTCTTTTTAACAAAGAGCACTGGGGCTCCCCAGGGTGACGAGCTAGGACGGATAAAACCTTTGTCCAAAAGTTCTTGTAGTTGAGTAGAAAGTTCCTTGAGTTCTGCGGGAGCTAGTCGATAAGGTGCACGAGCTATAGGTGCTGCTCCGGGAGCCAGTTCGATTTGAAATTCGACCTGACGGTGAGGAGGGAGTCTAGGTAGTTCTTCAGGAAATACCTCAGGATATTCGCGTACAACTGGAAAATCTTCAATCCTGTTTTCCTTTTTCTGCGTGTCGGCAACAAGTGCTAAGATAGCGGTGTGCCCCTTTCGTAAACACTTCTGGGCTATTAAGAATGAAATGATGACTGTGACTTCTCCGCTTTTGTCGCCCTGGACAATAAGGGGTTTTCCAGAAGGACGGGGAATACGAACAGCTTTCTCTTGGCAGAGGATTTCAGCTCGATGCTTGGATAACCAATCCATACCAATGACAACGTCGAAGCTTCCGAGAATGATGGGAAAGAGATCGATACGGAAGGTCTGACCAGACAATTCTAGTTTGCAGTTACGAATAACGTGTGAGGCCTGGAGGTTTCTACCATTAGCTATTTCAACGATGTGCTTAGAGCTTAACGACGTAAGTGTGGACTTAAGCTTCTTACTAATACGTAGGGATACATAACTAGCATCTGCTCCAGAATCAAATAATATGGAAACATAACGATCATTAAGTAGGAACTTACCCGCCACCACGTTGGGGTTGTTCCTTGCTTCAGCAGCCCCAATCACGAATGCCCTTGCATTGTTTCCAGCTCCCTGGTTGTTGTCGTTGTTTCCAGCACCTCGATTATTGTTGTTGCGATTCTGGTTCAGCTGAGGGCAATCCTTTCGCATGTGCCCTATTGCCCCACATTTGTAGCATTCACGGTTGTTTCCTTGTTGCTGTTGTGGTTGTTGTTGATTCTGCCTAGCTGGAAGCTGGCTCCTGCAGTCTTTGGCTTCATGCCCCATCTTGTTGCATCGCTGACACTGACTTTTGCCACATGGCCCACTGTGGTGTCGGTTACATTTGTTACACTTGGGGTGGTTTCCTCGATAGCCACCCTGTTGCTGAGGGCCCTTGTTGCTTTCAGTCTTCCTTTGTTGAACTGAGGCCTGGGTGGGGTTAGCATCCTTACCCTGATTTCCATCCCACTTTCGTTTGTTATCGCTAGAGGTTCCGACAGTAGCACTGATCCTTTTGGGCAGCTTGCCCTCCTCCACAACCTGATCGGTGAGTTTGTGAGCAAGATGGACCACTGGCTGAATGGTATGGAGGTTGGCTGAGGTCACATGGCTCTGGATCTCTGGGGCCAAACCTTTGATGTACAATTCGATCCTTTGATACATAGGTCGAGACATGTTTGGGCAAAGTGCAGCATAGTCGTTGGACTGCTTGGTGTAGGTCTCAATCTCTGATCCAACCATCTTGAGCTCAAAGTATTCATTTTCGAGCTTATGAATGTCATCCCTGTGATAGTATTCTTCCTTGATCATGTCCTTGAAATCCTCCCACGCAGTAGCATTTGCAGTTTCCAGACCAAGCATCTGGATCTGCGCCTTCCACCATGAGAGTGCGTTTCCCTCGAGCGTGCCAGTCGCAAACTTTACCCAATTAGCAGGGGGACACTCGCAGACAGCAAAGACAACTTCGACCTTTTCAATCCAGTGCAGAAGGCCTATGGCACCCTCAGTGCCGTTGAAAGGGAAAGGCTTGCAATCCATGAAGGTTTTGAAAGTACAAACACGTGGTTGCGCAGGCGCTTGCTGACCTGTTGTAAGAAGCGAATCGAATAGGCTTAGAGGTGAAAAGACGATGCGGGGGTATGATCTAAACATCCTAAAGTAACGAGTTTACCTCCAGGGTGAGCTGCGAAAGCTGCAGCCACCGTGTTGAGCAAGTTAGTGAACTGAGCCTGTGTCATATTAACGTTTCCTCTTCCGCGTCCACTCATTGTCTTCATAACCAGAAAACACAGTATGAGTGTGATGTCGTAATGTAGCGAGAATGAGATAGAAGAGGGATGTGTATCTATCTAATTAGGCACACTAGTATGTATAGTAGAACAACAACATAAAGTAAACAAGCAAGTAAACACAAGTCCGAGCTATGAGGTCTATTAAGCTGAGTCTTGCCCTTGGAGTGTAGTGTCGTCATGAGGCACGGGTTATAGTCTGGTTTTTCTCAAAAAGACTTTCTTTTTAAAACCAAGTTCACTATAACCAATGGCTCTGATACCAATCTGTCACACCCCCAAATTCCACATGCGGACTAGTTACTTGGTTAAACACGTTGGTCACCACGTCCTAATCATGGTTACCAGTATAGGTCAGGTTGGGATACAAGTAATCACGTATATCCTACATGTATCTAACACATAGTATGCATACAGTTTTGAGTTATTGGGCCTGCTCTAATAGTGGCACAGTCAAACAGTAACAATTAACACGTAGTCCAGTCAAACAGTAACATGCATGAACAGTTCATACACTTTGGCCCAATAACGGAGACCAGTAGCTTACTCGAGACAAGGTTGTCTCGAGTCGAGACCGAGAGGTCTCGAGTCGCAACCAAGTGGTCTCGGGTTGCAGCGGGGTGGTCTCGAGTCATGCAAGTACGAGTCGCAACCTCAGATGTCTCGGGTTCAGTCTCGAGTCGAGATCACGAGATCTCGAGTCGAGACCTTGCTGATTTCGAGTCTTGAAGCTTATCTGGAGTTGTTACTTGGTTGTCTCGAGTCCAATCACTTCGGTCTCGAGTTAAAGTTCGATGGCCTCGAGTCGAGACCGAAGGTTTCGACTACAACATTTGTTGTTTCTAGAATGTTTGCACAGATTGTACTATCCAGTAGAATTTCCATTTCATGATCCTATGTACTTATCCAATGAAATTGCACAAACATGTTTTATTGTCTAATCCTATTTCAAAACAGATCAAAACATGGCATTTCAAATATTTTTCAATATCCTTCAAAAAGTTCATCATACCAAACATGAATATTTAAATCCTAACTCTAGCATGCACCTTACCCAAAACAGGAACATGTATACATATAATCTATATGTCATGACAACCTTAGATATCATTATCAAAACAACATTTGTCCTACAACTTCTAGCATAAATCGAATGACCATAAGCATCCCATACATTCATTATTCAAATATCTTATCAATTCATTATCATACAAGAGTTCACACATGTCATCCATCATTTAATCATTCAAAGCAAGCCACATAATTATACATAAAAACACCTAGTGAACATCTAAAAACACTAATCGGTTGATATATACTCATAACTTATCATTTGTTTTAACCAAACAACTACAAGGTACTAACTGGCTAGATGTTGAGGGTATGAAGAATCAATGATCCAACTTCCGAGTGGAGATCTCGAGCTTGATCCGAGAGTCTCCCTGTTGTTGCCGATTGATCCGAGAGGAAGGAGGGGAGGGGTGATGCTTGATTGTTAGGGTTTAAGGTTTTCTAGAGAGAGAGAGGGAGTGAGGATGAAGTGAGAGAGAGAGTGTAAAGGAGAGTGTGTGAGGGTTTTTGGCTTATATTTAGAGGGTGGTGCACCCTAAGTGGGTTTCCGAGCGGGCTAAGGGAGGTGCGGCACAAACGGCCCAACTGTTCACTGTTCACTCGTGACCGGGTGGTCTCGAGTCGTGATTTCGGTTTACGAGTATTTATGTATATACATATGTATTTCATACACGTTTTCAACACATAGCATACCAAAATAATTCACACCTTTCAATTAATAATACGTACACAAAATACTGAACAAGAAGGTTGTTCGGGAAAATCCAGAGTGTCACAAGCAGGATCCTTCGGAGGATTCCCGTTTTGTAGCGGTCACTCCACCGCCACCACCTCCAGTGCAGCAACAGCCTCTGGAGTCACCGAGGTGTAGAAGATCAACCACACAGGTATCCGTGCGAGGGGGAGTTTGAATAAGCACTCCTCAACCATCTAGTGGCAGTCATTATCCGCCACTATACGAAGACTCATAGATGGGTGGGCCTTCGAACCCTGTTTCTGAGGTGCAGTCTGCGCCGGTCGCACCGCCACCAGTGGGCTATAACAACCCAATTCCTACGTATGCCGGTTCAGCGGCGTACAACCCATTTGAGCAGCCGGCCCACACCAACTACAACTACGCCGAGGCTGACCCATACCTGGTAGCGGCAAACTACAATGCCCTTCATCCGGAAGGACCCTTTGGAGTCCCATATCAAGCTGGATATCCACACTATGGGTACCCACCCTATGGGTATCAACGACCGCCACCTCCTCAACCTTCGCTGTACCAGCAGCCCCCGCAGCCGCCAGTGATATCGCCACCGCAGCATCAAGAGATTCTTCAAAGGTTGAGTCAGGTGGAGGACGAGGTTCGGGAAGAGCGTAGGCAAAACCGAGGAATTTTCAAGGGTCTGGCGAGCTTAATCAAGGGGAAGACCAAAAAGGGTCATTAAATCCTTTAATTGTTTATTGTATTTCTTTAATGTTTAACCAGTCCCTGCGTGGACATCTATTTCTGTAACCAATCCCTGCGAGGACTTGTAGTTTCTGTTTAGCCCCTGCGTGGGCATGTCTTCATGTTTAACCCCTGCGTGGGTATGTTATGTTTGTTTAGCCCCTGCGCGGGCAAGTTAGTTCTCTTTAAGTCCCGTTTAGGGCAAACCTGTAATTTTTTAATTTTGTAGTGGAATGGTTTAATTTAAAATTTCATTTTTGTTAATTATATGCATAAACATAAAATAAAAAATAAATGAAAGAAATAACATTCCTTTTATAAGATCTATCATTATAATAAAATGACAAAATCTAAAAAGGACAAGACCTAGCCCATGTGTCATATAAGACAGGGCCAAGATGGTAATTACTCAAGTAGATTCAGATCCTTATTAACATCTCAATTTAGGATTGTTCTGCGTTAAATATTAAATAAAAATCTTAAAGGGTATAACCTAGCCTACATGTCATTATAAGACATGGCCAAGATGGTAAAACCTATTCAAAAGGTTCAAATCCTTGTTAACATCTGAAAACATGTTAACACCCTTGACAAAATGTGATTCGATAAAATCGCATAAGTCATTCTTAAAGTTTGGGTTATTCCAAACCCCTTTCTTATTTATTTGACCATCTATTAGTGATGAAGTACCTACGGGCCATAATTAATGTCCTTTGAGACTAAAGACAGTGGTAGTCTACGACTCCCTGTCAAGAAAAGGTAATGAACTTTGATTCAAGCCTTATTGCCTCGATTCTATAAAATCTTGGCTTAAACATGTCCCTGTGACTTGGCCTTTGTGCTATTATGTAATTATAATTAGGGATTATTATGATAAAGATCCTAAATAAATATATTTAACAAATTAACCAAAATGGTTATTAACACCATGGTTAATAAATCATTAGAAATGATAATACCGTTATAGACTCCTAAATAAGTCCCTGTCATCATCTTATGTAGTAAGCAAGATACATGGCAGAGTCTGAAGAAGTCAACAGTCATCCAAGGGAAAATCATGATACCACCAGGATCAACATAACTGGTGCGGAACTTCAAGCATTGATTGATAATGCTGTTACCAAGGCCTTGGATAGGTAGTTTAATGAGTCAAGCGGTACTCGAAGTAGGACCTTATCAGCACCCCATTCGAAACCTAAGACTCACTCTGAGGCTCATAGTAAGCCACCCTCTAAACATGATGGATCAAGGAGGGATGATGATCATCACTCCTCAAATCAGCATAGTGTTCCGTCGAAGAAGATTGAGCTCAAACAAGAACCACATGGTAAGTCATGTACCTACAAATATTTCATCTCCTGCAAGCCCAGGGATTTCACTGGGGAGTAAGGGGCTGTGGATTGCATGACATGGTTGGACGAAATGGATACCGTGGTTGACATCAGTGGTTGCGCTGATAGGGATGTTGTGAACTACGAATCTCAGTCGTTTAAAGGAGAAGCACTAGCCTGGTGGAGGTCTCTAATCCAGGCTACTGGGAAGATTCCATTGTACAATCTGTCTTGGGATCAGTTTGTTGCACTCATCAAAGAGAATTACTGCCCTTAGCATGAGGTTGAAAAGATTGAGTCAGACTTCTTATCTCTGGTAATGAAAAACCTAGTCTGTCAGACTTACCTTACTAGCTTTAATACCATGTCTCGACTGGTTCCATATTTGGTAACACCGGAGCCCAAGCGAATAGCTCGTTTCGTTTCGGGTTTAACCCTAGAGATCAAGGCCAGTGTCAAGGCATCATGACCTGCTACTTTTAGGTCAGCAGCTGACCTATCTTTATCCCTTACCTTGGATGCGGTCAGGCTAAGATCGCATAAGAACTCGGAGGAAGGTAAGAGAAAATGTGAGGACGATAACTCACGACGGTCTGAGAAGAAATTTAAGGGAACCACAGACCACAAGAATAAGTTTGGGTCTGGCAAGGGTAGTCAGCAAGCAGATGAGAAGCCAAAGTGCAAAACCTGCCAAAAATGCCACTTTGGAAAATGCAGGTTTGAATCCAAGTCCCAGTCAAAACCGTATGCATGTAGGTTATGCAAATCCAAGGAGCACAAGACGATAGAGTGCAAGAAGATAAAGGATGCAACGTGCTATAACGGTAACGAGAAAGGGCACATCAAGTCCAACTGCCCTAAATATGCCAAAAAGCCTGAAGAAGTCAAAAAGACCAATGCAAGGGTCTTTCGAATGGATGCACGAGAAGCTGTTCAGGACGATAATGTGATAACAGGTACCTTCCTAGTTAATGATGTTTATGCAAGGTTATTATTTGATTCAGGTGCGGATAAGTCATTTGTAGATGATAAGTTTTGTAAGTTGTTGAATTTACCTGTTAAAACCATAAGCGTGAAATATGAAGTAGAGTTGGCTGATGGTACCTTAGAAACAGCCTCAACTGTGTTAGATGGATGTTCTATATCCATTAGGAACCACTCTTTTCCGTTGTCCTTGCTTCCTTTGAAATTAGTTGGTTTCGACATAGTAATAGGCATGGATTGGTTATCGCATAACCAAGCCCAGATTGATTGTGACAAGAAACAAGTGGTGATCAAGACTCCGTATGGTGAGCCACTCACCATACAAGGAGATACTCAGTATGGGTTGCCTAAGCAAGTGTCTGTGCTTAAGGCGTCCAGGTGTATGAAGAAGGGTTGTGTCATCTATATGGCACAGGTGACCATTGATGAACCAAAGCCCAAGATTGAAGATATCCCTGTCATTTCTGAATATCCAGAAGTATTCCCTGAAGAACTACCTGGTTTACCGCCAGATAGGCAAGTGGAGTTCAGAATCGACATTATACCTGGAGCAGCACCTGTTGCAAGAGCACCTTACCGGTTAGCCCCAACTGAGATGAAAGAGTTGAGAACTCAGTTGGATGATTTGTTGGCAAAAGGATTTTTTAGACTGAGCTCATCTCCTTGAGGAGCACCAATTCTGTTTGTAAAGAAGAAAGATGGATCAATGCGGTTGTGCATTGATTATCGCGAGCTTAACAAAGTCACTATCAAGAATAGATATCCATTGCCCAGGATCGACGATCTGTTCGATCAGTTACAAGGGGCAAGTTACTTCTCTAAGATCGACTTAAGGTCAGGCTACCATCAACTGAAGGTTAGAGATGAAGATGTACACAAGACTGCATTTAGGACTCGTTATGGTCATTACGAGTTCTTAGTGATGCCTTTTAGGCTCACTAATGCACCAACAGCATTCATGGATCTCATGAATCGCGTTTGCAAACCCTACTTGGACAAGTTTATCATTGTCTTCATTGATGACATTCTTATTTATTCGAAAAATCAGACCAATCATGAGAAGCACCTTCGTTGTATTCTTTCACTGCTTCAACAAGAGAAACTCTATGCCAAGTTTTCAAAGTGTGAATTTTGGCTTCGTGAAGTCCAGTTTCTTGGACACATGGTTAGTGAGCATGGTATCCAGGTGGATCCCGCTAAAGTTGAAGCTGTTATGAATTGGCAAGAGCCAAAGACGCCCACAGAAATTCGTAGCTTTTTGGGTTTGGCAGGATACTATAGGCGATTTATTGAAAACTTCTCAAGGATTGTTGCACCCCTAACCTCACTAACCAGCAAGAATATCAAGTTTGATTGGGGTCCTAAGCAACAAGAGTCTTTTGACATTCTTAAGCAGAAGCTGAGCAATGCACCTGTGTTGATATTGCCTGATGGAATAGAAGAATTTGTGGTTTACTACGATGCATCACACACTGGTATGGGATGTGTGCTCATGCAGAAAGGCAAGGTTATTGCCTACGCTTCTCGACAGTTGAAGGTGCTCAAGAAGAATTACACCACCCATGATTTGGAGTTGGGTGCCGTTGTATTTGCACTAAAACTATGGAGGCATTATCTGTATGGTACTAAGTGCGTGATCTATTCTGATCACAAGAGCCTTCAACATCTATTTAACCAGAAGGATCTGAACATGAGGCAACGACGATGGATGGAGACACTGAATGACTATGATTGTGAAATCAGATACCATCCAGGCAAGGCAAATGTGTTTGCCGATGCCTTAAGTAGGAAGGAAAGAGTTAAACCCATTAGAATCAATGCCAAGAGCATTGAATTAAAGAACAGTTTGAATGAAAGATTGTTAGCCACTCAGAAGGAAGCCGTATTAGAAGCTAACTATCCTAATGAAAAGTTGGGAGACCAGTTATCTTATGGCAAGGATGGAATCCTAAGATTAAATGGACGAATATGGGTTCCAATCTATGGAGGACTACGGGATGTTATCCTCCAAGAAGCCCACAGTTCTAAGTATTCTGTTCATCCTGGAAGTGATAAGATGTACCAGGATTTGAAGGCAAATTATTGGTGGATGGGCTAGAAGAAGTCTATAGCTACTTATGTAGCCAGATGTTTGACGTGCGTGCAAGTTAAAGCTGAACACCAGAAGCCGCCAGGTTTGCTACAACAGCCTGGACTTCCCACCTAGAAGTGGGAAATGGTGACTATGGATTTTATCACCAAGTTTCCAAAGACTAAACGAGGAAATGATACTTTTTGGGTTATAGTGGATAGACTGACTAAGTCAGCCCACTTCTTACCGATTAAGGAAACACAGCTCAGATAAGTTAGCTCAGCTGTACGTGGATGAGATTGTATCTCTTCACAGAGTGCTAGTGTCTTTCATCTCTGATAGGGACACGAGGTACACATCGCATTTCTGGAAAAGCTTTCAGCAATCCCTAGGCACTCGATTAAATTTCAGCACTGCATATCATCCTCAGACGGATGGTCAAAGTGAACGTACTATACAGACACTCGAAGATATGCTACGAGCTTGTGTTATTGACCTGGGTGGAAGTTGGGATGATCATCTTCCACTGATCGAATTTTCATATAACAATAGCTATCATTTCAGTATTCAAGCTGCACCTTTTGAAGCTTTGTATGGAAGAAAATGCAGAACGCCCGTTTGTTGGGCAGAAGTTGGAGATGTCCAATTAACAGGACCTAATATAGTCCTTGGAGACGACAGATAAGATTGTACAGATACGAGATCGTCTCAAAGTTTTCAGGGATAGGCAGAAAAGCTACGCAGATAAAAGGCGTAAACCTCTAAAGTTTGAGGTTGGTGACAAAGTGTTACTGAAGGTATCACCCTGGAAGGGAGTAATGCATTTTGGCAAGAAAGGCAAGTTAAGCCCAAGGTATATAGAACCATTCGAGATCATCGAATGTGTCGGAATAGTGGCTTACAAGTTAAATTTGCCTGAAGAGCTTAGTGGAATCCATAATGTGTTTCACATCTGCAATCCGAAGAAATGTCTAGCTGATGAATCACTAGTCATACCATATACGGATGTGCATATAGATGAGAGCCTAAAATTTGTGGAAAAACCTATGTCGATTGAGGATCGACAGGTTAAGAAGCTTCGAAGGAAGCACGTGCCGATCGTAAAAGTTAAATGGGATGCCCGTAGAGGTCCCGAGTACACGTGGGAGGTAGAATCCACTATGAAAGAAAAGTACCCTCATTTATTTCAGTAAATCTCGAGGTCGAGAATTTTTTAAGGGGGTGAGTATGTAACACCTCGTAATTTCATGTCCAATATTATATCGACACGTGTCATGAGCTCTAAACGTGTAACAGATTTATTTAGAAGGACTAAAGTTGACAAACAAAGAATCTATGTGTGTAAAAGGATTCAAAGTGTCAACATCAGATAAATATACCTTTCAACAACCCTACACAATATTTATACCCTTAAACGGATGAATTATGGATCGTACGAAACCAATTGTGAAAGAAAGTGAGAGATTACAAACTACAGGGGTTAAATGTGTCAACATGTTTAATTTATACCTCTGAGTGACCTTTTAGCAAACCCAAAGCCTTGTAATGATTAGTTACGTTCACTAGAATAAGTGATAAAAATTTCACAAGGTTTCGATAAAGTATGAGAAAGTTATGATAGCATTCGTATATGGGGGGTTAAAAGCGTCAACGTTGAAATTTAAGGTCTTTCGGGTGATCATAAAGTTAACCAAGGACTTAACAAAGTTTGGTTATGTCTTAAAGTCCTTAGAAATCAATTTAGAAGGTTAAAAGTGCAAAATGGGAACTTAAAACCACTTTTAAAAGGACCAGGGGCTGAAATGCAAATCTTGAAACTTGTTTAACCTTTTCTGGACATCCATACCGGCCACGTAAGACACCTTAAGCCTTACGCGGGCCGCGTGACCCTCTGCAGCGACAAAAACAAGCACAGCTGCCTGTTAAAGTTGTGTAACCGACTTATGAGCCTTGTTTTACATACCAGGGGCTGCCCCAACAGGTTCTCATGCATAGGGGCACCTGTAAACATCTGGTAGCAACCATAGGCTTGCTTGGCATCATCCTAATCAATTGAATTCACTATATAAGAAGAACTTTGTTGCAACATTTTGATCATTCACTTGAAAACTTTCACAACTCATTTTCTGGAGGTTCCTGGAGCTCAAGACCAATTCCTAGTGATCATTAGTCGTGCATAGGACTTCAGTAAGTGTCCTTAACCTTCCTTAATTCAGTTTTACTTAGTTAATTAGCCTAAAGTCAAACCATCGTAATTAAGGTTTGACTTCGTGATTAATTAAATTTTGTCCAGTCAAATCTCGAATTGAAAGTACATATGAGTTGGTAATTATGTGAGTAATAAACCCTTAAAAGGGTACTCTCTGATTCCCACTCTAGCTAGGTCAATTGTCGGGTCAAAGTTAATCATAAAATGTCAACAGAAAGCTAATTTTCAAATGAATGCATAATTAACAATGTAGAAGCCATGCAACCTGTTTTATCACTAATATAACTTGGTAATTAATGTAAGAACATGTCTAAACATGTTCAACCCGACAATTTTCAGTTTAGGCTCGGTTCGGAACCGAAAGTCGCATAATTAGACTTTTGCTTTGACTTTCAGTTCTGACCCAATGTATCATGATTTAGAAATTCCTTAGAGCTTTATTAGGACCAGGTTACATGTTAGTATAACCCTCTGTGATTATACAACTTGGTTCATTAGTTATCCGATTCATATGCATGTTTCCGTTATATGCCTAAATGTTGACCAATATGCGCATTTGACCTTAAAACAAGAATTTTGAAAATGTGAGAGGACAAAAATATTTATTACTGATTTATAAATATGTTCCTAAATTTTCACATCAGTTGGAGGTCTAGATTAAGAGTTATGCTCAATAGCGTAATTAGAAAGCTTTTTATTAATTAAACGGCGTAATTACCATAAAGCGTATCCAAACCCAATTTTTGATACCAAAGTTTTTACCTACTGATGTAAAATAATATTTTGGGATTTTTGAAGATTTTTATTTATTTTTAGGCTGAGCATAACATAGAGTTAAACCTTTGATTTGGTAATTGTCGGTTTTGCCCTTTTGGCTTATAAAATGAGTTTTACAAATCATTTTGATACCAAACCTTTTTCTACTGATATTGTATAATAAATAAAATATTTTGAGTTTTCTGGAATGATAAAAATATCAGCTTTTCTTTAAAAACCCGGAAATCGCTTAAAACCGTCTTTTTACGCGTTTAAAACGCATAGTATGTATTAAAACCATTTTTCCCATATAAGACTTAATATCTACTAATGTTTTAAGCAAATTTTTATATTTTAACAGCAAAGAAATGTTTTTAACTCAGATTCCCTGTTTTGAACTTTAAAGCTTATGTGAAATTACCAAAATACCCCTACAGTGCATAGTTTGGTTATAAAAGATAAATTTCACATATATGCCATACCATATTGTTATGACTTGTAAAAATAAGTATTTTTACTGAATATATCAGACCTGAAACTCGTAATTATAGTTAAACTCTTTTATAAGCTTTAAAATGACCAAAATGCCCCTACGGGGCATAGTTTGAGTTTAAATTCGTTTTGGGCATAATGGAAGGTATCCCACTGATATCACAACATGTTTAAGGCATATTAACTTAGGAAACCTATATATGACTCTTATGGTTACCCGTTACGCATTATTCAAGTTCGGTGCGGTTTATGTAACTAGTTTGCATAAATTAGCCGAAACGGGGTCAAACGTTATCGTTTTTATCGCAAAATCTAGAATGTGTTTAGTTTACCCATATTATACAAGTATACAAACTTGTCGGGTCTAAAACACACTCTAATCCGGTCTTCGCTTAATCACACGTTTTGAACCGTATCTTCCTTTAAAACTAACCGGTCTAAGTTTAGGCTTAATTAAGACCCGTTAGGAATCTAATAGATTATTAAAAACCTTCGTTCCAGATTAGGAGCCCAGTAAAAGCTACTTGCACTCGCTGTTTGTGAATTATACTTGCTCAGGTAAATACTCTTAACTTATTTTCCCTATACGGGCTTGGGATACGGTATTATAATAATACCGCTTGGTCGGGGGTGTAGTCATTTAAATTGGATTGTGATTAATGTATTTACATAACTCGTTTTAATCTGTATTATTTGGTGTATGGCCTTTGGGGGTTAAATGACCATGTCCCAGATATCCTTGGCATTATTAAAAGAAATGGCCACGACCTAAGCACGGGGTGTAGGCATACACCTGACAGTTGCATTATGTAAAAACTGGTAATCCACTTAAAGGAATCAACCTTGTGGGCATTATACCTGTGGCGTGTCAGTTAATCTTGTCCGGCTCTTCTAACCGGCCCTGACGGACGACAAATAAGTAAAACTGTATACAAGATTATTTTTAAATAATTATCCCAAGTTATAAAAGATATTTTGTGCCGCGGGCATTCAAACAAATTTTCTTAAACTCTTTTCAAAATGAGTCAGTTAATTGTATTTACCAGTGTAAACTGACGTATTTTCCAAAAAGACTAAGTGCAAGTGCTAGACGAAATAGGCTGGCTACTCCAGGCATCATTAATCAAGTTTTGCAAGCTCTAGATGTTAAAGTCCGTTGAACAATGAACTTTTTATCTTTTGATCCGCCTGTGGATCCTTTACAGTCCGTTTGTAATACTTGATATTACTTTTTATTCGGTTTGTAATGTGATTCATCTTTTGCTTCCGCTGTGCATTTAAATTGTGTTGTTTGACTATGATGATATCAATTACGTCATGATACTCCCCACCGGGCCCACCGGTAATACGTGGAAATATCGGGGTGTGACAGGTCTCAAGTTTTTATGTTTTTAAAAACATCCACATCTCATGGCATATATTTTTATTATGAATAACAATGTTGTGGCCGGTGAGGCGATGATCATATTGCACGAACAATTATGGTGAGAGCAGGAAACGATCGACTCAGGTAACGACATGAAACATTGAGGTGATGAGCAGCCTGTCATTTATCGGTTTAGGGTATTACTTTTAGATTTGACATTAATTTTTTTTATTGGAGTGGCTGGGCTAGTATGTATAGATATAGTTGTAAATTTGTATCTAGTGGACCAAAATTTAATATAGTTATATATACTATAAATTTAATTTATATTTAACTATATATGTATGTGTAATGTCTGTGTATATATATATATATATAGGTGTGTTTGTGTATATATATGTATAATTTATATTTGTGTATATGCATGTTTATATATGTATCTATATCTCTAATAAAGCAAACCATTGGGGGACACATGTCACCCTATGGTTTAGGTCAAATAAGCATCCACCTAAGCATAGACGTGGCAAAGCTTATAGAAGAGGACATGTGGCATAGCTCTAGGGGTCGGATTCTTTTTGGCTTCTCATATACGCTTGGTCATTACTCATAACCCTCTCTCTCATCCTCTCAAAATCATTCAAACGGCGAATCCTCTCCTGCGAAACCCTAATCGGCGATTCCTGTCCTCACGGAGAGCAGCAGTAACAACCTCTGCAGATCTCCTTATATCTTTCACGTAGCGAACCCTATCATTCATCACTCTCCCAATCGTTCAGATCTTCTACTGGTAACTAACATTTTTCATGCTTGCTTTTATCGTGTTTTACCCTGCTTTCGCTTTGATTTTATGTTTGTAAACAAATATTCTAGATTTTTCGTGTATCGGAACAATTAGGGCTTTCGAATATGATCAGTTTAACTCGATCATCGAGTGTTTGTTTGATGTAACGATTTGGGTTTTTTTTTCTTGCTAAATTGATGTTAAAAACATGTCAATTTGGGTTGATTTGGTGAAACTGATTGGGAGCAGCAGTCGGTTAGGGTTAGAAGGGGGTGTTGATGGTCGATTATGGGTGCAAGGGGGAGTGGTTCAACGCTGTTGGTTGTGGTGGTTTCGCAGCGGTGAAGATGAGTGGAGGCGGTGGTTGGCTGCACGGATCTGGTAGTATATGGGTTATAGGTGGGTGTGGTATTCGTGCCATTAGCAAAAGAGATTTAAAAACAAAACTGATGATGCAACAATATCTTTACAAGATTTGATTAAAATGTGATTTACCAAGTGGAATTCCCCTGTCGAAGGTAACAAGTCTTGCTTAAAACTTATAATTTTCTTAGTATGATTTACCGTTTCCACATGTTTTTAGTATGATTTAGGGCTTTTTATACAAACTCATGTTAATAGAGCTGGGTGAAATTTGAAATTGTATTGAACTGTATTGAAATTTGTATCAGTAGAGGTCTTTGTTTTGGTTAAAATCTCGAACATACATTATTATTTTTACCTAAAATCAAGCTTATCGTAATATTATTCTTTTATGCTGATAAAGTGATTTTCATCATTTAAGCTTAATTTTTTTGTATATTTAAAAAATTACAACCTTTGTTGTGTGCTTATGACAGGTTGAAGACATGGATCATGGAGGAACTATGTTTCCCTATACATGTATCCATACCGATCTGGCCCATTGAAAGACATTTATATTTTTGAGATGGCAATGGATTCAAAACAATCACTATGCGGTTAGGAGGGGATGTGATTGTTTTCAGCCGCACATATTGGAACAAGTAATGTTTAATGTTGTTTGATTCTTTATTTGAGTTCTTGCAATTGAGTCAATTGACGATCTTGCCCTTAATGTTGTTTTATATTACCGTTATGTGGATGAGCAACCCAAAGTGTTGGTCTTTTATCCTATACGTTTCAAATCGGCCCATTCATGATAACCAACTAACCATACACTTTTTTGTATTTGTGCAATAAAAAGGTTGACTTGACTGAAAAGCCAATTTGTGGTTTCTTAAACATTTCAATTTTGTGAACTTTTAGTTCATTCCCAAGAGAAGCTATAATAATATTGTGAACCGTTTCGAATTATTAGACATTTTGTAAGAGTGTTTACCTATGAGTTTTCATATAATTTACATATCAAAATGGTTTCGTTTTGTTGTGAGATGGTAGACATAATAGAAGCTTTTCTAGATGAATATCTATTGCGTATGCAGCTGCATGAATTAGCCTTACAAAATGGTGTTCTTTGATTTCATGAATATCAGATTAATGGTTTACATGTTTCTTTTTAGTATTAAACAGGTCCATTATTAGTTTCCAACAAGGCGTATTTTGAGTAGAATTATGTCAGAGGGAAGAGGAAATAATTCTTGTGAAGAGAGTCATGATCCGGGCTTATCGTCATTTCCTGAAGAAAGGCAGAATATTGATATCGGACAACAAATCTTCTATAACAGTGCTGTAAATATGAATAGTATAGTTGCCGTAGGCTTTGACATGGACTACACTTTGGTCCAGTACAAACCCGAAACTTTCGAATCTCTGGCGTACTATGGTACTGTCGAAAAGCTGGTCAGAAACCTGGGTTATCCTAAAGAGGTTTGTTTATATTTGCTTTTGGTTTTCTAAGATAAGGTTTTTGTATACATGTGCATATTCTTTTACCAAGCTGTTTGTAATCTACATCTACATGATGGTTATACCAATTGATATCAGTTTTATCTACTTGAATTTGTTTGAGCATTTCGTTAAAATTCTATATAATTACTTCAACTCTTTCGTCTTTTCTGTTTCGGTTGAGACTACTACAAACTAGCAAGTTGCACCAGCCACCAAGGTATTAAATACTGACAGCAAGAATGTAGAAGCACTTTATAGTAGAGCCCAAGCATGCATTCATATAACTGAATAACTGATTCACCCCACTCTATTTTCATTCATATAACTTCCTAATTTGTTTTATTCAAAGTTCATATTTCTATTCTAATAATATGTAGTTGTAATTGTGATTATTTTGTTGCTCAAGATCTAATAATATGTAGTTCTAATAATAACATGGTGCTAATCATGCAAAAAAAATATGTTTTAATCGTTAGTTAAAAGTTTTAGTGTGTGTCTGTTGATCCAGTTTTCATTTTTTTGTTTTATTTTGGTTTTCGATTACTGCACATTTCTAGGGCTGTCCAAAAAGCTTGCGGCTCGGAGCTCGCTCGGTTTTAGCTCGGAAAAAGCTCGCTCGATATGGCTCGGTTTGAAAATGAGTCGAGCCAGCTCGGCTTGGTTAGAAAGTGAGCCTAGCTCGGCTCGGCTCATGACGAGCCAAATTGGCTCGGTTTGGCTCGCTTGGTAGCTCGACTTGGGTTAGCTCGAATTATTTTACTTATAATATATTTTATTTTTATATACATATAATATATTACAAAAAAATGATTATTATTTACATGTCTTTAACTACTCATGGCAGAATGGGCATATTTTGCGGGTTGGGGAACGAGCCAAAATGAATTGAGGGTCAAAGGGTATATTTCTATGTGCAAGTCAAAGGAAATTGGTTTGGGCTGGTCTTCCCTGCCCATACTTTTATGGTGGGTTTAGATTTATTTTACCAACAAATAGCCACCATTACCTAAACAGAAACGCTGAATTGTTAAATTGTTTTTACAGAATTCATGGTGTCTTTTTGGCTTTTAGAATCCAGACTACAGAGCATAGTGTACCTTAACCAATTCAATGGAGACCGCTTTACTTGAAGCTGATCGAGAGGACTATTCAGGTTGGAATGTTGCATTGACATAGGGATTTAATGTGGAACGAGGTTTCAATGAAGCGTATTGAAATTTGTAAGGTATAGTCGTTTGAGTACCTTTTTTAATTGGTATTTTATAATGCTTATTTCATTAAATATATATCCATGTATTGTTACTTATCGATTCTATCTTCTTTGTGAGTTCATGTATTTATTCGATGAATGTCACTATTGACGTTTCTGATTTGTAATCCTATTTCAGTGGAGTGGATTTTAAGTAGGGGTGTGAATTTCTGACACAACCCGAAAACACGACACCAACCTAACATGAAATTCGTGGTTTGGGTTTAGCCCATTTAATTATTTTTAGTGATTTATATGTGATTTTAAAAAGTTTTTGTGGTTTGATAGCTGGGATGAATGTGTAAGCATGGATCATCTCATGGCCCATAACAAAGACAACCTTGAGAATCAAAAAGCACCGGAAAAAGAACACCCTTCGGGAAAAAACAAGGTAAGTGTCTTATATGAAGTCCAAAATTCCCAATAGCTGTGAAAAATTATTTTATTGATATTTTTTTTATCACTTTGAGCTCTTGAGTGGAGGTGCAACATGCATAATGAAGGCTCTTCAAGCTTCGGTTAAGTAATGTGAAGTTAAATTTTCTAATGTTGTTTTGTATTTTTCCAATTTAGAAGTGTTCTGATCAGATTTTCACAAACAAGGCCGATTTGACATAGAATAATTATCTAGGCCAGGTCAGTTTTGTTTTTTAAATGTTCATTTTATTTTTATTTGGGTTTATGTTTTGAAGAACAAGGATTTTGCTGAACGGTTGTTGACAAGAAAGTCTACTTACACTCTTGAGGGGCAATTTGTTCCAACCCGGAGAACTGGCGATCTCATAAAAGATGTCTTCCTTTGGATTTCTAATCGCACGAAGTTACCAAAGCTGGACTGGGATAAGTGGGCTGAGTTTAATGTTTCGGAAATTTTGTAATGGCTATGCTTTTGTTTTCTGTTTCCTTTCCGTTTCTTTGTAGTTGTTTTGTGTTTTCAGCCCCTTGCTGTCTGTATTTATATATATAAATAGTGAGTTGCTGTTCAAAAAAAAAAGAAAGATTTTGTCAACTCGAAGGATATGCATCTTCAAAGAGACTCTACTATCTATAAATTGCGTTTCCACTTTGTCACTAATTTATGTAACATAACACTTTGTATTTTATTTTGTTTGTATAGAATATTTCATTTCAAAGTAAATAATATGGTTTTGGTTGAAGCCCGCGTATTACGCGAGCATTAACCTAGTGTGTATATATATACTAATTGAAAATAATAATTCTAGTCGAACCGAACCGAGCGGACCTTTGCTCATGCTTAGCTCATTTACAAACCGAACCGAGCAGAGCGGCTCGTTTACAACCGAGCGTCAAATCGAACGAGCATTTTCCGAGCAATTTCCGAACGAGGGTCGAGCAAGCGACGACCGGTGAGCGATTTTAACGGCCCTATCTCTCACATACACTACCACCTACACACAGCCACCACTGCCCCACCTACCATCACCAGCCACCACCGATCATTCCACTCAACAAGTGTCGTGAATTTGAGTTCTATTTGCCAAGGAAATTTGGTAGATAGCATTAAGACCATGGGGTATGGTGGGGCGGGGGTTGGGGGCATGAGTTGACACGTGGAGTTCGAGCCCCCCCACCGGTGAGTGACGTGTCTGTGGGGTATGGCAGGGCGTGGCTAGCCCGCGTGGCTTGGCAGTTTATTAAAAAAAATACAAAAAATTAAAAAAATACACACAACATTAAAAAAAGCCTAAAATTTTATTAAATTCTTAAAAATTACAAAATTCATAAAAATTACAAAAAAACCTAAAAAGGATTACGAAATAAAAAAAACCTAGGGCGTTAGGTAAATTTCAAAAAGAGCGAGCTTGTCGAACGGCTTTCGCTCCTTGCCCCGAAACTCAATGTTCGCCACCGCCACCCGGTCTTCGTGGCTTATCTCACCACTCGAAACGGCTTCGTAGTAGGCTTTGAAACGATCAAGCTTTGGCCGTAGCTCGCGCCATTTTTGTTGGCACGCGTTTAAGTTGTGCCGGTCGTTTCCCACGTTATGCCGGTAGCTAGCAAAAGCTTCCGGCCAGTAACGCGTTTCACTGGGTTGTCGGCCCTTCACTGCGTCAACGACGCTCGTGACAAGAGCTAGCTCTTCTTCGTGTGTCCAAGAGGCCATCGATCAAGTGTGTTTGGGTAGCGGGTTCGATCAAGTGTGTTTGGGTTGGGGTAGCGGTGGACAGCCAACAAGTTTGTTTGGGTTGGGGTAGTGTCACACCCCGATATTTCCACGTATTATCGGTGGGCCCGGTGGGGAGTATCGTGACGTAGTTGATATCATCACAGTCAAACAACACAAATTATAAATGCACAGCGTAAGCAAAAGGTATGAATCACATTGCAACCGAATAAATAATAGTATCAAAATATCACAACGGGCTGTAAAGGATCCACAGGCGGATCAAAATATAAATAGGATCATTGTTCAACAAACTTTAACATCTAGAGCTTGCAAGACTTGATTATTGATGTCTGGAGTAGCCAGCCTATTTCGTATAGTACCTGCACTTAACATTTTGGGAAAATATGTCAGTTTACACTGGTAAATACAATTAACCGACTCATTTTGAAAAGAGTTTGAGAAAAAATGGATTGAATGCACAAGGCACAAATAATCTTTTATAACTTGGGATAATTATTTAAAAATACACTTGTATACAGTTTTACATGTTTGTCGTCCATTTAGGACCTGGTTAGAAGAGCCGGTTTAACAAGATTAATAGACACACCACTTGGTATAATACCCACAAGAAGATACCCTTCTTGTGGACTACCTTTTTACATACGCATCTGTCAGGTGTATGCCTACACCCCGTGCTTAACTCGTGGCCATTTCTAATGAATGAGCCGAGGATATCCAGGACATGGTCATTAACACCCCAAAGGCATTGCATCAAAAAAGACAGAATAGAACGGGTTATGCATCGTTTTAATCAACATCTGATTGTACGACTTCATACCCGACCAAGCGGTATTATTATAATACCGTACCCCAAGCCCGTATAGGGAAAATAAGTTAAAAGTATTTACCTGAGCAAAGTATAAATCACAACAGCAAGTGCACGTAGCTTTTACTGGGCTCCTAATCTGGAACGAAGGTTTTAGTAACCTATTAGATTCCTAACGGGTCTTAATTAAGCCTAAACTTAGACCGGTTAGTTTTAAAGAAAGGTATACGGTTCAAAACGCAAGATTAAGCGAAGACCGGATTAGGATGTGATTTAGTCCTGAAAAGTTTGAAGACTTGTATAATATGGGTAAACTAAACACATTCTGGATTTTTAGGTAAAAATGATAGGGTTTGACCCGTTTCGGTCAATTTATGCAAATTAGTTAAATAAACCGAACCGAACGTGAATAATGCATAACGGGTAACCAAACGAGTCACGAACAGGTTTCCTAAGTTAATATGCTTTAAATATGTTGTGATATCAGTAGGATACCTTGCATTATGCCCAAAACGAGTTTAATCTCAAATTAAGCCCCGTAGGGGTATTTTGGTCATTTTAAAGGTTATAAAAGAGATTAAATAAAATTCTGAGATTCGGGTCTGAAGTAATCAGTAAAAATACTTAATTTAATAGGTTATATCAGTTGGTGATAAGTCTTATATGACAAAATGGTTTTCAACCCATACTATGTGTTAATACGCGTAAAAAGTCCTTTAAAGCGATTTCCGGGTTATAACAGGAAATGTGAGTTTTCTGATCAGGATATGAGTTCAAATTACTTCATTTATCATATAAAATCAGTAGCCAAAGGTTTGGTGTTTAAATGTTATGTAAAACTAATTTTATAAGCAAAAAGGGTATAATCGGTATTTACCGAATCAAGGCAATAACCTTAGGTTATGACCAGTTTAAAAATAATTAAAAATCTTCAAAAATCTCAAAATATTATATTACACCAGTGGGTAAAACGTTTGGTGTCAAAAATTGGGTTTAGATAGGCTTTATGCTAATTACGCCGTTTAATTAATAAAAAGCTTTTTAATTACGCTATTGAGCATAACTCCTAATCTAGACATCAAACTGATGTGAAAATTTAGGGACATGTTTATAAATCAGTAACAACGATTATTGTCCTCTCAAATTTCCAAAATTCTCGTTTTAAGGTCAAATGGGCATTATGGTCAATATTAAGCAATTTAACAGAAATGTGTAAACGAATCGGACAATCAACGAACCAATCACAGAGGGTTATACTATCATATAACCCGGTCCTAATGAAGCTTTAAGGCACTTCTAATTCATGCTACTACGGGTCAGAACTGAAAGTCTAAGCATAAGTCAAATTATGCGACTTTCGGCTCCGAACCGATCCTAAACTAAAAATTGTCGGGTCGAACATGTTTAGACATGTTCTTACACTTATTACCAAGTTATATGAGTGATAAAACAGGTTGCACATCTTTTACATTTCTAATTGCGTGTTAAATAAAAAAATTAAGTTTCTGTTGACTTTTTATAACCAACTTTGACCCGACAAATGACCTAGTTAGAGCGGGAATCAGAGGGTGCCATTTTAAGGGTTTATTGCCCACATAATTACCAACTTATAACTACTTTCAATTTGACTAATCACTGGACCATTAGTGATTAATCGTTAAGTCAAACCTTAATTACGACGGTTTGACTTTAAGCTAATAAACTAAGTAAAACATGATTAAGGAAGGTTAAGGGAACTTACCAAGGTCTTAATTACGACCAGAGATGCTTAGGAAAGGCTCTTGTGCTCCAGAAATCTTCAGAAGTGAAGTTATGATTGAATGCTCAAAAGTTGCAAACAAGGGCCCCTTATATAGTGAGTTTAATCTCACTAGATCATGCCAAACAAGTCTACAAATGATCTTTGATGCATCCCAAGTGTCCCTATACTCTAAAAACCAGTTGGGGCAGCCCATGGTATGCAAAACAAGGCATATAAGTCGGTTAACAAGGCTGAACAGACACCTGTCAGTGTTTTCTGTATCTGGGCATGCCAGGCGGCCCGCGTAAGGCTCTGCCTGGGCTTACGCGCCCCGTGTGAAGCCTCAGCTCAGGTTAACAAGTTTTAATTAATTGCAGTTTTGGTCCTCGGTCCTTCTAAAAGTTGTTTTACGTTTATTTCTTGCATTTTGAACCCTCTAAATTGATTTCTAAGGACTTCAAGACTTATACTAAATTTTTTAAGTCCTTGGTTATCTATTTATCACTCGAAAAGTCATAAATTTCAACGTTGACGCTTTTAACCCCTCTTATACGAATTTTATCATAACTTTCTCATACAATAACGAAACTTGGTGAAATTTTTATCATGCATTCTAGTGAGCATAATTAATCGTTACAAAGCTTCGGGTTTGCTAAAAGGTCACTAAGAGTTATACTTTAAACATGTTGACACATTTAACCCCCGTAGTTTGTAATCTCTCACTTTCTTTCACAATTAGCTTCGTATGATCCATGGTTCATTTGTTTAAGGGTATAAACATCATGTAGGGTTATTGTAAAGTATATTTATCCATTGTTGACATTTTGAACCCTTATATTCACATACTTTCCTTGTTTGTCAACTTTAGTCCTTCTAACGTAATCCTTTACACGTTTAAAGTTTATGACACGTGTCGATACATCATTGGACATGAAATTACGAGGTGTTACATCCTCACCCCCTTAAAAGAAATCTCGACATCGAGATTTGTTGAAATAAATGAGGATACTTTTCTTTCATTGTGGACTCTACCTCCCACGTGTACTCGGGACCTCTACGGGCATCCCATTTTACCTTTACGATCGGTACATGCTTCCTTCGAAGCTTCTTAACCTGTCGGTCCTCGATCGACACAGGTTTTTCAACGAACTTCAAGCTCTCTTCTCTGTGCACATCTGTATGTGGTATGACTAGCGATTCATCAGCTAGACATTTCTTCAGATTGCAGATGTGGAATACGTTATGAATACCACAGAGCTCTTCAGGAAAATTTAACTTATAAGCCACTGATCCGACACATTCGATGATCTCGAATGGTCCTATGTATCTGGGGCTTAACTTGCCTTTCTTGCCAAAACGCATTACCCCTTTCCATGGTGATACCTTAAGTAGTACTTTGTCACCTACCTCGAATTTCAGAGGTTTACGCCTTAAATCCGTGTAGCTTTTCTGCCTATCCCTGGCAGCTTTGAGATGATCGCGTATCTGTACAATTTTATCTGTCGTCTCCAGGACTATTTCAGGTCCTGTCAGTTGGACATCTCCAACTTCCGCCCAACAAACGGGCGTTCTGCACTTCCTACCGTATAAGGCCTCAAAAGGCGCAACCTTAATGCTGGTATGGTAGCTATTGTTATAGGAGAATTTGATTAATGGCAGGTGGTTATCCCAACTACCACCTAATTCAATCACACATGCACGAAGCATGTCTTCCAACGTTTGGATTGTATGCTCACTCTGTCCATCCGTCTGAGGATGGTAAGCCATACTAAAATTTAAACGCGTGCCCAAAGATTGTTGGAAACTTTTCCAAAAATGTGATGTGTATCTAGTATCCCTGTCAGAGATAATAGATACTGGTACGCCATGCAGAGATACGATCTTATCTACGTACAATTGGGCTAACATGTCGGAGCTATACGTCTCCTTAATGGGTAGGAAATGCGCTGACTTAGTCAGTCTATCTACTATCACCCATATAGTATCGTTTCCTTTCTTTTTCTTTGGCAACTTGGTGATGAAATCCATTGTCACCATCTCCCACTTCCACGTGGGAAGTTCAGGCTGTTGTAGCAAACCTGACGGCTTCTGATGTTCAGCTTTGACTTACGCACACGTCAAACATTTAGCTACATAGGCAGCTATAGACTTCTTCAAGCCTATCCACCAGAAATTTGCTTTCAGATCCTGGTACATCTTGTCAGCTCCAGGATGAACAGAGTATTTAGAACTGTGGGCTTCCTGGAGGATAACATCTCGAAGTCCTCCATAAACTGGAACCCATATTCGTCCATTAAACCTCAGAATTCCGTCCTTGCCATAGGATAACTGTTCTTCAGTTACTCCTAGCTTTTCATCAGGATAGTTAGCTTCCAGCACAGCTTCCTTCTGCGCAGCTAACAACCTTTCATTCAAACCATTCCTTATCTCAATGCTCTTGGCATTGATTCTTATAGGCTTCACTCTTTCCTTTCGACTTAAGGCATCGGCGACTACATTCGCCTTGCCCGGATGGTATCTTATCTCACAATCACAATCATTCAAAGTCTCCATCCAACTTCGCTGCCTCATGTTCAAGTCCTTCTGATTGAACAGATGTTGAAGGCTCTTGTGATCGGAATAGATCACACACTTGGTTCCATACAAATAATGCCTCCACAGTTTTAGTGCAAATACTACGACACCCAACTCCAAGTCATGGGTGGTGTAGTTCTTTTCGTGCACCTTTAGCTGTCGAGAAGCATAGGCAATAACTTTTCCCTTTTGCATAAGCACACATCCCATGCCCGTGTGCGATGCATCACAGTACACCACAAATTCTTCAATCCCTTCAGGCAATGTCAACACTGGTGCATTGCTTAGCTTCTGCTTAAGGATATCAAAGGATTCTTGTTGCTTTGGTCCCCAGTCGAACTTAATATTCTTCCTAGTCAAAGAAGTTAGGGGTGCAGCAATCCTTGAAAATTTTTCAATAAAACGCCTGTAATATCCTGCCAACCCCAAGAAGCTGCGAATCTCCGTAGGTGTCTTTGGCTCTTGCCAATTCATGACAGCTTCAACCTTAGCGGGATCTACCTAGATTCCGCGTTCACTAACCACATGTCCAAGAAATTGGACTTCACGAAGCCAAAATTCACACTTAGAGAATTTGGCGTAGAGCTTTTCTCGATGAAGCAGTTTCAGAATGCAATGGAGGTGCTTCTCATGGTCAGCTTGACTCTTTGAGTAGATAAGAATATCATCGATGAAGACGATGACAAATTTATCCATGTAGGGCTTGCAGACGCGGTTCATGAGGTCCATGAATGCGGCTGGTGCATTAGTGAGTCCAAAAGGCATCACTAAGAACTCGTAGTGACCATAACGAGTCCTAAATGCAGTCTTATGTACATCTTCATCCTTGACCTTCAGTTGATGATATCCTGACCTTAAGTCGATCTTGGAAAAGTAACTTACTCCTTGAAGCTGATCGAACAAGTCGTCGATCCTGGGCAATAGATACCGATTCTTAATAGTAACTTTGTTAAGTTCTCGATAATCGATGCACAGATGCATCGACCCATCCTTTTTCTTGACAAACAAGATTGGTGCTCCCCAAGGAGATGAGCTAGGTCTAACAAATCCCTTCGCCAACAAATCATCTAATTGGGTTCTCAATTCCTTCATCTCAGTCGGTGCCAATCGGTAAGGTGCTCTTGCAACAGGTGCCACACAAGGAATGATATCGATCTTGAACTCCACTTGTCTATCTGGGGGTAAACCATGTAGTTCTTCAGGGAATACATCTGGATATTCAGAGATGATAGGTATGTCTTCGATCTTAGGCTTTGGTTCATCAATATTTACTTGCGCCATGTAGATAACACAACCCTTTGTCAAACACTTTGATGCCTTGAGCACGGACACTTGCTGAGGCATCCCGTACTTAGTATCTCCTTGGATTGTCAAAGGATCGCCACGATGAGTTCTGACAATCACTTGCTTCTTAGCACAAACGATCTGGGCTTGGTTGCGAGACAACCAATCCATGCCTATTACTATATCGAAACCGGCTAACTTCAAAGGAAGTAAGGATAACGGAAAAGAGTAGTTCCTAATGGATATAGAACATCCATCTAACACGGTTGAGGCGGTTTCTAAGGTACCATCAGCTAATTCCACCTCATATTTCACACTTAGGGTTTTAACAGGTAAATTCAGCAACTTACAAAACTTATTATCTATAAATGACTTATCTGCCCCGGAATCAAACAATACCCGCGCATAAACATCATTTATAAGAAAGGTACCTGTTATCACGTTATCATCCTGCACTGCCTCCTTAGCATCCATTCTAAAGACTCTAGCATTGGTCTTTTTACCTTCTTCTGATTTTTTGGCATACTTTGGGCAGTTTGACTTAATGTGCCCTTTCTCGTTGCAGTTGTAGCAGGTCACATCCTTCAACTTTTTGCAATCTAACGTCTTGTGTTCCTTGGACTTGCATATCCCACATGCAAAAGTCCTTGATTGTGTCTGCGAGTTTGATTCCAATCTACACTTCCCAAAGTGATGTTTCTAACAAACTTTACATCTGGGTTTCTCACTCGACTGCTGGTTACCTTATTTGAACCCTGAACTCTTATTGTTCTCATGGTTCCCCTTGTGTTTCTTGTCTGAACGACGTGAGTTGTCATCCTCACGCTTTCTCTTACCTTCTTCAGAATTCTTTAGCGATCTTAACCTGACCGCATCTAAGGTAAGAGACAAAGATAGATCAGCTGCTGATCTAAAAGTAGCAGGTGTTGAAGCCTTAACACTAGCTTTAATCTCTGGGGCTAAACCCCCAATGAAGCGAGCAATCCTTTTGGGTTCTGGTGTCACAAGGTAAGGAACCAATCTTGACATCGTGTTGAAGCTTGTAAGATAAGCTTGGCAATCTAGGTTTTTCATAAACAACGATAAGAAATTTGACTCAATTCTTTCAACCTCATGCTGAGGGCAGTAATTCTCCTTAATAAGAGCAACAAACTGATCCCATGTCAAATTGTAGAGTGAGATCTTTCCAGCTGCTTGAATGAGAGACTTCCACCATGCTAATACCTCTCCCTTGAATGATTGGGATACATACTTCACTACATCCCTTTCAACACAACCGCTGATATCGACCACGGTGTCCATTTCATCTAACTAAGTCATACAGTCAATTGTCCCCTTCTCCCCAGTGAAATCTCGGGGTTTGCAGGAAACAAAGTACTTATAATTACAGGATTTGGTACGTGGTTTGTCATCAAATACTATCCTCTTGGATGGAACACTGTTTTGGTTTGAGGAATGTCGATCATCATCTTTCTTTGATTCATCTTTCTTAGAGGGCGGCTTGTTGTGAGCCTCTGAATGAGTCTTAGGCTTGGAATGCGGTGCGGATAGGGTCCTACTTCGAGTCCCGCTATATTAATTATACTGCCGCTCTATAGCTTTTGTAACCGCATTGTCTATTAATGCTTGCAGTTCTGCACCCGCTGTGTTAATTCGGGTATTATCATGATCCTCCCTTGGGTGACTATTGATCTCATCCGAGTCAGCCATGTCGTTTGAACTATTACATAAGATATTGACAATACTTTATTTGGGAGTTTATTATGGAATTGTCTTTTATGGAAATTCATTAACCATGGTAAACATAGACCATATTTGGCTAATTCGTTAATCATATTTATTTAGGATTTTTATTATAATTTGTCCTAATTATAAAACAATAATAGCATCATTGGTGGCACAAAAGGCCTAGTCATAAGGACATTCTAAATCATAAGCCATGATTTCAGAGAATCAAGGCATTAAGGTTTGAACATAGTTCTTTACCTTTTTCTGACAGAGAGTCGTAGAATACAATTGCCTTTTGTCTTATTTGACATTTATTATGGCCCGTAGGCACTACATCACCAATGGATGTTTAATATATGATCATCTTAATTGATGATTTAAACCCATGATTTATAGATCATCAGGTTAAGATAGGAGTCTTTTGAAGAATCCTATTATAAGAATGACGTGTGTGATTTTTAACGAATCACATCTGCCAGGAGTGTCAACATGTTTTCAGATGTTAACAAGGATCTGAATCTTTTTAAATAGGTCTTACCATCTTGGCCAAGTCTTATAATGACATGCAGGCTAGGTTATACCTTTAAGATTCCTATTTAATATAAATAGGCAGATTATTTTAAGAGGAACGATTTTTAATTTATTTATTTCATGTATAATATATTTAGGCATAAATTGAAAAATGAAAATTTTAAATTTAACATTCCATTAAATATTAAAAAGGAGTACACATTGCCCTAAACGGGACTTTTAACATAATAACTTGCCCACGCAGGGGCTAAACTAATAATACAAGTCCTCGCAGGGACTGATTACTAAGATAGGTGTCCACGCAGGGACTAAAAAGACAAGTCCACGCAGGGACTAAAAGACAAGTCCACGTAGGGACTAAAGGAAGACAAGTCCACGCAGGGACTTGATTAAAATAAGGAAATACAACAATACATATAGGGATTCAATGATCCCTCTTCTTCTTTCCTTTTAACAAGCTTGCTAGGCCCTTGAGAAATCCCCGGTTGTTCCTACGCTCTTCATGGAATTCATGTTCCATCCGACTCAGTCTTTGGAGGATTTCCTCCTGTTCCGGTGGTGAAAATCGTGGTGGTTGCGACTGCTGCCGAATCGAAGGTCGAGCAGGTATTTGATATCCATGATTTGGGTATCCCACTCCCCAGGGAGCTCCATATGGTCCTTCAGGATGAAGGGCGTTGTAGTTTGCCGCTACTAGGTATGGGTCGGCTTCAGCATAGTTATAGTTAGTGTGAGCCGGCTGCTCAAATGGATTATACGCCGTTGAACCGACGTATGTTGGAATTGGGTTACCAAAACCCAATGGTGGTGGTGGTGGTGCAACTGGTGCAGAATTCAACTCTGAAACTGGATTTGAAGGCCCACCCATTTGTGGGTCTTCATGCAGTGGCGGATAGTGACTGCCACTTGAGTGTTGGGGGGTGCTAAAGTGAAAACCCCTTTCCCGCACGGACATTCGTGCGCCTGTTCTTCTACGCCTCGGTGGTTCTGGAGGTGCTAGCTGTACAGGCGGTGGTGGTGGCGGTGGCGTGACTGCCACGAAACGCGAATCCTCGGAGGGATCCTGCTGCTGCTGGTGAGGCGATGAATGGTGAGAGGGTGAAAAGTACCACTCATACTGGTTAAATCTAGCCTGGTAGCTGTCTGGGCCACGGTAAGGTGATCCATGGAAGGATGACCCATCTGAAATCTCTATGGGGTGAGTAGGTGTCCCAGAAGGTGGTTCAACAGGATCCGTGTCTTCATCTATATCCATTCCCTGAGCTTCAGGGAAATGGTCTTCAGGGCCCAATGGGTTAAAACCCACTGGTTCTTGAATGTAGTTTGCCGGGTTGAACCGGCCCTGGAAGACAGGAGTGGGGTCGCCAAAGGAATGGTGCGACATGGATCGCTGCAACGACAAGAAGGAGTGGTGTGAGTCTTCGGGCTCGTTCTCTGATTGCGGCCCAAAGGAATAGCGGTAAGGAGGCATAGAGCTAAATGAAGTAGATCGCCTAGTGGGTTCTGAATGGATCCTCCAGTCTCCTTGAGGACCGACACTCATGGTAGCAGAAGGAGTTCGCCGGTGTGAAGGCCCGGCCTCGTGATCGTTGGGGGCGTGGATTGGCCCCTTGCCTCGTCCTCCTCTTCGGAACCTTGGTGGCATATTTCCTGTAAAATAAATGAAAGAAAACAACAAAGAAATATAAAGGACAAAGTTAGAATTAAAAACAATTTGGATTAGCCCTAAGTTCTTTGTCTAGACTCGAAAATTTAGGAATGTGCAACTGTGTAACTGAGATTAAACACAAAAGGCTAGTGTTTAATTCACTCAGTGTTGGCTCTGATACCAACCTGTCACACCCTGATATTTCCACGTATTATCGGTGGGCCCGGTGGGGAGTATCGTGACGTAGTTGATATCATCATAGTCAAACAACACAAATTATAAATGCACAGCGAAAGCAAAAGGTATGAACCACATTACAACCGAATAAATAGTAATATCCAAGTATCACAATGGGCTGTAAAGGATCCACAGGCGGATCAAAATATAAATAGGATCATTGTTCAACAGACTTTAACATCTAGAGCTTACAAGACTTGATTATTGATGTCTGGAGTAGCCAGCCTATTTCGTATTGTACCTGCACTTAACCTTTTGGGAAAATACGTCAGTTTACACTGGTAAATACAATTAACCGACTCATTTTGAAAAGAGTTTGAGAAAAAATGGATTGAATGCACAAGGCACAAATAATCTTTTATAACTTGGGATAATTATTTAAAAATACACTTGTATACAGTTTTACATGTTTGTCGTCCATTTAGGACCCGGTTAGAAGAGCCGGTTTAACAAGATTAATAGACACACCACTTGGTATAATACCCACAAGAAGATACCCTTCTTGTGGACTACCTTTTTACATACGCATCTGTCAGGTGTATCCCTACACCCCGTGCTTAAGTCGTGGCCATTTCTAATGAATGACCGAGGATATCCAGGACACGATCATTAACCCCCCAAAGGCATTGCATCAAACAAGACAGAATAGAACGGGTTATGCATCTTTTTAATCAACATCTGATTGTACGACTTCATACCCGACCAAGCGGTATTATTATAATACCGTACCCCAAGCCCGTATAGGGAAAATAAGTTAAAAGTATTTACCTGAGCAAAGTATAAATCACAACAGCAAGTGCACGTACCTTTTACTGGGCTCCTAATCTGGAACGAAGGTTTTAGTAACCTATTAGATTCCTAACGGGTCTTAATTAAGCCTAAACTTAGACCGGTTAGTTTTAAAGAAAGGTATACGGTTCAAAACGCAAGATTAAGAGAAGACCGGATTAGGATGTGATTTAGTCCCGACAAGTTTGAAGACTTGTATAATATGGGTAAACTAAACACATTCTGGATTTTGAGGTGAAAATGATAGGGTTTGACCCGTTTCGGTCAATTTATGCAAACTAGTTACATAAACCGAACCGAACGCGAATAATGCATAACGGGTAACCAAAAGAGTCACGAACAAGTTTCCTAAGTTAATATGCTTTAAATATGTTGTGATATCAGTAGGATACCTTCTATTATGCCCAAAACGAGTTTAATCTCAAATTAAGCCCCGTAGGGGTATTTTGGTCATTTTAAAGGTTATAAAAGAGATTAAATAAAATTCTGAGATTCGGGTCTGAAGTAATCAGTAAAACTACTTAATTTAATAGGTTATATCAGTTGGTGATAAGTCTTATATGACAAAATGGTTTTAAACCCATACTATGTGTTAATACGCGTAAAAAGTCGTTTAAAGCGATTTCCGGGTTATAACAGGAAATCTGAGTTTTCTGATCAGGATATGAGTTCAAATTACTTCATTTATCATATAAAATCAGTAGCCAAAGGTTTGGTGTCTAAATGTTATGTAAAACTCATTTTATAAGCAAAAAGGGTATAATCGGTATTTACCGAATCAAGGCAATAACCTTAGGTTATGATCAGTTTAAAAATAATTAAAAATCTTCAAAAATCCCAAAATATTATATTACATCAGTGGGTAAAAGGTTTGGTGTCAAAAATTGGGTTTAGATAGGCTTTATGCTAATTACGCCGTTTAATTAATAAAAAGCTTTTTAATTACGCTATTGAGCATAACTCCTAATCTAGACCTCAAACTGATGTGAAAATTTAGGGACATGTTTATAAATCAGTAACAACGATTATTATCCTCTCACATTTCCAAAATTCTCGTTTTTAGGTCAAATGGGCATTATGGTCAATATTAAGCAATTTAACGGAAACGTGTAAACGAATCGGACAATCAACGAACCAATCACAGAGGGTTATACTATCATATAACCCGGTCCTAATGAAGCTTTAAGGCACTTCTAATTCATGCTACTACGGGTCAGAACTGAAAGTCAAAGCATAAGTCAAATTATTCGACTTTCGGCTCCGAACCAGTCCTAAACTGAAAATTGTCGGGTCAAACATGTTTAGACATGTTCTTACACTTATTACCAAGTTATATGAGTGGTAAACAGGTTGCACATCTTTTACATTGCTAATTGCGTGTTAAATAAAAAAATTAAGTTTCTGTTGACTTTTTATAACCAACTTTGACCCGACAAATGACCTAGTTAGAGCGGGAATCAGAGGGTGCCCTTTTAAGGGTTTATTGCCCACATAATTACCAACTTATAACTAGTTTCAATTTGACTAATCACTGGACCATTAGTGATTAATCGTTAAGTCAAAAATTAATTACGACGGTTTGACTTTAAGCTAATAAACTAAGTAAAACATGATTAAGGAAGGTTAAGGGAACTTACCAAGGTCTTAATTACGACCAGAGATGCTTAGGAAAGGCTCTTGTGCTCCAGAAATCTTCAGAAGTGAAGTTATGATTGAATGCTCAAAAGTTGCAAACAAGGGCCCCTTATATAGTGAGTTTAATCTCACTAGATCATGCCAAACAAGTCTACAAATGATCTTTGATGCATCCCAAGTGTCCCTATACTCTAAAAACCAGTTGGGGCAGCCCAAGGTATGCAAAACAAGGCATATAAGTCGGTTAACAAGGCTGAATAGACACCTGTCAGTGTTTTCTGTATCTGGGCATGCCAGGCGGCCCGCGTAAGGCTCTGCCTGGGCTTACGCGCCCCGTGTGAAGCCTCAGCTCAGGTTAACAAGTTTTAATTAATTGCAGTTTTGGTCCTCGGTTCTTCTAAAAGTTGTTTTACCTTTATTTCTTACATTTTGAGCCCTCTAAATTGATTTCTAAGGACTTCAAGACTTATACCAAATTTGTTAAGTCCTTGGTTATCTATTTATCACTCGAAAAGTCATAAATTTCAACGTTGACGCTTTTAACCCCTCTTATACGAATTTTATCATAACTTTCTCATACGATAACGAAACTTGGTGAAATTTTTATCATGCATTCTAGTGAGCATAATTAATTGTTACAAAGCTTCGGGTTTACTAAAAGGTCACTCAGAGGTATACTTTAAACATGTTGACACATTTAACCCCTGTAGTTTGTAATCTCTCACTTTCTTTCACAATTAGCTTCGTATGATCCATGGTTCATTCGTTTAAGGGTATAAACATCATGTAGGGTTATTGTAAAGTATATTTATCCATTGTTGACATTTTGAACCCTTATGTTCACATACTTTCCTTGTTTGTCAACTTTAGTCCTTCTAACGTAATCCTTTACACGTTTAAAGTTTATGACACGTGTCGATACATCATTGGACATGAAATTACGAGGTGTTACAGGTAGCTGGTGGGGTTTGGGTTATATATATAGCGATGTTGACTGTTGGGTTGGGTGAACCGCTTGGCTTGGCCAAACGGTTAGAATTTGAAATTTAAATGCCCCGCTATGACCTAGCCAACCAACGAATAGGAGTCGGCCACATAGGATCGCTAGCCCGCCCCACGCCCGACTTTAAACTCCCGCCCCTTGGGCCACGCCCAAACCCAAGCCCACCCGGGGTGGTGGCTTGGGCGTTTTCAGCCAACCCACGCCCCAACCCTCGCGCAGGATCCAACATTTTGACCAGATACAAATTCAATTTGGGTTTTTTACTTGCACAACGTTTGCTGCACTTTTATATTTGTCAACAAAACCTTTATTGAGGGTCCCAATGAAGCCAGCTTGTGGTGATTTTGGAGGTTCAACAGGATCATTAATTTGTTAGGAAGCCTTTGGAGATAACCACAACCAAACCTGTTAGTCAAGCGTGCAAAAGATGATTTTCTAATATTTTCAGACGAAGAGTCAGCTTGTGTACCCCCAAAGATTCAGGAAGCTTATCATGTCCAACATTATCATGTCCACAATCTACAGCAACAGAAGCTTCTAGATCCACGTCTGGCTTCGTAGATTCGACATCCATTTTGCCTTTTAAACCCCTTTAACATAATCAGACAATTAAGCATGCAAATTTGAGTGCATCTTTCTTTCACCCCATTCAATATTTATACATCCTATCGATTTCTTAGTTGTTGATTGTTGTGTAGGTGATGGTGGTGGGGCAATGGTGGGAGGGTGTGTGTGAGAGATGTAGATCGTAAAGTTTCTTGAAACAAAGGGGGTATGAATTGTTTAATAATTGTTTAATATAAATAAATGGTAAAAAGACTAATTTGCCCTCAAATAGGGTACACCTGGTTAGATTTAAAGTACATTGAAGATAAAGGACATACTTTGCAGTTTGATACAAACATAAAGGACGATTTTTGTAATTTACTCAATAAAATAAAATGAGTCTGGTTCGGTTTGATTCAATTATTAGTTATAACCGGAATCGATACTGAAATTGAAGTTATTGGTTAATCTATTTTGTTAATTATTCGGTTTTTGGTTAATCGCTTCGATTAGTTTGTCATTTTTTGGTTCAATCTGGTTAATAAACAAACCAAACATGGATTAAAATTTGTACTTAGCAATACATAGAATAGAGGTAAAAATGCATGAAATGTTAGTACAAATGCATAAAAATCGAGATATAAATACAAGAATTAGATGTATAAATATATGAAATGGAGGTAGAAAACATAAAATACATGAAATAGATGTATAAAAGCTAGAAATACATGTAAGATATGAATGGTCCAGTTTGGTTCGGTTCGGTTAACCAAAGGTACAAAAAAAACGATGACCAATCATCGGCTTTCGGTTAACTTCGATTCAGTTTCGTCGGTTTCAGTTTGGTTTTGGTTAACGGTTTGGTTATTGCTCACCCCTAACTTGTGGTCTAGTGGTATGCTATGAGGGTGTACCACCCTGAGAATTAAGAGGAGTGTCCATGTTGGATAATGGTTACGGGCGCACTATGCCTAGTGGTTGTGATTGTGGTAACGGGCGTGGAAGGTTACGAGTGGCTGTGTATTGGTTTATATGATGCATTTTACATATCTATATTGTCTTTACCAAAAAGTGGATGAGCCTTTGTATTAGTCTTCAGTTTTTTTTTAAATCATAATTGCATATGGTACTTCTATTAATGGAAGCTTAGTCTTAGATGGAAAAGATACATGCAAATGGTACTTTTAGATGGGAAAGGGACCCCACGAACGTCGCATTTATCATCAAAAGGTTAACATATAGTTAACCCCCAAAACACATTACAACCACTAAAAGAGCAATTACCTACACACAAACTAGATAACTTAAAATTACACCAATTCTACCAAGTTAAAGCAAATGCCTTCGCACAATTTCTCAGATAATGATACCCGAGTGCTTTAATTTCCTCTGTAATCCTATACAGGCTAACTTGTTTTCGATTACAAACAATCCCACCACACTTTTGTTTGGACCACCAAGCAAACTACCTTCTTCCACTGTTGCAAACCTCAGCCATACCATTGGAAGTTGAACAAGTCCCTCGCATCGAAGAAGAACAAAGATTTTGCACCAACGGGCCACCTCGTCACAAACCTTGTGGGTGACTTGACACGAAACAAACAAGTGGTTTAAGGACTCTCCTTGGACCCCAAAAAAAGAACAAAGCAAATATGGAACCTTTATATTACGTTTAGCAAGCGACACCATTGTAGGAAGATGATCCAGCACCAATCTCCAGGACAAGAAAATTAACCTTAATCAGATGCCATTTATTCTATTCGAATTCAATATGCAGACTAGACCGGTTTTTAGATTGCACAAGGGCTCTAAGGCTCCAAACTGAGAATGGACCCGATGGCTCCAATGCCCAAGACCACAAGTCATCCTCCCTTGATAACAACACTAAGTTAAGAAAGGCTGGTAGAAGCTCAAGCTCCTTTTATTCTTCTTGAGACCACAATTATCCGAGCCACTGAACATTAAATGACCATACCCCATTAGACAATGACGTCCGCTCCGCCATCATGACTTACTTGCTTTGCTCCAGCGAAAACAACAACGGAAATTCTACAAACATCGGTGTATCTAAAAGGCACCTCTCCAACTAAAACAAAATGTTATGGCCACAACCTGGAACACCACGAAACAGGCCCAAGAGTTCAATACCCAACACTACAAAGTCCTGTTAAATATTATACACCTACTTCCAAAGAATTGGGATGGAGATTTGGTTTCTCCATAGTGCACTCTTGTCAACTTTAAATCTCCACCATCATTTTGCCATCCACACCAAATTTGTTTCATGAAAAGATCCAATACCTAAACCAGCACATTCCTTTAGAGCCATAATATTGTTCCATGCCACCTAATTTATCTTAGGCTGATCCCGGGAACCTTCCCAAAAAAATATCTTCATAATCACTCAAAGTCCCTTTTAACTTGCAACAAGGCCTTATGTAGCAAAAAGAAATATGTAGGCTATGAATTAAAAACCAATCAAATCAGTGTGATCCGGCCCCCATAAGATATGGTATTAGCCTTCCTAATAAATAAATGCTTCCTGAAGGTATCCACTAGGGGTGTGCATAAAACCGAATTAACCGACCCATAACCATATTAACTGAAAAAACCGAACAAAATAAAACGAATTGAAAAGAAAACCGATGGGTCAGTTGATGATTTCCTAAAAACCGATATACATGGATCGGTTATGGTTATGGTTTTAGGCCAAAACCAACCCAAACCGACCCATGCACACCCCTAGTATCCACTACCAACTACCAATGTTTTACAAGGTTCATATTGACCCCACTGACAAGCCCAGGCACTGAAAAAGGGAACGACCAAACACTACACCAAAGAATACTCGCCATTGTAAACAACTGATCATCATTCACACCTACCCCAAAAAGTATGCTTTTAGCAAGATTCCCCTAAAACCTAACACAAGGTAGAAACATAGAAGAATCCTACCCCAAGTTACAAGCATTGTCTAAAAACCATTCCCCAATGAAAACCACATCATATGCGTAAAGAAAGTGAGTTAAGTTAGGGCCAATAGAGGAACACGATAAACCTTTAAAAATATTGATGGAACAAACTCGCTTGATAATCCCGGACAATGCCTCCATATCAGTAATGAACAAAATTGGGGACAATGGGTCGCCTTGTCCAAGTCCCCTATTGTAACGCTTCGCATATTTGTACTTTCCCTATTTAGAAAGTATTGTTGTATTTCTATTTTTGAAAACTTTTACTCATGTTGTAATCTATTTCATTTCAACTTTGTAATCCGAAACTATTGATCATAATGAAAATTCAAGTATTTTACTCACATTACTGTTATCCATGTTAGACTTGTTTGCATGTTTATACTCAAAATCAATGTTTCAAACACCATTATACATGTTTCACATTTGCACGATAGACATTTATGTTTGTTACACGTAAAACCAGCTAAAACGCACCAAATAATCAAACTTGAACCTTCTAGAGGAAGGGAAGAACCCTCTCACACAAAAGGCTCCCTTTCGTGCGACAGGTGCCTGTCGCCCCAACCTCCCTATCGCTCGAACATCCTGTGACAACTGGCAAAAATAATGGTAATTCCGTATAACCTAAATACTTGGTTTAACGTTTAATTACATTCATTATGATTTAATTATTGCATGATTAGGTCGTATAAAGTCTAGCAATCATAGGACGTGGTTAAATATGCTAAACGATATTAACACAATCGCCACGTCGCGAGAAAACTGCAAACTACGTCCTAATTACGTTCATCAATCCCATGATCCATGAACTTTACTACAATCTAAAAACAAGTTACAACATATATGTGATTTTTGTAAAAATTAAAGACCATGATTTTTACTAAGAATATGTTAAAAAAGGTGGTCTTAAAAAGTTGTTTAAAAGAAAGAACAACATGGAAATTTTCTTAAGAAATAATATGTTTTTTATGATCTTGTTAATATAATCTAAAAATGACACCATATATATTTTTAGAAGTGTGTTTAAAAATATACAAAAAGTTCATAGAATAAGGATATTATTAGTAGGATTCTTCATGCAAAGTTGATGGAATGAAACTTGGTTTGGATGGATCATGATTAAGGGTGCTAAACATGCTTAAAAACGCGTTTTAAAACATGGGGAAAACGCCATAGTTTAGGGAAAACTATGGCGAAATTTATCTAAAATATTAATCGCGATTAAAAAGAGATTAACGAGTTGATTAACATGGTTAATCATGATTAGTAAACTTAATTGTGATTAACGACCCAAATCATGATTATCCAAACCCTAATGACGATGGTTAAGTCTTAACCATCCAAGAGTTTATATAAACTCAAAAAGATATTTTTTTAACATAAAAGGAGTAAAATTATAAGTATAACAAATAAATATAATTTTTTTAGAAAATTATATGTATAAACTTCAAATACTTTATTTGGTGTATAAAGTGTGTATATTATGTGTATGTATTAGCTTTAGGAATACATACAAAAATGTTACGTACAATGCACATGAAAAATATACACCTACACCACGACGAAAACCTCACGAATATTCGCGAATATAACAACGGTTGCGAACCTTCACGCTTACTAAAAATATACACTCGTGTGATACCAAAACGCAAGGCGCGAACAGCGGACGACGAATCTCGAATGACGGACATCAGATGACACTTTATGCTTCGTCGGCGAAACGAGCAATTTCGACACAAAAGTTATATAAACCGAACATTATGACAAGTCTAAAATAAAATATTTTAGACACTTAACATATAATACCGACAATGAAAAACCGAAAAGTTTAATGCGGAGATGACACTAAGAGTAATTATAAAAGTTACTAGCATAATTAGTAAAAGATTACTAAAAACGCTTGAATATAAATATTGGGCTAAAGTATAAAACATTGGGCTTAAAATAACATAAATATTGGGCTAGGCCCAATATCCATGGGCAATAGCCCGTTTCCATAAACACTAAAATAAGCCCACTTATGAAAAATAACATGGGCTAGGCCCAAATACAATTATAAAATGGGCTAAGCCCAATAACTTAAAGTCATGGGCTAGGCCCAATGACAAAATGCAAGAACAAAGCCCAATAACACTAATGGTGGGCTAAGGCCCAATGAAAAATACATATATTTTTCTTTGTAAAAATATGTTGTAAAAATACATTAAAACTACGGTATACCTACACGTATAAATACGGTATACCGCACGTATAAATACGGTATACCTACACGTATAAATACGGTATACCACACATATAAATACGGTTTACCTACACGTATAAATACGGTATACATATACATATACATATAAAATACGCAAATACATAGCGATGTACTCATGCACACCTGTTGAAGCGTACACTCACAAGGGATACCGTATACGTACATTAACATATATACGATGTTAAAAATAAATATTTTTAACAACTATGTCTTGAGAAGATATACATATACATATATATATTTGGGAAACAAATATATACCTAAAACAAACCGATCATACGTATACATGTGAACGCCGTTCACCGAACTTAAAGATGTATATTTTTGAGGAATATATATTTCATACAACAAACATGCGTCGTGCACGGCACAAAGACGCTATGGGACTCGGTCCACTTATACTTGTACGACATAAGGACTTATACATGCTATACCCACATATACTCGTGCGAAGCACGGATACTTACTGTTGGGATTAAACCCTACTAGAGGAACAGATAATGAAAGCCAAAACTGGTTCACAACAGTGGATTCATAATAAGCAGTTGTTTATACTAAACTTCTCCATTGAAAGTGATTATAACGTCTAATGGTCCTTTATCCACTGTCCGTATACAACAGCTGTTGTTCTTCTAACTACTGATGAAGCCCTGAAGACTGCTAAGAAGTCAACACTGCTGGTTCTATCTACTGATGACAAAGCACTGCCCACTCAAGGACTGATCAACTTTGAGGAAAGCACTGATGGAAGAAGATAGCAGTAGTTTAGTGTATTACTTGTCTTATGTAGAATCGGTGGTTAAGAATAGCAGTTTTGTATAAGAATAGTTGTTACAGGTTGTTAGGCTGTTAGACGTCGCTTTCATGGTGACGTCAGCTGAGATGCCTCAGTGGTTTTGGTTTGCCTATAAATGGAGCAGTACCCTGTACTGTTACATTTGATCATTTTGAGTGAGTTCTTCTCCTCAATTCAATCCTTTCATCTTGTGCAACCAACTATGAAGTATCAGGCTGAGGGGGAGTTTAGTTTATAAGCTTGCATTGTAATCTTTTGCTTTGATTTGTAATCTTTCGACTTAATGGAAAAGCAAATGTTTATCAAAACTTTCTCTCTTCGATTGTGTTTACAAAGTTTGTTATTCATTTCCGCTGCACTTTACATTCTTCCATATTCATTCATAGTTCAAATCATACAAACAAACACAATCATGAGGGCCTCCGATCCTAACAATTGGTATCAGAGCCTGGACAGTCAAATTCGATCTAACAATCAATTTGACATAAAAGTTCAGCTCAAAATTCATTGATATCAAGGTTGATTGTATTCAGTTGAAAAACAGAGTAACGAGTAATCACGTTTAAAGTGGCTATTCAAAAACTCTGTAAAACAACCAAGATGTCATAAGACACACAAATTTCATACAACAAGTGACGTCATGCATAAATCACCTATAGTTCTCAGATCTGGAAATATATCTGATAACTGTGGTATAATTAGTTACGAAAATTGATTTCAATTGTTGTTTTGAAGTTCGTGGTGTTTTCATCATGTTTGTTGCTAAAGTGTGTACCTCATGTCAACAAAACCTATGTTTGATTAAATAACATTAGTGTTTTTGTTAACATTAAAAGAGGGATATTAAAACTTTAGTTACAAGATCTTATGTGTTGAAAAACAGGTTGGGAAGAAGGAACATCACAAAAACTCAAAAGTGTGTTTATCTCAAAACTTTTGAAGTCAAAAGAAAAGAGTATAAATATAAAACACTTAAGAGTCAAAAAATTGGGGTAACAATGGTCATTGGGCAACTGTGTGCATTCATTGGTTCAGGAAAAGGTTCAGGTAACAATAGTATTTCCAGTGAATAAACTTACAAGAGGACTAGACAAATCTTCAGAAACATCACATGGTAACAAAGTCTAGAACAGGGTTTTCAAAAACTTATGTGTTCATGTGTCCTTATTTTTGCAATCAACTGATAAGAAAATGGTACAAAACAGTGGTCAAAATGTATTTACAATTTCATACTACTTTTGTCAAACCACTGACTATTTTCATAAAATTGAGAATGATATGATTATGAGTTTATTGGAAATTTATACCAGATCCTTTTGGTGTTGTTTTTAGAAAATCCTTTAATTATTTTTCTGGAAAAGGATTTTCTCAAATAAAGCAGGATATATTATTCTTTATTTTTCTTTAAGAATAATATAATTTTTGTACTTTTACTGGTTTTTGATAGTAAAAGTTTCATTCTCCTGACAGGATTTAGACCCTTTATTTTTTTTTTCTGTTTTTATCCTCGAAAATGGATCAAAAGGAAATGGTGTATATGTCAAGGTTAAGGTCATGTCAACTCAAGTTTAGTTTTATCACAGATCAAAGACTGGTTGCTAATAAGTTTTTAAACACTGGGATACTAAACCACTGTCATAATTCTATAAAAGTTTCGAGATCTGAAATTGACATGTGGCAAAACCTTGAATGAAAATTCTCAAAACAGTTGCTGACATACTAGCCTTCCAAATCATTACCATTACCCTTAACCACTGTTTTGTTCAAACATCTGCTTCCTAAATATTGTCCACTGCTGAAAGTCAACCACTGACCTTTCATTTTCTTTGCAAGCACTGATGCTCAAAATCAGTGTCTTATCCACTGATATGCTATCCACTGTTAGTGAAAATCATCCACTGCTCTCATATTATTACCGTTGTAACCAATGATATTTGTTTCATCAGTGGTTCTCCTAAAACAACTGTCCTCCATAATTCATCTTTTCATCAGAGGTTGGCACGTGGTCAGTTCTTAGCCATCAGATCTTTGTAACCGCTGCCACATCAGCACTTACTTTTTCCCTAAATAAAACCCTGATCAAAACCCCCAAACAGGGTTTTACACTGTCGAATTGAATTCCAAAAATTCTCTTCTCAAAGCAGTTTCCAACCTCCATTTCAAATCATTCTTCGTCATTCTTCGTCTTTCCAACCTCCATTTCATCAAAATGACGAAATCAAAGTCAAAATCATCATCATCTTCCAAAGAGGTCGCTCAAACGGCCGCTGAACCCATTGAAATCCCATACAAATCCCCTCACAATTACTTGGGTCTACTCACAAAACCCACCAACAACCACACCTTCGATTCAATCATTGATATTCTCTCAACATCAAAGTACAAAACTTTGTTAATAACTGATGCTCCAATTTATCAACAAACCCAGAGAGAGTTTTGGAAAAATGCTACCCTTGAAAAACAAGGCGAGACCGTCATTGCCATCAACTCCTCTATACAGGGTAAAGCGATTCAGATTACTCCACTATCAATTTCAGAAGTTTTTAAGCTCGACGATCAGAAAGGTAAAACTACTTTTCCCAAAAACGAGTTGAAAACTGATTTTCTGAAAAAAGGGTATGCAGAACAAACAAAAATAGATACCTTACAAAAAGGTTATTTCCCTTTTGCACCTAGGTTTTTATTCCACACACTTTTGATGTGTATCTCAAATAAAACAACTGCTTTTAACGAAATACCATTGAAGATCCAATGTCTGGGTTATGCTATTTTAAATAATGAAAAGTATAACTATTCCCAGGAGATCTTTAATGACTTGGTAAAAAATGTTGATAGCAAATCATTTTTACTTTTTCCAAGATTTCTAAGCTATTATTTTAAACAAAAATTTGGAAAGGAAAATGAAAATTTGCTCAAACAAGGTGTTTATTTTCAAATAAAAGGTTTAAAACCTGAAACATTCACTAGAATGTTAACACCTTTAAAAACAAAAGCAGGGGTGCCTGAGCAGAATTTAGCAGTTACCACTGCTCCTCAGGTATCAGCTGTTGAGCCCACTGCTCCAGGTGATCATAGCAGCACAACCACTGCTTTGAAACCCACACCTGCCATCACCAAAAAGGCTAAAAAGAAATCATCGAAAAAGACCATCAAACCATCTAAAAAGGCAACTCTGGAAGATGAGATCCAAGAGTTAATGCCAGTGACAACACAATTGTCACCACAAACCACTGCTGCTACTTCCTCACAGCAGTTGGTAGAAAGATCTCCACCATTGCCTCAAACTCCTCCTGCATCCTCACAAAAGGATCAGGTTGTAAACACAGGGACCCCACAATATGAAGCTCTAGACCCAATCGGATCCATCTTCCTCAGTCCCGATCCCAAGGATATGTCTCTTTCAACACCCATACCTTCACCAATCACATTGCCACAATCCATAATACCTTTGTTGCATGCAGTTGCTATAGCTCAGACACAAACCAGTTCCTCTCTATCACCTATCACTGAGAGTATACTCCCATAAGTGACTGGGTCTGATGCTACTACTCCTGCTATCCCAGCAACAACTGAGGAGGTTACACCCCTTGAGTTACAAGTAACTCTTGGTGGTAGTTCAAGTGGAGCAGCAACTACAAGTGATGGATCAACAGATCTGCATTTGGACAGTTGTTTCATTAGTAAGACTCCCTTGAAGGCAATTTCTTCTATAGCACCTCTGGTAACCACCAATGGGTTTGTTTTAACCACTGGTACCCTCAAAAGGTTATCAGGTGTTGAAGAGAGAAGACCCCAGAATCAAGAACAAGGGGCATCAATGGGTGATTTTTGGGACTCAGTTCCTAAGTCACACATTGGTACAACCACTGCTGGTGGGGAATCAGATGATCCCATTAACGTGGGTGATGATTTAAAATATCAGGAATTGACGGCCAGAGTTGAAAAACTTGAAACATCAGTTGCTGAAATAAAGGATATGGTGCAACAGCTGTTAAAAGCTCAAAAAGCACAATCCACTGCTGTTCCAGCTCAAGCACCTGCACAACATGCACCTGCTGCAAATGAGCTATGGAATGTATTTCAATCCCTGCTTGAAAAAAAAAACAAATGGTAGATCAACAACATGAAATACATGTAAAAATGCTGACAAACATGGTGGAGTCAAGATTTAAAGATACTCAAGCAAACATCAAAGCTATCAAGGCTCATATCCAAAGCACCACTGGAAAAGTTCCCCCCACTATCCTCTTCATGGATAACCCCCTTCCAGGTAATGCCAAAAAGGGGGAGAAAATCAAGCAGTTGAAGAAGAAGGGAATTGAGCATTGAACCGGAAAAAGAAAAACAGACATCTAAACCTTAAACCACAAAATCTCAAACTTCCATCCAAACAGCTGATATGTCAGTGGTTTCAAGAACTGCTTGTCAAACAGTTGCCATCTCTTCAACACACACCACTACAACACGCACTACCACTGCCCTACCATCACAACCTAAAACTACATCACAACTCACCAAATTACAACCTGCTCAAAAGCAGAAGACATCTACTGACACATCAGTAGTTGTAATGTCAACAGAGGTTGAAACACCAGTTGTTTTAACAGCTGTTTGCCAGTCATCCACCACTGCTCTCATCAATATCACATCACCACCATCACCTCCTGCTAAAAAGTAGAAGACATCAGATGTTACAACATCTGTTGTAATGACAACAATGAGTCAAACACCGGTTGTCTCAACACATGTCGTTCCAAAAATTTACACCAGAAAAAGACAAACAACTCAGGCAGGTGATGACAAATATGATCCTATGGCTGCAAAATATCCACTGGAACCTAAAGCTGTAAAAAATGAGATGAGACAATTCTACACTGAGGATGATCTTTCAAAAAGGAGATTTCCTTCTCTCATAGGCTTCATAGTACCAGAAAATATGGATGAATATCTCGAGATCAAAGTAAGGCAAGCTAAGATAAGAGCCAAAGTTGAATGCAAAGATCAAGGTGATGAAGCCATCTCAGAAAGAATGGAATTCCTGCTCACTAAAGTTAAACAGATGGAAGACTATGCAAGAGATCTAAGCAAAGAAATGTCAAATTTACCACCCAAAGCAGATCTACGAAAAGAAATGAGAAACGAATATCTTGCATATATCATGAGAGAAAAAATTTATTCAGCTGAAGAAGTACAATTCAAAGAATGGCCAATAGTTGCATTAAAGTATGAGGCAAACATAATTGAAAGAATTAAAACTGATCCAACCAAGAAGAGGAATGCTCCGAACTGGAGAAAATACAAAAAGCTCATTGCTGATCTTACTTCTGAATACAAAAGAAAGAAACAGGAGCTGGTGGATGCAAACGTTGGAGATGCTGAATCCATAGCAAAATGGACAAAGCAGTATACAGATGAGGCTTATGTAAGGCTCAAGAAAAGGAGGATAATGGTTTCTGACACTCCTAAGAAGCCTGACTACAAAAAGCCACTGATCAAAACCTCTGAACCACTGATCACAACAGCAGATACCTCAATCATTGTGATAAACCAAGAAAAGAGGAAACAACTGACTAAAGCAGAGGAAAAAGAAAAAGAAGCTGAGTATTTTGAAGAAGCCATCAAGAAAATGGCTTTAGATAAAGACAAATCAGCAAAGCTTCAAGTCCATGCCAAAAAGGTTTTGAATCAATCATCATCACCAAACACATCAGCAGATATCTCAGACAATGAGCTAGATCAACAAAAGAAACAAGAGCAGATTGACAAAGAAGTTGCAGAAGACATAGCTGCAGCAAATGAAGTCATAGAAAAAGCTTTCAAACGAATGTCTGAAGCTCAGGATACTGCTTTACAAATTTTCACAAGGCCGGAATCTCCAAGCTCATCTGTAAATAAATCTCTCCCAAGAAACCCATTGGGTTCAAAAATACTAAAGTGGCTCTCTGATCAAAAGACCCATGTATTGACCCTGATCAGATCTAATGGTGAAATGAAGTACATATCAAGGAAACAAGCACTAAGCCTTGGTGTTGAAGATCTACAAGATCTCCTTGAACTTTCATTGTGCAGGGATGAGGAAGACTTAAGTTCCAAAGACTTTGAAGCAGAATTTAAAAGACAAGCTAGTGAACTTCTGATGAGGAATAAAGATCCAAAATAATGAAGTGTTTTGGCATTATCTGTTCCAGGGGGAGATTGTTGGGATTGAACCCTACCAGAGGAATAGATAATGAAAGCCAAAAACTGGTTCACAACAGTGGATTCATAATAAGCAGCTGTTTATACTAAACTTCTCCCTTGAAAGTGATTATAACATCTGATGGTCCTCTATCCACTGTTCGTATACAACAGCTGTTGTTCTTCTAACTACTGATGAAGCCCTGAAGACTGCTAAGAAGTCAACACTGCTGGTTCTATCTACTGATGACAAAGCACTGCCCACTCAAGGACTGATCAACTTTGAGGAAAGCACTGATGGAAGAAGATAGCAGTAGTTTAGTGTATTACTTGTCTTATGTAGAATCAGTGGTTAAGAATAGCAGTGTTTGTATAAGAACAGTTGTTATAGGTTGTTAGGCTATTAGACATCGCTTTCATGGTGACGTCAGCTGAGATGCCTCAGTGGTTTTGGTTTGCCTATAAATGGAGCAGTACCCTGTACTATTACCTTTGATCGTTTTGAGTGAGTTCTTCTCCTCAATTCAATCCTTTCATCTTGTGCAACCAACTATGAAGTATCAGGCTGAGGGGGAGTTTAGTTTGTAAGCTTGCATTATAATCTTTTGCTTTGATTTGTAATCTTTCTACTTAATGGAAAAGCAAATGTTTATCAAAACTTTCTCTCTTCGATTGTGTTTACAAAGTTTGTTATTCATTTCCGCTGCACTTTACATTGTTCCATATTCATTCATAGTTCAAATAATACAAACAAACACAATCCTGAGGGCCTCCGATCCTAACACTTACAAAGGGCGATGCCCGTTCTAACACATTATGAACTCAAGAAGTATATATATATATATATATATATATATATATACACTAAACAAACATACGAAACAAATGCCAACATATCTAAAATACACAAGTGTTCCAAAAATAAAATGTATACAATCACGTTCAAGATGAACAACGAGTACAAGGTCTAGAAGAGACCGACGTGTCTAACGAGTTATAACCCTTGTAGGTTAACTCACCCTTACGGAACACAGTTGCTAGAACTTATTGATGGACGCAATACTGTGAGTTCATGTCCACCTTTTCTTTTAAACGTTTTCGTTTTTATAACTCTCGGGGGGAAATACATGTTACTTTGGTTTGGTTAAGCTACAGAATGAATTAGTAGATCATGTGCGAATAGGCTGATACTTAAAGCACCATTAATCTTGTTTAAGACCACCGAACAAAGGGGGTAGATCTATCGGGTACAGGGCGAGCCCTACTCATGGGTCCTTGTGTGGCCACATGGAGTTTCCTTTGTTACCCTCGCCGGGTGGACCGGTACTAAATCACTTACGGGTTGGTGGCTTCCTTTGTCGGCACACATATTAATGTCCTAGCTACACAATAATGATCAACATGTTCATTGACGTTTTACATACCAGATTTCGATACCCAAGCTTTCAAATGTTTTAAAGATTCATTTGATGCTTACGAACTTAAAACCCATGAACTCGCTCAACTTTTGTTGATGTTTCCAAACTTACATGTATTTCAGGTAACTAAGTGGATCTTGGTGCAACGAATTATGAAGTTTCAAGTTTACTATGAAGACATGTCATCCGTATTTTGGAGGGTTTGATCCATATATCCCGTCTTCGAACGGGACACATGATGCAAAACCTCGTTATTTTAAAAACTTTATTTTGAACAAGTCTTGTTTGTAAAACTTATACACTTATGTCGTCTTTTGCTACAAAACAAATTATAACTTGTATCTTTACATTATGGAATGGATGAACATCGTGTATGTTTTATATCATATAGTTTGTTTACTTACATCGTATGCTATGGAAACCGATTAAGTCACACTACGCGCTTCCGCCTTTGACACGGGTGTGACAGGTTGGTATCAGAGCTTCTATTGTAGTGAACCAGGATTCCTTCTCGAGTCTAGTCTACAATCACTAGGATCCTCTCATGAAAAAAGTTTTACAAAATGCATGGTTTTCATCGAATACACAAAGCACAAGATCCACTACCCAAAACGTATTTCAAAAATGAATAAATAAACAATGCAAGGACATTACTTGGGGCTTAGTCTATGTGGGATAGATTTGATAAGGCTAGATCGATTCGCACAAGCTAAGGTGGTTATATTTGACAAACATATATTTATACATACATACATACATACATATATATAAGTAATGAGATTATTTATTGATATATATACATATGTGTTGTACGAATTATTTTTGCCGGGGTACTATGGCTTCATCTGCTAGTATTGGTAGTTACTACGACGCACTCATCCAGACAAGGAAGATGAAGTACTCATCTTGAAGGTGCTCCTCTAGTTGCTATTGTTATGAATTCTCTATATTTCTATTTCGTCTAACGTCATATTATTCCACGAGTAATGATAACGGGCGTTGGCGCGTGGACCATCACGAAAATCCACTCTATGTTGAAGGTATGTAGACATTAGTGTCCCCTCTCTGACTGATCGTCTGCTTTGAATGAGAGAACGCTAGGGTGACCATGCAAGGTAATTTATTATTACGGAGGCCCACGTAATAACAACTTGTAGTGCATGGGAGTCCTGGTGGGGTCTGCGGGTCAAGTTAATGATCACTATCCATTCGAAATTCTTAAGATTGTTCAAGTTTCTATCTAGTAGAACATTAACCAGGGTAGTTACTATAACACCCTACGATACTGGAAGACCACACGTATTTGTTCGCACCGAACATTCGATCTATATCACGAGTCGGTTGAGACTAGTCATCTAAACAAACGAAAGTTGTTAGCCACCTAGGGAGTAAGTTTCCTCAACATTCTAGGATTCTTGTGCATGGGTTGGCTCCTTGGTGTCTATGGCACCTTACCCTATCTTAGTTATTGGAAATAGTTAAAACAAACTCCGTCTTTTGACAGTGGTCTTGTCTCAAGGGATGGTATGGCATGAGCCATACTGCAACTCTCCCTTTGCATTTTATTTGACATCTATGGAAATTATAGCAATCTCATTGGAGCTCGTGGAGCTCAAGGGATATCAACGTATTCGTCACATGGGATAAGGCGATGAAGGATTTACCTACTCTGGACGATCGAGATCCATCAAGTATGGAATAAATGCTGTAAGATTTGAGATGACCGGTTGACGAATTATTTCTTTTCCACTTAGATATATGACCGATACACGTAAGAGGTACTACGTATTTGGGATTGCGACTATTCACGTCAACATTATTTTAGACTTGCATGAACAATGCGATCTTGAGGTTTTTTTTATAACCGACTGCACTCTTAATTCTTAGGTGCATGATAGACTATATAAATCCAAATATATGTCAAGGTTCTCTTAATATGGAACATTAAAAAGGAACATGGCGCTGAAAGGGAAAGTCTACACCCAAACAGGGGTTAGCTAATTAGCAACTCATAAATGAAGTCGAATTAGAGCTTTGATGGTACAACCCGAGGTTGCGGAAACTGCACAACATGAGGTTATTAAAACGACACTAGTAATGGTACTAATGGTACCAGTAGATCAAGCGGTTCATATCCCAATAGACTGGGAACAAGTGTCAATGCCACACCCGCAGATGCGATCACACAAGGTTTAATTCTAAGGCTTTCCTGGACTATAAGTCGTGAGACCTCGTTGGTACAAGGGGTATGGTAGGTTCTGTCCGCTAAATATAGACAATGAAGTGTCGTGCTAGTAAACGTACTCCGGAGTAAACGATTAGGTAAACGAAGAGTCTCTTGTTGAATACGGCATTTACTTGGTGGAATCTCCAGGTACGAACTTTAAGGAGTGATACCGCAAAAAGGTTATCATGAGAAGGACTCTAGGATCTTATGCGAGAAGAGTATTTCTCGCTGACTGAAATTCAAAGGTTGGAAACCGAATTCTAGAACTAGATCGTGATCGGAGCCAATGTTATTGGTTACACTCGACGACTCCAGGATCTCTCAAGGGTTAATTCTTATTAATAACACCCGAATTCAAACTTATCGAATGCTACAGTTAGGGTTTAGCTCATGAGATCCAAAGAAGATCACATCACCCGACCCTAACTAGATCACTCAGATAGTAACCCTCATAGATAGTCTCACCAAGGAGGTGGTGAGGATGGGGAAATTGTCGAAGAAGGGTGCTAAGAGAAAGAGAATGCATGTGAAATCTACTGGATATGGGATGCAAAGGTTCTCACACCTTAAGAGGTGTTCGAGAGTGAGTAACAAATGAGAGTTAACTCCCGCGAGGAGCGAAACGAAGGCAATTGCTGCCATAGACAATGATGACACCCAGAAGTAAGCTGGTAACTTGCCAAAATCTTAAAGGTGATAAGTGAAACTTTCATCATAAGGGCACTTGCGAAAGTGCCAAGAGTAGAAGTATGGTGAGACCGGGCATAAACTAGAAACTATTAAGGTAGTATTACTCAAGAAAGAACAAGGAGGTTTTAAGTGTGGCATAAAGGCCACTTCTAACACGAACGTCTTAAGAATGAAAAACTAGTGAACAAGTGTGTGAGTAATTAGCACTATGGATATTTCACAAGATTTCGATGTCATCACGAGTACATTCTACCCTACTCGTATTATGTTCTTTTGATACCAACGCCGAGCTTAGCTAGTGTCTTTAGGTGTTAAGAATATACACAAATTAGAGTCATGAAAGTTAGACACACTTTACCCTATCCAGTTAGCTAATGGGGAATTAGCTGAATCAGGTAGAATCAGTAAGGGTCACCGGTATGTTCCATATCACCCAACATTTCACATCCATATCGTTTGATACCGGTGTCAATTTTTCACCTCATCTCCATAGAATTTAAAAATACACTTGGCCAGATTCGAGTAAACTAGACGTCCCCTCATTAGGATTGGAAACCGGTAAAATTAGTTGAGTCGGGAGAAGGTGTAGAAGGATGCACACCTAAAAGTTGGAGCACGAAATTTCACTATAGATCCTTTACCCGTTCATTTGCGTAGTTTCGACGTAGTGGTCGGCATGGGCTGGTTGCCCGAGAATTGGGCGGAAGTGGTTTATCATAAGAAAACCATTTGTATTCCCCCCTACCAAAAGAAGATATGCTTAAAGTATATGGGAAGGAGAGCGAGGCGCCCTTACAGATCATAAACTTCCTGAAGGCACAAGAATGCCTACAAAAAGGTTGCATAGCCTTCCTAGCCCATGTAGTTGAAGAGAAAACCAAGGAGTCTAAGTTTGAAGATATACACGATATGAAGGAGTTCCTGAAGACTTGCCTGGATTACCTCCGCAATGACATGCCGGGTTTCGCATGGAGTTGGTGCCAGGAGCCCCACCCATGGCGAAATCTCCAAACTAAGTAGCTCCATCAGAAATACAATGACTATCTACAAGGCTCAAGTTTTTACTCCAAGATTGATTTGAGATCGGGGTACCACCAGCTGAGAATACAAGGAGAAAGCATACCTAAAACAACTTTCAGAACTCGTTACGTGCATTATGAGATTCTTGCTATTCCATTCGGCTTAACTAATACACTGGCAGTGTTCATGGACCGTGTGTGTATGTCGTATTTGGATAAGTTCGTGATCGTATTTATTGATGATATTTTAATATATTCCTGATCAAAGGAAAAACATGAGCAACATTGCAAGCTATTTTAGAGCTTTTGAAGAAGGAACAACTCTATGCAAAGTTTCCTAAATGCGAATTTTGGATTCGCAAAGTGCAATTCCTAGGTCACGTGGTGAACGAGAACGGGATACATGTTGATCCGGCTAAAGATTGAGGCAATCAAGAACTGGGAAGCGCCTAAGACCCCTACTGAGGTACGACAATTTTTGGGATTAGCGGGATATTACAAACGATTTATAGAGAACTTTTCAAAAGTTGCTCAACCGCTAACATCCTCGACACAAAAAGATAAGAAGTTTGATTGGGGCGAAAAACGAGAGGCGGCTTTCCAGCTACTAAAAGATAAACTATGTGACGCGACTATTTTATCCTTACCCGACGGTGCCGATGATTTCATGGTATATTTTGATGCATCGCATAAGGCTTAGGTTACGTTGTCACACCCCAACCGATGGCGGAATCATCGGGGCGCGACACTGAGCGAAACAGATTGTCCATGAGTATCCATAACAACTATTAATTACCAGATACTTAAAACGTCATGTCCCATACCATAACATATCTAAATAAAACAGTTATTACAAATAATTGTCTCACAGACAAATACTGATCCGACAACTCAAAATTTAAAATAGACAATTTGTTTATTTGTTTCTAGACTCTTTCCTAGCCTTGATTTCATCACACAGCAAACCAAGCATTCTAGCATCTTAAGCACCTGCCACATACGTTAAAGTAAAAGTCAATACACATAGTGTAAAGGTGAGCATACAAGTTTAATAATATAATAGAGTTCGAAATCGTTTACGCATAACCAGCACGTACAATGTGTGATACGAAGCAGGTAAGTTATCGACAAGATCCTATCAATACCAATGACTGCGGGTCGACTGCGTAAGGCAGTTCACAACACATATTCACCACTGCGAATCATGTGATTAATTGTCCTTAACAACCCCTGAACGAACAGGTGCTGAGTCCAAACTATAGTACTATCGTTGCTAAGGCAGGTAGACAGCAATCTATGTGTAAACATAACAAGAAAGCATTCATCGAGTCACGTATAACATGCAGTAGCGGTTAGCGTTAAAGTATCGCGTAGTCTGTTTGAAGTGATTTAGAATAAGTAACGTATGTAACACCCAAAAGTGCGTAAGCAAAAAGGGTTCGATTATACTCACAGCGATGAGAGTTAATGGATTGAAGGGAGCGCTAGATTGAGATTAGCCTGTTCAGAACGATAGCATAAGCGATAAGCGGTGCATAAAAGGGTGCAAAGGAACCAAGTGTTGAACAGCAACCCGATCGGATGGCTACCCGATCAGATGTCAATCTGGTCGGATGGTCATCCGATCGGATGGCCATTCGGTCAGATTGACATCAAGTCTGGTTAAGATGTGTTTGTGTATGATGGTTTGTCTTTTGAAGTTTTCATTGTAGCATTTTGAAAACAAAGAAGTATCTCTACCCTTCAGGTCGGTCGATCGGACGGCGGTTCGATCGAACGACGATCCGATTGGTGAGGCTTCTCAGTTGAGAACAAGTTCACAGCAGGACGGTCACTCAATCGGATATCAATCCAATCGGATGGCATTCTTGTGTATTGAACATGTTGAAAATTGTTTAAGTATCAAAGTTCCAATCGTCACATAATCGGATGGTCGGTCGATCGGATAGCAATCCGATCAGACGGCATTCCGTTCAACGTCCAGAGCCTTGAATGTTTGAATAAAAGTTTAAGTGTGGGACCAAGGTGCAAGCCGATCGGATGGCTGTCCGATCGGATGGCTGTCCGATCGGATGGCTGTCCGATCGGATGGCAATCCGATCGGACGATAATCCGTCCACAGCCTGATCGTCTTGACACTTGGTTGTTTCGTTAGTTTGTATTTTTGATTCGAGACGATTTGATATCATGCCAAACAACAGAACCCTCGCCAAGATTCAAGTAATCCGATCGGACTGGAATCATCCTAGTCCGGTCAATTGACTGTTCGGGACGGTGGTTCATGTTTAACCCGAAATCGGTTGTCCTTTAGATAGAACTCAGATCTTGAACCAACACATCACTAAGAAAGAGTAGAAGATCAGAACAAGCTCCGATTCTATCGGTTTTGAGTGCATTGAGTGTAAAAGAGTTGAAAGAAGGTTAGAAACCATCTTTCAATCCTTTTTACATGGAATACGTTCAGATCTATGCAAGATATTTGTTTATTCATGTGGAAGTCGTCCAGATCTAAGTTGTTCTTGGTGGATTGAAGCCAAAACATGAAGTTCATAAGAACACCATGATGACATCATCCTAGAACACCTCAAATCCACTGATTTCACGGTTAAAAGTTGAGATTTAAAAGAGAGAATGATGAAGAAGTGTGTGTAGATCATAGAAGTACAAGATTTAGGTTGAAAACTTACAAGAATCATCGAGAGAAATTGAGAGAAAAGTGTGCTTGAGTGTCTAGTTCGGGTGAAGGAGCTGTGACATCAAATGATGTGACAGGTGGGGGTATTTATAGGGTTTCCCAAAAAGGAAAGTGCCTAAGGTCGAGTGGGTCACCGATCGGATGGCTGTCCGATCGGTTGACCATCCGATCTAGCAGTCGCTCGATCGAGTGGCTCCGACGTTTGAGTTTTGGCGTTTCGTTTCGTGCGTTGGGTTTTTGCGATGCATTTCGAATGAGTGATGCGATAGTATTATCCCTTAATCCCAACTACTATATCTAACATACAATCATCCTAAATAACTTGCGTTTAGTGTCTGCGATTCGATTGCGATAGCGTTGCGATTGTATTTCGATTGATTTACCACAAATATAATATAAATAAACATGCACAAGTAACACACACACGTAAAACAATAACCAGATCGCATAAATTCGAGTTGCGATTGTGATGCGATAAGCGATAAACACGCGATAATTAGCGATTAATCCTCGATTATTAACATGTACTCTACATAATACAACTAATGCGATAAAATAATTAGATTCTCTACAAGTCAAATAAGTGAAAACAGGAGTTAAGCAAGGAGTGACAGATCGCAATTAGCAATCTTTTCTTCCTTTGACTTCAATCTTGACTTTGACTTTCGAAACACGGGGTGTTACATACGTGTTGATGCAACGAGACAAAGTCATCGCATACGTGTCTCGACAATTGAAGGTGCATGAGAAAAAAAATTATATCACGCACGATCTTGAGTTAGGTGCGAGGGTATTCGCGTTAAAGATCTGGCATCACTACTCATAGGTACTCGGTGTACAATATTTTCGAATCACAAGAGTCTACAACATATATTTGATCAGAAGGACTTGAATATGCGGCAACGACGATGGGTCGAATTATTGAACGATTATGACTGTGAGATAAATTATCATCCGGGCAAGGCGAACGTCGTGGCGGACGCCTTGAGCCGCAAGGAATGTGCAAAACCTCTAAGGGTGCAGGCCTTAGAGATGACCATACAAACTGATGTCACCTCTCGGATTCACGATGCTCAACAAGAAGCGCTTAAGCCAGAAAATATATGAGCCGAATTGTTGGGATTGAACCCTACAAAGGAACAGTTGATTAAAGCCAAAACTGGATCAGATCAGTGGATCCAGAATAAGCAGATGTTTGTGTTCAATCTTTCCCCTTGGAAGTGGCCCTAACAACTGATGACCTTTAACTACTGTTGGTTTACAACAACTGCTGATCACTCAACATCTGATGAAGACCTAAATAATGTTGAAGACAGACACTGATGCTCAATCTACTGTCATGGTTCAAGTACTGCTGATGAAGACAAAGCACTGCTAGGAGTATAACAGTGGAATAGGAAGCAGTAGTTTAGTCTATCCTTTGTTTGTATTGTAATCAGTAGTTTGTAATAGCAGTAGTTGTATAGATCAGTGGTTGTAGGTTGTTAGGAGGTTAGATGTCACTTTCATGGTGACGTCAGCAAAGATGCTTCAGTGGTTTGCTTCGTACTATAAATAGAACAATACCCTGTACTATTCTATTAGCTCTTTCATCCCAAGTCATTCTGTACGAACAAACCAGTGTGAGCTCAGGCTGAGGGGGAGATTGCATTACATGCATGCATTGTAATTGAAGTTTATAATAAATATAAGAGTAAATTACAAAAATCGTCCTTTATGTATGTCACTTATCGCAAACTTTGTCCTTTGTCTTCAATAATTACAGAAAACGTACTCGATGTTTGCAAACCTTTGTAAGTTATGTCCTTTAGCCCTAACTCAGTTAATTTTGTGGTTAAATCTGCACAAATGGATCACACATGAGGGTATGTTTGTGGTTAAATCTGAACAAATGAACCTCACATGAGAGTAAAATGACCAAAATACCCTCATGTGGAGTCCATTTGGTCAGATTTAACCACAAAAAAATAATTGAGTTAGGGCTAAAGGACATAACTTGCAAGGGTTTACAAACATCGAGTACGTTTTCTGTAATTATTTAAGACAAAGGACACAGTTTGCAATAAGTGACATACATAAAGGACGATTTTGTAATTTACTCTAAATATAATCATTCGATTTCATGTTAAACATGTATGTGGAAAGCATTTCTTCCATTTGATTGTGTTGAAAGTTTTATTCCATTACATTCCGCTGCAATTGTTTATCAATCATTCTCATCTTAATCAAACAAAGCACAATCATAAGAAACTCAGATCCTAACACGAATCCTTACGGGGAATGGAGGCACAATTGGTGCCAAAGGAGGATGGAACACGACACTTTATGGGACGAATTTGGGTACCATTCTTGGGCGATCTACGAACGATTATTCTGGACGAGGCTCATAAGTCAAGGTACTCTATACATCCGGGATCGGATAAGATGTACCAAAACTTAAAGGACTTTTACTTGTGGCCTAATCTTAGAGGCGATATTGCTACTTATGTTGGAAAATGCCTTACATGTGCCAAGGTTAAGGCGGAATATCAAAAGCCATCAGGTTTACTATAGGGCTGGCAATTTATACACGAGACACGAATACACGACACGTACCTACACGACTTTAACAGGTAACAGGTAAGACCTTAACAGGTTTCGTGTACTAAAAAGGTAGACACGAAATTACCTATTAATTTTCGTGTCTAAACAGGTATAATACCTATTTACCTGTTAAGTACCTGTTAGTACCTGGTTATTTTTAAAATTAAATAAATATATATATAATATATATACTATATAGTCCATTTATCCGTAAGTTTACATTACACGGCATACGCACATGGATGGGGACTGACTCCTTTACTCTTTAGTTCAAAAAAAAAAAAACCCTAGTTAGATCTCTCTCAACTCTCTCAAGTCCTGCCGACATCATCAAGATCCGCACCAGCATCAACTGTCTTCGCCAGTTCGCCGGCCTCCACTGTCCGCTGCATCCACCGCCGACAGTTCAAAGTAAGCATAACTTCCGAAACCCTAACTTTGTTCACACATCGTTCAGTTTAGATTCGCACATCTTCCGAAACCTTAACTTTGTTCGACTTCAAAATGCAGTCCAAAGGTTTGTTCAACTACTGATTATATACATATCTCTTCACATTTTGTAGCTCAATGTTAGAAGAAACGTTCGGATTTGTTGAATTGGCGGTAAAGTGTTGTGTATCTGAGTTAGGTTTAGTGTGTTCGTGCTCGATTTATGTGTTTATGTTCTTAATTATAATGAAATTTTGTGATTCTGTTGTTGTTTGTTTGATGATTTTTTTTATTAAATGCATTGTTTCTTTCCTGGTTAACATTTTTTGTTGAAATTAATTACTTATTTATGTATTGTTTCTAAAAACAGGACTTTAAGGTTCCTGTAATAGCATAAAGTATAAGTCAAATCTTGACATCACAGTTTGTAGAATAAGGTTCCTGTAATAGCATAAAGTATAATGAACATAGAAGCTCACTTGGTAAAGATACCGTTGAGGCTCTAATATGCACAAAGGATTGGTTATAAAGATACCGTAAAGATCTGAGAAGAGAACCTTGGGAACTTGGAAACTTTGAACTTGTTTTTAATGGATGTATTGAACTATTTAAGTCTTTTGGATTATTTAAGTTGTTTGTGAACTTTTGGTCAGTTTTGTTTCACTAAACAGGTTCTAAATATTTGATTATTTTAGTGTTCGTTAACAGGTATTAACAGGTAATTTTCGTGTATATCGTGTCGTGTTCGTGTTTGAAAAAAAGGACACGAAATCTTATCGTGTCGTGTTCGTGTATGGCCTTTCGTGTATCGTGTCTTATCGTGTCGTGTCTTATCGGGTACGGGTATACACGATATGCCAGCCCTAGTTTACTACAACAACCTGAAATTCTTGTATGAAAATGGGAACAAATCTCGATGGACTTCATTACTAAGTTACCCCGAACCTCGAGAGGCCATGATATGATTTGGGTAATTGTTGATCGACTTACAAAGTCCGCACATTTTCTACCGATCAGTGAGAAGGATAACACTAAGAAACTGGCTGAAATATACCTCAAAGACATTGTGGCACAACATGAAGTGCTCGTTTCTATTATATCAGATCGAGACGGTCGGTTCGTGTCAAGGATATGGCAATCATTTTAAAAGGCCTTTGGACCACAACTGAATCTTAGTACGACCTTTCACCCTCAAACGGACTGCCAAAGTGAACGAACGATACAGACTTTGGAGGACATGTTACGTGCTTGTGTGATGGATTTGGGTGGAAATTAAGATACTCACTTACCCTTAGTGGAGTTCTCATACAATAACAACTATCACACTAGCATTCAGGTCACCCCGTTTGAAGCTTTGTATGGACGGAAGTCGGTCCCCGCTATGTTGGGCGGAGACCGGGGATAAACAACTCATAGGTCCGGAATTGGTCCAGGAAACTACAGACAAGAGTATACGAGACCGTATCAAGGCGGCTCGTGATAGACAAAAGAGCTACGCCGACAAACGACGCAAACCATTAGCTTTCAAGGTCGGAGACATGGTATTGTTGAAGGTCTCGCCTTGGAAGGGCATAGTAAGATTTGGTAAATGTGGAAAGTTGAACCCACGTTACATTGGACCTTTTAAAATCCTGGAAAAGATCGGAACAGTCACTTATAAATTGAAACTACCAGAAGAGCTTAGTAGTGTACACGACACGTTTCACGTGTCTAATCTCAAGAAACGGTTGTCATCCCAGCGGACGAGATACATGTTAATGACAAACTCCGATTTACTGAAGAACCTGTTGAGGTTACGGACTGGAAGGTCCACAAGACACGGAGGAGTCGTAGAAAGCTAGTGAAAGTTCGTTGGAACTCGCATCATGGTCCCAAGTGCTCGTGGGAACGTAAAGATCAAATCAAGTCCAAGTACCCACATTTGTTTCAAGACTCCCCTGTAACCGATAACACAACTTGAATTTCGGGATGGAATTCTTCTAACCGGGGGAGAATGTGACAACTGGCAAAAATAATGGCAATTCTGTATAACCTAAATACTTGGTTTAACGTTTAATTACGTTCATTATGATTTAATTATTGCATGATTATGTCGTATAAAGTCTAGAAATCATAGGATGTGGTTAAATATGCTAAACGATATTAACACAATCGCCACGTCGCGAGAAAACTGCAAACTATGTCCTAATATGTTGGCAAATTGCTGAAAACACCATTAACCTGAACACACTATTCATGCCAGCAAGTTCCGAAAACTGTCTGAACGAGCAACGAAGGGCATGAATGCACTTGGTAGATGAAATACAAATAAAAATCCCTAAGTAGGGACCCTAATCACTAAAACACCTTAACTTTCCGGTAAACGCTCAGAAATGCACTTTGTCCGTTGTGCGCCAAAACTGTAACAAAAATAAATCGTCCGCAACACTAAAATACATCATTTTAGTGTCCATAGAACTTGTAAATAACATTTTACACCTTAAATAAGCTTGGAGATATCAAAGGGATATCCGAAACACAAGCTACCGGCACAACGTCGCTACTTGCACAACTTGTCCGTTTTTTTTATTTGACGAATTAGTAAACGATATTTTTATCACCCTAACTCCTAAATGAAGCATCTAGCGAACTAGTTAGCGATATTTTGGCGCCGCAAATGCCTTGAATAAACGCCATAGCATCAATGGTAAATTAAAACCATAGGTCCCGGTATTATACTACAACTTTTGTATATCACCCGATATCGAACCGGCGAGCGAACTAGTGGTATTTTCACCATCCAAAATCAATACCCACTAAACTAATAAACTAGTTAGACTTTATTTAAAACCCTAAACTATCATTAATACCCTAATTACCCTAATTAAACTAATGACCAAAATATCTATTTGTTTAATAATTTTCACACATGTTTATTATGTTTAAAAAAAAATAATAATAATACTACCACACCTCCACATGATCGGCCATACCTATTTCAAATCACAAAGATTATTATGATGCAAGTGTATGGGGATGAAAGATTTATTTTGACCAATTAACAAGAATGTAAGTTATGACATTACCCTTTCATAATTCCTTTCATTTTACAACATTTACACCACACCAAAACTCTTTCTTCTCCTCCCTAAGTCACGGCTCCCAAACACCACACTTTACCATCCATTTTCTTCATTAAAACTTTCCATTACAACCCTTCATATACACTTTCAAGAAGATCAAAGAAGGTTCAAGCCATAAGAAAGTATTTTGGAGCTTTCTTATCATCCTAATCTTCATCTAAAGCTCATTAAATCATTTGCAAAGTTGTAAGATCATCTATTTCTAATTTTAAGCTTCTTATATTATGTAGTTTACTAAATTACAAGTTGATCATCTTGAACCCAACAACAAAACCAAGCTTAAAAACTCTAATCTCACATAAAAAGTCTACTAATGTGATATATTATGTGTAGATTATGTTGTTTTGTGCTAGATGATACTTATGTTTATGTTGATTATGTTAAAGTAGGTTATTTACATGAATGGTCTTGCATGTTTAAGAACAAAAATAAAGATTTAAACATTTTGATGTTTAAATCTAACCAAGATCATCAATCCCATGATCCATGAACTTTACTACAATCTAAAAACAAGTTACAACATATATGTGATTTTTGTAGTAATTAAAGACCATGATTTTTACTAAGAATATGTTAAAAATGTGGTCTTAAAAAGTTGTTTAAAAGAAAGAACAACATGGAAATTTTCTTACGAAATAATATGTTTTTTTTATGATCTTGTTAAGATAATATAAAAATGACACCATATATTTTTAAAAGGGTGTTTATAAATATACAAAAAGTTCATGGAATAAGGATATTATTAGTAGGATTCTTCATGCAAAGTTGATGGAATGAAACTTGGTTTGGATGGATCATGATTAAGGGTGCTAAACATGCTTAAAAATGTGTTTTCAAACGTGGGGAAAACGCCATAGTTTAGCGGAAACTATGACGAATTTTTTCTAAAATATTAATCACAATTAAAAAGAGATTAACGGGTTGATTAACATGGTTAATCATGATTAGTAAACTTAATTGTGATTAACGACCCTAATCATGATTATACAAACCCTAATGACGATGGTTAAGTCTTAACCATCCAAGATTTTATATAAACTCAAAAAGATATTTTTAACATAAAAGGAGTAAAATTATTAGTATAAGAAATAAATATATTTTTTTTAAAGAAAATTACATGTATAAACTTCAAATTCTTTATTTGGTGTATAAAGTGTGTATTTTATGTGTATGTATTAGCTTTAGGAATACATACAAAAATGTTACGTATAATGTACATGAAAAATATATACCTGCACCACGACAAAAACCTCACGAATATTCACGAATATAACAACGGTTGCGAACCTTCGCGCTTACTAAAAATATACACTTGTGTGGTACCAAAACGCAAGGCGCGAACAGCGGACGACGAATCTCGAATGACGGACATCAGATGACACTTTATGCTTCGTCGGCGAAACGAGCAATTTCGACACAAAAGTTATATAAACCGAACATTATGACAAGTCTAAAATAAAATATTTTAGACACTTAACATATAATACCGATAATGAAAAACCGAAAAGTTTAATGCGGAGATGACACTAAGATTAATTATAAAAGTTACTAGCATAATTAGTAAAAGATTACTAAAAACGCATGAATATAAATATTGGGCTAAAGTATAAAATATTGGGCTAGGCCCAATATCCATGGGCAATAGCCCGTTTCCATAAACACTAAAATAAGCTCACTTATGAAAAATAACATGGGCTAGGCCCAAATACAATTATAAAATGGGCTGAGCCCAATAACTTAAAGTCATGGGCTAGGCCCAATGACAAAATGCAAGAACTAAGCCCAATAACACAAATGGTAGGCTAGGCCCAATGAAAAATACATATATTTTTCTTTGTAAAAATATGTTGTAAAAATACATTAAAACTACGGTATACCTACACGTATAAATACGGTATACCGCACGTATAAATACGGTATACCGCACGTATAAATACGGTATACCTACACGTATAAATACGGTATACCACACATATAAATACGGTATACCACACGTATAAATACGGTATGCCTACACGTATAAATACTGTATACATATACATATAAAATACGAAAATACATAGCGATGTACTCATGCACACCTGTTGAAGCGTACACTCACAAGGGATACCGTATACGTACGTTAACATATATACGATGTTAAAAATAAATATTTTTAACAACTATGTCCTGAGAAGATATACATATACATATATATTTGTGAAACAAATATATACCTAAAACAAACCGATCACACGTATACATGTGAACGACGTTCACCGAACTTAAAGATATATATTTTTTAGGAATATATATTTCATACAACAAACATGCGTCGTGCACGGCACAAAGACGCTGTGGGACTCGATCCACTTATACTTGTACGACACAAGGACTTATACATGCTATACACACATATACTCGTGCGAAGCACGGATACTTACAAAGGGCGATGTCAGTTCTAACACATTATGAACTCAAGAAGTATATATATATATATATATACACTAAACAAACATACGAAAAAAATGCCAACATATCTAAAATACACAAGTGTTCCAAAAACAAAACGTATACAATAACGTTCAAGATGAACAACAAGTACAAGGTCTAGAAGAGACCAACGTGTCTAACGAGTTAGAACCCTTGTAGGTTAACTCACCCGTACGGAACACAGTTGCTAGAACTTATTGTTGGACGCAATACTGTGAGTTCATGTCCCCCTTTTCTTTTAAACGTTTTCGTTTTTATAACTCTCGGGGGGAAATACATGTTACTTTGGTTTGGTTAAGCTACAGAATGAATTAGTAGATCATGTGCGAATAGGCTGATACTTAAAGCACCATTAATCTTGTTTAAGACCACCGAACAAAGGGGGTAGATCTATCGGGTACAGGGCGAGCCCTACTCATGGGTCCTTGTGTGGCCACATGGAGTTTCCTTTGTTACCCTCGCCGGGTGGACCGGTACTAAATCGCTTACGGGTTGGTGGCTTCCTATGTCGGCACACATATTAATGTCCTAGCTACACATTAATGATCAACATGTTCATTGACGTTTTACATACCAGATTTCGATACCTGAACTTTCAAATGTTTTAAAGATTCATTTGATGCTAACGAACTTAAAACCCATGAACTCGCTCAACTTTTGTTGATGTTTCCAAACTTACATGTATTTCAGGTAACTAAGTGGATCTTGGTGCAACGAATTATGAAGTTTCAAGTTTACTATGAAGATGATGTCATCCGTATTTTGGAGGGTTTGATCCATATATCCCGTCTTCGAACGGGACACAGGATGCAAAACCTCGTTATTTTAAAATCTTTATTTTGAACAAGTCTTGTTTGTAAAACTTATACACTTATGTCGTCTTTTGCTACAAAACAAATTATAACTTGCATCTTTACATTATGGAATGGATGAACATCGTGTATGTTTTATATCATATAGTTTGTTTACTTACATCATATGCTATGGAAACCGATTAAGTTACACTACGCGCTTCCGCCTTTGACACGGGTGTGACACATCCCTCTCGTCCCAACTCACCTTCCAGCCTATAAATAGGCGCACTACTTCACTCATTTTGTTTGCTCACTATAACAACCCACCTAAAATACTTATAAACACCCTATACGTCCTAAAATACACCCAGTATACGAAAAGTGAGCCCGAAATACCTTAATTTTAACAAAAATAAAGAAAAACAAAATTTAGGTGGCGCTCGTGGGGCGCGACGCCTTTGGTTAGCTCCGTCGCGGGCCACGACAGCTGGCCACCCGTCCACACCCACTGCTGCCACGTATTATGTGGCGTGTCGAGGCTATGGGGTCAACTCAGCAAGGCTAGGCCCTATTCCACCTAGCTCGCGGGCCGCGAACACTTTGTCTTTGGCTCTCGCCGGGCGCGACAAAGGGCCGATCAGGCCCTATATATTGGGAGTCCAGGTTTCAGTTTCATTCGTTCATTTTCCTCGATCTCTCTCTCAATTTCTAAATAGAAATTACTATATCGGGCATTATACCCACTAAAATAGCGAAGCTCTGCCTCGATGTAAGTGTCATAATGTAACAACCCGCTTTTCGGAAGTCAAAGTCAAAGTCAAGATTGAAGTCAAAGGAAGAAAAGATTGCTAATTGCGATCTGTCACTCCTTGCTCAACTACTGTTTTGACTTCTTTGACTTGTAATCGAATCTATTATTTATTCGCTTTAGTTGTATTATGTGGAGTATTTAGTAATAATCGAGGTTTAATCGCTATTTAATCGCATATATAATCGATAGTCGACTTAACGCTAATCGCAATCGCATCGCAACTCGAATTATGTGTTCTGGATATTGTTTTACGTGTGTGTGCTATCTCTGTGTTACTTGTGCATGTTATGTTTATGTTGAGGAGTTTAACCGTAATCCCAAGTGCAATTCTATCGTATCGCAATCAAATCGCAAACGCTAAACGCAAGTTAATTATAGTGATTGTATGTTAGATATAGTAGTTAGGTTATGTCACACCCCGATATTTCCACGTGTTACTAGTGGGTCCGGTGGGGAGTATCGTGACGTAGTTGATATCATCATGGTCAATAATCACAATTCTACGCCCAACGAAAGTCTTAAAGTAATAATTATACAAACCGAGTTGAAAGTACAATAAAATATTATACAACGGGTTGTAAAGGGATCCACAGGCGAATCTAAAACATAAAGAAATATTGTTCAACAGATTTAAGCATCAAAAGCTTGCAAGACTCTTTATTTGATACTAGGAGTAGCCAGCCCATTACGCGTAGTACCTGCACTTATTCTTTTTGAAGAATACGTCAGTTTACACTGGTAAATACAATTAACTGACTCTTTTTGAAAAGTGTTTATAAAAATTGATTTGGATGCACGAGGCATAAAATCTTTTATAACTTGGGACAATTATTTTAAACATAATCTTGTATACAGTTTTACATGTTTGTCGTCCATTCAGGACCCGGTTAGAAGAGCCGGATAAGATTAATAGACAGACCACTTGGTATAGACGTTTCCTTACGAGTGGGGTACCTTTTTACATACGCAACTGTCAAATGTATGCCTACACCCCGTGCTTAAGTCGTGGCCATTTCTAATGAATGAGCCGAGGATATCAAGGACATGGTCATTAACCCCCCAAAGGCATTACATCAAACAAGACAGATTAAAACGGGTTATGCATCTTTTTAATCACATTCCGATTGTACGATTTCATACCCGACCAAGCGGTATTATTATAATACTGTATCCCAAGCCCGTATAACGGAAAATAAGTTAAAAGTATTTACCTGAGCAAAATTATAAATTTTAATCTCACCCGTATATCAATCAGCAAACACAGGTAGCTTTTACTGGGCTCCTAATCTAGAACGGAGGTTTTAATAACCTATTAGATTCCTAACGGGTCTTATTTAAGTCTTAACTTAGACCGATTAGTTTTAATGAAAGGTTTACGGTTCAAAACGCAAGATTAAGCGAAGACCGGATTAGAATGTGATTCAGCCCCAACAAGTATGAAGACTTGTATAAAATGGGTAAACTAAATACATTCTGGATTTTGAAACAAAAATGATAAGGTTTGACCCGTTTCGGTTAATTTATACAAACTAGTTACATAAACCGTTCCGAATGTGAATATGCATAACGGGTGACCAAATGAGTCATGTACAGGTTCCATAAGTTAATATGCCTAAAATATGTTATAATATCAGTAGGATATCTTCCATTATGCCCAAAACGAATTTAAAAACAATTTATGCCCCGTAGGGGTATTTTGGTCATTTTAAAGTTCATAAAAGAGGTTAAATGGTAATCTGAGGTTCTGGTCTAAAATAATCAGTAAGATACCTTATATATGTGAAATTTATCATCTATGGCCAAACTATGCACCGTAGGGGCATTTTGGTCATTTCACATATGCTATAAGGGTCAAATTTGGAAATCTGAGTTTAAAACTTATACTTAGTGTTAAAGTATAAAAATTTATTCATAACATCAATAGGTAACAAGCCTTAGGTGCCAAATATGGTTTTAAACCATACTATGCGCCTAAATCGCATAAAAGTCGGTATTTGACGATATTCGGGTTGATTAAGGAAATCTGAGATTTTGATAAGCCTTTACTGTTTAAAATAACTTATTTAATATATATAATCAGTAGGAAAAAGGTTTGATATGTAAAGGATGTGTAAAAATCATTTTATTAGCGAAAAGGGCATTGTCGTCAATTACCGAGCCTATGCAAGAACTCTATGTTATGATCAGTTTAAAATTTAATAAAAATCTCCAAAAATCTCTAAATATTATATTACATCAGTGGGTAGAAAGTTTGGTGTCAAAATTTGGGTTTAAATATGATTTATACTAAAAATGCCATTTAATTAATAAAAAGCTTTCATTTTACGTATCGAGCATAACTCTCATTTCAGACCACAAACTGATGTCAAATTTTTAGGACATAGTTAAATATCAGTAATAAAGGTTTTTGTCCACTCACATTTTCAAAAATCTCGTTATAATATCAAAAGGGCATTATGGTCAACATTTAAGCATTTAACGGAAACATGCAAATGATTCAGATTTCAAAGGAACCTTATAGTATAATCTCAGAGGGTTATACTAACATGTAATGTGGTCCTAAAGGAACCTTAAGGCATATCTAAAACAAGCTAAATCGGGTCAGAACTGAAAGTCAAAGCAAAAGTCTACTTTTGCGACTTTCGGTTCCGAACCGAGCCTAAACTCAGAATTGTCGGGTTGAACATGCCTAGATATGTTCTTATATTATTTACCAAGTTATTTTAATATTAAAACATGTTCCATAACCTCTGCATTGTTAGTTATGAATTTATTTGTAAAAATTGACCCGTTTGACTTTTTATTATAAAGTTTGACCTGCCAATTGACCAAGTGAAAATGATAATCAGTAGGTGCCCTTTTGAGGGTTTATTACCTACATAATTACCAACTCATAGCCACTTTCAATTCGAATAATGGCTGGACCATTAGTGATTAATCACTAAGTCAAAGCTTAATTACGATAGCTTTGACTTTTGGTCATTAAGCTAATAAAACTTGAACTTAGGGAGCTAAGAACACTTACTAGAGTACTTAGCACGAATTAGGAACTGAGGAAAACTTCCTAGAGCTCCAAGGGACTTCATAGAATGAGTTGTGAAGTAAAAACCAAAGTGTGTGCAAGAACAAGAAACAACAAGGGCCTTTATATAGGAATTTCTACTTCATATGATCAATCCACATGTCCCTACATTGATCCCAGATGATTCCAGGTGTCCCTAGTGCATGAAAAACCATTTGCTCAGTCCCTGGTATCGAATTCAGGCATGCAAAGGAGGTGGAACTGACTGAAACATGCAGATGTCCAAGAATTTGTCGCTGGTAGTCCTGTAGCGGCCCGCGTAAATATAAGAGAATGTTTACGCGGCCCGCGAGAACCCTCTGTTCCGGTAAAAAGTTTTGAAACTTTGCATTTTCAGTCCCTGGTCCATTTTAAGTTTATTTAACTTTCATTTATTGCACTTAGGACCCCCATAGTTAACTATTAAGGGCCTTGGGTCATATTCTAATTCCATTAAGCTCTCGGTTAGTTGTAAGATCACCCGAAAAGTCTTGTTTTCATCAAAACTCCCTAGAATTACTATCCAATATTCTTGAGAGCAAAATATTTAATTATTACAATGTTTTTGGGATCGTTAAAAGGTCATTCAGAGGTAACATTTAACATGTTGACACTTCTAACCCCTATGTTTCGTAAGATCCTTATTTTAAGCACAAATGACTTTCTATGTTCGACAATTTATTCGTTAAAGAATACGAACGTCGTGTGAGGTCAATCAGAGGCACAAGATTGGCATGTTGACACTTTGGATCCTTTTACTAACATATTTACATTGTTTAACATTTTTAGTCCCTCTAGGTCAATCCATTACACGTTTAAAGTCCATGACACGTGTCTTAATTATATTGGGCATGATTTTGCGAGGTGTTACATCCTCACCCCCTTAAAAGAAATCTCGACCTCGAGATTTACTGAAATAAATGAGGGTATTTCTGCTTCATTGTGAATTCAACCTCCCACGTGTATTCTGGGCCTCTACGGGCATCCCATTTTACTTTCACAATCGGTACATGCTTCCTTCGAAGCTTCTTGACCTGTCGATGCTCGATCGACAAAGGGTTTTCAACAAATTTCAAGCTTTCATCTATCTGCACGTCCTTATGCGACATTGCTAGCGACTCATCGGCTAGACATTTCTTTAAGTTGCAGATGTGGAATACATTATGAATTCCACTGAGTTCTTCTGGCAAATTTAGCTTGTAGGCTACAGTCCTGACACATTCGATGATCTCGAATGGTCCTATGTATATTGGGCTTAGCTTACCCTTTTTGCCAAATCGCATCACCCCTTTCTAGGGTGACACCTTAAGTAGCACTTTATCGCCAACTTCAAACTTTAGAGGTTTGCGCCTCATATCAGCATAACTATTCTGCCTGTCCCTGGCAGCTTTCAGACGATCACGGATTTGGACAATCTTGCCCGTCATCTCCAGGACTATATCAGGTCCTGATAGTTGGACATCTCCAACCTTCGCCCAACAAACTGGCGTTCTACACTTTCTTCCGTAGAAAGCTTCGAAAGGCGCTGCTTGAATACTCGAATGATAGCTATTATTGTATGAAAATTCAATCAATGGAAGATGGTCATCCCAACTTCCACCTAAGTCAATAACACCTCGTAACATATCCTCAAGCGTTTGAATCGTATGCTCGCTTTGCCCATCCATCTGAGGATGATAAGCAGTGCTGAAATTTAATCGAGTGCCTAAAGATTGCTGAAAGCTTTTCCAAAAATGTGATGTGTATCTAGTATCCCTATCAGAGATAATAGATACTGGCACTCCGTGGAGAGATACAATCTCATCCACGTACAGTTGAGCTAGCTTGTCGGAGCTGTGAGTTTCTTTAATAGGCAAGAAGTGGGCTGACTTGGTCAATCTATCGACTATAACCCAAATAGTATCATTTCCATGTTTTGTCTTTGGTAACTTAGTAATAAAATCCATAGTTACCATTTCCCGTTTCCAAGTGGGAAGTTCGGGCTGTTGCAGCAAGCCTGACGGTTTCTGATGCTCTGCTTTAACTTGCACGCATGTCAGACATTTGGCAACATAAGTGGCTATAGATTTCTTCAAACCTATCCACCAATAATTTGCCTTTAAATCCTGGTTCATCTTATCACTGCCAGGATGAACTGAATATTTTGAGCTATGAGCTTCTTGAAGAATCACATCTCGAAGTCCTCCATAAATTGGAACCCATATTCGACCATTCAATTTTAGGATTCCATCCTTGCCATATGATAATTGATCGGCAGTCACTCCTAACTTCTCATTCGGATAGTTAGCTTCTAATACAACTTCCTTTTGAGCGGCTAACAACTTTTCATTCAAGCTGTTCTTCAACTCAATGCTTTTGGCATTGATTCTAATAGGCTTAACCCTTTCCTTTTGGCTCAAGGAATCAACGACTACATTCGCCTTGCCTGGATGATATCGGATTTCACAGTCATAATCATTCAGTGTCTCCATCCGTCCACGCTATCTCATGTTAAGATCCTTCTGGTTAAACATATGTTGAAGGCTCTTGTGATAAGAATAGATCACACACTTGGTTCCATAAAGATAATGCCTCCAAAGCTTCAGTGCAAATACAACGGCACCCAATTCCAAATCGTGGGTGGTGTAATTCTTCTCGTGCACCTTTAATTGACGTGAGGCATAGGCAATGACCTTGCCTTTCTACATGAGCACACAACCCATACCTGTGTGTGATGCATCGCAATAAACAACAAATTCTTCTATTCCTTCTAGCAATGTCAACACAGGTGCATTGCTTAACTTCTGCTTAAGAATATCAAAGGATTCTTACTTCTTGGGACCCCAATTGAACTTTATATTCTTGCGAGTCAATGAAGTCAGGGGTGCAGCAATTCTTGAAAAGTTTTCAATGAAACGTCTGTAGTAACATGCTAGACCCAAAAAGTTGCGTATCTCTGTAGGAGTCTTAGGCTCTTGCCATTTCATAATCGCTTCAATCTTAGCGGGATCCACCTGGATACCACGCTCACTTACCACATGTCCAAGAAATTGGACTTCACGAAGCCAAAACTCACATTTTGAAAACTTGGCGTAGAGTTTCTCTTGCTGCGGAAGTTTAAGGATACACCGGAGATGCCTTTCAGGATCGGCTTGATTCTTTGAGTAAATAAGAATGTCATCAATGAAGACAATGACAAACTTGCCTAAATACGGCTTGCAAACGCGATTCATGAGATCCATGAACGCTGTTGGTGCATTAGTGAGCCAAAAAGGCATCACTAAGAACTCATAATGACCATAACGAGTTCTGAATGCAGTCTTATGTACATCTTCATCTCTGACCTTCAGCTGATGGTAACCTGACCTTAAATCAATCTTGGAGAAATAACTTGCCCCTTGCAGTTGATCAAACAGATAGTCGATCCTGGGTAACGGATATCTGTTCTTAATTGTAACTTTATTTAGCTCGCGATAATCGATGCACAGACGCATCGAGCCATCCTTTGTTTTCACAAATAGAATCGGTGCTCCCCAAGGGGACGAGCTAGGTCGAATAAAACCCTTTTCCAATAAATCATCCAACTGTGTTCTCAATTCCTTCATCTCAGTCGGTGCCAACCAGTAAGGTGCTCTTGCAATTGGTGCTTCTCCAGGAATGATATCGATTCTAAATTATACTTGCCTATCTGGAGGTAATCCAAGTAGTTCTTCAGGAAAAACGTCTGGATATTCAGAAATAATGGGGATGTCTTCAATCTTGGGCTTTGGCTCATCAATGGTTACATGTGCCATATAAATGACACAACCCTTTTTCATACACATTGATGCCTTAAGCTTATACACTTGCTTAGGCAATCCATACTGAGTATCTCCTTGAATCGTAAGTGGCTCACCATAAGGAGTCTTGATAACTACTTGCTTCTTATCACATACAATTTGGGCTTGGTTATGAGATAACCAATCCATGCCTATCACTATGTCGAATCCTGCCAATTTCAAAGGAAGCAAGGATAGCAGAAAAGAGTGATTCCTAATGGATATAAAACATCCATCTAGAACTGTTGAGGCAGTCTCTATAGTACCATTGGCCAATTCTACTTCATACTTTATGCTTAGAGTCTTAATAGGCAGATTTAGCAATTTACAAAACTTATTGTCTACAAAAGACTTGTCTGCACCAGAATCAAACAATACTCTAGCATAAACATCATTGATAAGAAAGGTACCTTGTAGGATCGGGATTCGATATAAACGAGTCGATCAGAAGAGTTCTCGATCAATACGAAAGGCGGAATCAGACGTATTGATGTTATATCTACTAGATATGCACTTAGAATCACTTTAACTGTCGTTTGTATTGATTTAAAACTATTTACACGAGCTGACGACACTTCAGCAGAGCTTCGCTACTGGAATCCAAAAGTTACAAATGAAATCCAAGACTCACCTATTTATAGGAGATCTAGATCGCATGAACCAGTCCACATGATCTGGTCCAGGTCGCACGAACTGGTCACTTTGTGTGAAGTGGCTGGTTCAGACCTGTTTCCCGTTTCTCTCGAACATCGCATCCTAATCTATCTATTCTAGTACATGACTCGATACAAGACATAAGACGAAGTCAACAGACATATGCACTAACAAACTCCCCCTTGGATGATGACGAGTCTTCAGTGTGTCGAGTCTTCAGTCTTGATCAATCTTCTTGCTCTTTCCAAAGTATCTTTCTCTGTAAGCATCATCATCAATCTCTCTCTTCTTCTATCAAAATCTCAACCTGGCTCTATTCTCTCTCTAATTCTCTTTATCAGGTCTCTTGATTCCTTAAGCTTATGAGCATTAGCAGCTTCTATCTTGAATGCTGTTCCAATAACTGAATCTGGCTCTTATGTCTTCAGACTCCCCCTTTTGATAAGCTGGGATCGCAGTCTGGAATTCACTATTTGCAAACTTTGAATCGGAAACCTGGCTCTAATCTGCATATGCTTATGCGGAAAATCCTCAGGAGTCGAAACCTAGCTCTTTTCAAAACTTTTTATCTGCACAATACTCTTCCCAAAAGTAAATTTCACAATCGTTAAAATTTAACAAATTTAGAAACCTCTTATAGATATCATTCACCATCAATAATAGTTATATCAAGTTCAAATTAATGACCTTGATTAACTAACAGTAAAATCAGCTTCAAAACATCACTTGTAAGATTATCTTATAACATTTCTCAAATTATCTTAAACTTTAACTTCATTTTTCATTTCAAACACACTCTCCCAATCCACTGTTCATCTGTTTAGCACTCAGAATTTTGAAAATCAACTTTTCAACATCAGTTGTCGAAAATAAGACGAAATAAAATCTTTTTGAATTTTCAAAATTTTATGCTAAAACACACTGAAAATCTTTTTGGATTTTGGAAATAAACTATGTACAAACATCTTTTTGTGAGTTTGTGTAAGAGGATCATGTCAGTTTTTGACAAATCACTAGCACCGTTGAGCTTTAAACACTTTAAGATCTAAACGATTCACTTAGATTGTCAGTATACTGATCCACTTAAATTTTCACACAAAGTTCAATTGTTTCCAGATACGAGAATTAGTGTTTTAAGCACTTAACTTATTCGCGTGTCCCACCTCAGAATATACTCCTATATCCAGACTCCTATATTCAGTCTTGTCACACCCCGACCACGTAAAACAACAAAACGTGGCGGAAACGTCGGGGGAGTGTTGTAACAGAATCATTGTTTCATAACACATGGAAATTGAAATATTTTTTTATTGATTTAAAAGAGTTACAATGTCTTGAAAATCAAAGAAACATAACATAAATAACTAGTCTTGCATCTTTTATTGTCACTAAGGCCCAAGTCCGCCTAAGTGTATCTTGATAAATCCTAAGCATCATATCCTGAAACACATGTGAAAATAGGTACGTCAGCATATAAATGCCTGTGAGATACATAGGTTTTGTGAAAATAGAATTCATAACTTATGTTTAAGAAAATGTTTAGTCATGAACCTTGTAATTTGCTTTGTTTTGTAAATCATTTGAAAAGCAATAAGATCAGATGATATGTATAAATAAGAAAATAATGTATGGTTAAATGAATAACCAAGTAAAATGAATTTGTATAAGATAAGTTGTTTGTAAAACAATGTCTTGTGAAAAGTATGTTATTTGTATAAAATGTTATATGTCTCAAATTGAAATGATTCAAATAACGCTACGATATGTAATACCATACAAACACCTATATATAGGAAGTACCAGCGGCGTATCCACCATGCTTGTATCATATTACACACGCCTCGTTACTTAAATCACTTACTCAAACCAAACCACCAAAGTAAAATGTTTATGTATAATCAAATGTCAAAATGTTGATGTGAAAACCATGTCTAATGTCTATGTCTAATGTTTATGTCTAATGTAAATCATGAATTGTGTATGTAAATGTCAAAATGTTTATGTATGGCAAGTGAAATATATCAACTAAACCATATGTAAAATGCACAAAAACAAGGTATTGAAGTAAAACATGGTTTAAATCAAAGTTATGTTTTGTGTAATAGATGCATGCTATACTGATATAAACATTTATGCGGTATTGTGAAAATTCATACATCCAAGCCTTGTGACTGTAGAATAAACCCTAGCACAAAGGCTAAGGTCCACCTAGAAATGTAATCGGATTCAGTCATTCCTTCCAATCCAAACAAACCCGAGATTTCAGGAATGGGAGTTGTCAAGTCCTATGGTACCACTACCGACTACCGAGCGGCATGATCGGTGTTAATGAATGTACATTGTCCCATTTAAACAAACCAAATGTCATACCAAAATGTAAGCATGTGATGAATAATAAATGTACTAAGTATGCACACAATGGACATACATAGCATAGAATGTAATGTAAAATAATGTACTAAGTATGCACACAATGGACATACATAGCATAGAATGTAATGTAAAACAATGTACTAAGTATGCACACAATGGGCGTACATAGCATGAAATGTAATGTAAAACAATGTACTAAGTATGCACAAAATGGGCATACATAGCATGAAATGTAATGTAAAACAATGTACTAATTATGCACACAATGGGCGTACATAGCATGAAATGTAATGTAAAACAATGTACTAATAGTGTACTAATGAACATAGGAAGTATATGATGTCAAAACAGGAAAGCATGAAAGTAACAAGTAGGCACATGTGTTTCACTCCAAAACAGTTTGAAAACGGTAAAAGAGGGGTCTACGTACTCACTTGAGATTTCTTAGTAGTCCTTGAGTAACAACCAAACAATGCTAGAGATCACGGATATCAAACGGCACCTAATATAGGTAACTATGTTAATATACCGGACCTAAATTGAAAGATCGGATAGAATGAGGGCTTGTAAACCAAATGAGTATGAGAACTCGTGTAATATGGTTTAACAAAGCCTACATACTAAATGAAACCTAACCTAAGTGCTTACGACCCATTACGACCCGTTTAGGTAGCTTATGCTACTTTAAAGGGTCGTTCGCGTGAAACGCGTTCGGACCGCTTAACTAGTCCTATGACAAGTAATATATGCCTTAACATGTCTAATATTGTTGCCAAATCAGTTTAGATGTCAAAAGTTACGTTACATATGTTCAAAATGAATTTTGGCGTCAAAGGGGTATTTTGGTAATTTACCTAAGGCATATAAACTACCTATCATACAACTAACTAAATGTTGTGACCATAAGGTATAACCTCGGAAGGTTATTCCCTATATACTATGGTCACCTAATGTGTTTGGTCGGATCCTAATGATCGACCAAACGGGCCAGGTTCGAAAGTATAAGCGATTGGGATGGATGGATGGGATGGATGGGTATTTATAGGATATGCAAGACCGTTAGGATGGATGGGTATTTATAGGATATGCAAGACCGTTAGGATCGTTAGGATGAAGTGTTAATCACAACAACTTAGAGAGCAAGTTCAGATTTCAAAGGTGTGGGTTTTTTGGGTTGGGATGGATGGGTATTTATAGGATATGCAAGACCGTTAGGATCGTTTATCGAATAACGTGCTTTGATCACATCCCTACGCTTGTTGGCAAGCTCATGTACATCAAATTGGCCCCTCATAAGCAGGAAACAACACTTGGAATTGGATTGGGAGTGCTAAACAGCTGTTAAAATGGCTTTTGCTGATTAGAAGGGGCCTCGCGTGACGCCAAGGGGGCTAGGTGTCACGCTAAGGTCCTTCTGATCAGCAACCAGTTTCCAAAGTTTCTAATTCAGTCCCCGTTGTGTATTAAGGCCATTTCCGACATGTTTAAGGCTCGTTAAGCCATTTTCAAGGCCCTAAAATGATGCCTAAACATTGTGGACATGAAACATGCTAAAAAATATCCCGGATGTCGGTTCGTTTGGTCGTACGATCGCGATGTTCGCTTACTTACGGCGGAATGCGCATAAGCGCGAAAAACGATCCAAATTGCGTGACGAATGGATTTTTCTCATGCCAAACACTAGAATAAAATATTTTAGTGGTTACATAAATTTTTGGATGTCCGGATGTATTCAGAACGTAAGTTATGCGCGAAAGTGCAAACTTGTGCACTTTTTTACGCTTTTAGTCCATGAATGACCCAAAAGTTTATTTTAGCACACCGAACCCCTCAAAGCCTATTTCTAAGCTATGTAAAGGATATTTATGGTATGTTTAACTCATGGCCATGATCCGGAATGTCTGTTACCGTTCAAATTGGCATACTTTCGCAGTTTGTCAACTTTAGTCCCTGTAAGCGATTTAACTCGATTTTGCCATACCAAAGCCTTCAAAACTTATTTCTAAGTTATGTAAAGGTTATTTAAGGTATGTTAAGCCTATCTCACTATTCCAGAGTGTTTTTTTTGCATTAAACAGGTTATATTTACGCATCAGTGCGCGTATAACCTTCTAGAAAGCGATTTAAAGCTTGAAATCAAACAAGAATTGATATGTGCAAATGATACACATATTTGTACCAACCCCAAGTATGAAATACAATATTTCATTGGTTTGGTATTTGTTTGATGGTCGCAGTGACCCAGGTGTCACAGTCTCCCCTACTTTATGAAATTTCGTCCCGAAATTTTATTTAGAGGAAACTTATGAGGTCTTGAAACATGAATTTGAAAAGATTGAACAACACTGGTTAGAGTTCTTGAACTTCTAGTAACTTTAAATAACATCATGCTTACAATGTAGGAGGGACACTTATATAATAGTCTATTAAGCGTTATTGGTGCGTCCACCGTACCTCCATTACATCGTTCACATTTTGTTATTGTGGTCGCTATCGGTTCTTACACATAATAAGTTTTACTGGGTTTCTGTGCACTAAATTTTATAATTACGTACGCGTCCATAATTACACAATTCCTTGCATAGTCCACACAGTCTATTTTATAATGTGTAGGGGAAAACCAAATGAACAAAACCTGTGATGAGTGTGACTTGACCACCATAGGGTCCCTTTTATTAAATTAATAAATGATTTTAATAGACAACCAAGGAGTCTTTTCAGCTTATATCATCACATGTCATTCTTAACCAGATTTTTGAATCAATCCTTTTGACTAGACCCCTAAAAGGGTCTCTTATGAATCATGGAGTGGTACGGTATAATCCAAGGGTCTTAACTATTACATAGAAGCCCATTAAGGATTTAAGGTAGTACCTTTGGATATCCTACTACGAATTCCCTCATATGAAAATACGAAAGATTCTACGAGGATTTGGATAACGAATATCCAGAGTATACAAAAACACAAAATGCATAAAAGAAAACACAAGATGCATAAACACATAGTCATATAACCACAAAGATTGTTTATCTAGATCTTTAATTTGTTAATTTGTTTTGCTAACAGAGCACATGTATTTAAAGCACACTAGGAATCCATCTCGTGGATTTCATTTGGTACTTTAAACATTATCAAGAATCTAACTATAAAGATAGTAATATTTTTAAAGGAAAAATTCGATTTCGATTATAAGGAACCGAAATGTTCGAATTTAGGTACATAAGGAATCCAATTAAGGACTCTGATTTGTATGATAATAATCCACAAAGGTCTAATTGTAGAGATAAAAAAGAATCCCATATGGATTTTAGAAGTTGAAGATGTTTTGAAATCTTGCACTGGACGTGCTTAAGTCAAAACATGAAGTAAAAATGCTTATGAAGTTGAGATGCTAGATATGTCAAGGCGACATATGAAGCAGAATTTGAAGGTTAAGTCAATGTATGAGGATAAATATTTTTGAAAACTATGCATGGGGTTCTTAAAAAAATGTGTTCAATGTTTTTGAAACCTTATGCATAATACTTTTGAAATCATAAAGTAGGTGTATTAGGTATGTATATTTATAAAAATGTTTTAAAATCATGCGAGATGAATTTTGAAATTATGTATAAGGTTTTTGAAAACATGAATGATGCTTTTGAAATCGTGCACTTGATATATTACTTAAAATTGTTTTCAAACTATATGAAATATTTTGAAATCGTGAGGGTTGTTTTTGAAAACAAAGACAAAGCTTTGTGCATTTGTTATGTTAAGTAAATACACTATATTAAAAATGTTTTCGAACTATATATAGAATGTTTTGAAATCATGTAGGTTGTTTTGAAAACTTATGTTATGCATGTTGAAGAAATCAGAACGTAATGGGTATGAGATTTGAAAATACCCTTAGTTATCTAACCAAGGATTCAAAGGCACAGATGTGCAAAAAGCATGATTACTCATAATTTCACTTTATTTCCTGTACTTCGTTTCTTAGAGTGAAACGAGTACTTAAAATTTTCGAGGGAATTATGAGCGATCATTTGAAAGAGAGAATCACAAGAGTAGTTTGTAAGGAACATAGTTCCTTAATACAGGTATCATAGAGAACTTCCATTTACTCATGTAACTACACTTGTATATCAGAATTGTGAACAACAATTTATTTATAATCAAAACAGATTGTTTCACATTACAAGAAATAGAAGAAACAAAAGCATAAGACAACAACATCTTCTAATCAGCCAACTGCTCATCCGTGGGTTGGATTTGCCTTAGCAAGCTTCGGGCATTTATTCACGAAATAACCCATCTTGCCACAGTTGTAGCACGATCCAGGCTGAAAGCAAGCTTGAGCAGGATTGGCCTGTGGTTGATTTGGACCACCTTGGTTCGGGTTACATCGACAAGCACTTGCCAGGTGACCAATTCGCCCACATGATACACACAGACGACATTGTAAGTGAGCTTGGTGATGCCCATTACATTTGTCGCATTTTGGTGCAGTACCAGCATAAGGTTTCCTAGCAGGAGGTTGAGCAGTAGCAAGGTTTATAACAACTTGGTTTTGGATAACAAAGTGGCATATGTTAACCAAATGTCCCCGCCGTCCACAGTAGGTACATTTGGAGCAGGGTATGAGGTTTGAATGATGACGGTTGCATCGTTTGCACAAAGGAACAGCTCCTTTGTATGGCTTCCTAGCAGGGGGTTGAGCGGGTTGGTTGGGGACGGCTTTACCATTGTGAGCGACCATGGCGAAGTTCTGAGAAGCCTTTCGCTTCTTTGACTTCTTAGGGGATCGTTCATCCATGGTCTTTGATTCCTCGGTTGGTTTCTTGGCTGGTGGTGCTGGCTTGACTTCTGCTTCCTTCGGTGACTCTTGAGTGACATCATTATTGAGACGAGACATGGCAATGCCTAATTCCACAGTCTTCAGAATCACTTCGCCTATTTGCTGGGCAAATTTGGCTGTTTGCTCGGATATCTGCGCATCGTTGCGATGAAGAGACATTCTGGAGGAAATGAAAGATATAGGAGGAAACAAATGAAGTGTTATCGGTAAATAAAACAAAATGACAACGCATAGAAATTGCGATCATTTGTTTGTTACCTAAAGCAAACAAATGAGACGGTGACTAATCAAAGTAAGCGGGTCATATTAATGTATCGCGAAGACATGCTTTAGCCTATAAGTGGATACTCACCCCAAGAGTTCCCAAGTAAGAGTGACTGGTCCGATACTGCGGATTTGTATGAACACTCTAGCCTTCGACAGAAAACTCAGGGTAAAGGCATTCACTCTTCCAGTTTGCACGTGTTCACATTATACGACCCAAACTTTGACGAGATTTGAAAACTTAGAGGGTTCAAAACCTTACAATAGAGGGTTCAAAACCTAGTAATCAATCATCCTAGAACAGATGATTAGTTTTCAAAGCGGTTTTGAAATTTATGTTCTTGTTGTAATTGTCGCCTAAGGATAGGTGACAATATTGTTTTATGACTAAACGCAAGTAAACTCGCGTTAGGGTCCTAGGAAGGTTGTGCACTGGATACCCTATCTAATCTTATCCTATAACATGATACAAGACGAAGTCAATAGACGTAATGCACTAACAATGCTGTATTGTGAAAATTCATACATCTAAGCCTTGTGACTGTAGAATAAACCCTAGCACAAAGTCTAAGGTCCACCTAGAAATGTAATCGGATTCGGTCATTCCTTCCAATCCAAACAAACCCGATATTTCAGGAATGGGAGTTGTCAAGTCCTATGGTACCACTACCTACTACCGAGCGGCATGATCGGTGTTAATGAATGTACATTGTCCCATTTAAACAAACCAAATGTCATACCAAAATGTAAGCATGTGATGAATAATAAATGTACTAAGTATGCACACAATGGACATACATAGCATAGAATGTAATGTAAAATAATGTACTAAGTATGCACACAATGGACATACATAGCATAGAATGTAATGTAAAACAATGTACTAAGTATGCACACAATGGGCGTACATAGCATGAAATGTAATGTAAAACAATGTACTAAGTATGCACAAAATGGGCATACATAGCATGAAATGTAATGTAAAACAATGTACTAATTATGCACACAATGGGCGTACATAGCATGAAATGTAATGTAAAACAATGTACTAATAGTGTACTAATGAACATAGGAAGTATATGATGTGAAAACAGGAAAGCATGAAAGTAACAAGTAGGCACATGTGTTTCACCCCAAAACAGTTTGAAAACGGTAAAAGAGGGGTCTATATACTCACTTGAGATTTCTTAGTAGTCCTTGAGTAACAACCAAACAATGCTAGAGATCACGGATATCAAACGACACCTAATATCGGTAACTATGTTAATATACCGGACCTAAATTGAAAGATCGGATAGAATGAGGGCTTGTAAACCAAATGAGTATGAGAACTCATGTAATATGGTTTAACAAAGCCTACATACTAAATGAAACCTAACCTAAGTGCTTACGACCCATTACGACCCGTTTAGGTAGCTTATGCTACTTTAACGCGTCGTTCGCGTGAAACGCGTTCGGACCGCTTAACTAGTCCTATGACAAGTAATATATGCCTTAACATGTCTAATATTGTTGCCAAATCAGTTTAGATGTCAAAAGTTACGTTACATATGTTCAAAATGAATTTTGGCGTCAAAGGGGTATTTTGGTAATTTACCTAAGGCATATAAACTACCTATCATACAACTAACTAAACGTCGTGACCATAAGGTATAACCTCGGAAGGTTATTCCCTATATACTATGGTCACCTAATGTGTTTGGTCTTATCCTAATGATCGACCAAACGGGTCGGGTTCGAAAGTATAAGCGATTGTTTAGGTCGCTTACCTTACGACCCTATATGAGCACTAAACTAAAAGTGACGAGCTAAGCATGTTAAAACATGCTTAACTAAGTTTAGAAAACAGGTTTGGTATCAAAACAAACGGTTTTGATACCTAAGAGTAGTTTGGTTACAAAACACGCAAGAATGCGCATTTTGGCCGAAACTACGGCTCGTCACTGAGCCTAGATAACGTGGTAATCAGTAGGTATAGTCACTAGGGACTATAACCATCGTGATTATGCTCACGTTATGAAGTTCAAACGAACTTCGCATTGACCATAAACTGGTCAATGCAAAAAGTCAAACAAAGTTTTAATTTAACGCTAAAAGAATAAAAGAACGAAGGAACACTTACAAAGGGTCCAAGAATGGAAGGTTTGAATCCGAACACTCTCAAGTATGAAGTGTTAATCACAACAACTTAGAGAGCAAGTTCAGATTTCAAAGGTGTGGGTTTTTAGGGTTGGGATGGATGGGTATTTATAGGATATGCAAGACCGTTAGGATCGTTTATCGAATAACGTGCTTTGATCACATCCCTACACTTGTTGGCAAGCTCATGTACATCAAATTGGCCCCCATAAGCAGGAAACAACACTTGGAATTGGATTGGGAGGCTAAACAACTGTTAAAAGCTGTTAAAATGGATTTTGCTGATCAGAAGGGGTCTCGCGTGATGCCAAGGGAGCTAGGTGTCATGCTAAGGTCCTTCTGATCAGCAACCAGTTTCCAAAGTTTCTAATTCAGTCCCCGTTGTGTATTAAGGCCATTTCCGACATGTTTAAGGCTCGTTAAGCCATTTTCAAGGCCCTAAAATGATTCCTAAACATTGTGGACATGAAACATGCTAAAAAATATCCCGGATGTCGGTTCGTTTGGTCGTACGATCGCGATGTTCGCTTACTTACGGCGGAATGCGCATAAGCGCGAAAAACGATCCAAATTGCGCGACGAATGGATTTTTCTCATGCCAAACACTAAAATAAAATATTTTAGTGCTTACATAAATTTTTTGATGTACGGATGTATTCAGAACGTAAGTTATGCGCGAAAGTGCAAACTTGTGCACTTTTTGACGCTTTTAGTCCCTGAATGACCCAAAAGTTTATTTTAGCACACCGAACCCCTCAAAGCCTATTTCTAAGCTATGTAAAGGATATTTATGGTATGTTTAACTCATGGCCATGATCCAGAATGTCTGTTACCGTTCAAATTGGCATACTTTCGCAGTTTGTCAACTTTAGTCCCTGTAAGCGATTTAACTCGATTTTGCCATACCAAAGCCTTCAAAACTTATTTCTAAGTTATGTAAAGGTTATTTAAGGTATGTTAAGCCTATCTCACTATTCCGGAGTGTTTGTTGCATTAAAAGGGTTATATTTACGCATCAGTGCGCGTATAACCTTCCAGAAAGCGATTTAAAGCTTGAAATCGAACAAGAATTGATATGTGCAAATGATACACATATTTGTACAAATCCCAAGTATGAAATACAATATTTCATTGGTTTGGTATTTGTTTGATGGTCGCAGTGACCCAGGTGTCACAAGTCTTACAGGTGAATGTACACTAATGATATCTGTAAATGGGTAATGTGAGACCATGAGAGCTCAGGTTAGAACTTCTGTTCAGACAAAGAGATGATGGCTCGACTTTTAGGTGTCTCCCATTTGGGGATCTTTTCTTCAACAGCACATGATTAACATTTTTCAATGTTTCATCATTTTTATGTTGAGGGTGGGCTTTATGATTAAAGCAGTGCATAGTATTATACGCGGACTAGGCTATTACTCCCGCAAAATCAAAAGTCCCGATATAATACCCCAGATATCATCACGCACAAAGACCTAGTATGTCAGAAATAGAAAGCCCTTCAAACAAGATTTCATGGGTTACCTATATATCCGAGAGATGTTCCCCACGTGATAAGTAAGTATTTGATATTTAGGTTTATATCTCGAAAACAATCTACTAAGCGTGTAAAAACCTACTGGCATATCATCAGTGAGACCGTTTATCACATTTTAACTTTCCAATTCTTTAGCGTACTGTGATTGTCTACTGATGTACTATCATTTCCTCTTTATCACAACAAAACTCATTTTGATTTTTCGATGTTTTTGGTTATTAGATTTTATCATGTTTTTGGATTTTTCAAATTTTCAAAATTTCTAAATTTTTTACCCCCCCTAAAATCAAAAATATGTTTCAATTTTTGATTTTCAAGGAAATTTTGAAAATAAAAGCAATAAATTGTACAAATAAAATGACAAACTGATGTAAATTGCTTCAATTCTCCATTCTCTTGGCTTAAACAATCAGAACTCCCCCTGATAACAAACTATTTACCTATTACGATTTCAAAACACTTAAGTTTGTTTTAATCAAAATAGTTTTTCCAGAAAATTAGTTTTGTTGATTTCACACATCATGGGGATTCATTCATCACTTTGTTCTTTCAAACCACTTGTAAAAACTATTTCTTGTAGGTTTTTCACAAAAACATTTTTCAAGAATGATGCCGATTCATGCTCCACGATTACCAACTTAGGAGCTCCGGCAAGTCAGGATTTCAAGCAAAGAATGTTGACACCCAATCCTGACCAGCTTTGGGTGCATCCGAGTTATTTTCACTCGGTGTGTAAGTTCTCCTCTTTGATTCATAAAATTCTTTTACTCCTTTTGCCTTTCCATCAACCATCTTACCAAAGATATGTTTCACTTTGCCATTAAACTCTTTTTCGACATCAAATTCATTCTTTTCAGAATAGAATTGATTCGAAATCTCTACTTTTCCAACTTTTTGTTTTAAATTTTCAGTCCGCAATGGTGGAAAGTTGACATCATCCATTGGCGGTACTGACTTCTCTCTTGTTAGCTCAACTTGTGGCTCCTCTGACTTTGACGAATCAGATTCATCGCCAGAAAGTGTCTCTGATTTCTTAACAACCCACTTGTGGTTGTTCAAATTCACTCTTCTTTTGTAGAAACGTGTTGAACTCTCACCAACCTCAAATTTTGAATTTTTGAACACTTTAAATTGTTCGGTTGGTGGTTCATTATCAGCCAACTTTTTCTTTCAAGTTTTCAGAGACTCCCTGTTTTGTTTGGGTTGCCTTTCGACAGTTCCATGCAATGTGCCCAACTTTTTTACATTAATAACAGCTTCTTATTTCCTTCTTCTGAGCAACATCATTCTTCATTCCCTCTTGCTTCTTAGCAAGGAATTCTTTGTTCGTCTGCTTTCTGAACAAATTCTCTTTTTCTTCTTCAGAAGATGTTCCTGATACAAAAACAACTTTCGATTTAAAATCTTTAACATATTTTTCATTTTCTTTTGGAATAAAACCTAATCCTTTCTTTTTGAAATTATTTTTGTGATTTGGTTTCTTATGGTGATTTGGACCAAAACCTTTTTCTTGTTTAACCTTCGTTGAACTCTTGAAGTGAATTGTTTAGGTTTTTCAGAAAGATTTTTATCTTTTATTTCAGAAATATTAATTTCTGTTAATTTGAAAACCTTTTTAATCTATTCAGTTTGTACACTTCTTATTGGAAATTCTTCATCAGAATATAATTTGTCGGAGTCATTCAAAGTATATGCTACTTTGAAGGCTTCGTCATTCAAATTATTTTTTAATATCAGAAAATCATTATTGTAAACCCTTTTGCCCTTTTCAACTGTTGGACTTGAAGTGTCAGACTTTGGCTTTGGCTTTGACTTTGACTCCTCGGTTTCATCTTTATCTAACACATGATCCATGTAAGGACTTTCAAAAAATGTCCCAAAATGACCCGTAAGTAAAAACCCGGACCCCTGAAACTCTACTAGGCATGAAAAACCAAGAAAACAAAATTTACGAGTTTCAGGCGGGCCGCGTAAAGGTTAGCTTAGCCTTACGCGGGTCACGTCAAAGCTGGGTTGACCGGATAAGCACGCCGGGCCACGCGTCGCACACGTGGCAGGCCTATATGTGACACGCTAGCCCCAGTTTACGTCTAGCTGGCCCTCGCGGGCCGCGTAAGGATCATGAAGGGGTTCACGCGGGCTGCGTGAGACCCATATTTCACCTATAAATAGATTTGGTCCCGAGCTATCATTCTGTGTCGAAATTTCAATCAAAATCACGAAGTATACTGTCCAAAAGTCGAATTTACAATTCACAGTAGTGCAACGCTGCTACGATACAGGGTATTAACTCGATCGCTGCTATGATTCAATGTCCGATCGATTGAAAACTATCCAAATGACGTTTAAGTGCTGCCCACATTAGGGCCATACTTTGTCATTAGTCGTGAATTTGACGGATGTTTAAGTATAGCACTTTGTCATTCGTTGTGAAGGTTTTTATCTCGTGAGTTATCGTAAATGCAGTATTAGTTACTGACCTAGTTCGTATGCATTGTTATTTAAATTAGGGTACAAGGCTAATCAGTAGGCTAAACTATGCCCGTATAAATCTGCAATGTGAGTCATTCTCTTTTTATCAACAGTATTTTACAATACTCCAAGTATTTTCAAAAAGTTATAATTACAGGGATTATGTCATGGTTATCTTGAATCACTGGCTAATTGGGGTATTGCGCACATTACTAATTTCTCACTGTTAGGCTAATAAATCCTAACAGTGATAATCATCACTACTTGGGGAAAGACCCAATAGTGGTATGACCATCGTCACCAGGTGACACGGCGCCAGATAAAAATAAGATAGAAGTCATTGTAATCACTCTTATGCTGTAATTTATAACTATGTGTCATTTTATCAAATTGAGTGACTCGCCAGTATTTCCCCTCTGATAAAATATTTTTAAAACATGTTTCAGGCGACCTGATGTAAATCAAGGAAAACGTGCTACGGAGCACTAACCAGCTTGAAGAGATGGCTCAATTAAAATAAATAAACATGTTTTATAAATCAGGGAATTCCCTAGTGAAATTCCTCTATTATAAATTACGGGGTTTATCCCGAATTATGAAATAAAATAATCAGGCATTTCTGTTGGACTCTGTATGCCCAAGACACATATTAAATTGATGTGGCTAGTACGTTATAATTCAAGTCGAGTCATACCCAAATACAAGCTAGACAAACACTTATATTATTTATTTGTGATATGATCAAACAAATAAATATTAACACTTAGAGTATTTAGAAATTGGTTTTCTAAATAATTGCACTTGACAAACTAATTATATGGATAATTTATTTTGAGAGAATATTTTATTTTGTTATTTAATGGGTTAAATAACTTAATAAAAGTTGTATAAAGTCTTGTGAACATATGATGTTATATTTTATAAAAGGTATAAAATAAACAAGACTTAAATTTTTATAAAAGAATTGAATTTTTTTTTTATAAAAAATAAAGCTAGGTCGCCACCACCCATGGGGTCTTCCCAAAAATTGTTGGTCCAATAAGGTTTCATGCATTTGCATGTGTCTTCATTGGGTGGTCTTCCCAAACACTTTTGGCCAATCACATAGCATGCAAATTGCATGGTTAGAGACTCTCTCATTGGGCAAGATTGGGTGGCAACTCTCTCACATGTTTTCATAAACTTTTGAAGACATAATTTGAAAGAGATGAACTAGAATAATTTTATAGAGAATTGCTCTCAAAAAAATCGGCCAAGAGTGTGCATTTTAGGAGATGATTTTTCAAGTGAAGGACTTGTAAATGTATCTCTAAAAATTGGCCAAGGTGTGGTTGATCAAGAGGGCTTTTCAAGTTTAACATTCAAGTGCAAGAACTCTCAAAATTCCCTAGATGATTTCGGCCAAGAGTTGGTCTTCATAAGGGTTGTTTCCAAGATGGTTTCAATTGTGAGTTCATAAGTGTAGAAATCCTAGCTAAACATAAGGTGTTTGTTGGAAGGCTTGGGGTATACAAGCTTGAGGTCTTCTACACTTGAAGGCAACCATTCATGAAGCATCATCTTTTCCATATCCTTTACTCCTTGGAAGGTAGTATTCTAAACACTCTATGGTTGTGTTTTAATTTTGATAGCATGCACATTCATATATGGATCCGGGATTGGGTTTTACATATAAAATGGGTTTTATATCTTGATAGTAAACATGTTTTAAATAATATTTTCCGCTGCATTTTTATTTTATATGGATAAAATACTTTGATAAACATGTTAGAAACCCAACAGTGGCATCAGAGCCGCTTATATGAGTGCATGCTTCATAGGATATGAAATTTTCGGGTTTAGATAAAACCCTATGGAGGAAATTTTCACCATGGTTATCCTTTTGTTTTTCAAGATTATTTTAATACATGCATAAAAGTATCTTGAAAAATTAAGTCATTTGGATGATTTGTTTGTTTGGACAAAAACCCACTTTTTCGGTGTTTTCATTCTTGACCGAAAAGTAGGTTGTAAAAAGGAAACCATTTTCCTTCTTGAATTTTATATATTTGGATATATATATTTGGTGTTCATAACCTAGCCATGACCTTGTGTTGAATGATTGTGTTGTGATTTATTTTATTAATTATTCAATGGGTTGTAATAATTATTATTTTGTTCTTCCATTTGTAAGATATGTAATTTATTTATTTTCATTTGGTATGTAAAATAAATAGATTAGGTACATTTTATTTTACTAGAAAAAATGTATTAGGATATATTTTGTAAAAGAAGATGCACACAAAAATGCGGTTTTGGTTTGGACCATAATATTCGGTCCAAAGAACTTCATCGTTCTCAACGGGATTTTAACCCGATAACCAAAACACATTTTTGAAGTCCAAAGGAGTTTGGAGCTGAATATAAAAGACATTTGGAAGCTCAAAGAAAGTGGAGAAATCACAACACAAGAAGGAGACTTGAAGCATTTGGATGCGGGATCAAGTGGGAGTTCAACAACACATTATTTGTGTCAATATTCACCCTTTAGGAAGGACCTTTTGGCACACTTGTTTCGGCTACCAAGTGTGGTCAAAATAGTTGGCTATGGTTATGCACCTATTGATATATGTGTTATGCTTGTGTTGTTGTTTATTTTGTTGTTTGATGATATTTGGATATGCATGCTTAACAAACTAATAATCAACAACAAGCTTAAAAATGGTTCTTTGAAAAATCATTAAAATTGGTTAATAAAAGGTTATTAAAAAATTAATGATTTTATAATAAAAAGGATTTTATCAAAAAGAACCTTGAAAATTGATTTTCACTAAAGTACCAAGGATTTGAATGCATGCAAATGTATGGTACATAAAGTTTTCTAAACTAGAATTTTGAAAACTCAAAATCCCTTTTATAAAACAAGTCAAATACCATCCTTTTATAAAATACTCGAATCACTTGGGAACTCTTTTGTGGGATAAAGGTCACCTAACCACATTTGAGGGAACTTGTATATTCGAGGTGGGTTTACCATGTTTGTGGGATAAAGGTCACCTAACCACTTATGTGTATAAACTCACACGTGTGTGTAAGTTGGACGACTTGATTTGAAAACCATGAACTTAGGGTCACCGAAGCATGGCGAACAAAGGTGTTGATGGGATTAAACATGCCAACTAAACATAATTATAATTATTAAAGATGTTTAACCAATCCCATATGGCTAGAAGTTGCAAAGGGTTGCAATCGTCAAACGTTGACTACCTTGTTAATTTAAATAATGGGATAAAGGTCACCTAACCAATATTTAAATGTAATGTTGGATTCTAGATTATAATTATAATTATTAATTGTCTATAAGACACAAAAGGGTATTAATGATTAAAATATAATAATATCGAAAATACTAAAATTGAACGTTGTAAAATTTTGTAGATGGCCGCTAACAATATTACCCAAGCCGTCTGTAACCTATCATTGAAAACGATTCTAATCCCGATGAACCTCTTATGGAAGATAAGGATGCCTATGACGATTGGATTAAGTATATCGAGGATACTACGCAGCCTCTTGCCTCATGTTAGGAATTATGATTCCCGAGATTCAAAAGGTTTTGAACATCATGAGCATACGACATGATTACCCAATTGTAGGAAATGTTCCTAAGGGTAGAACGCTTCAAAACGGTTCGTGCGCTTCATGCATGTCGAATGGAGGAAACCCAATCGGACTCATCTTATGTCTTTAAGTAGAAAAGCCACATTGATCACCTCGAAAGGTTCAATATGGATAAAAGGGTTTTATCCATTCTAACAAGCAATGAGGATGGCAACAAGAAAGGGCATCACCCCGACACCAAGGCAAGTGTTGCAAATGAAAGGGGAAATTCAAAGGGAAAAGAAAAGAAAGGCTAAAGCGCAACCATCGAAACCAAAAGAAGAGAAGGCAAAGATTGCCACGAACGATCCATGCTTTGAATATGGTGAGATAGGACATTTAGATTGGAATTGTCCAACCTATCTCAAAGAGTTGAAAACAAGAGGGATGCTAGGCAAACCTTAGGTACAATCTTAATGATACATATTGACCTTAATGTTATTTCTTCTAACACATGGGTATTAGATACCGGATGTGGAACTCATGTTTGCAATTCGTTGCAAAAGGTTCAAAAGAAATAAACATTACAAGAAAGGAGACTATGTTTTGAAACTTCCAAATGGTTTGGAAATTGTTTTAAAATGTCTTGAATGCTCCTAGTTTGACTAGGAACATTATTCAAGTTTCCCTTATAAGACAATATGGTTATGACTTAAAGTTTGCAAACATTGACATTTGTATCGATGAATGACATGTTTTACTTTAAACCTATGCCTTCAAATGGTATTTATGAATTGGTTCATAATAATACATCATTTGATAGTTTAATGTACCAATCAATCACCAAGAAACTCAAAAACGGTTTTGAGTAAGACCTATTTTTGGCGTTATCGCCTTGGTCATATAAACAGATATCGCATGAAAACACTTCGAAAGAATTGCCTTTTGGAAACAAATGAAATTGTTTCATTTGATATATGCGAATCTTGTTTACAAGGTAAAATGACTAAGAAACCCTTTAATGGGAAAGGGTAAAAGATTTATTAGGAATCATACATTTGGATGTATGTGATCCTTTTAAGCCAAAGATTAGGAATGGTGAAATATACTTCATTACCTTTAACCAACGACTATAGTAGTTATGGTTATGTGTACTTGCTAGGACACAAAGTTGAAGTATTTAAAATGTTCAAAGCCTTCAAAAGGTGAAGTTCAATATCAACTCAATTAAAGTTCTTTGTTCCGATAGAGGAGGAATCAAACTCTATTTGGATATGGTTCGATCTATGATGGCTAGGAGCGCATCATCTCGATCATTTGGGGTTACGCTTTGCTCTCCGCGGCCCGTATGGCCCAAACCAAGAAAGTGGATAAGACTCCTTTTAAAATATTGCATGGAAGGGCTCAATCATTATCATATTTAAAGGTATGGGTTGTGAAGCTTATGTAAAGCAATACACCCCAAACAAATTAGAAGTACGATCCACTAAGTGTATCTTTGTAGGATATCCTAAAGATGGTATAGGATATTAATTCTACAATCCAACAGAGCAAAAGGTATTTGTTACTCGAAAGGCTAAGTTCTTGGAAGCTAAGTTCCTTATGGAAGGAATTAGTAGAACAGTGGAACTTGATAAGGATCAAGAACCACAAGCCGATACACGTTTGGTTAAAACTAGCACTCAACAAAAGGTTGTTGAAAAACGATCAAGTGGTTGATCAACACACATAATGCGTTCGCAAATCTGGTAGAATTAGTAGTCCACCTGAAAGATATGGATTTTTCATAGATGGATGCTACATGGTAGATTCAGGTGAATCAACCACATACCATGATGCAATGTCAAAATTCGATTGTGACAAATGGATTGAAGCCATGAACGTTGATGGAGGGTGTGAAACCCGAGTGTTAACGTACATATTTTGTGTGATTTATTGCCGTTTATGTGATTATACGTTTGGAATATGTCCACTACGAAAGTTTGTGGTTTTGCAGGTGAATTGTTTAATTCGGTAAATTTAGAGTGGTTAGAGATGAAGCGGAACTACCGGGAATGATAAACAATGCTAAAGATATAATTCGGTATATGTTTCGTGTGTAAAAGGTAGCTTGGATGCAAAAGGAACACACACAAACGAAGTCTAGAGGTTGTTAATCAATTAACTGAAAGTTGAATCAAAGCCAAGTTATTTAACGTTGCATACGGCCAAGAAAGCATAAGTGGACAGAAGGTGTAAACCGTAACCTACGGTTATTATAATGTAGGCTACGACAGAGATAAAATAAGAGAGCATGATTTGGCTTGTGAAGGAATAAAAAGGGTTTGAACCTTCACACATGTGAAGGCCATTAAATCACAATACAATATCATCAATATTTGGCGGCACATTGAAAGAAGTTTTTGGGGGAACATCATCAATATTAATGTGTGGGCATACATATTAACCATCATCATACATACTATAAAAGGAGAGGCACAACAGCCAACGATTTTTGGGGGGTTTCTTTTGGCAGTTAGCAACAATTAAAAGGAGGCTAGTATTGTTTTAATAAAACATCAAATCATCATCATCTGATAATTATCGAGTGAGAAGACTTTTGGAGACTGACATCACGTGACCTGGGTTTGATTAATAAAGTCAATCATCATCATCACATAGGGGGGTTGCACGTTTCTTTTGGAGTGGGCCGAGATTTTTATAAGGGATCACACATGTAGAGAGCCCAATTTTAATTATCAGTCATATGGGCTTGAGGGACTTGAACATCACGTGTTTGGGGGATAGTTATTATTAATTTTTTGATACACATATCGGGAGATATCATCTCGACGGCAAGGAGAGAATGAAGTCAGCCACTTCTCAAGCTTACGAAGATCGTTCAACCATCATGAGCGGCTAGTCTTTTATGGTTTCCTCCGGATGGAGAGTTTTGTAAGTTGGATAATTTTATGTGTTTGTGACAATCGTATAACTAGGTGATCTAAGCATTCGATGCTTTTCACCTTTGATTTGATTAATTAATTGTAAACAGTTACATTTATTTAAACCTTAATTTCTAAGCATTCAGTTCCCGAGAGTTCTAGTAATTGGGATATATTTGACATGGGGTTAGGGTTTGTAATTGTAATTGATAATCATTCGATAACCTCCCGTTATGTATTGACCGGAGTACTTAGTCGTTGGTTATCACAATTGATGAATTAGGTTAAACACTTATGTCTATGTGAGTGTTTCGATTAAACACATAATTGAATCTAGCTGTAAAACCTGAAATCTGGAGGAACCATTGTTCTCTCTATTGTTTTAAACTTCGCTTTTAGTTCGTAATTTTTAGATAATCAATCAAATCCAACAATTGAGTTTTATTTTTTAATAGTAGTTAATAAAAACTGAGCATTATACACTTTCCACAATCCTCCTCTGGTTCGATATCCGACTTATCCTATCTACATAGTTTAGTTGGTTTTTGCATGTCCATAACGACAGACATCAAACGTAAAGATGCAGTCCATTTATAACAATCAAGTATGGGAATTGGTTGTAGCACCTCTTAACTCCAAAGTAGTTGGAAGTAAGTGGGTTTTCAGGAAGGAAACCGATATGCATGGTAACTTGGATACTTGTAAAGCGAGACTTGTAGCAAAAGGTTTCACTCAAACTCAAAGGGTTGATTATGATGAGACCTTCTCGTCTGCCGCGATGCTAAAGTCAATTAGAATATTATTTGCCATACCTGCATAATATGATTATGAGATTTGGCAAATGGATGTCAAAACGGATTTCCTAAATGGATATCTTGAGGAAGATGTCTATATGGTTCAGCCTGAAGGTTTTGTGGATCCAAAACATCCTAACAAAGTATGCAAGTTAAATAAATCAATCTATGGATTGAAACAAGCATCTAGAAGTTGAAATCACCGTTTTGATGAAGAGATTAGGGAATATGGATTCATCAAGAACGTCGATGAAATTTGTGTGTATAAGAAGGCTAGTGGGAGCATCATCACTGTATTAGTATTATATATTGATGACATTCTACTATTTGGAAATAACATTCCAACCATGGAAGGTGTAAAAGCCTGGCTTGGAAGTTGTTCTTCCATTAAGGATCTTGGTGAAGTTGCCTATATTTTGGAATAAAGATCTATAAGGATAGGTCAAGGCGCTAGATAGGTTTAAACCAAAGTGCATTGACAAAGTCTTGAAAAGGTTCAAGATAAAGAACTCTATGAAAGGTTTGGTACCTATTCAAGAGAGGACAATATTGAGTGCATATCAATGCCCAAGCTCAAAGGATGAGCAAGAAAGAATGAAAGGAATCCCATATGCGTCAGCTATAGGATTCATTGTGTACGTAATGATATGCACTAGACCGGACAAGTTATGCGCTTTAAGCATAACGAGAAGATACCAGCGAGTAACGGTCATTGGGTGACTGTTAAATATATATATATATATATATATATATATATATATATATATATATATATATATATATATATATATATATATATATATATATATTGAAATACCTTAGAAGGACTAAGGATATATTTCTAATATATGGATCTGGTGGAAAAGAACTCGTTGTAAAAGGTTACAGGGATACGAGTTTCGGAATTCGTTGTAAAGGGTTACAAGGATACAAGTTTCCAAACTAATCGAGATAGTTCTCGATCACGGTCAGGGTAGCATTGGCCACTACAGAATCAGAATACATCGCCGCTTCTTTGATTGAGATAATTCATATGGATCTGCCACTTGAATTATTGTCAATCTAAGGGTAGTCCCTACCATTCAGGACCCTAGAGATCTTTGTGATAACGATGGTACGATTGCTCAAATCAAGGTACCTCGTGTACATCAAAAGACTAGGCACATTGAGAGGATTTTCAACTACATACGGGATGAAGTTGAAAAGGGAAAGATATGTATTCGCAAAGTTCAAACTGATCAAAATATTGCGGATCCACTCACGAAGCTCCTTGAATGGGCAAAGCATGAAAGGGTCATACTTGTGCCTTAGGACTTCGATATTCTAGTGATTGGATTTGATCTATTTTGTATTTGGATATTGGAACAATTGTTAATATAACTCTTTATGGTATTTTGAGTTATGTTCCTTTTTAGCATGTTTAAATCCGTGAATAAGTTTCTTATTCTAAATGTCCGTAGTCGATCATACTTGTGGGAACAAATATGAATGTAAGACTATTATGAACTTGGATTGGTGAATATTCATTACATATGAATATAGAGCAAAGTGTTGCTGCCAAAGTTCATAGATATTTGTGGGAGACAAATATTGGACTGACTCGCTCTCAAATATTACTGCATGGAATCATTTGTGATTGATCATAAGTAAATTTGAGTAAAGGAGTTTATCATAGTATCCTCTGACCTGAGATGCATATTGGGTCTTGATATTCACCAAATATTATACCTTGACTTTTTCTTCGCTGTTAGTAATATGACAGTACATAAGGCTAAGCTCAGGTGTGGTACAAGGTGATTGTGAGAGACGAATGTAGTCAAGATGGGATTTGTTCCTCTTATTCGTTGAGAGTAAGATGTCCAAGGCCTGCTAAAGTTAAGTCAACAGAGAGTGATCACTCTGTGTCTCTGGATTTGACATGACATTTGTAACGAAAGGATAAATGATAGATTCACCTAAATCATGTTCAAGTAAGGGACTTGAAGAGGATGATGTTATTGAATGGGACATATAGTCATACGTATTAGGGGTAGTAAACCATAGTTAGGCGTCATTTACTGCTTGCATCAATCTTCTATGTATCTTGTGCAAGTGGGAGATTGTTGGACTCTGTATGCCCAAGACACATATTAAATTGATGTGGCTAGTACGTTATGATCCAAGTCGAGTCATACCCAAATACCAGCTAGACAAACACTTATATTATTTATTTGTGATATGATCAAACAAATAAATATTAACACTTGGAGTATTTAGAAATTGGTTTTCTAAATAATTGCACTTGACAAACTATTTATATGGATAATTTATTTTGAGAGAATATTTTATTTTGTTATTTAATGGATTAAATAACTTAATAAAAGTTGTATAAAGTCTTGTGAACATATGATGTTATATTTTATAAAAGGTTTAAAATAAACAAGACTTAAATTTTTATAAAAGAATTGAATTTTTTTTATAAAAAATAAAGCTAGGCCGCCACCCCCCATGGGGTCTTCCTAAAAATTGTTGGTCCAATAAGGTTTCATGCATTTGCATGTGTCTTCATTGGGTGGTCTTCCCAAACACTTTTGGCCAATCACATAGCATGCAAATTGCATGGTTAGAGACTCTCTCATTGGGCAAGATTGGGTGCCAACTCTCTCACATGTTTTCATAAACTTTTGAAGACATAATTTGAAAGAGATGAACTAGAAGAATTTTATAGAGAATTGCTCTCAAAAAAATCGGCCAAGAGTGTGCATTTTAGGAGATGATTTTTCAAGTGAAGGACTTGTAAATGTATCTCTAAAAATCGGCCAAGGTGTGGTTGATCAAGAGGGCTTTTCAAGTTTAACATTCAAGTGCAAGAACTGTCAAAATTCCCTAGATGATTTCGGCCAAGAGTTGGTCTTCATAAGGGTTGTTTCCAAGAGGGTTTCAATTGTGAGTTCATAAGTGTAGAAATCTTAGCTAAACATAAGGTGTTTGTTGGAAGGCTTGGGATATACAAGCTTGAGGTCTTCTACACTTGAAGGCAACCGTTCATGAAGCATCATCTTCTCCATATCCTTTACTCCTTGGAAGGTAGTATTCTAAACACTCTATGGTTGTGTTTTAATTTTGATAGCATGCATGTTCATATATGGATCCGGGATTGGGTTTTACATATAAAATGGGTTTTATATCTTGATAGTAAACATGTTTTAAATAATATTTTCCGTTGCGTTTTTATTTTATATGGATAAAATACTTTGATAAACATGTTAGAAACCCAACAATTTCAAGTTTTAAAAGATCCTGTTAAATCATCCGCTTACGCATCAATTAATAAATACCACGGGTTCCTGTCCCGCGGCTCCTGACCGGGTCAAACCGGGGCTGGGGCCGTGACAGGAAAAGGTGGTATCAGAGCCACTGATTTAAGCCTATTAAGTGTTTAAAATACTTAATTTTCCTAATTATCGTCTTGTGATTATGTGTTTTTAACTGACTACTTGTTAGTTACAGTATGGGTAAGCAAAGAATCTCGGATATCTATCTTAAATTAGATAGTTCCCCGAAAGATAAGGGAACTTCATCCCAATCAAATTCCTCAAGATACTCAGCAGATACTGAGGAGGGAATATTTGTTCGTAAAGCATAGTATGAGAAACCACTTACCCCTAATAAAAGAAGTTTGATTATTAGGAAAAGTCAAGAGAAAATGAGGAAGTCACAACCAAAAGGCGTGATAATCAATAAGGAAACTCAGGAAATAGACACTAAACCACCATGGGAAGATGAGTTAGATGAAAAATGGGCAAATCTCTACATGTTAGCTACTACAGCAGTAAATGCTAACTTATAGTTAAATCACCAAACCAGTACCATCACCTATGCTACCTACAAGCCATAAACTTTAATCTATTAAATAACCACTAGTATATTTCCAATTTTAGTTGTAATAAATATGTGTTGTTTCAATAAATGGTTTGTATAAATTAGATAATTATAATTAATATTTAAATTTTCTAATTGCCATTATGTAATTATGTGAAAATTCAAGTTACAAAATTTTAACCTAGAATTTTGTTTGTTTCTACCTAACTACTAAACAGCATGAATGAATTATCTGAAGCTCTTCAAAATCTCAATCTCTATCCTGTTAATGTGGAAGTTTCCAACGATTTTACCGGGTATTGTGCTGACATGGAGGAACCTATGGAATTTCAAACCCAACCTCCGGAGAAACCCAAACCCAAGAAGAGAAGAAGAATTGTGGGCTGGAGGCATGTGCGAAGGAGGAAACCAGCGACACGGAAAGTTACTAAGACGGAGGATCTCAAAGGTAAAGGCAAGGAAATAGAGATTGGAGAAAGTTCTAGGCAAGATCAGGAGATGCCACCCTGGGAGGAGTTAGATCATAAACTGGCACTTAATGACCTCATAGGACCTGTCGGTGAAAATCTTTTTAATTACCCAGCGGAAGCACAACTTCCAATTGACCTAGAGCCTGAAATCCCAGATCCTATTATCCATACCCAACCTCTACATGCAGAGTTAGAAGAATGGTGGACCACCAACTGGCAGTTCCAGAATCTTCTAAATAACCCTGATACCTTTTTCCCTCAGTTCGACCCAGAGCCTCCACTACACCCACCTATGAGCATGGAAAATCTGGCTGAACTCCGCCATTTTGGCGAGGAGCTGGTGGATGCAGGGAACATAATCCGAGAGGTAGGAGAAGGGATCTCTTGGAAGTACGACGAGAGGGAACATCGTTTCTGAGATGACAGCTGATTAAAGTTATGGGGTTGTAGGAGAATGTGTGTAATAATAATAATATAATCATAAAAATATAATTATGTGTAATACTTAATAATAAAACTTTTGTAAGATAATCAGTTTGTACGGATGCCTATAATATATAAAATATCTAAAGTCGAAAGATCGACAATTTTGGCTATACTTGTTAATGTGATTATGTGCAATTATATTATGTTTGGTTATTAATTATTTTATACTAATCACTTATATAAATTAAATACCAGATGGCAAACGCTGGTAATGAACAAGTTAACGAGGGTAACCAATCTGAGCAAAATCATGAGGATCAATTTCTGAATAGGCAAGATATCGAAAATATCGTTGCTCAGGGAATAGCCAATGCTATTCCAGCAATACTTTCTGCTGCTCGAAATCCAGTTGAACCTCAAATTATTCCTAGCAAACTTACTCATGAAGACAATTTCAGTAATAGTATAAACGGAGGCGGCAACAACAACAATAACAGTAATGATAATGTACTGCAAGCCCCAACTCTCAAAAGAATAAAAGCTGCAACGCCTGGTTGCACTTATAAGGAATTTCTTGCCTGTAAACCAGCTGAATTTGCAGGCAATGAAGGGGCAACTGCGACACTGCGTTGGTTGGAGAAAACCAAAGCAGTAATTATGATAAGTAAATGTGTTGAGGAAGACAAGGTCATGTATGCGTCACATCTTTTTAAAGAAGGGGCGCTAGAATGGTGGAATACGGTACTTCAAGCCAAAGGAAGAAATATGGCCTATGCCATGAGTTGGGAAGAATTCCAGCAGCTAGTGGAAAGAAAATTATGTCCCGAATATGAAAAAGAACAAATGGCGAATAAGTTCCTGAACCACCGGATGGCGAATGTGGACTGTCGAGGGTATACTTCGACATTCTTCGAGTATGCGAGAGTGGTACCAACTTTGGCTTCGCCAGAGCCGGTACTTATTTCCCGTTATATTTGGGGATTGATTGGCGAAATCCGTGATATCGTTAAAGCTGCGAGACCTCGCACTATTGACGATGCAATGGAATTAGCTAACACCCTAACGGACGGACTGGTACACACAAGAGAAGAAACTCGGAAAAAGGAAGTAGCTCAAAAGATTACCCAAGGATTCCGTATGGGTAATCGTAATAATTTCAAGAGAAAGGGAACCGGGCAATCTTCCATTGTTCCATTTTGCAATGCATGTAAAAGGAAGCATTTTGAAAGATGCAAAGGGTATTGCAATTTCTGCAAAATCCCGGGGCACCAAGAAGAAGACTGCAGGAAGAAGAAAGCAACAGTCTGCTACAACTGTGGAGAAGCTGGACACTTTAGGCCAGACTGCCCAAAACTGGTCAAACCAGCCGATAACAAAACCAAACCTACAGAAGGAGCTACCAACAAGAACGCAAGAGCCTTCCAGTTGACTACTCAGGAAGCAGAATTAATTCCTGACGTAATAGCTGGTACGTTCCTAGTTCACGACGTTTATGCAAAAGTATTATTTGACTCTGATGCAAACCAAAGTTTTATAAATACCTCATTCTGCCAAGCTCCTAACTTACCCTTAACCAACCTTAGGCAGATTTTTACAGTCGAAATGGCAGATGGGAATTCTGTTAAAATTAATAAGGTTGTGCGAGAAGAAAAGATAGAACTTTTAGGTCATAAATTTTCGGCAAACCTGTTACCTATGAATTTACCCGGATTTGATGTTGTGTTAGGAATGGATTGGCTAGTAGCTAATCAGGCTCGAATTCTTTGTGATAAGAATTCCATAGAAATTCATACACCCTCAGGAGAATTAGTGGTGATTACAGGAGATAAACCACGAAAGCCAATGAAATTCATTTCAGTAATGAAATTGGCCAGTTATTCAAGAAAACAAGAAATGGTGTATATGATTTCAGTAATCATTAACACTAAGAGTAAGGAAATTAAGGAAATTCCAGTAGTATCAGAATACCTAGAGGTATTCCCAGAAGAACTACCAGGATTACCACCTAATAGGGAAGTAAAATTTAGAATTCATCTAATTCCTAGAACTACACCGATAGCCAAGGCACCTTATCGGTTAGCACCCACAGAAATGCTAGAATTGAAAAAGCAGTTAGATGAATTACTGAGCAAAGGATTTATACAACCTAGTTCATCCCCGTGGGGAGCGCCAGTGTTGTTTGTGAAGAAGAAAGATGGTTCGATGCGAATGTGTATCGATTATAGAGAATTGAATAAGGTTACAATTAAGAATCGATACCCATTGCCTAGGATTGATGATCTTTTTGATCAATTACAAGGAGCTAGATACTTTTCTAAGATAGATTTACGCTCCGAATATCATCAATTAAAGGTACAAGAAGAAGACATACCTAAAACTGCTTTCAGAACTAGGTATGGTCATTACGAGTTTACAGTCATGCCCTTTGGGTTAACCAATGCTCCAGCAGCATTTATGGACATGATGAATAGGATCTGTAAACCGTACTTGGATAAATTCGTAATTGTCTTTATCGACGATATACTTATTTATTCCAAAAGCCAGGAGGAACATTGTGAGCATCTGCATGTACTCTTAACATTGTTAAGAAAGGAACGACTTTATGCCAAATTCTCGAAGTGTGAATTTTGGCTACAAGAAGTACAATTTTTAGGTCACATGGTGAATCACGAAGGCATTCACGTAGATCCTGCTAAAATAGAAGCAATCACTAAATGGAAGGTTCCGCAATCAGCTATGGAAATTAGAAGTTTTATAGGATTAGCCGGATACTATAGACGTTTTATCAAGGATTTTTCATAGATAGTTGTACCATTAACTAAGCTAACATGTAAAACAGTTAAGATTGAATGGGGACCTAGGCAAGAAGAAGCTTTTAGGATTTTGAAGCAAAAGCTAACAAATGCTCCAATTCTTGCCTTACCAGAAGGAACAGAAAATTTTGAAGTCTATTGTGATACTTCTAAGCAAGGATTAGGATGTGTATTAATGCAACGCAAGAAGGTAATTGCGTATGCAACAAGGCAATTGAAAAAGCACGAGGAAAACTATACGACTCATGACTTAGAATTAGGAGCCATAATTTTTGCCCTTAAGATTTGGAGACACTATCTGTATGGAAGTAAGTTTACTGTCTATACAGATCATAAAAGCTTAAGATACATATTTGGGCAAAAAGAATTGAACATGAGGCAAAGGAGATGGATGGAAATCTTAAGTGACTACGACTGTGATATTCAATATCACGAATGAAAAGCAAACGTAGTTGCTGATGCCTTAAGTCGTAAGTATCATGAAAAGCAAAAGCGAGTTCGTGCTCTTAGATTAAATCTACAGTTAGATTTAATGGAACAATTAAAGCATATCCAGGAAACAGCAATCAAGGATGATGCTGAAAGAATGAAAGGACGAATAAAGGATTTTGAACAAGGAAGTGATGGAATTTGGAGATTCCATAAGAAACGAATTTGGGTACCTAAGCAAGGAGAATTAAGAAATAAGGTTTTAGAGGAAGCCCATAAATCTAGGTATACCATGCATCCTGGTAACAATAAAATGTACCAAGATTTAAGAAATAACTTCTGGTGGATAGGAATGAAAAAGGATATAGCTAGATATGTTTCTAAGTGTCTTACTTGTTCACACGTTAAGGCAGAACACCTGAAACCTTCAGGTCTACTACAACAATTAGAAATGCCTGTATGGAAATGGGAACTCATAACAATGGACTTTGTTACTAAGTTGCCCAAAACCAGAAAAGGTAACGATGCAATTTGGGTAATTGTGGATCGATTAACCAAATCAGCACATTTTCTACCTATGAAGGAAACCTTTAACATGGAAAGGTTAGCCAAGTTGTATGTAGATGAAGTAGTATCCTTACATGGAGTTCCACTCTCCATTGTATCGGATAGAGATAGTCGTTTCACTTCCCATTTCTGGACAAGTTTCCAAGAAGCTATGGGAACTCGACTAAATCTAAGTACCGCATATCATCCTCAGACAGACGGACAAAGTGAAAGGACGATCCAAACTCTAAAAGACATGCTTAGGGCATGTGTGATAGATTTTGGTGGAAACTGGGATGATCACCTACCTTTAATCGAATTCTCCTATAACAATAGTTATCATTCAAGCATCGAAGCTGCTCAATTCGAAGCACTATACGGATGGAAGTGTTGAACTCTAGTTTGTTGGGCAGAAATAGGAGAAAGTCAATTATCAGGTCCGGAGATTGTGCAAAAAACTACCGACAAGATTACTCAAATCAAGGAAAGATTAAAGATGGCTCGAGATCACCAGAAGAGTTATGCAGATAATCGACGTAAGCCGTTAGAATTTCAAATCGGAGACTAGGTTCTCTTGAAAGTCTCTCCTTGGAAAGGAGTAGTTCGGTTCAGTAAGAAAGGAAAGCTAAGTCCAAGATACGTAGGACCATTTCCAGTAATCCAACGTATAGGACCAGTTGCCTATCGCTTACAACTACCAGAGGAGCTAGCTGGGGTACATGATGTATTTCATATATCCAACCTCAAGAAATGTTTATCTGACGAATCACTGGTAGTACCTCTTCAAGATGTAGAGGTGAATGAAAAGTTAAAATTTGTTGAGAAACCTCTTCAGATAGAAGACAGAAAGATCAAGTTACTCAAACACAAGCGACTAGTGCTAGTCAAAGTCAAATGGGATTCAAAGAGAGGACCCGAGTTCACTTGGGAACTGGAATCGGAAATGAAGCGAAAGTATCGTCACTTATTTCAATAAATCTCGAGAACGAGATTTTAAATAAGGTAGGGAAAATGTAAGGACTTTCAAAAAAATGTCCCAAAATGACCCGTAAGTAAAAACCCAGACCCCTGAAACTCTACTAGGCATGAAAAACCAAGAAAACAAAATTTATGAGTTTCAGGCGGGCCACGTAAAGGTTAGCTTAGCCTTACGCGGGCCGCGTCAAAGCTGGGTTGACCGGATAAGCACGCCGGTCCACGCGTCGCACACGTAGCAGGCCTATATGTGACACGCTAGCCCTAGTCTACGTCTAGCTGGCCCTCGCGGGCCGCGTAAGGATCATGAAGGGGTTCACGCGGGCCGCGTGAGACCCATATTTCACCTATAAATAGATTTGGTCCCGAGCTATCATTCTGTGTCGAAATTTCAATCAAAATCACGAAGTATACTGTCCAAAAGTCGAATTTACAATTCACAGTAGTGCAACGCTGCTACGATACAGGGTATTAACTCGATCGCTGCTACGATTCAATGTACGATCGATTGAAAACTATCCAATGGATGTTTAAGTACTGCCCACATTAGGGCCATACTTTGTCATTAGTCTTGAATTCGACGGATGTTTAAGTATTGCACTTTGTCATTCGTTGTGAAGGTTTTTATCTCGTGAGTTATCGTAAATGTTGTATTAGTTACTGACCTAGTTCGTGTGCATTGTTATTTAAATTAGGTTACAAGGCTAATCAGTAGGCTAAACTCGGCCCGTATAAATCTGCAATGTGAGTCATTCTCTTTTTATCAACAGTATTTTACAATGCTCCAAGTATTTTCAAAAAGTTATAATTACAGGGATTAAGTCATGGTTATCTTGAATCATTGGCTAATTAGGGTATTATGCACATTACTAATTTCTCATTGTTAGGCTAATAAATGCTAACAGTGCTAATCATCACTACTTGGGGAAAGACCCAATAGTGGTATGACCATCGTCACCAGGTGACATGCCGCCAGATAAAAATAAGATAGAAGCCATTGTAATCGCTCTTATGCTGTAATTTATAACTATGTGTCATTTTATCAAATTGAGTGACTCGCTAGTATTTCCCCGCTGATAAAATATTTTTAAAACATGTTTCAGGCGACCTGCTGTAAATCAAGGAAAACATGATACGGGGCACTAACCAGCTTGAAGAGGTGGCTCAATTAAAATAAATAAACATGTTTTATAAATCAGGGAATTCCCTAGTGAAATTCCTTTATTGTAAATTACGGGGTTTATCCCGAATTATGAAATAAAATAATCGGGCATTTCAAGTTTTAAAAGATCCTGTTAAATCTTCCGCTGACGCATCAATTAATAAATACCACGGTTCTTGTCCCGTGGCTCCTGACCGGGTCAAACCGGGGCTCCTGACCGGGTTAAACCGGGGCTGGGGCTGTGACAATCCACCACTTTCTTAATCAACTCAGATTGTTAATCACTGTCAGATGCAGTGAATGTGATGTCAATATTATCTGGGAATCCATCTGAAGGTTCAAATTCCCACTTTAAATTGGTTGCCTTTTTGACTCTTTCTGAATTAGGATTTCGTGGAGAATACCCTTCTTCAAGCGGAGGTGGACACTTTGTATATTTGGTACTATGTTTCTTACCAGTATTCTTTACTTCAGATTTCTTCTCTTCAAATGCTTCCATGCCTTCTACTGTAGGGTAAATCCTATCAATCACGTAAGAAGCACATGAATAACTTTTCAATCACCTGTTTACCCTCTCAGTTTCTATCCTCTGAGTTTCCAATTTTTGTTCAAGTTCAACACATTTCTCAATGTACTGATTAATGATTTTCTGCTTCGTCATGAACGCTCCATTGAGTGTCTTCATAGCTATCTCTTGTTCATTTCTTGACTTGCTATATTGATTCATAGCTTTGTTTAAAACATCATAAGATTCTTTCAGTCTGTTCATGTTATGAATCAATTTGTTGTTGTGCCTTTTCACAGTATCACAATTTTCACACTTCTCAAGTATCTTTTTAGTATCTGCTTCCTTCTCAACCTTGATAGCTGGAATTTCTTTAACCTGCTTCTTTACCACTCGAACATTTTCCTTAGGTTTGACCTTTTCTTCAATAGTGCTGCCTTATAATTCTTCTTTTTCGCAGCTTGTCTTTCTTTGATCTCTTCCATTTTACCTGCAAAATACAAATTATACCTAATAGGTGAAAGTTCTCTTTTATAATATTCAAGTTTTCGAATTTCTTCACTGTCATCATCACTCTCTTCATCTGATGAGTGATCAAAGATTGGTGCTTTTTCTGAAGCCTCTTCTGTTGAAACTAGTTCTTCTTCTTTCTTTTTAGGACTGAATTGCTGAGATTCATAATAAGCATACACTATTTCATCTTCAGCAGTTGAATCTTCAAAAATTTGAGCAACAAATGCTTTAGAATCTCAAGTTCTGTTAGGATCATAATGATCCCATTTAAAACCTTCTGGAATTCTTTCATCTTCTTGATGAACTAGATAAGCTTTCTTTGATGGCTCTTCAATCAGATCCTTCCTAGCATGTGAAGTTTGTGGCGATTGTTGTTGATGCGGCTGTAGAGCAATTTGATGATAAATCGCTTTTCGATGATAATCATTGTTGCCAAATGGATTTTGAGCTCCACTTGCTTCGCGATTTGTGCATTCTCGCTTAAAGTGCCCCTTCTCCCTGCAACGAAAACAAGTAACTTTAGATTTATCAAAACCTAAAGGTGAAGTTCTAGCATCACGAAAATCATCTCTTCCAGTGATCTGTTTAAACTTCTCAGCTCTTCTCAACACACTAGCCATACACCATTTTATATCCATTAGTTCCATCTCTTCAGCATCAATCTGATCATAATCCTCTTTGGTCAACATTGGATTACCAATCCTTCCGGCTACCAAACTTTCATAAGACTCTAATACGGACCAATAAAGACATATGACCTTTGGCAACCTCTTCCTAGAAATTCTGACCATTCTGAAGATGTAATGCAATGTTGCATTGTAGTACTTGGCCATTATTGTTGTATGAGCTTTGCGGTTTAGAATTGGTTGCTGAAAAATTTAGATCAAATGATGGATATGAAGAGAATCCATTATTGTTGTTTGATCCTTGAGATGACCCTCCAGAAGAACTGTTTGCGTTAAATGCAGTTTTGATCTTTGGTGCAATGTTGGTCTTATCAATCGTATTTCCTTTGTAGTACTGTTTTGGTCAAAAATTACCGAAGCAATTTAGTGATCAAATTAGTTAAGTGAGGTAGTGTGCTAAAATTATGTGTGAAAAATGTGTTAACCAAACTAGTTATGAAAACAGTTTCAGGATACGGCTCAGGATATCGAGCTGTACCTACAATCAAACAATGAGCGAAAATGTAAAGGTTGACACGTGATGTACGAGGAAAGCCCTTGACCAATCTAGATCACCGGCATAAAACCTCGGGAGCTGACAATCGCAGCTGCCTTGTTCTTCTATTGCTTCAAATATCAGGATATAGTGCAGGATGTGGTGCGGATCAACTAGGTGTTACAATGTAATTCGATTACAAGTGTTTGTGTGTAGTGATTGTTGAAAGCTAGAAAGCAGAAGTGTTTGAGAGTGTGTGAAAGTTGCGTCGTGCCTTAATCTGATCCGCCCCCATCTATTTATAGTAAAACAAATGTAACTAACTATCCTACATAACCGGGATCCAACGAATATTCCTTAGTCGAACGTTGTAGACCTGGTCTTTCGGGTTCAACGTCTCTCCTTTAACAAATACGCCCGAGTCTTGAGGAGATGGAGTCCATTTGACCGTTGGAAAGTTCCAGTCTTTAACATGCACGTGATTAATTCGATATACCTCAGGATATCACCCAGGATGTTAGCAATATCCCCGTCCAGTATCCTGATCACAGATAAACAATTAAAAGCAGGATATAGATCAAGATATGTATGCTTAGAAAATGAGCCATAACAATTGTCCCCAAATATATCGGTTGGTATACCAATCCAACGGATATATTTTAAAAGTTTTATCCCGTAATTCAAGGCATTTAAAACGAAGTGACGGTCAAGATCACATCATAACCTCCAACGCGCTTTTAGCTCAATGGAGATCCACAATGCCCCTATATCTTCTCTCTTCTTGTTTGAAAAGCAAATATCTCCAACAGAGTCTCCAGGTAATTCCCCATTTCTCATTCACTTTCTGTCGATTTTTCTTGCCTTATTCGTAATGGCTGCTGTTAGGGGAGGATTTTCTAACAATTAGTGATCCTTATTTGTTATCCTCATTAGTGATCCTTACTTCTGTGACAGGTGGTGATCCTCAGAAGGGCTTTAGGATCAGGATCATGGATCACTTATAGGATCCTCATAACTGACGATTGTTTACTTATGTTTTATAATATCTCGCAGGTATAACGAGCTTGACCAAGTCTTAACGACATTTTTGGAGAATATTCCCGAAGTATTCTGCACGTGTTAAATCAAAAGTAGACGTTATGGAGAACGTGGAGGCTTGGCCCGAAAGTCGGAGAGTTTGTTAGCTAGATAATTTTCTTATTTTAAAGGGAGTAACGAGCTAAGTTAGAAGTTAGTGACATTTAGTCATTTCGGCAGTTACACACACTCGCAAACACGCTCATACAAGCTCTCGTTCAAACACTTAGCGATTTCATACACTTTTTACACATTTCACCGTAGTGATCCTTGTACCTAGCTCGTTACTATCCGAAGTTGTAAACATTTAATCGTTTATTTTAGCTTGGTGATCGGTAGTTTCCATCACCCGGGGTTTTTTGTGCCGGAGATCAACTCTTGATCAAGGGCTTTTTCCCCGTATAAATCCTTGTGTTGTTTGTGCATTCTACATTGAAGTGATCCTCATTGTTGTTACACATTTTGAGCATCATACCCCGTAATCTAGAGTTTGGTTGCAATATCATCATCAGATTTTCTGACCAAAACAGTTTGGCGCCCACCGTGGGGCAATTGGTGCTTCGTCCTTAAGAAAATACGCATTTCTGTGCTTAATTCCGCTCACTACAACCAAGCAGATGGCTTCCTCATCGAAGAATGCTTCAAACTTGATGCCCTCATTCACTTCCTCACAAGGCGTTCCTCCTTTGCCTCCACCACCTTCTGGATCCCAGAAGAATACAGAAAATGCTGCGAAGAAACCGACTCCCATTTTCTCAAAACCACCTGCTTCTTCTGTTTCAACTAATCCTACTACTAATGATCTCTATGCCTTGATTTTGCAGATGAGGAATCATGCACAAGAGCAGGATAAGACCAACGAAAGGATCCTCCGGGAGATTGACGAAATTAAGAAACAGAAGAAAACGGCAGAGGATCATTCCCCACTGATGCCCAGATCTTTGAATTTTGATACTCCGGTGGTTACTTCTCAGCCGTCAGTGGTTCCAGACACTCAATATGTGGGTGGACCAAAAGGAGTGCACTACGGAACAACAGCTATGACCCAGGCACTAGGTTCATATTTCCAGCCAGCAGGATCCTATCCCCAACATATGGGATCCCTCACGAGTACAGGAGGATATTCAGGAATGCAGCAGTTTCAAGGATCCTCCTTCGTTCCAGGATCATCCCAGGTTCAAGGATCCTCCTTCGTTCCAGGATCATCCCAGGTTCAAGGATCCTCCTTCGTTCCAGGATCATCCCAGGTTCAAGGATCCTCCTTCGTTCCAGGATCATCCCAGGTTCAAGGATCCTCCTTTGTTCCAGGATCATCCCAGTTTCAGGGATCCTTCCAGATGCCAGGATCCTTAAGGAGTCTGCAAACAGGAGGTTCAGATGTCCATCAATGAGATTTTATTCCAATGCAGACCAATGCCTCTACCGGTCCCTCGATCATTCCAGAATCTCAACAATATGGATTAACCTCCATATTTCCTAACTTGAATCCAATGGGAGGTAACACTTTTAATAACTCTCATACTACTAACCATGGTCTTATGCAGGATCCAGGTATTAATCATGCCATGGCCAGAGAATTGCAAAAGCTAAAGGATATGATCTCGAGTGTTCCGGGAGTAGTCAAACCTATTCCAGAGATTGCAGATGGGAGCCACAAGATATCTCGCTTTGCACCACCAATCTGTGATGCTGAGATACCCCAGAGGTTCCATGTGCCTACAATGAAACTGTATGATGGTTCGACGGATCCTGAAGAACACATAGCACAATACAGGGAGAGGATGGAGATCAATCCAATCCCAGAAAAGTTAAAGGAAGCATGCCTATGCAAAGGATTCGGATCCACTCTTACTGGATCAGCTCTCAAATGGCTGCTAAGTCTTCCTCCCTATTCTATTACCTCATTTGCAAACCTAGTTAACTTGTTTAATACTCAGTTTTCTTGTAGTAGAAAATTTGAACGATTAACTAGTGATTTATATAGGATAACCCAGGGTCATAATGAATCATTAAGGGATTATATTACCAAATTTAGTAAAGAATCCTTAGACATTCCTAACTTAGATATAGCCACGGCTGTTGAAGCCTTCAAAATGGGACTGCTTAGGGATTCGTTATTTTATGATGATCTTGTTATGACACCATGCAGGAACCTAGATGAGGTAAGAACCCGAGCCCTCAGGTTCATCCGGCTAGAGGATGATAAGAGGATTCAAGAGAGGATAACAGGATCCTCAAAGCAGGATAAGCAAGGATCCTCATTAAGAAACAACAAATTCAGATCCTACAACAAATCTGATAATCAGAACGTGCATTCTATTGATCAAGAAGAGGATGATGAGGATTATCCTCCCATTTCTGAATATTGCTTTAGTGTTGATAACAATGAACTAATCCTTGCCATGCAGAACCTAGGTGATAAAGCTAGATGGCCAAGAAAGAATGATAGGCCAGCTGCAACTAAGGATAAATCAAAGTGGTGTGCATATCATGAAGATTTTGGGCACCTCACAGAAGAATGCATTGCATTAAGAAAGGAAATTGGATACTTGCTGAGCAAAGGGCATCTAAAAGAGTTGTTGGGAAGAAAAAAGTCAAGGACTCAGGATCCTGAAAGGATCCCTGAGAAGGCTCCAGCCCCTCCAGCAGACGCACAAGTGATAAACTTTATCTCTGGGGGATCCGACATTTGTGGCACATCCTTCTCAGCAGCTAAGAGGCATGCGAAGGAAACTAAAATGGATAACGGAGAAAGGCCAGTTCGAACATCGAGTGTCTCCGAAGGAAAAGTTATAACCTTTGATGAAGAGGATCGTATTGATATCCAGGATCCTCATCACGACGGTTTAGTTATTACTCTTTTTATATCTAACTATTTTGTCCGCAGGATCCTAATAGACGGAGGAAGTTCAGTGAACATTATCCAGCTTGATGTTCTAAAGAAGATGGGTATTCCTGAATCAGAGATCATACCAAGATCCTCCGTGCTCGTGGGATTTAGTGGCGAGACCAAGAACACCCTGGGGGACATTAAACTCCCAATATATATTGAAGGCTTACACTCTTATCAAAAGTTTTGTGTTATTGACTGTTTATCTTGTTGTAATGTTATCCTTGGCAGGCCCTGGATACACGATATGAAAGCAGTCCCATCTACTTATCATCAATGTGTGAAGCTCCCTAGTCCTTGGGGAATAGTAAAGATTGATAGCGATCAGCAGGAAGCTAAGGATTGCTACACTTCATCGATGAAACCAGCTTCGAAGTCAAGGGAGCAATAGCAATCAAGGTATCCTCCAAGGAGTGTCTTGGAGGCCAGAGAGCAGGATGTGGAAGAAATCCTCATGGATCCTGATGATCCTGAATCCAAAATCTATATCGGGTCAGGGATCCTTGGCGAAATGAAAGAAGACCTCATATCCTTCCTCAAAAGGAGAAAGACTACCTTTGCATGGAAACACGAAGACATGACTGGCATATCCAAGGATGTTATCACTCATAAGCTCGGCATCGACAGATCTTTCAAACCAATCCATCAAAGGAGAAGGAAGTTTGCACCAGAAAGGAATGCCATTATCCAGGAAGAGGTAGAGAAATTGCTCCGGGCAGGTATGATTAGAGAGGTCAAGTATCCAAGATGGTTGGCCAATGTGGTTGTTGTTCAAAAGAAAAACGAAAAGTGGAGGGTATGTGTCGATTTTACCGATTTAAATAAGGCATGTCCCAAGGATCCTTTCCCTTTACCCCACATTGACTCCATGGTGGATGCAACTGCGGGTCATGAACTGTTAACTTTTATGGATGCTTCATCTGGATTCCAACAAATCCAAATGGAACCATCCGACCAAGAGGATACGGCCTTCATGACTCCAACTGGTATATATTGCTATATTGCTATGCCGTTCGGATTGAGAAATGCAGGTGCAACGTACCAAAGGTTGGTGAATATGATGTTCAAGGATCAGATTGGACAAACTATGGAGGTTTACATAGATGATATGGTGGTAAAATCCTTAAAAGCTGAGGATCACCTAAGAGACTTGGAGGAAGCATTCGATATCCTTGACAAATATAACATGAAGCTTAATCCTTCAAAATGTCATTTTGGTGTTAAAGCAGGGAAATTCTTAGGATATATGGTGACTAAGAGAGGCATCGAAGCTAGCCCAGAACAAATCAAAGCAATAGTGAACATCAAATCTCCGGCCAATGCTAAGGATGTTCAAAGGCTAACAGGAAGGATAGCAGCCTTGAACAGATTCATATCCAAGTCCTCCGAGAAGTGTAAAGAATTCTATGATATCCTAAGGAAGAACAAGAAATTTGCGTGGACGGAGAAGCATGAAAATGCTTTAAAAGCCCTCAAAGATTACCTATCCTCGGCCCCGGCTTTGATGAAACCAGAAAAAGGTGATGTGTTATCCTTGTATCTTGCAGTATCCTCAAAAGCAGTAAGTGCGGTCCTTGTTAAGGATCATCAAGGTACACAACATCCTGTCTATTACGTAAGTAAAAGTTTACTTGATGCCGAATCCAGGTACTCACACCTTGAAAAGCTTATCCTTGCATTAATAATGGCATCTACCAAGTTAAGACATTATTTTGAAACTCATGTTATCATTGTTAAAACTAATTTTCCAATTAAGAATGTCCTCAGGAAACCAGAGATGTCAGGAAGGATGGCTAAGTGGGCAGTGAAATTGAGTGCATATGATATAAGATATGAGCCTAGGACAGCTATCAAATCCCAAGCATTAGCTGACTTTGTGGCTGATTTCAGTAGTGATTTACAAGAAGAAGCTGAGTTAGAAGTCCAGCAGCTAGAGGAGACCAAGGATCCTTGGATACTTCACACTGATGGATCCTCAAATGTCAAAGGCACAGGGCTTGGGATACTACTAAAATCACCACAGGGGGACATAATACCCCATTCTATAGCTTGTGAGTTCCAAACCACTAATAATGAGGCTGAATATGAAGCCTTAATTGCTGGTTTGCAAATCGCAAAGCATATGGGGATCAGGTATCTTGAGGTACACGTAGATTCTTTGTTAATTACAAATCACTTTAATGGATCATATGCTGTTAAAGGTGAAAAGCTAACCAAATATTTGGAGATAGTCAAAAGTTTGGCACTCTCTTTTGTCTCTTTTAGTTTGTCACAGGTACCAAGGGAAGAAAATACAGAAGCTGATGCATTGGCTAACTTAGGATCATCTTTAAAGATCCCAGAGGATATCAAGATCCCTATTATCCATATCCTGACCCCAGCTATTGAGGATCATGTGGCTATGGAGATAGGGAATAATTCTGCAATGATCCCTAGTGAGGATACTCAATCCTATTCAGGATCCGGATCATGGATCTCACCAATTATGAGATACTTACAACATGGAGAGATTCCTACAGGAGAAAACCCTAGGGCTTTCAAATCTAAGGTATCTCAATTCACAATTGTGAATAATATGTTGTATAGGCGATCTCTTGCAGGACCATACTTGAGATGCATTGAGGATCCTGAAGTTCAAGAAGTTTTAAAAGACTTCCATGAAGGAGATTGTGGAAATCACACTGGGGGCAGGGCTTTATTCTCAAGGATCCTGAGGACAGGATACTACTGGCCAACCATGAAGAAAGATGCTGTGGAGTATGCCAGAAGATGTGATCCTTGCCAGAGACACAGCAATATCCTTCATCAACCAGCCGAACTATTGCATCCTATATCCTCCTCTTGGCCATTTATGAGATGGGGTATGGATATAGTTGGCAAGCTCCCTAAGGCACCTGGTGGAAAAGTATTCATGCTAGCTATGACTGATTACTTCTCCAAGTGGATAGAGGCTGAAGCTTTTGCTCAAGTTAGAGAAAAGGAAGTTATATCCTTCATTAAAAGAAATATTATAACTAGATTTGGAATTCCTTCTGAGATTATATGTGATAATGGTTCCCAATTTATTGGGGGCAGAACCACTAATTTTTGTGACAGCTAATGGTCAAGCAGAATCATCCAACAAGATCATCATCAACAACTTGAAAAAGAAGCTTGGATCCAAGAAAGGAAAATGGGCAGAAGAGCTACCCTATGTGCTCTGGGCTGACAGGACAACCCCTAAGAATGCTACTGGTCAAACACCATTCTCTTTGGTGTTTGGGGCAGAATCAGTGATCCCAACAGAAATGGTGGTTCCTACTGCTAGAACAAGTACCCGTGATCCTGAGGAAAATGATGAAAACTTGGCTCAAGACCTGGATACTATTGAAGAAATCAGGGATATGGCTAGGATCAGGATGGCCAGTTATCAACAAAGAATGGCTGGTGCTTACAATAAAAATGTCAGGATCAGGAGGTTTCAAGTTGGAGATATGGTGTTAAGGAAAGCATTTCAGAATACCACCAATCCTGCTGATGGAAAATTGGCTCCAAAATGGGAAGGCCCTTATTTGATTGAAGCTGAAGCAGGAAAGGGGGCATATAGATTGCTAACCATGGAAGGTGAATTGCTACCAAGAGCTTGGAATGCTGTCCACTTGAAGAAATATTTCATGTAGGCAGGATCCTTATGGTATAGGTGATCCTCATCGAAGAGATATCCTTAAAGGATCCTCAAAGTATCGGTGATCCTTACTCAGGTAATATCCTAATCTTGAACTATTTCATTTCTTAACTTTTTCATCTAAGGATAAGGATCATGTATCCTTTATCCATCTCTCACGTGAGTTCAAGTTTTGAAAGCTCAGGTATCTTCAGCACAACATTGGTTATCCACAGAAGCAATCCGTCCTTTGGGTTTAACCCCAGTTATTTGGGCTTGTCCCCAGATTCCGCCTGCAGCGCACGATGATCCTGGTATAGTTCAAGGCTTTGGGACCAGTACTCATTATAGGGGCTGATAATTCCATTGTTCTGGCTATGCTTAGGATCCTACGTATAATGGTAGACGTACCATACATCCGTTCATAAGGTTTCTAACGTTTTCACGTTAGCTAAGGTTTCTAACGTTTTCACGTTAGCTAAGGTTTTGGCATCTTCATGTCACTAAGTTTGGATAGTCGCCAGTTAGGGCCATACTCCAGTTTACATACGATCCTTGGGCTTGTCCCCAGTTATCCTTGGGCTTGTCCCCAGTTATCCTTGGGCTTGTCCCCAGTTATCCTTGGGCTTGTCCCCAGTTATCCTTGGGCTTGTCCCCAGTTGCTAACTCTTTTCTTATATCGGCTTAGTCCCAAGTTATGCTCTATTTCAGGTCCTTGAAGATAGGCAGCTAGGGATCCTTGATCCTTATTTCACTCTAAGGTTTATCTTATAGTTATCCTTATAATGGTTAGGATTCTAACTTGGATCCTCAGGTATGATCCTTAACTTTTTTGGTTTTATTCATCATTCATTTGAATAACCCCTATGCTTGACAACTGAACTTGTGTTTCTTAAACTATACCATTTTTAAAACTTATCGGTTATGAGATATGTGATCCTTGTTCATATCTTAAACTTTTTGGATATCTTTTCTAATTTTCAAGGCTTGATAAGTATAAACAAATTGAACATTATAACAGTTGGAAAATAACATACTAAAAAGGATAACAACACAAGATAAGCGACAAAAGGTTAAGTTTTTATTTATTAACATAAGACTAACCCTTTAAAGGTTGTCAAAATTACCTACCCGAGCTTCTACCAGCAAAACGTGGCCCGTCCGCTGGGGTAGGTAAAGGGTGTCCATGATAATGAGTTCAAAAGTAGTGCAGGAATATAAAGGCAGCAGGATCACAATGGCTTCATCCCCCAAACAAAGGATCCCTCCACCAATTGCAATCCTGCCTATTGTCCAAAGGATCATACATGATCCTTAATCCTAAAAACCTATTGTTCAGAGTACAAACCATGAAATTGTCTTAAACATCACAACCACAAAAAACAACCACCAAACTAAAAAATTGGGCTCCGGCCTTAGCACATATATCCATCATCGCCCAATTGTGCAGCCTACACCTTTGCTGCATCTTCTTCTCCTCCAGCTGCAGTATCCTTCACCTGATCCTTCCCACTGCCACTTGCTTCAATCGCCAAGACTTCAGTAGCCTCCTCTTCCTCATCCTCAAGCTCAGCCAACCTTTCCTTCCAACCCTCAATATCCCAGCTGTTCTTATCAAAGCTAGGATCTTGAGCTTCTTGGGCCATCTTCAACTTAGTCTGATACATTGTGATGGCAGCAGAGAGCTTGGCATTTTCGATGAGGTCATGCTTTTCATAATCAAAGTTAACCAACACCTTGGCCATTGCCTGCTTGGCATCCTGGAGTTCCTTCCGAGCATCAGCAAGTGCAAGATCTTTGAGCACGGCAACCTGTTGAAGATCAGCTATTTTCTTGTCCAGCTCCTCAATATTACCCACGTAGTCCTCGATCTCAGCAAATTTCTGCAAAAAGAAGATAAGGCAGTTCAAGGTCAAGTGATCCTCATAAGAGCTGGATACCTAGGCAAAGTTAAGGATCATTACTTCATTGAAGTACTCAAGGAATTGGTGGCGGATCAGTGGCAGCCCTTGAAGATCCTCAGCATCAGAAATTTTCCTCTTCTTGACACCCTTTCCTTTAGTGGGTGCCTTTGGAATGGAAATGCTGGGACTGTTGGTGGATCTCTTCCTCCTGGGTCGTACGAGATCAAGGTCAGCTGTGTTGAATTGGGATACAGGCTTGGCAGATTTTCCAGCACCTACACAATCAAAATAAGATAAGTATCTTTTCTTAATTCATATTTCACTATTTGTTTAAATTTTGGACAAGGATACTTACTTGACATTGTGACAGAGCCTGAGGATACCTCCTGTGAATCTTGGGTTGTTGTCTTGAAAGTTCTTATCTCAGGGTCAAGTTTCTTGAAGGCAAGGAGCCTCTCCTTAGCAGCAGGGGACAGTTTGAGGTGTGAGACGGTGATAGCTACATAAAAAGAAAGCAAAAATATAAGTTATCCTTACATCAAAAGAAAGGTCTTGGTGATCCTTATCAGGATCCTCCATCCTACCATGGGTAGCCCAATTTTTAGGAAGATCCTTTCCATCCTGGATAGAATCTCTCTTGACAAAAAAGAATCGTCGCTTCCAATTAGTGTCATTCTTGGTGGCTTTGAAGATCGGGTGTTCTTCACCAGGTTTACGTTTGAACAAATAACGGTGAGAGCCAAAGGTGGTAAGATCATATAGCTCTCCCAGCTCTGCCATTCCTAGATCTATTCCCTCCTCATCAATGATCCTTTCAAGGGTGTGCAAAACCCTCCAGATCATCGGCATGGCTTGGATATAAGAGATGCCGGTTAGAGAAAAGAAAGATTGGGTGAAGGCTGGAAAAGGATATGTGTAGCCTATGGTGAAAGGAGTGACGGGGAAAGCAACCCACTTATCGGAGATATGATCGCTCAAGGCATTGGGGTCAAAAGGCCTGAATTCGGTGTTCGCCGGAAAGCAATAGCGAATCCTATCTATCTGAGCATCATTGAAGCAGCAACGTTCTTTAATGGAATCTTCAATGATCCCCTGGCTTTTCGGAGGACTGTTCTTTGGGTGATCTTTGCTCGGAGAACTTCGGAGCAACATCTTTGATGGAAAGATAAAAACAGAGCAAGAGAAGGAAAAGGATAGAGAGAGAGAATACCTGAACGTCTTCGGAATGAGGATTATAAAGGGAGTTCTCTGAAAATTTAAATGCATTTGATCCTATCTATATCTCTATTTATAATCATGATCTTGCAGGTTGTCACTTCCGTGACATCATCATCGCAACGGCTAGTTCAAAATTAACGGCTATATATCCGTTAGTTTGTTACAGATAAGATCAAGAAAACATAACTCGCTAATTTTACAATTTCACTCCTTATATTTTGGGGGCAATTGTTAGGGGAGGATTTTCTAACAATTAGTGATCCTTATTTGTTATCCTCATTAGTGATCCTTACTTCTGTGACAGGTGGTGATCCTCAGAAGGGCTTTAGGATCAGGATCATGGATCACTTATAGGATCCTCATAACTGACGATTGTTTACTTATGTTTTATAATATCTCGCAGGTATAACGAGCTTGACCAAGTCTTAACGACATTTTTGGATAATATTCCCGAAGTATTCTGCACGTGTTAAATCAAAAGTAGACGTTATGGAGAACGTGGAGGCTTGGCCCGAAAGTCGGAGAGTTTGTTAGCTAGATAATTTTCTTATTTTAAAGGGAGTAACGAGCTAAGTTAGAAGTTAGTGACATTTAGTCATTTCGGCAGTTACACACACTCGCAAACACGCTCATACAAGCTCTCGTTCAAACACTTAGCGATTTCATACACTTTTTACACATTTCACCGTAGTGATCCTTGTACCTAGCTCGTTACTATCCGAAGTTGTAAACATTTAATCGTTTATTTTAGCTTGGTGATCGGTAGTTTCCATCACCCGGGGTTTTTTGTGCCGGAGATCAACTCTTGATCAAGGGCTTTTTCCCCGTATAAATCCTTGTGTTGTTTGTGCATTCTACATTGAAGTGATCCTCATTGTTGTTACACATTTTGAGCATCATACCCCGTAATCTAGAGTTTGGTTGCAATATCATCATCAGATTTTCTGACCAAAACAGCTGCCGAGACCTTCACTCAGCAGAATCTCCTCAAAAATCCTGAAAAGGAGGTCTGCGCTTTCGACAACGCAGACATCGCGGCTTTGAGAGCTTCCGGTGCCTTCCCTGATAACACAGTCTTTAGATCATTCGATCGGTCAATTCGATCGGATGTTTCTTCCACAGATTGGGTCTGCTTTCCAGCATACCCTTTTTCGCTGGGTCTTCGATACCCCTTTCCTGAATTCATGATGCAATTCTTCAGAACCACCGGCATCTCTTTTGCTCAAACCATGCCCATGGTTTGGAGAGTATTAATCGTACTTAACCAAATCAAAAACCTTCACTGCCCCGACCTCTGCATCGAGGATCTGCCTATTGCTTATCGCCTCCGATCCCACGGCTCTAGCCGGTTCTTGCTTTTCTCGACCTCTAGCAAACCCCTTATTCTTAAAGCCACCAAAAACGAAGATGGATGGCAACGCAAATTTTTCTTTGTCAAACGAGACTCCATTGCTGAGGGTGCCAGCCTTCCGGTGGAGTGGTTAACCACCGGTAGGGTCATAAATGTTCTCATGTACCTTTAGATTTTTATCTTTTACTAATATCCTTCTTTTTGATTCTTATGCAGTGAATTTCAAGGAAGTAGCTCCCCCTACCGCTGAATCAGAGGAAAGAATCAAAACTGTTTACCAATTACCTGTAATAGACAGGACTTTCACCACACACGTCCCGAGTTCCAGTCAATACTCGTCATCTGAAATGCCTGGTAAGGATTACTTTCAAAATAATTAGTTAGTATGAAAAAGTAATAATAGTGCAAAACTTTTCCCTCTATGCAGCACCGGCCAAGATCCCTGAAGTCTTTGACCTCGACGAGTTGGACAGTTATTCTGATCAGGTTCGGGTCAAGAAGGAACCTAGTCCCAAGGCCACAGCCTCTTCCAAACCCAGCAGTTCCAAAGCCATCGTCATTCCCAAACCTTCGCCGGCTACTAAGCCCCGGAGTTCAAGTTCCCGTAAAAGGAAAGAGCCTAATACCCCTATCATTTCTGACACATTTCCCTATGAGAAGCACGGGTTCATTGAAGCTAGCGGGTTTATGACTTCCTTTCTTAACCAGGTTAGTATTCTCAAACCACATCCTGCAGCTTATTTACAAAGATTTATCAATATTAATACCTGTCCTCTTACTTTCGCAGGGTCTTGAGCGTCTGGTTCATCTATATCAAGAATCCTGCGGGCTTAACAAGACGCTTGAATCCAAGTTAAAGGAAGTGTTTTGGTCAAAAAATCTAACGAGGATAATGCAACCAAACTCTTAGATACGGGGTATGATGCTTGAAATGTAGAACAACGACAAGGATCACTTCAATGTAAATTGCACAAATGACACAAGGATTTATACGGGGAAAAAGCCCTTGATCAAGAGTTGATCTCCGGCACAAAAAACCCCGGGTGATGGAAACTACCGATCACCAAGCTCAAATAAATCAATAAATGTTTACAACTTCGGATAGTAACGAGCTAGGTACAAGGATCACTAGTGTGAAATGTGTAAAAGTGAGTGAAAATTAGTAAGTGTTCGTCGAGAGCTTCAAGAGTGCGATTGTATGAGAGTGTGTGTAGCTGAAAATGGCTAAGTGTTCTAATTCTAGCTCGTCACCCCTTTAAAAATAGAAGTTAGCTACAATAACAAACTATCCGACTTTTGTGCCAAGCTCCCACGTTCTCCACAACGTCCATTTCCAGTAAAACGTGTGCGAAATACCCGTGGAATATTCCATAGTAACGTTGCCAAGACCAAGTCAAGCTTGTTACTCCTGCGAAGTAATACAAAACACAAACAAACAATCGTAAGTATGAGGATCCTTAAGGTGATCCATGATCCTGATCCTAAAGCTCTTCTGAGGATCACTATCTGTCACAGAAGTAAAGATCATTAATTAGGATAACGAATAAGGATCACTAATTGTTAGAAAATCCTCCCCTAACAATTGCCCCCAAAATATAAGGAGTGAAATGTTATATAAGCGAATTATATTTTCCTGATCTTATCCGCAACTAACTATCGTAAATATAGCCGTTATTGTGGAACTATCCATTACAACCATGACGTCACAGAAGTGACAACCCTGCACGATCATGATTATAAATAGGAGATAGAGATAGTATCAAATGCATTTAAAATTTCAGAGAGACTCCCTTTATAACTGCATTCCGAAAATAATCAGGTATTCTCTCTTCATCTTCTTCCTTCTCTTGCTCTGTTTTCATTTCTTTCCATCATTCCATCAAAGATGTTGCTCCGAAACTCCCCAGCTAAGGATCACCCGAAAAACAGCCCTCCGAAAAGCCAGGGGATCATCGAAGATTCCATTAAAGAACGCTGCTGTTTCAATGATGCACAGATTGATAGGATCCGCCACTGCTTCCCGGCGAACACCGAGTTTAGACCTTTTGATCCCAATGCCCTGAGTGATCATATCTCCGATAAGTGGGTTGCTTTCCCTGTCACTCCATTCACCATAGGCTATACATATCCTTTCCCAGCCTTCACCCAATCTTTCTTTTCCCTAACCGGCATCTCTTATATCCAAGCCATGCCGATGATTTGGAGGGTTTTGTACACCCTTGAAAGGATCATCGAGCAGGAAGGGATAGACCTAGGAATGTCAGAGCTGGGAGAGCTGTATGATCTTACTACCTTTGGTTCTCATCGCTATTTGTTTAAACGCAAGCCTGGTGAGGAACACCCGATCTTCAAAGCCACCAAGAACGATGCTAATTGGAAGCGGCGTTTCTTTTTCATCAAGAGAGATTCTATTGAGGATGGAAAGGACCTACCCAAGAAATGGGCTACCCATGGTAGGGTGGAGGATCCTGAGGAGGATCACCAGAAAACTTTCTTTTAATGTAAGGATCACTTATATATTTTTGCTTTCTTGTTATGCAGCTATGACCGTCTCACACCTCAGATTGTCTCCTGCTGCTAAAGAGAGACTCCTCGCTTTCAAGAAACTTGATCCTGAAACAAGATCTTTCAAGACAACAACCCAAGATTCACAGGAGGTATCCTCAGGCTTTGTCACGATGTCAAGTAAGTATCCTTGTTTAAAATTTAAATAAATAGTGAAATATAAGTTAAGTGAAGATATTTATCTTGTTTTCGTTGTGTAGGTGCTGGAAAATCCACCAAGTCTGCTTCAAAGTTCAATGTCACTGATCTCACCACCGTCAGATCCTCCAAGAGAAAAGCTCCTACCAGTCCGACAGCTTCGGTCCCCAAGGCACCACTCAAAGGAAAGGGAATCAAGAAGAGAAAGGCCTCTGAAGCTGAGGATCTGCAGGGTCTACCTCTGATCCGCCACCAATTCCTCGAGTACTTCAATGAGGTAAGGATCACTGTCTCTACTTCGTATATCCTGTTGACATATCCTGCTGATATATCCTGCTGATTTGAGGATCATTTGGTCCTAACCTTATCTTTTATCCCCTTTGCAGAAATTCTCTGAGATTGAGGATTATGTTGGCCACATTGAGGATCAGGATAGGAAGATTGCCGACCTCCAGCAGGTTGCATTGCTAAAGGACCTTACAATTGCTGATCTTCAGAAGGAAGTCCGGGATGCCAAACAGGAGACGGCCAAGGTGCTGGTTGATGTTGACTATGAGAAGTGTGAGATCACCGAAGACGCCAAAGTCTCTGCCGCCATAGCAATGTACAAGACCAAGCTGCAAATGGCCTTGGAAGCTCAAGATCCTGCTTTTGACAAGAGCACCTGGGATGTTGAAGGCTGGAAGGCAAGGCTGGCTGAACTGGACGATGAAGAGGCTGAGGAGGTTGAAGAGATCCTGACGATCTAGGCTGGAGGCAAGGGTGAAGGTGGTGAAACAAGTGGAGCTGGAGGTGGTAATGCAACGAAGGTTTAGGCTGCATGATTGGGCGATGATGGACATTCTTAGACGCAGCCGGAGCCCAATTTTTAAATTTGGTAGTAGTTTTTTGTGGTTGTGATGTCGAACAATTTGATGGTTTGTACTTTGAATAATAGTTTTTAGGATTAAGGATCATGTATGATCCTTTGGACAATAGGTAGGATCGCAATTGGTAGAGGGATCCTCTGTTTGGGGGATGAAGCCATTGTGATCCTGCCGCCTTTATATTCCTGCACTACTTTTGAACTTATTATCATGGACACCCTTTACCTACCCCAGCGGACGGTCCACGTTTTGCTGGTAGATGCTCGGGGTAGGTAATTTTGACAACCTTTTAAGGGTTAGTCTTTTGTTAATAAAATCTTAACCTTTTGTCGCTTATCTAGTGTTGTTATCCTTTTGTTTCTTTAATTCTCCTTTGTTTTGATGCACATTTATTGAATAAACAATTTTGAACAAGTCAGATTGAAAATGTTTAGGACATGATCCACGATCAAATATCCTATAGTTAAAGAATCCCCAAAAAGCAATATATTTTAAGGATCACAAGTCTAGTTGTCAAATTTTAAGGGTTATTCAAATAAATAATGAATAGAATTAAAAATAGTTAAGGATCATACCTGAGGATCCAAGTTAGGATCCTAACCATAATAAGGATAACTATAAGATAAACCTTAGAGAGAAGTAAGGATCAAGGATCCCTAGTTGCTTATCTTCAAGGACCTAAAATAGATCATAACTTGGGACTAAGCCAACATAAGATAAGAGTTAGCAACTGGGGACAAGCCCAAATAACTGGGGTCAAGCCCAAGGATAACTGGGGACAAGCCCAAGGATAACTGGGGACAAGCCCAAGGATCGTATGTAAACTGGAGTATGGCCCTAACTGGCGACTATCCAAACTTAGTGACATGAAAATGCCAAAACCTTAGCTAACGTGAAAACGTTAGAAACCTTAGGAACGGATGTATGGTACGTCTACCATTATACGAGTATTGGTCCCACTGCCTTGAACTATACCAGGATCATCATGCGCTACACGCGGAACTGGGGTCAAGCCCAAATAACTGGGGTTAAACCCAAGGAACGGATTGCTTCTGCAGATAACCAATGTTATGCTAAGGACACCTGAACTTTCAAAACTTGAAATCACGTGAGAGATGGATAAAGGACACATGATCCTTATCCTTATATGAGAAAATAAGGAAATGAAATAGTTCAAGATTAGGATATTACCAAAGTAAGGATCACTGATACTTTAAGGATCCTTCAAGGATACTCCTAACGTAAGGATCATCTGTGCCATGAGGATCCTGCTCACATGAAATATTTCTTCAAGTGGACAGCATTCCAAGCTCTTGGTAGCAAATCACCCTCCATGGTTAGCAATCTGTATGCCCCCTTCCTGCTTCAGCTTCAATCAAATAAGGGCCTTCCCATTTTGGAGCCAATTTTCCATCGGCAGGATTGGTGGTATTCTGAAATGCTTTCCTTAATACCATATCTCCAACTTGAAACTTCCTGATCCTGACATTTTTGTTATAAGCACCAGCCATTCTTTGTTGATAACTGGCCATCCTTATCCTAGCCAGATCCCTGATTTCTTCAATAGTATCCAGGTCTTGAGCCAAGTTCTCATCATTTTCTTCAGGATCACGAGTACTTGTTCTAGCAGTTGGAACCACCATTTCTGTTGGGATCACTGATTCTGCCCCAAATACCAAAGAGAATGGCGTTTGACCAGTAGCATTCTTAGGGGTTGTCCTATCAGCCCAAAGCACATAAGGTAGTTCTTCTGCCCATTTCCCTTTCTTGGATCCAAGCTTCTTCTTCAAATTGTTGATGATGATCTTGTTGGATGATTCTGCCTGACCATTAGCTTGTGGGTGGACTGGTGTTGATGTTATTGTTTTGGTCAAAAATCACACAAGGATAATGCAACCAAATCTGATTTTGTGAGGAATGATGCTTGAAATGTGTAACAGCGATGAGGATCACTACGATACAATATTGCACAAACAACACAAGGGTTTATACGGGGAAAAAGCCCTTGATGAAGAATTGATCTCCGGCACAAAAAACCCCGGGTGATGGAAACTACCGATCACCAAGCTCAAATAAATGAATGAATGTTTACAACTTCGGATAGTAACGAGCTAGGTACAAGGATCACTACGGTGGAATGTGTAAAAAGTGTATGAAATTGCTAAGTGTTTGAACGAGAGCTTGTAAGAGCGTTTGTACGAGTGTGTGTAACTGAGAAAATGACTAAGTGTTTTCTACTAGCTCGTTACTCCCTTTTTAAAATAGAAATAACCACCTAAACTAACTATCCGACTTTCGTGCCAAGCCTCCACGTTCTCCACAACGTCTATTTTTGGTCAAGCACGTGCAGAATAGCTTAGGAATATTCTCCAGGAATGTCGCCAAGACTTGGTCAAGCTCGTTATACCTGCGAGATAGTACAATACATAAATAAACAATCGTTAGTACGAGGATCCTTAAAGTGATCCATGATCCTGATCCTGCAGCTCTTCTGAGGATCACCACCTGTTACAGAAGTAAGGATCACTAATTAGGATAACGTGTAAGGATCACTAATTGTTAGAAAATCCTCCCCTAACAATTGCCCCCAAAATATAAGGAAAAATTTGTAAAATTAGCGAGTTATATTTTCTTTGATCTTATCCGCAACTAACTAACGGATATATAGCCGTTAAAATTGAACTCGCCGTTGCGATCATGACGTCACGGAAGTGACAATCCTGCAGAATCATAATTATAAATAGAGATATAGATAGGATCATTATGCATTCAAATTCGAAAGAAACTCCCTTTAAATTCTCAGTCGACGAACAACCAGGTATCTCTTTCTTCTCTTTCTACCTTTCTTACTCTGTTTTTCTTTCTTTAACACCATCGCTTTGAGAATGATGCTCCGAAGCTCACCGGGCAAGGATCACAAGAAGGATAGCCCTTTGAAGAGTCAAAAAATCATCAAGGACTCAGCGAATGAAAGGTGTTGTTTTAACGATGCACAAGTAGATAAAATCCGTCACTGTTTTCCGGCGAGTGTCTTCTTCAAACCCTTTGATCCCACTGTTCTTAGCGACTATGTTTCAGAAACATGGGTTGCCTTTCCAGCTACACCATTTACTATAGGATACACCTATCCTTTCCCAGAATTCACACAATCCTTCTTTTCCCTGACCGGCATATCTTACATTCAAGCCATGCCGATGATTTGGAGGGTTTTATATACCCTGGAGAGGATCATTGAGCAGGAAGGCGTTGATTTAGGAATGTCAGAATTGGCGGAACTGTATGATCTTACTACCTTCGGTTCCCACCGTTATTTGTTCAAGCGAAAACCCGGTGCAGATCATCCTCTTCTCAAAGTTACCAAGAACGACAAAGATTGGAAACGTCACTTTTTCTTTGTCAGAAGGAATTCCATTCTAAACGGAGAGCATTTACCAAAAACATGGTCCACCCATGGTAGGCCGGAGGATCCTGAGAAGGATCACCAAGTAGTCTGGTTTTTATAAGGATTACTGACCCCTTTTGTCTTATGTCATGCAGCTATCTCTGTTTCACATCTCATCACAACATCCGCAACCAGGGAAAGGCTTGCTGCTTTCTGGAACCTTGACCCTGAAACTAGAACTTTTAAGACCATAACCCAAGACTCTCAGGAGGTATCCTCAGGCTCTGTCACCATGTCAAGTAAGTATCCTTGTTTAAAATTTAAATAAATAGTTAAATGTACATTAAGAAAAGATACTTATCTTGTTTTGGTTGTGTAGGTGCTGGAAAATCTGCCAAAGCTGCTTCAAGGTTCAGTGTCACCGATCTCACCACTGTCAAATCCTCCAAAAGAAAGGTTCCTACCAGCCCGACAGCCTCAATCCCCAAGGCACCCCTCAAAGGAAAGGGAATCAAGAGGAGAAAGGCCTCTGAGGCTGAGGATTTGCAGGGTTTGCCTCTAATTCGCCACCAATTCCTCGAGTACTTTAATGATGTAAGGATCATTGTCTCTGCTTGTATATTCTGTTGACATATCCTGCTGATATATCCTACTGATCTGAGGATCACTTAATTCTGACCTTATCCTTTATCCTCTTTACAGAAATTCGCTGAGATCGAGGATTACGTCGGCCATGTTGAGGATCAGGATAAGAAGATTGCCGACCTCCAGCAGGTTGCCGTGCTCAAGGATCTTGCACTTGCTGATCTTCGGAAGGAACTCCAGGATACCAAATAGGAGTTGGCCAAGGTGCTGGTTAATTTTGACTATGAAAGGCAGGAGATCACAGATGATGCTAAAATTTCTGCCGCCATAGCAATGTACAAAACCAAGCTGCAAATGGCCTTGGAAGCTCAGGATCCTGCCTTCGACAAAAGCGGCTAGGAAATTGAAGAATGGAAAGCGAGGCTGGCTGAATTGGGTGATGAAGAGGAGGCTGAAGAGATCCTGACAATTGAGGCTGGAAGCAAGGATGAAGCTGGTGAAGCAAGTGGAGCCGGAGGTGGTGATGCAGCAAAGGTTTAGGTTGCTTGATTGGGCAATGATGGACATTTCTAGACGTAGCCGGAGCCCAATTTTTTAAATTTGGTATTAGCTTTTTGTGGTTGTGGTGTTGAACAATTTAATGGTTTGTACTTTGAACAATAGGTTTTTAGGATTAAGGGTCATGTATGATCCTTTGGATAATAGGCAGGATTGCAATTGGTGGAGGGATCCTCTGTTTGGGGGATGAAGCCATTGTGATCATGCCGCCTTTATATTCCTGCACTATCTTTGAACTTATTATCATGGACACCCTTTACCTACCCCAGCAGACGGGCCACGTTTTGCTGGTAGAAGCTCGGGTAGGTAATTTTGACAACCTTTTAAGGGTTAGTCTTTTGTTTATAAATAAAAACTTAACATTTTGTCGCTTATCTCGTGTTGTTATCCTTTTTAAAATGTTACTCTCCAACTGTTGTAATGTTCATTCCGTTTATACTTATCAAGCCTTGAAAAATTAGAAAAGATATCCAGAAAGTTTAGGATATGATCAAGGATCACATATCCCATAACCGATAAGTTCTAAAAAGTGATATGGTTTAAGAATCACAAGTTCAGTTGTCAAGTATAAGGGTTATTCAAATAAATAATGAATAGAATTAAATATAGTTAAGGATCATACCTGAGGATCCAAGTTAGGATCCTAACCTTAATAAGGATAACTATCAGATAAACCTTAGAATAAAGTAAGGATCAAGGATCCCTAGTTGCCTATCTTCAAGAACCTGAAATAGAGCATCACTTGGGACTAAGCCAATATAAGATAAAAATTAGCAACTGGGGACAAGCCCAAGGATAACTGGGGACAAGCCCAATGATAACTGGGGACGAGCCCAAGGATAACTGGGGACGAGCCCAAGGATAACTGGGGACAAGCCCAAGGATCGTATGTAAACTGGAGTATGGCCCTAACTGGCGACTATCCAAACTTAGTGACATGAAGATGCCAAAACCTTTGCTAACGTGAAAACGTTAGAAACCTTAGCTAACGTGAAAACCTTAGAAACCTTATGAACGGATGTATGGTACGTCTGCCATTATACGTAGGATCCTAAGCATAGCTAGTACAATGGAATTATCAGCCCCTAAAACGAGTACTGGTCCCAATGCCTTGAACTATACCAGGATCATCGTGCGCTACAGGCGGAACTGGGGTCAAGCCCGAATAACTGGGGTTAAACCCAAAGGACGGATTGCTTCAGTGGATAACCAATGTTATGCTAAGGATACCTGAACTTTCAAAACTCAAACTCACGTGAGAGATGGATAAAGGATACATGATCCTTATCCTTATATGAGAAAATAAAGAAATGAATTAGCTCAAGTTTAGGATATTACCTAAGTAAGGATCACCGATGCTTTGAGGATCCTCTAGGGATACCCCTATTGTGAGGATCATTTGTGCCACTAGGATCCTGCTCACATGAAATATCTCTTTAAGTGGACAGCATTCCAAGCTCTTGGTAGCAAATCACTTTCCATGGTTAGCAATCTATATGCCCCCTTTCCTGCTTCAGCTTCAATCAAATAAGGGCCTTCCCATTTTGGAGCCAACTTCCCATCAGCAGAATTGGTAGTATTTTGGAATGCTTTCCTTAATACCATATCTCCAACTTGAAACCTCCTGATCCTGACATTTTTGTTGTAAGCACCAGCCATTCTTTGCTGATAACTAGCCATCCTTATCCTGGCCATATCCCTAATTTCTTCGATAGTATCCAGGTCTTGAGCCAAGTTCTCATCATTCTTCTCAGGATCACGGGTACTCGTTCTTGCAGTTGGAACCACTATTTCTGTTGGGATCACTGATTCTGCCCCAAACACCAAAGAGAATGGTGTTTGACCAGTAGCATTCTTGGGGGTTGTCCTATCAGCCCAAAGCACATAGGGTAGTTCTTCTGCCCATTTCCCTTTCTTGGATCCAAGCTTCTTCTTCAAATTGTTGATGATGATCTTGTTGGATGATTCTGCCTGACCATTAGCTTGTGGGTGGACTGGTGTTGATGTTATCATCTTAATCCCCCAGCTGTCACAAAAGTTAGTGGTTCTGCCCCCAATAAATTGGGAACCATTATCACATATAATCTCGGAAGGAATTCCAAATCTAGTTATAATATTTTTTTTAATGAAGGATATAACTTCCTTTTCTCTGACTTGGGCGAAAGCTTCAGCTTCTATCCACTTGGAGAAGTAATCAGTCATAGCTAGCATGAACACCTTTCCACCAGGTGCCTTAGGGAGCTTACCAACTATATCCATACCCCATCTCATAAATGGCCAAGAGGAGGATATAGGATGCAATAATTCAGCTGGTTGATGAAGGATATTGCTATGTCTCTGACAAGGATCACATCTCTTAGCATACTCCACAGCATCTCTCTTCATGGTTGGCCAGTAGTATCCTGTCCTCAGGATCCTCGAGAATAATGCCCTGCCCCCAGTGTGGTTTCCACAATCTCCTTCATGGAAGTCTTTTAAAACTTCTTGGACTTCAGGATCCTCAATGTATCTCAAGTATGGTCCTGCAAGAGATCGTCTATACAACATACTATTTATAATTGAGAATTGAGATGCCTTAGCTTTGAAAGCCCTAGGGTTTTCTCCTGTAGGAATTTCTCCATGTTGTAAGTATCTCATAATTGGTGAAATCCATGATCCTGATCCAGAATGGGATTGAGTATCCTCACAGGGGATAATTGCAGAATCATCTCCTATCTCCATAGCCTCGTGATCCTCGATAGCCGGGGTTAGGATATGGACAATAGGGATCTTGATATCCTCCGGGATCTTCAAGGATGATCCTAAGTTTGCCAATGCATCGGCCTCTGTATTTTCTTCCCTTGGTACCTGTGTCAAACTGATGGAAACAAAAGAGAGTGCCAAATTCTTGACTACATGTACCTCAAGATACCTGATCCCCATATGCTTTGCAATTTGCAAACCAGCAATTAAGGCTTCATACTCAGCCTCATTGTTAGTGGTTTGGAACTCACAAGCTATAGAGTGGGGTATTATGTCCCCCTGTGGCGATTTTAGTAGTATTCCAAGCCCTGTGCCCTTGACATTTGAGGATCCATCAGTATAGAGTATCCAAGGATCCTTAGTCTCTTCTAGCTGCTGGACTTCCAACTCAGCTTCTTCTTGTAAATCACTACTGAAATCAGCCACAAAGTCAGCTAATGCTTGGGATTTGATGGCTGTCCTAGGCTCATATCTTATATCATATGCACTTAGCTTCACTGCCCACTTAGCCATCCTTCCTGACATCTCTGGTTTCCTGAGGACATTCTTAATTGGAAAATTAGTTTTAACAATGATAACATGAGTTTCAAAATAATGTCTTAACTTAGTGGATGCCATAATTAATGCAAGAATAAGCTTTTCAAGGTGTGAATACCTGGATTCGGCATCAAGTAAACTTTTACTTACATAATAGACAGGATGTTGTGTACCTTGATGATCCTTAACAAGGACCGCACTTACTGCTTTTGAGGATACTGCAAGATACAAGGATAGCACATCGCCTTTTTCTGGTTTCATCAAAGCTGGGGCTGAGGATAGGTAATCTTTGAGGGCTCTTAAAGCATTTTCATGCTTCTCAGTCCACTCAAATTTCTTGTTCTTCCTTAGGATATCATAGAATTCTTTACACTTCTCTGAGGATTTGGATATGAATCTGTTCAAAGCTGCTATCCTGCCTGTTAGCCTTTGAACATCCTTAGCATTGGCCGGAGATTTGATGTTCACTATAGCTTTGATTTGTTCCGGGCTAGCTTCAATGACTCTCTTTGTCACCATATATCCTAAGAATTTACCTGCTTTCACACCAAAGTGACATTTCGAAGGATTAAGCTTCATATTATATTTATCAAGGATATCAAATGCTTCCTCCAAGTCTCTTAGGTGATCCTCAGCTTTTAAGGATTTCACCACCATATCATCTATGTAAACCTCCATAGTTTGTCCAATCTGATCCTTGAACTTCATATTCACCAGCCTTTGATATGTTGCACCTGCATTTCTTAATCCGAAGGGCATAGCAATATAGCAGTATATACCAGTTGGAGTCATGAAGGCTGTATCCTCTTGATCGGATGGTACCATTTGGATTTGTTGGAATCCAGATGAAGCATCCATAAAAGTTAACAGTTCATGACCCGCAGTTGCATCCACCATGGAGTCAATGTGGGGTAATGGGAAAGGATCCTTGGGACATGCCTTATTTAAATCGGTAAAATCGACACATACCCTCCACTTTCCGTTTTTCTTTTGAACAACAACCACATTGGCCAACCATCTTGGATACTTGACCTCTCTAATCATACCTGCCCGGAGAAATTTCTCTACCTCTTCCTGGATAATGGCATTCCTTTCTGGTGCAAACTTTCTTCTCCTTTGATGGATTGGTTTGAAGGATCTGTCAATGCCGAGTTTGTGAGTGATTACATCTTTGGATATACCAGTCATGTCTTCGTGTTTCCATGCAAAGGTAGTCTTTCTCATTTTGAGGAAGGATACGAGGTCTTCTTTCATTTCGCCAAGGATCCCTGATCCGATATAGAGTTTGGATTCAGGATCATCAGGATCCATGAGGATTTCTACCACATCCTGTTCACTCTCCTCCAAGACATCCCTTGGAGGATACTTTGATTGCTATTGCTCCCTGGATTTCGAAGCTGGTTTCATCGATGAAGTATAGCAATTCTTAGCCTCCTGCTGATCACTATCAATCTTCACTATTCCCCAAGGACTAGGGAGTTTCACACATTGATGATAAGTGGATGGGACTACCTTCATATCGTGTATCTAGGGCCTGCCAAGGATAACATTACAACAAGATAAATGTGACAACTCGAATTTCCGACATTCTTTATTCGCATTTGATGCACGTTGACTTTGACTTTATAGTTGCGATTGCATGGTTATGTGTGATTGTATAACATGTGTACTGTTTGTAAAACTTAAACTGTTAAACTATAAAAGAACCCGACGAAACACAAGTGAGATTCGCCAAGATCGATCTCGACGAAACAGGTCAGTTTCGCCAACAACCCTCTCGACGAAACAGGCTGTTTCGCCGAGCCCAGATCCACCGAAGCCCAGTTCGGGCCCAACACGTTATTTTGAGTCTTAAAACGTGAAACATCATCAGTTTTACACCTGCTATCATCACAACCGAAACCCTAGAGTCTCTCCTTCTCTGTTGACGGCGATCTAGCATTCCCGAAGCCTCGAATCGATCAAGTTATTATCTCATTCTTCGTGGTTAGTGTTTAAGCTATGCGTGCTGTTTGATTTATATCCATTGCTAACTGTTTTGCTTGAAAACGATAAGGCTTGACGTTATATAACGTTTACACTCGTGTTACTTGATGAATTGATATTGCTTGAACATATAATATGGATTTCGATTCTTGTGTTATGAGATTTATGATTCAATTGCTGTTGATGATTGTTGCTGAATGGGAAAGGCCAGCATAGAGGATTTAGGGTTAGCACATGATTATGATATACAATGTTATGTGATGTATGATAACCGATGATTTCTGTATGAGGATTAGAATGTTTTCTGTGTTGTTGATGATTGATGATATTGATGACGGCTGTTAGAATGATTAGGGTTTCTGTGATTTCGTAACTGAGCTGTTCGACGAAACAGAACTCTCGGCGAAACAGAATGTGTTTCGCCAAGGACAATCGACGAATTAGAATTCTGATTCGCCAACTAAGACCACGACGAAACAGAACTTGTTTCGCCAAATGTGTGTTTCGCCAACTTATGTGTTTCGTCAATATCTGTGTTTCGCCAACATGTGTGTTTCGCCGAATAGCTGATCTGTGCAGGAACTTGGGTTAATTCTGTTAAGCATTAACTGGAATATTTAACTGCTGTTAAGTGTAACCATCTTGTATATGATTGTGATTACGTGCTACATGTTTATACGTGAACAAATTGAACACAAACTGATTTCACATACGTGCCTACTTTAGGACGCGATTGATTACTTGTGAGCATACACTTAGCATACCGAGCAAACCAAGGTGAGTTCACACCCTTACTAAGGCATGGGATTCCCAGGGTTTGGGGAATGGGATGGAAGGAATAAGGTTGAATAGATTCGTACATACACTGATACTAGACTACCATACCATTGTCCTCGGTTGTGAAGGACACATACGTAAAACCTACGTATACTTATGCTACTCGCTATCCTCGGTTGTGAAGGATACTCACGTAAAAACCTACGTGAACTTATACTCAATACTATCCTCGGTTGTGAAGGATACTCACGTAAAACCTACGTGAACTTATACTCAATACTATCCTCGGTTGTGAAGGATACTCACGTAAAACCTACGTGAACTTATACTCAATACTATCCTCGGTTGTGAAGGATACTCACGTAAAACCTACGTGAACTTATACTCAATACTATCCTCGGTTGTGAAGGATACTCACGTAAAACCTACGTGAACTTATACTCAATACTATCCTCGGTTGTGAAGGATACTCACGTAAAACCTACGTGAACTTATACTCAATACTGTCCTCGGTTGTGAAGGACACTTACGTAAAGCCTACGTAAACTATGTACGTACTACTGTTCTCGGTTGTGAAGAACACTTATGGTTACAAATAGTCTAGTGTATATGCAACATGGGAAGCCCCCACTAATAGAACATACGATCGACCTAGTAGCGCCACATGTTACGAAACAAACTTACAATTACGAACTTATTTACTGTGAACTCGCTCAACTAGTTGTTGATTCTCTGTTACATGCCTTGCAGGACCTTAGGTACATATGGAGCTTGCACAGGAAGGAGCAGGTCGTTGTGGGATACGGATCGTAGACGATATTTGAACTTATAACTTATTTTGGGTTTTCATTATTATGCTTCCGCTACTTAAACAATGTTTGGTTATGAACATCAGTCATGTCAAGATGAATTACCTTTTCCTACTTTTACACTTAAATACTATGTTTGATATGATTGGTGGCTTGATTTATGGTCATGTCACGCCTCCAAGCGGTGGTACTCCGTGGGTGGATTTTGGGGGTGTGACAGATTGGTATCAGAGCCATTGGTTATAGAGAACTCGGTTTTAATAAGGGGAAAACGATTTTTGTTAAAACCAGACTATAACCAGAACAGTGCTCTCAACGATCCACAACGACGCTTCGCTCCACGTGCAAGGCTCAACATCATAGGTACTACTATTCATGTTACCTTACCTACTTGCTAGAATTACATAGAACTTTGCTCGCGGTATGCCTAGATTACAGAACTTACTATACGTTATTGCTTGAGAATACTTGTGTGCTCACTCTCTTCGCACTATTCGCGAACCTCTCACCCACATGTTCTCCTTGATGTCAAGATCATGAGTGGACGCGTTAACCTAACTCAAGCCCGGTTGGCGGCTTCGATCACTGAACAAGTTACTGCAGCACTCGCAGCTGCCCAAGCAGGAGGTGTAACCTGCCATCACCACTTACTCTAGGATCTTTAGATCCTACTCTCGTAACTCAACACTTGTGCTTAATTTTGATTACTCTTACGCACACGACAAGTCAACACGCTCAGCCACCTGTGTGCACATACAAGACTTTTATGGACTGTCGTCCTACTACTTTCAGTGACACTGAAGGAGCTGTTGGACTCCTCCATTAGTTCGAGGAACTCGAATCGGTCTTCGAGTGTGTGAATGACCCGAGGCTCGTAAGGTGGAATATGCCACTGATACTCTCGAAGGCACTGCGTTAACTTGGTGGAACGCGCAAGTTCAGATGCTGGGGCTGGCGGCTGCTAATGCCACCCCATGGAATGATTTTAAGGAACCTATCAAACGTGAATACAGTAGTTATGATGCCATCCACAAGTTGGAAGTGGAGTCCTTTTACATGAAGATGACGGGGTCAGAGATAGAAGCGTGCACGATAACGATCCAACAAACTGGCAATTTTGTGTCCAACTATGGTGGATCCTCCCATAAAGAGCTTTGAGCTGTACCTCAAAGGCTTAGTACCAGAAATTCAAAGTCATGTGACGACTGCTAATCTTGCTACTATTCAAGATGTTACTCATCTTGCTCATCGTCTCACAGACCAGGCAGTGGAACAGAACAAGCTGTCTAGACGTATTGGTGCTACTGCTACTACTTCTGCTATTCCCAGTGACAATAAATGAAAGTGGGATGGAACCTCTAGCAAGGGTTCGACTACGATTCTGTCCCAGGCACAGCAGTCAAAGATCGATGACAACCAAAGTCCTGGTCAGCAACCTTTTAGCAGTCAATGGCAGGGTGGATACAGGGGAAACCACCCTAAGTGCAAACGATGTAACTTGCACCACAGCGGGCAGTGCAACCGAAATCATTGTCAATGATGCGACAAGCTTGGTCATGGAGTCAAGGATGGTAGAAACTCACGTCCTGCAAGCCAGAACCAACAACAACAGATACAAGATCTATAGAATCGGCAGCAACAGCAGGGTATCAAGGGATGTTATCAGTGTGGTGCTGAAAGTCACTTCAAGAGACACTCCCCACGGTTGAACCAGAACCAGAATTAGAACCACAACCAAGGAAACGGGAACTAGGGAAGACAACAACGGGGGGTAATAACGACGGCAATGGTGCCAGGGGTCGAGTGTTCGTGTTTAGTCAGGGTGATACTAGGAATGACCCCAAAGTTGTGATGGTTTCGACATCGACATTGGTATGGATTGGTTACCTCAACACCGAGCAGAGACTCTTTGCAAAGGAAAGATCATTCGTATTCCCCGTTCTGGTAAAGAACCTCTCGAAGTTCAAGGCGACAAGAGTGGTGTCGTGAGTGGCATCATTTCTTTCTTGAAGGCTCAAAAGTGTTTACGAAAGGGCCACGCAGCTGTTTTAGCACTCGTTACGAATACATCGAAGAAAGAGAAAAAGATTGAGGATATTCCTGTAGTACGCGATTTTTCCTCAAGTGTTTCCTGAAGAGTTACCTGGGTTACCGCCTCATCGTCAGGTCGAATTTCAGATCGAGCTCGCTCCAGGAGCAGCACCCATAGCTCGAGCACCTTATCGTTTAGCTCCAACTGAATTGGAAGAACTGTCAAAGCAGCTACAAGAACTCTTGGAAAAGGGTTTTATACGTCCTAGCTCTTCGCCTTGGGGAGCTCCAGTGTTATTCGTAAGGAAGAAAGACGGTACGTTCAGGATGTGTATAGACTACCGTGAACTCAAAAAGGTGACGATCAAGAATCGTTATCCTCTTCCGCGCATAGATGATTTATTCGACCAGCTGCAAGGGTCGAGCTACTACTCCAAGATAGACTTAAGGTCAGGGTACCATCAGCTGAGAGTCCGGGATGAGGACGTCTCGAAAACAGCATTTAGAACTCGCTACGGCCACTACGAGTTTATGGTCATGCCATTCGGGCTAACGAACGCGCCTACGGTTTTCATGGATCTTATGAACAGGGTGTGCAAACCCTATCTTGACAAGTTTGTCATTGTCTTCATCGACGACATCCTGATTTATTCAAAGAGTCAGGAGGAACACGAGCAGCACTTACGACTTATTTTGGAACTTCTTCGAACGGAACAGCTGTACGCTAAGTTTTCAAAATGCGACTTCTGGCTTCGTGAAGTCCACTTTTTAGGCCACGTGGTAAACAAGGATGGGATTCATGTCGATCCATCCAAGATAGATTCGATCAAGAACTGGCCTGCACCTCGCACACCGACAGAGATACGCCAATTCTTGGGTTTGGCGGGTTATTACAGACGGTTTATCAAAGACTTCTCAAAGATTGCACAGCCGCTTACACTACTGACACAGAAAGGTGTTGTTTACCGTTGGGGTAATACACAGGAATCAGCGTTTCAGCACTTAAAGGATAGACTCTATAGCGCACCTATCCTCTCTTTGCCTGAAGGCACGGACGATTTTGTAGTCTATTGTGATGCATCCATCCAAGGTCTTGGATGTGTTTTGATGCAACGGGATAAAGTTATTGCTTATGCTTCACGCCAACTTAAGATTCACGAACGGAATTACACTACGCACGATTTAGAGCTTGGAGCTGTTGTTTTTGCGCTCAAGATATGGCGACATTATCTGTATGGCACCAAGTGCACCATCTACACCGATCACAGGAGTCTTGAGCATATCTTCAAGCAGAAAGAGTTGAACATGCGACAACGTCGATGGGTCGAGTTACTGAACGATTACGAATTTGCTATAAAATACCATCCGGGCAAAGCCAATGTGGTGGCCGACGCCCTCAGTCGAAAGGATACTACACCTAGGCGTGTACGAGCGTTGCAACTCACTATTCAGTCTAGTCTTCCTTCACAGATACGAGATGCTCAGGTAGAAGCATTGAAACCAGAAAACGTCAGGGCTGAAGCCCTACGCGGCTCAAGGCAACGGTTAGAACAAAGGGCAGACGGAGCCTACTATGTAACAGGACGCATCTGGGTCCCACTCTATGGCAATTTACGCAAGCTTGTAATGGATGAAGCTCATAAGTCTCGCTACTCAGTACATCCTGGTTCGGATAAGATGTACCACGACCTCAGAACTACATATTGGTGGCCTAGCATGAAGGCCCACATAGCCACATACGTTAGCAAATGCTTGACTTGTGCGAGAGTCAAGGCAGAATATCAGAAACCGTCAGGACCACTCCAACAACCTGAGATACCACAATGGAAATGGGAGCAAATTTCCATGGATTTTGTTACTGGCCTACCTAGATCTCAGCGCGGAAATGATACTATTTGGGTGATCGTGGATCGACTCACAAAGTCTGCTCACTTCTTAGCAATCAAAGAAACAGACAAGTTCTCTACCTTGGCAGACATTTACTTAAAAGAAGTGGTCTCGAGGCACGGAGTGCCCACCTCCATCATCTCTGATCGTGACGCACGTTTTACTTCAGAACTGTGGCAAGCAATGCATAAATCTTTTGGCTCTCGTTTAGACATGAGCACAGCTTATCACCCTCAGACAGATGGGCAGTCTGAGCGCACTATTCAAACTCTAGAAGACATGCTTCGGGCGTGCGTAATTGACTTTGGCAATGGTTGGGAGAAACATCTGCCACTCGTGGAATTTTCGTATAACAACAACTACCACACCAGCATTAAAGCTGCACCATTCGAGGCATTGTACGGGCGTAAGTGCCGGTCACCTCTCTGTTGGGCAGAGGTGGGAGATATTCAGATCACGGGTCCAGAAATGGTAGTCGATACTACAGAAAAGATTGCACAAATACGAAAACGCATGGCGGCAGCTCGCGACCGTCAGAAAGCATACGCAGATAAAGACAGAAAACTACTCGAATTCCAAGTTGGGGATCGAGCGCTACTCAAAGTTTCACCCTGGAAGAGTGTTGTTCGTTTTGACAAACGCGGCAAACTTAATCCACGATACGTCGGACCTTTAGAAGTTATTGAGAAGATAGGCAGGGTAGCCTACCGATTGAACTTACCAGCTGAACTCAGTGCAGTTCACAACGTCTTTCACGTGTCGAATCTGAAGAAGTGTCTGTCAGATGAGACCCACATAGTTCCTTTTAAGGAACTCACTATCGACGAGCGGTTGCAGTTCGTCGAGGAACCAGTTGAGATCACGGACCAGGATGTTAAGGTCCTCAAGAACACGAGAATCCCTCTTGTACGAGTTCGTTGGAACTCCCGTCGCGGCCCAGAGTTCACCTGGGAGCGTGAAGATCATATGAAACTCAAGTATCCCCAGTTATTCGGAACCAATGCAACTACTACTGAGGCTGAAGCTACCAATACAGAATTTCGGGACGAAATTCCAAATCAACGGGGGGATAATGTGACACCCCAAGAAAACCAGTAATCTTCGCAAACCTGCTCGGGGAGCCGCGATACAATACAGGTAAACAACGTCACACCACTAGCTTTACTAGCTTCCTCAGTAACTGCATGCTAAATTTCGGGACGAAATTTCTTTTAAGTTGGGGATAATGTGACAACTCGAATTTCCGACATTCTTTATTCGCATTTGATGCACGTTGACTTTGACTTTATAGTTGCGATTGCATGGTTATGTGTGATTGTATAACATGTGTACTGTTTGTAAAACTTAAACTGTTAAACTATAAAAGAACCCGACGAAACACAAGTGAGATTCGCCAAGATCGATCTCGACGAAACAGGTCAGTTTCGCCAACAACCCTCTCGACGAAACAGGCTGTTTCGCCGAGCCCAGATCCACCGAAGCCCAGTTCGGGCCCAACACGTTATTTTGAGTCTTAAAACGTGAAACATCATCAGTTTTACACCTGCTATCATCACAACCGAAACCCTAGAGTCTCTCCTTCTCTGTTGACGGCGATCTAGCATTCCCGAAGCCTCGAATCGATCAAGTTATTATCTCATTCTTCGTGGTTAGTGTTTAAGCTATGCGTGCTGTTTGATTTATATCCATTGCTAACTGTTTTGCTTGAAAACGATAAGGCTTGACGTTATATAACGTTTACACTCGTGTTACTTGATGAATTGATATTGCTTGAACATATAATATGGATTTCGATTCTTGTGTTATGAGATTTATGATTCAATTGCTGTTGATGATTGTTGCTGAATGGGAAAGGCCAGCATAGAGGATTTAGGGTTAGCACATGATTATGATATACAATGTTATGTGATGTATGATAACCGATGATTTCTGTATGAGGATTAGAATGTTTTCTGTGTTGTTGATGATTGATGATATTGATGACGGCTGTTAGAATGATTAGGGTTTCTGTGATTTCGTAACTGAGCTGTTCGACGAAACAGAACTCTCGGCGAAACAGAATGTGTTTCGCCAAGGACAATCGACGAATTAGAATTCTGATTCGCCAACTAAGACCACGACGAAACAGAACTTGTTTCGCCAAATGTGTGTTTCGCCAACTTATGTGTTTCGTCAATATCTGTGTTTCGCCAACATGTGTGTTTCGCCGAATAGCTGATCTGTGCAGGAACTTGGGTTAATTCTGTTAAGCATTAACTGGAATATTTAACTGCTGTTAAGTGTAACCATCTTGTATATGATTGTGATTACGTGCTACATGTTTATACGTGAACAAATTGAACACAAACTGATTTCACATACGTGCCTACTTTAGGACGCGATTGATTACTTGTGAGCATACACTTAGCATACCGAGCAAACCAAGGTGAGTTCACACCCTTACTAAGGCATGGGATTCCTAGGGTTTGGGGAATGGGATGGAAGGAATAAGGTTGAATAGATTCGTACATACACTGATACTAGACTACCATACCATTGTCCTCGGTTGTGAAGGACACATACGTAAAACCTACGTATACTTATGCTACTCGCTATCCTCGGTTGTGAAGGATACTCACGTAAAAACCTACGTGAACTTATACTCAATACTATCCTCGGTTGTGAAGGATACTCACGTAAAACCTACGTGAACTTATACTCAATACTATCCTCGGTTGTGAAGGATACTCACGTAAAACCTACGTGAACTTATACTCAATACTATCCTCGGTTGTGAAGGATACTCACGTAAAACCTACGTGAACTTATACTCAATACTATCCTCGGTTGTGAAGGATACTCACGTAAAACCTACGTGAACTTATACTCAATACTATCCTCGGTTGTGAAGGATACTCACGTAAAACCTACGTGAACTTATACTCAATACTGTCCTCGGTTGTGAAGGACACTTACGTAAAGCCTACGTAAACTATGTACGTACTACTGTTCTCGGTTGTGAAGAACACTTATGGTTACAAATAGTCTAGTGTATATGCAACATGGGAAGCCCCCACTAATAGAACATACGATCGACCTAGTAGCGCCACATGTTACGAAACAAACTTACAATTACGAACTTATTTACTGTGAACTCGCTCAACTAGTTGTTGATTCTCTGTTACATGCCTTGCAGGACCTTAGGTACATATGGAGCTTGCACAGGAAGGAGCAGGTCGTTGTGGGATACGGATCGTAGACGATATTTGAACTTATAACTTATTTTGGGTTTTCATTATTATGCTTCCGCTACTTAAACAATGTTTGGTTATGAACATCAGTCATGTCAAGATGAATTACCTTTTCCTACTTTTACACTTAAATACTATGTTTGATATGATTGGTGGCTTGATCCTGGTCATGTCACGCCTCCAAGCGGTGGTACTCCGCGGGTGGATTTTGGGGGTGTGACAATAAACAGTCAATAACACAAAATTTTTGATAAGAGTGTAGGCCTTCAATGTATATTGGGAGTTTAATGTCCCCCAGGGTATTCTTAGTTTCACCACTAAATCCCACGGGTACAAAGGATCTTGGTATGATCTCTGATTCAGGAATACCCATCTTCTTCAGAACATCAAGCTGGATAATGTTCACTGAACTTCCACCGTCTATAAGGATCCTGCGGACAAAATGCTTAGATATGAAAAGAGTAATAACTAAACCATCGTGATGAGGATCCTGGATATCAACACGATCCTCTTCGTCAAAGGTTATGACTTTTCCTTCCGAGACACTTGATGTTCGAACAGGTCTTTCTCCGTTATCCATTTTAGTTTCCTTTGCATGCCTTTTAGCTGCTGAGAAGGATGTGCCGCAAATGTCGGATCCTCCAGAAATGAAGTTTATTACTTGTGCATCCGCTGGAGGGGCTGGAGCCTTCTCAGGGATCCTTTCAGGATCCTGAGTCTTTGACTTCTTTCTTCCCAACAATTCCTTTAGATGTCCCTTGCTCAACAAGTATCCAATTTCCTTTCTTAGTGCAATGCATTCTTCTGTGAGGTGCCCGAAATCTTCATGGTATGCACACCACTTTGATTTATCCTTAGTTGCAGCTGGCCTATCATTTTTTCTGGGCCATCTAGCTTTATCACCTAGACTCTGCATCGCAAGGATTAGTTCATTGTTATCAACACTAAAACAATATTTAGAAATTGGAGGATAATCTTCATCATCCTCTTCTTGATCAATAGAGTGCACGTTCTGGTTATCAGATCTGTTGTAGGATCTGAACTTGTTGTTCCTGAATGAGGATCCTTGTTTATCCTGCTTTGAGGATCCTGTTAACCTCTCCTGGATCCTCTTGTCATCCTCTAGTCGGATGTACCTAAGGGCCCGGGTTCTTACCTCATCTAGGTTCCTGCATGGTGTCATAACAAAATCATCATAAAATAACGAATCCCTAAGCAATCCCATTTTGAAGGCCTCAACAGCCGTGGCTATATCTAAGTTAGGAATCTCTAAGGATTCTTTGCTGAATTTGGTAATGTAATCCCTTAATGATTCATTATGACCCTGGGTTATCCTATATAAATCACTAGTTAATCGTTCAAATTTCCTACTACAAGAAAACTGATTATTAAACAAGTTAACTAGGTTAGCAAATGAGGTAATAGAATAGGGAGGAAGACTTAGCAGCCATTTGAGAGCTGGTCCAGTAAGAGTGGATCCAAATCCTTTGCACAGGCATGCTTCCTTTAACCTTTCTGGGATTGGATTGATCTCCATCCTCTCCCTGTATTATGCTATGTGTTCTTCAGGATCCGTTGAGCCATCATACAGTTTCATTGTAGGCACATGGAACCTCTTGGGTATCTCAGCATCACAGATTGGTGGTGCAAAATGAGATATCTTATGGCTCCCATCTGCAATCTCTGGGATAGGTTTGACTACTCCCGGGACACTTGATATCATATCCTTTAGCTTTTGCAATTCTCTGGCCATGGCATGATTGATACCTGGATCCTGCATAAGACCTTGGTTAGTAGTATAAGAATTGTTAAAAGTGTTACCTCCCATTGGATTCAAGTTAGGAAGAATGGATGTTAATCCATATTGTTGGGGCTCTGAGATGATCGAGGGACCAGTAGAAGCGTTGGTCTGCATTGGAATAAAATCTCCCTGATGGACATCTAAACTTCCTGTTTGCAAGCTCCTCAAGGATCCTGGCATCTGGAAGGATCCTTGAACCTGGGATGATCCTGGAACGAAGGAGGATCCTTGAACCTAGGATGATCCTGGAACGAAGGAGGATCCTTGAACCTGGGATGATCCTGGAACGAAGGAGGATCCTTGAACCTGGGATGATCCTGGAACGAAGGAGGATCCTTGAAACTGCTGCACTCCTGAATATCCCCCTGAACTCGTGAGGGATCCCATATGCTGAGGATAGGATCCCGCTGGCTGGAAATGTGAACCTGATGCCTGGGTCATTGTTGTTGTTCCGTAGTGCACTCCTTTTGGTCCACCCACATATTGAATGTCGGGAACCACTGATGGCTGAGAAGTAATCACCGGAGTATCAAAATTCAAAGATCTGGGCATCAGTGGGGAGCGATCCTCTGCCGTTTTCTATTGTTTCTTAATTTCGTCAATCTCCCGGAGGATCCTCTCGTTGGTCTTATCCTGCTCTTGTGCATGATTCCTCATCTGCAAAATCAAGGCATAGAGATCATTAGTAGTAGGATTAGTTGAAACAGAAGAAGTAGGTGGTTTTGAGAAAATGAGAGTTGGTTTCTTCGCGGCATTCTCAGTATTCTTCTGGGATCCAGAAGGTGGCGGAGGTAAGGGAGGAACGCCTTGTGAAGAAGTGAATGAGGGCATCAAGTTTGAAGCATTCTTCGCTGAGGAAGCCATCTGCTTGGTTGTAGTGAACCGAAATAAGCACAGAAATGCGTATTTTTCTAAGGACGAAGCACCAAAGGCCCCACGGTGGGCGCCAAACTGTTTTGGTCAAAAATCACACAAGGATAATGCAACCAAATCTGATTTTGTGAGGAATGATGCTTGAAATGTGTAACAGCGATGAGGATCACTACGATACAATATTGCATAAACAACACAAGGGTTTATACGGGGAAAAAGCCCTTGATGAAGAATTGATCTCCGGCACAAAAAACCCCGGGTGATGGAAACTACCGATCACCAAGCTCAAATAAATGAATGAATGTTTACAACTTCGGATAGTAACGAGCTAGGTACAAGGATCACTACGGTGGAATGTGTAAAAAGTGTATGAAATTGCTAAGTGTTTGAACGAGAGCTTGTAAGAGCGTTTGTACGAGTGTGTGTAACTGAGAAAATGACTAAGTGTTTTCTACTAGCTCGTTACTCCCTTTTTAAAATAGAAATAACCACCTAAACTAACTATCCGACTTTCGTGCCAAGCCTCCACGTTCTCCACAACGTCTATTTTTGGTCAAGCACGTGCAGAATAGCTTAGGAATATTCTCCAGGAATGTCGCCAAGACTTGGTCAAGCTCGTTATACCTGCGAGATAGTACAATACATAAATAAACAATCGTTAGTACGAGGATCCTTAAAGTGATCCATGATCCTGATCCTGCAGCTCTTCTGAGGATCACCACCTGTTACAGAAGTAAGGATCACTAATTAGGATAACGTGTAAGGATCACTAATTGTTAGAAAATCCTCCCCTAACAGTTATCATCTTAATCCCCCAGCTGTCACAAAAGTTAGTGGTTTTGCCCCCAATAAATTGGGAACCATTATCAGATATAATTTCAGAAGGAATTCCAAATCTGGTTATAATATTTCTTTTAATGAAGGATATAACTTCCTTTTCTCTGACTTGGGCAAAAGCTTCAGCCTCTATCCACTTGGAGAAGTAATCGGTCATAGCAAGCATGAATACTTTTCCACCAGGTGCCTTAGGGAGCTTACCAACTATATACATACCCCATCTCATAAATGGCCAAGAGGAGGATATAGGATGCAATAATTCAGCTGGTTGATGAAGGATATTGCTGTGTCTCTGACAAGGATCACATCTCTTAGCATACTCCACGGCATCTCTTTTCATGGTTGGCCAGTAGTATCCTGCCTCAGGATCCTTGAGAATAATGCCTTGCCCCCAGTGTGGTTTCCACAATCTCCTTCATGGAAGTCTTTTAAAACTTCTTGGATTTTAGGATCCTCAATGCATCTCAAGTATGGTCCTGCAAGAGATCGTCTATACAACATATTATTTAAAATTGTGAATTGAGATACCTTAATTTTGAAAGCCCTAGGGTTTTCTCCTGTAGGAATCTCTCCATGTTGTAAGTATCTCATGATTGGTGAGATCCATGATCTTGATCCTGAATGGGATTGAGTATCCTCACTAGGGATAATTGCAGAATCATTTCCTATCTCCATAGCCACATGATCCTCGATCGCCGGGTCAGGATATGGATAATAGGGATCTTGATATCCTCAGGGATCTTCAAAGATGATCCTAAGTTAGCCAATGCATCAGCTTCTGTATTTTCTTCCCTTGTTACCTGTGTCAAACTAAAGGAAACAAAAGAGAGTGCCAAATTTTTTACTATCTCTAAATATTTGGTTAGCTTTTCACCTTTAACAGCATAGGATCCATTAAAGTGGTTTGTAATTAACAATGAATCTACATGTACCTCAAGATACCTGATCCCCATGTGCTTTGCAATTTGCAAACCAACAATTAAGGCTTCATATTCAGCCTCATTGTTAGTGGTTTGGAACTCACAAGCTATAGAGTGGGGTATTATGTCCTCCTGTGGCGATTTTAGTAGTATTCCAAGCCCTGTGCCTTTGACATTTGAGGATCCATCAGTATAGAGTATCCAAGGATCCTTGGTCTCCTCTAGCTACTGGACTTCTAACTCAGCTTCTTCTTGTAAATCACTACTGAAATCAGCCACAAAGTCAGCTAATGCTTGGGATTTGACAGCTGTCCTAGGCTCATATCTTATATCATATGCACTTAGCTTCACTGCCCACTTAGCCATCCTTCCTGACATCTCTGGTTTCCTGAGGACATTCTTAATTGGAAAATTAGTTTTAATAACAATAACATGAGTTTCAAAATAATGTCTCAACTTGGTAGATGCCATAATTAATGCAAGAATAAGCTTTTCAAGGTGTGAGTACCTGGATTCGGCATCAAGTAAACTTTTACTTACATAATAGACAGGATGTTGTGTACCTTCATGATCCTTAACAAGGACCGCACTTACTGCTTTCGAGGATACTGCAAGATATAAGGATAGCACATCGCCTTTTTCTGGTTTCATCAAGGCCGGGGTTGAGGATAGGTAATCTTTAAGAGCTCTTAAGGCATTTTCATGCTTCTCCGTCCACTCAAATTTCTTGTTCTTCCTTAGGATATCATAGAATTCTTTGCACTTCGCTGAGGATTTGGATATAAATCTGTTCAAAGCTGCTATCCTGCCTGTTAGCCTTTGAACATCCTTAGCATTGGCTGGAGATTTGATGTTCACTATTGCTTTGATTTGTTCCGGGCTAGCTTCAATGCCTCTCTTTGTCACCATATATCCTAAGAATTTACCTGCTTTAACACCAAAGTGACATTTTGAAGGATTAAGTTTCATGTTATATTTGTCAAGGATATCGAATGCTTCCTCCAAGTCCCTTAGGTGATCCTCAACTTTTATGGATTTTACCACCATATCATCTATGTAAACCTCCATGGTTTGTCCAATCTGATCCTTGAACATCATATTCACCAGCCTTTGATATGTTGCACCTGCATTTCTTAGTCCGAACGGCATAGCAATATAGCAATATATACCAGTTGGAGTCATGAATGTTGTATCCTCTTGATCGGATGGTTCCATTTGGATTTGTTGAAATCCAGATGAAGCATCCATAAAAGTTAATAGTTCATGACCCGCAGTTGCATCCACCATGGAGTCAATGTGGGGTAATGGGAAAGGATCCTTGGGACATGCCTTATTTAAATCGGTAAAATCGACACATACCCTCCACTTTCCGTTTTTCTTTTGAACAACAACCACATTGGCCAACCATCTTGGATATTTGACCTCTCTAATCATACCTGCCCGGAGCAATTTCTCTACCTCTTCTTGGATAATGGCATTCCTTTCTGGTGCAAACTTTCTTCTCCTTTGATGGATTGGTTTGAAGGGCCTATCAATGCCAAGTTTGTGAGTGATTACATCTTTAGATATACCAGTCATGTCTTCGTGTTTCCCTGCAAAGGTAGTCTTTCCCCTTTTAAGGAAGGATACGAGGTCTTCCTTCATACCGCCAAGGATCCCTAATCCGATATAGATCTTGGATTCAGGATCATCAGGATCCATGAGGACTTCTACGACATCCTAATCTCTTGCCTCCAAGACATCCCTTGGAGGATACTTTGATTGCTATTGCTCCCTTGACTTTGAGGCTGGTTTCATCGATGAAGTATAGCAATTCTTAGCCTCCTGCTGATCACTATCAATCTTCACTATTCCCCAAGGACTAGGGAGCTTCACACATTGATGGTAGGTAGATGGGACTGCCTTCATATCGTGTATCCAGGGCCTGCCGAGGATAACATTACAACAAGATAAACAGTCAATAACACAAAATTTTTTATAAGAGTGTTGGCCTTCAATATATATTGGGAGTTTAATGTCCCCCAGGGTATTCTTAGTTTCGCCACTGAATCCCACGAGCACGGAGGATCTTGGTATGATGTTAGATTCGGGAATACCCATCTTCTTTAGAACATCAAGCTGGATAATGTTCACTGAGCTTCCTCCGTCTATAAGGATCCTGCAGACAAAATGGTTAGAAATGAAAAGAGTAATAACTAAACCATCGTGATGAGGATCCTGGATATCAACACGATCATCCTCATCAAAGGTTATGACTTTTCCTTCGGAGACACTTGATGTTCGAACGGGTCTTTCTCCGTTATCCATTTTAGTTTCCTTTGCATGCCTTTTAGCTGCTGAGAAGGATGTGCCACAAATGTCTGATCCTCCAGAAATAAAGTTTATTACTTGTGCATCTGCTGGAGGGGCTGGAGCCTTCTCAGGGATCCTTTCAGGATCCTGAGTCCTTGACTTTTTTCTCCCCAACAATTCTTTTAGGTGCCCCTTGCTCAACAAGTGTTAGGGGAGGATTTTCTAACAATTAGTGATCCTTATTCGTTATCCTAATTAATGATCCTTACTTCTGTGACAGATAGTGATCCTCAGAAGAGCTTCAGGATCAGGATCATGGATCACTTTCAGGATCCTCGTACTGACGATTGTTTACTTGTGTTTTGTATTATTTTGCAGGAAGTTCAACTCGGACTTAGTCTTGGCGACATTCCTGGAGAATATTCCCAAACTATCCCGCACGTGCTTGGCCAAAAATGGACGTTGTGGAGAACGTGGAAGCTTGGCACAAAAGTCGGATAGTTAGTTTTAGTAGTTAATTTCTATTTTAAAAGGGGTAACGAGCTAGTAGAAAAACACTTAGTCATTTTACAGCTACACACACTCTCATACTCGCACACTTGAAGCTCTCGACGAACATTCATTCATTTTCATTCACTTTCACACATTACACGATAGTGATCCTTGTACCTAGCTCGTTACTATCCGAAGTTGTAAACATTTATTCATTTATTTGAGCTTGGTGATCGGTAGTTTCCATCACCCGGGGTTTTTTGTGCCGGAGATCAACTCTTGATCAAGGGCTTTTTCCCCGTATAAATCCTTGTGTCATTTGTGCAATTTGCATTATAGTGATCCTTGTCATTGTTCTATATTTCAAGCATCATACCCCGTAACAGAGAGTTTGGTTGCAATATCCTCAACAGATTTTTTGACCAAAACAGTTTGACGCCCACCGTGGGGCAATTGGTGCTTCATCCTTAGAGGAAATTCGCATTTCCGTGCTCATTGCAGTTCACTACAACCAAGCAAATGGCTTCCTCAGCGAAGAATGCTTCAAACTTGATGCCCTCATTCACTTCTTCACAAGGCGTTCCCCCTTTGCCTCCACCACCTTCTGGATCCCAGAAGAACGCTGAGAATGCTGCGAAGAAACCAACTCCCATTTTCTCAAAACCTCCAACTTCTTCTGCTTCTTACACTCCCACTACTAGTGACATGTTTACTTTGATTTTGCAGATGAAGGATCAGATACGGCAACAGGATAAGACCAATGAGAGGATTCTCAAAGAAATCGGAGATCTCAAGAAACAAAAGACAACGGCAGAGGATCATTCCCCACTGGTGCCGAAATCCTTGAATTTTGATACTCCGGTGATTACTTCTCAGCCATAGGTGGTTCCAGACGTTCAATATGTGGGTGGACCAAAAGGAGTGCACTACGGAACAACAACAATGACCCAGGCATCAGGTTCATATTTCCAGCCAGCGGGATCCTATCCTCAGCATATCGGATCCCTCACGAATTGAGGAGGATATTCAGGAATGCAGCAGATTCAAGGATCCTCCTTTGTTCTAGGATCATCCCAGGTTCAAGGATCCTCCTTTGTTCCAGGATCATCCCAGGTTCAAGGATCCTCCTTTATTTCAGGATCATCCCAGGTTCAAGGATCCTCCTTTGTTCCAGGATCATCCCAGGTTCTAGGATCCTCCTTTGTTTCAGGATCATCCCAGGTTCAAGGATCCTCCTTTGTTCCAGGATCATCCCAGGTTCAAGGATCCTCCTTTGTTCCAGGATCACCCCAAGTTCAAGGATCCTCCTTCGTTCCAGGATCGTCCCAGTTTCAGGGATCCTTCCAGATGCCAGGATCCTTGAGGAGTTTACAAACAGGAAGTTCAGATGTCCATCAGGGAGATTTTATTCCAATGCAGACCAATGCTTCTATTGGTCCCTCGATCATTCCAGAGCCTCAACAATATGGATTAACATCCAATCTTCCTAATCTGAATCCAATGGGAGGTAACACTTTTAATAATTCTTATACTACTAACCATGGTCTTATGCAGGATCCAGGTATCAATCATGCCATGGCCAGAGAATTGCAAAAGTTAAAGGATATGATATCAAGTGTTCCAGGAGTGGTCAAACCTATCCCAGAGATTGCAGATGGGAGCCACAAGATATCTCGTTTTGCACCACCAATCTGTGATGCTGAGATACCTAAGAGGTTCCATGTGCCAACAATGAAGCTGTATGATGGTTCGACAGATCCTGAGGAACACATAGCACAATACAGGGAGAGGATGGAGATCAATCCAATTCCAGAAAGGTTAAAGGAAGCGTGCCTGTGCAAGGGATTCGGATCCACTCTTACTGGATCAGCTCTCAAATGGCTGCTAAGTCTTCCTCCCTATTCTATTACCTCATTTGCTAACCTAGTTAACTTGTTTAATAATCAGTTTTCTTGTAGTAGAAAATTTGAACGATTAACTAGTGATCTATATAGGATAACCCAGGGTCATAATGAATCATTAAGGGATTACATTACCAAATTTAGTAAAGAATCCTTAGACATTCCCAACTTAGATATAGCTACGGCTGTTGAGGCCTTTAAAATGGGATTGCTTAGGGATTCGTCGTTTTATGATGATCTTGTTATGACACCATGCAGGAACTTAGATGAGGTAAGAACACGATCGCTTAGGTTCATTCGGCTAGAGGACGACAAGAGGATCCAGGAGAGATTAGCAGGATCCTCAAAGCAGGATAAACAAGGATCCTCATTCAGGAACAACAAGTTCAGATCCTACAATAGATCTGATAACCAGAACGTGCATCCTGTTGATCAAGAAGAGGATGATGAGGATTATCCTCCAATTTCTGAATATTGTTTTTGTGTTGATAACAATGAACTAATCCTTGCGATGCAGAACCTAGGTGACAAAGCTAGATGGCCGAGAAAAAATGATAGGCCAGCTGCAACTAAGGATAAATCAAAGTGGTGTGCATACCATGAAGATTTTGGGCATCTCACAGAAGAATGCATTGCACTGATAAAGGAAATTGGATACTTGTTGAGCAAGGGGCATCTAAAAGAATTGTTGGGAAGGAAAAAGTCAAAGACTCAGGATCCTGAAAGGATCCCTGAGAAGGCTCCAGCCCCTCCAGCAGATGCACAAGTGATAAACTTCATTTCTGGAGGATCAGACATTTGTGGCACATCCTTCTCAGCGGCTAAAAGGCATGCAAAGGAAACTAAAATGGATAATGGAGAAAGACCAGTTCGAACATCAAGTGTCTCCGAAGGAAAAGTCATAACCTTTGATGAGGATGATCGTATCGATATCCAGGATCCTCATCACGATGGTTTAGTTATTACTCTTTTCATTTCTAACCATTTTGTTTGCAGGATCCTTATAGATGGAGGAAGTTCAGTGAACATTATCCAGCTTGATGTTCTAAAGAAGATGGGTATCCCTGAATCAGATATCATACCAAGATCCTCCGTGCTCGTGGGATTTAGTGGCGAAACTAAGAATACCCTGGGGGACATTAAACTCCCAATATACATTGAAGGCCTACACTCTTATCAAAAATTTTGTGTTATTGACTGTTTATCTTGTTGTAATGTTATCCTTGGCAGGCCTTGGATACACGATATGAAAGCAGTCCCATCTACCTACCATCAATGTGTGAAGCTCCCTAGTCCTTGGGGAATAATGAAGATTGATAGTGATCAGCAGGAGGCTAAGAATTGCTACACTTCATCGATGAAACCAGCCTCGAAGTCAAGGGAGCAATAGCAATCAAGGTATCCTCCAAGGGATGTCTTGGAGGCAAGAGAGCAGGATGTGGTAGAAATCCTCATGGATCCCGATGATCCTGAATCCAAAATCTATATCGGATCAGGGATCCTTGGTGAAATGAAAGAAGACCTCATATCCTTCCTCAAAAGGAGAAAGACTACCTTTGCGTGGAAACACGAAGACATGACTGGTATATCCAAAGATTTAATCACTCACAAACTCGGCATTGACAGGTCCTTCAAACCAATCCATCAAAGGAGAAGAAAGTTTGCACCGGAAAGGAATGCCATTATCCAAGAAGAGGTAGAGAAATTGCTGCGGGCAGGTATGATTAGAGAGGTCAAGTATCCAAGATGGTTGGCCAATGTGGTTGTTGTTCAAAAGAAAAACGGAAAGTGGAGGGTATGTGTCGATTTTACCGAATTAAATAAGGCATGTCCCAAGGATCCTTTCCCATTACCCCACATTGACTCCATGGTGGATGCAACTGCGGGTCATGAACTGTTAACTTTTATGGATGCTTCATCTGGATTCCAACAAATCCAAATGGAACCATCCGACCAAGAGGATACAGCCTTCATGACTCCAACTGGTATATACTGCTATATTGCTATACCGTTCGGATTAAGAAATGCAGGTGCAACATATCAAAGGCTGGTGAATATGATGTTCAAGGATCAGATTGGACAAACTATGGAGGTTTACATAGATGATATGGTGGTGAAATTCTTAAAAGCTGAGGATCACCTAAGAGACTTGGAGGAAGCATTCGATATCCTTGACAAATATAACATGAAACTTAATCCTTCAAAATGTCACTTTGGTGTTAAAGCAGGTAAATTCTTAGGATATATGGTGACAAAGAGAGGCATTGAAGCTAGCCCGGAACAAATCAAAGCAATAGTGATCATCAAATCTCCGGCCAATGCTAAGGATGTTCAAAGACTAACAGGCAGGATAGCAGCTTTGAACAGATTCATATCCAAATCCTCAGAGAAGTGCAAAGAATTCTATGATATCCTAAGGAAGAACAAGAAATTTGAGTGGACTGAGAAGCATGAAAATGCTTTAAGAGCCCTCAAAGATTACTTATCCTCAGCCCCGGCTTTGATGAAACCGGAAAAAGGTGATGTGCTATCCTTGTATCTTGCAGTATCCTCAAAAGCAGTAAGTGTGGTCCTTGTTAAGGATCATGAAGGTACACAACATCCTGTTTATTATGTAAGCAAAAGTTTACTTGATGCCGAATCCAGGTATTCACACCTTGAAAAGCTTATTCTTGCATTAATAATGGCATCTACTAAGTTAAGACATTATTTTGAAACTCATGTTATCATTGTCAAAACTAATTTTCCAATTAAGAATGTCCTCAGGAAACCAGAGATGTCAGGAAGGATGGCTAAGTGGGCAGTGAAGCTAAGTGCATATGATATAAGATATGAGCCTAGGACAGCCATCAAATCCCAAGCATTAGCTGACTTTGTGGCTGATTTCAGTAGTGATTTACAAAAAGAAGCTGAGTTAGAAGTCCGGCAGCTAGAAGAAACCAAGGATCCTTGGATACTCTATACTGATGGATCCTCAAATGTCAAAGGCACAGGGCTTGGGATACTACTAAAATCGCCACAGGGGGACATAATACCCCACTCTATAGCTTGTGAGTTCCAAACCACTAACAATGAGGCTGAATATGAAGCCTTAATTGCTGGTTTGCAAATTGCAAAGCATATGGGGATCAGGTATCTTGAGGTACATTTAGATTCATTGTTAATTACAAACCACTTTAATGGATCCTACGCTGTTAAAGGAGAAAAGCTAACCAAATACTTAGAGGTAGTCAAGAGTTTGGCACTCTCTTTTGTTTCCTTTAGTTTTACGCAGGTACCAAGGGAAGAAAATACAGAGGCTGATGCATTGGCTAACTTAGGATTATCCTTGAAGATCCCGGAGGATATCAAGATCCCTATTATCCATATCCTGACCCCGGCTATTGAGGATCACGAGGCTATGGAGATAGGAAATGATTCTGCAATTATCCCTTGTGAGGATACTCAATCCCATTCAGGATCAGGGTCATGGATCTCACCAATTATGAGATACTTACAACATGGAGAGATTCCTACAGGAGAAAACCCTAGGGCTTTCAAATCTAAGGTATCTCAATTCACAATTTTAAATAATATGTTGTATAGACGATCTCTTGCAGGACCATACTTGAGATGCATTGAGGATCCTGAAATCCAAGAAGTCTTAAAAGACTTCCATGAAGGAGATTGTGGAAACCACACTGGGGGCAGGGCATTATTCTCAAGGATCCTGAGGACAGGATACTACTGGCCAACCATGAAGAGAGATGCTGTGGAATATGCTAAAAGATGTGATCCTTGTCAGAGACACAACAATATCCTTCATCAACCAGCTGAATTATTGCATCCTATATCCTCCTCTTGGGCATTTATGAGATGGGGCATGGATATAGTTGGTAAGCTCCCTAAGGCACCTGGTGGAAAAGTATTCATGCTTGCTATGACTGATTACTTCTCCAAGTGGATAGAGGCTGAAGCTTTTGCCCAAGTCAGAGAAAAGGAAGTTATATCCTTCATTAAAAGAAATATTATAACTAGATTTGGAATTCCTTCTGAGATTATATGTGATAATGGTTCCCAATTTATTGGGGGCAGAACCACTAACTTTTGTGACAGCTGGGGGATTAAGATGATAACATCAACACCAGTCCACCCACAAGCTAATGGTCAAGCAGAATCATCCAACAAGATCACCATCAACAATTTGAAGAAGAAACTTGGATCCAAGAAAGGGAAATGGGCAGAAGAACTACCCTATGTGCTTTGGGCTGATAGGACAACCCCTAAGAATGCTACTGGTCAAACACCATTCTCTTTGGTATTTGGGACAGAATCAGTGATCCCAACAGAAATGGTGGTTCCAACTGCTAGAACAAGTACCCGTGATCCTGAGGAAAATGATGAAAACTTGGCTCAAGACCTGGATACTATTGAAGAAATCAGGGATCTGGCTAGGATAAGGATGGCCAGTTATCAACAAAGAATGCCTGGTGCTTACAACAAAAATGTCAGGATCAGGAAGTTTCAAGTTGGAGATATGGTATTAAGGAAAGCATTTCAGAATACCACCAATCCTGCTGATGGAAAATTGGCTCCAAAATGGGAAGGCACTTATTTGATTGAAGCTGAAGCAGGAAAGGGGGCATACAGATTGCTAACCATGGAAGGTGATTTGCTACCAAGAGCTTGGAATGCTGTCCACTTGAAGAAATATTTCATGTGAGCAGGATCCTCATGGCACAGATGATCCTCACGATAGGGATATCCTTAAAGGATCCTCAAAGTATTGGTCATCCTTACTTAGGTAATATCCTAAACTTGGACTATTTCATTTCTTTATTTTCTCATATAAGGATAAGGATCATGTATCCTTTATCCATCTCTCACGTGAGTTTAAGTTTTGAAAGTTCAGGTATCCTTAGCATAACATTGGTTATCCGCTGAAGCAATCCGTTCCTTGGGTTTAACCCCAGTTATTTGGGCTTGACCCCAGTTCCGCCTGTAGCGCACGATGATCCTGGTATAGTTCAAGGCAGTGGGACCAGTACTCATTTTAGGGGCTGATAATTCCATTGTACTGGCTATGCCTAGGATCCTACGTATAATGGTAGACGTACCATACATCCATTCCTAAGGTTTATAACGTTTTCACGTTAGCTAAGGTTTCTAACGTTTTCACGTTAGCTAAGGTTTTGGCATTTTCGTGTCACTAAGTTCGGATAGTCGCCAGTTAGGGCCATACTCCAGTTTACATACGATCCTTGGGCTTGTCCCCAGTTATCCTTGGGCTTGTCCCCAGTTATCCTTGGGCTTGTCCCCAGTTATCCTTGGGCTTGTCCCCAGTTATCCTTGGGCTTGTCCCCAATTATCCTTAGGCTTGTCCCCAGTTGCTAACTCTTTTCTCATATTGGCTTAGTCCCAAGTTATGATCTATTTCAGGTCCTTGAAGATAAGCAACTAGGGATCCTTGATCATTACTTCTTTCTAAGGTTTATCTTACAGTTATCCTTATTATGGTTAGGATCCTAACTTGGATCCTCAGGTATGATCCTTAACTATTTTTTATTCTATTCATTATTTATTTGAATAACCCTTAAAGTTTGACAACTAGACTTGTGATCCTTAAAACATATGGCTTTTTGGGATTCTTTAACTAAAGGATATCTGATCATGGATCATATCCTAAATATTTTTAATCTGACTTGTTCAATATTGTTTATTCAATAAATGTGCATCAAAACAAAGGAGAACTTGAGAAATAAAGGGATAACAATAGAAGATAAGCAACAAAAGGTTAAGATTTTATTTATTAACAAAAGACTAACCCTTAAAAGGTTGTCAAAATTACCTACCCGAGCATCTACCAGCAAAATGTGGCCCGTCCGCTGGGGTAGGTAAAGGGTGTCCATGATAATAAGTTCAAAAGTAGTGCAGGAGTATAAAAGCGGTAGGATCACAATGGCTTCATCCCCCAAACAGAGGATCCCTCCACCAAATGCAATCATGCCTATTGTCCAAAGGATCATACATGATCCTTAATCCTAAAACCTATTGTTTAAGTACACCCATCATTGTTCAACAAAAAACACCATAACCAAAACAAACTATCAAATTTAAAAAATGGGCTCCGGCTACGTCTAGAAATGTCCTTCATCGCCCATCCATGCAGCCTATGCCTTCGCTGCATCCTCTTCCCCTCCAGCTGCGGTATCCTTCATCAGATCCTTTCCACTGCCACTTGCCTCAATCGCCAAGACCTCAGTAGCCTCCTCCTCATCATCCTCAAGATCAGCCAACCTTGCCTTCCAACCCTCAACATCCCAACTGCTTTTGTCAAAACTAGGATCTTGAGCTTCCTGGGCCATCTTCAATTTTGTCTGATACATCGTGATGGCGGCAGAGACCTTAGCATTTTCTATGAGATCATGCTTCTCATAGTCAAGGTCAATCAGAAGCTTAGCCATCTTGGTCTTGGCATCTTGGAGTTCCTTCTGAAGATCAGCAATTGCAAGGTCCTTGAGCACTGCAACCTGTTGGAGATCAGCGATCTTCTTGTCCTGCTCCTCAACATTCCCCACGTAATCTTCAATCTCAGCAAATTTCTGCAAAGAAAAAGATAAGGCGGTTCAAGATCAGGTGATCCTTATACGAGTAGGATACCTAGGCAGAGTTGGTGATCCTTACATCATTGAAGTATTCGAGGAACTGGTGGCGGATCAGTGGTAGGCCTTGAAGATCCTCAGCATCAGAAGTTTTCCTCTTCTTGACACCCTTTCCTTTAGTGGGTGCCTTTGGAATGGAGATGCTAGGACTAGTGGTGGACCTCTTCTTCCTGGATCGAACAACATCAAGGTCAGCCGTGTTGAACTGGGATACAGGCTTGGCAGATTTTCCAGCGCCTACACATTCATAGCAAGATGAGTATCCTTATCCTATTTCAATTTATTTATTTATTTTAATATTCAAACTATGTAAAAGGCAGGATACTTACTTGACATGGTGATGGAACCTGAGGATACTTCTTGTGAGTCTTGGGTGTCTATCTTGAATGTCCTTGTTTCAGGATCAAGCTTCCAAAAAGCAGCAAGCCTATCCTTGGTTTCAGGTGATGTGATGATGTGTGAGACATAAATAGCTACATAACACAAGACAAAAAGGGGGTCAGTAATCCTTATACAAAAACAAGACTACCTGGTGATCCTTCTCAGGATCCTCCGGCCTACCATGGGTGGACCATGTTCTTGGTAAATGCTTTCCGTTGGGAATGGTATCCCTCCTGACAAAAAAGAAGCGACGTTTCCAATTTGTGTCATTCTTGGTAACTTTAAGAAGGAGGTGTTCTCCGCCGGGTTTTCGTTTGAACAAATAACGATGGGATCCAAAGGTGGTAAGATCATACAATTGTGTCAGCTCTGACATGCCTAGATCAATACCCTCCTGCTCGATGATCCTCTCCAGGGTATACAAAACCCTCCAAATCATCGGCATGGCTTAGATGTAAGAAATGCCGGTAAGCGAAAAGAAGGATTGTGTAAATTCTGGGAAAGGATAGGTGTATCCTATGGCAAATGGAGTAACTGGAAAGGCAACCCATGTTTCTGAAACATAGTCGCTCAGAAGGGTAGGATCAAAGGGTTTGAAAAAAGCACTCGCAGGAAAGCAACAACGAATCTTGTCTATCTGAGCATCATTAAAGTAACACCTTTCATTTGTGGAGTCTTTGATGATCTTTTGACTCTTCAAGGGACTATCCTTCTGGTGATCCTTGGCGGGGGAGGACCGGAGCATCATTTTCAAAGTGGTGGTGATAAAGAAAGAAAAACAGAGTAAGAGAGGGAGAAAGAGGAGAAAGAGGAGAAAGAGATATCTGATTGATCTTCGACTGAGAATATAAAGGGAGTTTCTTTCGGATTTAAATGCATTTGATCCTATCTCTATCTCCTATTTATAATCATGATCGTGCAGGGTTGTCACTTCTGTGACGTCATGGTTGCAATGGCTAGTTCGATATCAACGGCTATATATTCGTTAGTTAGTTGTGGATAAGATCAAGAAAACATAACTAGCTAATTTTACATATCACTCCTTATATTTTGGGGGCAATTGTTAGGGGAGGATTTTCTAACAATTAGTGATCCTTATTCGTTATCCTAATTAATGATCCTTACTTCTATGACAGATAGTGATCCTCAGAAGAGCTTCAGGATCAGGATCATGGATCACTTTCAGGATCCTCGTACTGACGATTGTTTACTTGTGTTTTGTATTATTTTGCAGGAAGTTCAACTTGGACTTAGTCTTGGCGACATTCCTGGAGAATATTCCCAAACTATCCCGCACGTCCTTGGCCAAAAATGGACGTTGTGGAGAACGTGGAAGCTTGGCACAAAAGTCGGATAGTTAGTTTTAGTAGTTAATTTCTATTTTAAAAGGGGTAACGAGCTAGTAGAAAAACACTTAGTCATTTTACAGCTACACACACTCTCATACTCGCACACTTGAAGCTCTCGACGAACATTCATTCATTTTCATTCACTTTCACACATTACACGATAGTGATCCTTGTACCTAGCTCGTTACTATCCGAAGTTGTAAACATTTATTCATTTATTTGAGCTTGGTGATCGGTAGTTTCCATCACCCGGGGTTTTTTGTGCCGGAGATCAACTCTTGATCAAGGGCTTTTTTCCCCGTATAAATCCTTGTGTCATTTGTGCAATTTACATTATAGTGATCCTTGTCATTGTTCTATATTTCAAGCATCATACCCCGTAACAGAGAGTTTGGTTGCAATATCCTCAACAGATTTTTTGACCAAAACAACAAGTATCCAATTTCCTTTCTTAGTGCAATGCATTCTTCTGTGAGATGCCCAAAATCTTCATGGTATGCACACCACTTTGATTTATCCTTAGTTGCAGCTGGCCTATCATTTTTTCTGGGCCATCTAGCTTTATCACCTAGATTCTGCATCGCAAGGATTAGTTCATTGTTATCAACAGAAAAACAATATTCAGAAATTGGAGGATAATCCTCATCATCCTCTTCTTGATCAACAGAATGCACGTTCTGGTTATCAGATCTGTTGTAGGATCTGAACTTGTTGTTCCTGAATGAGGATCCTTGCTTATCTTGCTTTGAGGATCCTGCTAACCTCACCTGGATCCTCTTGTCATCCTCTAGCCGAATGAACCTAAGTGCTCGGGTTCTTACCTCATCTAAGTTCCTGCATGGTGTCATAACAAGATCATCATAGAACGACGAATCCCTAAGCAATCCCATTTTAAAGGCCTCAACAGCCGTGGCTATATCTAAGTTGGGAATGTCCAAGGATTCTTTACTGAATTTGGTAATGTAATCCCTTAATGATTCATTATGACCCTGGGTTATCCTATATAGATCACTAGTTAATCGTTCAAATTTCCTACTGCATGAGAATTCGCTATTAAACAAATTAACTAGATTAGCAAATGAGGTAATAGAGTAGGGGGAAGACTTAGCAGCCATTTGAGAGTTGATCCAGTAAGAGTGGATCTGAATCCCTTGCACAGGCATGCTTCCTTTAACCTTTCTGGGATTGGATTGATCTCCATCCTCTCCCTGCATTGTGCTATGTGTTCTTCAGGATCCGTCGAACCATCATACAGCTTCATTGTTGGCACATGGAACCTCTTGGGTATCTCAGCATCACAGATTGGTGGTGCAAAATGAGATATCTTGTGGCTCCCATCCCATCTGCAATCTCTGGGATAGGTTTGACCACTCCTGGAACACTTGATATCATATCCTTTAGCTTTTGCAATTCTCTGGCCATGGCATGATTGATACCTGGATCCTGCATAAGACCATGGTTAGTAGTATAAGAATTATTAAAAGTGTTACCTCCCATTGGATTCAAATTAGGAAAAATGGATGTTAATCCATATTGTTGGGGCTCTGGAATGATCGAGGGACCAGTAGAAGCATTGGTCTGCATTGGAATAAAATCTCCCTGATGGGCATCTGAACTTCCTGTTTGCAAACTCCTCAAGGATCCTGGCATCTGGAAGGATCCATGAAACTGGGAGGATCCTAGAACAAAGGAGGATCCTTGAACCTGGGATGATCCTGGAACAAAGGAGGATCCTTGAACCTGGGACGATCCTGGAACAAAGGAGGATCCTTGAACCTGGGATGATCCTGGAACGAAGGAGGATCCTTGAACCTGGGATGATCCTGGAACAATGGAGGATCCTTGAACCTGTTGCGCTCCTGAGTACCCTCCTGAATTCATGAAGGATCCCATATGCTGAGGATAGGATCCTGCTGGCTGGAAGTATGGACCTAATGCCTGGTTCACTGTTGTTGTTCCGTAGTGCACTCCTTTTGGTCCACCCACATATTGAACATCTGGGGCTACTGATGGCTGAGAAGTAATCACCGGAGTATCAAAATTAAAAGATCTGGGCATCAGTGGAGAATGATCCTCTGCCATTTTCTTTTGTTTCTTGAGATCTCCGATTTCTTTGAGAATCTTTTCATTGGTCTTATCCTGTTGCTGTATATGATCCTTCATCTGCAAAATCAAAGTAAACATGTCACTAGTAGTGGGAGTGTAAGAAGCAGAAGAAGTTGGAGGTTTTGAGAAAATAGGAGTTGGTTTCTTCGCAGCATTCTCAGCATTCTTCTGGGATCCAGAAGGTGGTGGAGGCAAAGGGGGAACGCCTTGTGAAGAAGTGAATGAGGGCATCAAATTTGAAGCATTCTTCGCTGAGGAAGCCATTTGCTTGGTTGCAGTGAATTGAAATGAGCACAGAAATACGAATTTTTCTAAGAATGAAGCACCAATTGCCCCACGGTGGGCGCCAAACTATTTTGGTCAAAAAATCTAACGAGGATAATGCAACCAAACTCTTAGATACGGGGTATGATGCTTGAAATGTAGAACAACGACAAGGATCACTTCAATGTAAATTGCACAAATGACACAAGGATTTATACGGGGAAAAAGCCCTTGATCAAGAGTTGATCTCCGGCACAAAAAACCCCGGGTGATGGAAACTACCGATCACCAAGCTCAAATAAATCAATAAATGTTACAACTTCGGATAGTAACGAGCTAGGTACAAGGATCACTAGTGTGAAATGTGTAAAAGTGAGTGAAAATTAGTAAGTGTTCGTCGAGAGCTTCAAGAGTGCGATTGTATGAGAGTGTGTGTAGCTGAAAATGGCTAAGTGTTCTAATTCTAGCTCGTCACCCCTTTAAAAATAGAAGTTAGCTACAATAACAAACTATCCGACTTTTGTGCCAAGCTCCCACGTTCTCCACAACGTCCATTTCCAGTCAAACGTGTGCGAAATACCCGTGGAATATTCCATAGTAACGTTGCCAAGACCAAGTCAAGCTTGTTACTCCTGCGAAGTAATACAAAACACAAACAAACAATCGTTAGTATGAGGATCCTTAAGGTGATCCATGATCCTGATCCTAAAGCTCTTCTGAGGATCACTATCTGTCACAGAAGTAAAGATCATTAATTAGGATAACGAATAAGGATCACTAATTGTTAGAAAATCCTCCCCTAACAGGAAGCAGAAGTCACGATCTCCGATCAAGGCATGATTGCAGCCGCCAAATCTCGTCATTACGAGGAGAAGTTCAAAGCTATGATTCAAGAACACCAGACTGCTCTCAACAAAGCTACTCTTCAAGCCCAAGCCGATCTTGAAGCTGCCCATGTGCAACATGAACGGGATATGGTCACCTACCGGGAAAGCCTTAAGAGTTCCGTCGTCACTTCTCTCCTCCAAGCCAGGTTGAAGATGGCCCATGAAGCCAAAACATTAGGTTTTGAATGCCCTTCTTGGGATGTTGGTGCCTGGGAGACCAAGCTAAAGAACCTCTGCGGCACTTCTACCAGACCAGCTGCCGAAGAATCTTCCAAAGCAGTTGAAAAAGCAACCGATGCTGAGAAGGATGCTGAGGCGGATCCCAATACAGATGCTGCTGAAATCGTCATGGATGAAGAAGGCACTGCCCCCTAAAGCTTATTTCCTTTAAATTTTTTGAACCATTTTATGTCTTATGAAAAAATTTTATTTCAGCATCAAAACAATTTGATAGCCGAAGGTGGATGGGTCCTGGGTTTCAGGATGAAACCTTCGGTTATCAACTAGTATTGCTTATTTCATCTTTCATTTTTCTTGCTATCACTTTCTGTCTTTCTTATTATAGACCTTAGTTTTGCAAAATATAGTCAGTAATAGATTACCAAAACTTTTATTAATTCAATCACCTTTAGAGAAAATTAAACGATAGTTCATTTTAAAACCTATTATGACGGTACTGACTTAATTAAAGTTTCAAACTAGTACCAGTTTTATATATCTTAATCAAATATTCTGAGAAGTATTTTGAAAATATATTTTGAGAATATATCCCGAGAATTGATCCTAATCAGGATGTTTAACCTTTTACCAAACCTAGTATTGTCAAAAACTTAAACGATGTTTACAAAGGAAAGATCATACCAGGAATAGGGTATAACCCTATTATCAAACCTCAATCCCTTTTCAACTCTTCCAATGAAGATGTCCCCTGTCCGAGACACTTAGTGCATTAGTTCCGAGCCTTACCCTTTGAGCTTTACATCATTGCCTTGGTAGGAATGTCCCCTGTGTACAATGTCTTCAAATACTTAGAAATCTTCTGGATATCAATCCCCGTTGTATAGAAAATTTTTCACGTTACAGGGGTAAAACCCAAGAATGTTCTGGAAATAAATCCCTTGAATTCTAGGGGAAATCCCAAATTTTCGTGCGCTACAGGCGGGAGTGTCTAAACTCCAAGACTTAGAAAGGTGAAAACCTTTAAACCTTAGAGAGTATGAAAATACCCTTTCACGAGAGAGGGTGATCAATCCTCATATACCTTTAGGATTCAGGATATAGCCAACAGTAACGAAATTGTCAGCCACTTTTACATGGACTGGTCCCGCCACCTTGAACTATTCCCGAATAACTTGCGCTCCAGGCGGAGTGTTTAAACCCAACTCGAAAGAAAGGTGAATACCTTTAAACCTGTGAAGGGATCAGGATCCCTTGTACATGAGAGAGGGGGCCAATCCTCTAATCTTCTGAAGTATCCTGAGTGAGCATCCTGGAGCTATATCCCGAAGCATATACTGCAAAACATCCTTAAACTAAGGTGGGTGTTAGCTTGGCTAACACCCCTCCGATGCTTAAGTTAGTATTGGGTTTCAAAGAATAAATTAAACCAAACATATTTAAAAAAGATAGAATTCATACCATCCTGAGTTAGAAATTAAATTCTAAACTCACTTGAAATAAAGCTTAAGGTGTATAGCATTCCAAGATCTCGGTAGCATATCCCCTTCCATATTCTTGAGTCTATATGCTCCTTTCCCTGCTTCTGATTCAACTTCATATGGTCCTTCCCATTTTGGAGCTAGCTTGCCATCGGCAGGATTAGTAGTATTCTGAAAAGCCTTTCTTAACACCCAATCTCCAAACTTAAATCTTCTGGTCCTAATATTCTTGTTATATGCTCTGGATATTCTTTGTTGATATGTTGCCATCCTCAGCCTTGCTGCATCTCTTGTCTCATCAATAGTATCCAACTCCTGGCATAGGACTTCAGGATTCTTTTCAGGATCCCAGAGGTTGGATCTTGCTGTAGTTACCACCATTTCTGTCGGGATCACTGCTTCTGCTCCAAATACTAAGGAAAACAGGGTTTGGCCTGTTGCATTCTTTACCGTTGTCATATCAGCCCACAAGACAAAGGGTAATTCTTCTGCCCATCTTCCTTTTTTGGCTCCAAGTCTCTTCTTTAAGTTATTGACAATTATCTTGTTCGAGGATTCTTCTTGTCCATTCGCTTGAGGATGTACCGGAGTAGATGTTATCATTTTGATTCCCCAACTCTTGCAAAAGTCAGTAGTTCTCTTGCTTATAAACTGAGAACCATTGTCACAGATTATCTCGGCTGGTATTCCGAATCTGGTCAGGATATTTCTCTTTATGAAGGATACTACTTCTTGATCCCTGACTTGGACAAATGCCTCGGATTCAACCCATTTGGAGAAATAATCTGTTATTGCCAACATAAAAACCTTCCCTCCTGGAGCCTTTGGAAGCTTTCCCACTATATCCATACCCCACTTCATAAATGGCCAAGGGGAAACAATAGGATATAATGGTTCAACAGACTTTGTGGCTGATTTCAGTAGTGACATTCAGGATGAGGTAGATCTAGAAGTACAACAATTAGGAGAATCCTCAGGATCCTGGACATTATATACTTATGGTGCATCTAATGTGAGAGGTGTAGGATTAGGTATACTACTAAAATCGCCACAGGGGGACATACTACCCCAGGCTATTAAATGTGAATTTTTTTGCTACCAATAATGAAGCTGAGTATGAAGCTCTGATAGCAGGATTAGAATTGGCTAGAAATATGAATATTAGATGTTTGCAATTGTATGTTGATTCCCTGTTGATTACTAACCATTTCAATGATCTTATGCAGTAAAAGGTGAGAGGTTAAATGAATATCTTGAAATTGTTGAAAAATTAGCAGGATATTTCAAAATTTTTACACTTGAACAGGTACCAAGAGAAAAGAATGCTGGAGCTGATGCTCTAGCAAACTTAGGATCTACTGTCAGGATACCAGAGGGAACTCAGATACCAATAGTGCATATCTTGTATCCTGCAATAGAACATTTCAAATCTCAAGATAAAGAAGTAGCATGTATCCAGGATCCTGGTGATGGATATCCTGAGAAGGATCCTGAATCCTGGATGAATCCAATTGTGAAGTATCTTCAAGAAGGAGATATCCCAAAGAATGCAAATCCTAAGACTTCTAGGATGAAGGTATCTCGTTTTACTATTATAAATAATATTTTGTATAAGAAATCCCTTGCAGGTCCGTACCTAAGGTGCTTGGAAGATCCTGAAACCAAGGAAGTACTTCAGGATATACACGAAGGAGACTGTGGCAACCATACTGGGGGCAGATCTCTGTTCTCTAAGGTGTTGAGAACAGGATATTACTGGCCGACCATGAGAAAGGATGCTGCAGAATATGCTCGAAGATGCGATGCATGTCAAAGACACGACAAGATCCTGCATCAACCGGCTGAACCACTATATCCTATAGCTTCCCCTTGGCTATTCATGAAATGGGGGATGGACATAGTAGGGAAATTACCAAAAGCTCCAGGAGGAAAAGTCTTTATGCTGGCAATGACTGATGATTTCTCTAAGTGGGTTGAAGCCGAATCATTCGTTCAAGTTAGAGACCAAGAAGTAGTATCCTTCATAAAGAGGAATACCCTGACCAGAATCCTGAAGCTTTGTGTCAATATTTGGACACTATAGATGAAACGAGAGGTGCGGCAAGGCTGAGGACGGCAGCATATCAACATAGGATATCTAAAGCATATAACCAGAATATAAAGACGATAAGGTTCCAAGTCGGAGATTGGGTATTGAGAAAGGCTTTTGAGAATACTACTAACCCTGCTGATGGAAAGTTAGCTCCAAAGTGGGAAGGACCTTATGAGATTGAATCAGAATCAGGGAAAGGAGCATACCGACTCAAGAATATGGAGGGGATATACTACCAAGATCCTGGAATGCTATACATCTCAAAGCCTATTTCAAGTGAGTTTAGAATTTAATTCCTAACTCAGGATGGTATGAATTTTATCTCTTTTAATATATTTGATATTATTTATTCTTTTGAACCCAATACTGACTTGAGCATCGGAGGAGTGTTAGCCAGGCTAACACCCACCTTAGTTTACAGTTGTTTTGCAGAATATGCTCCAGGATACACACTCAGGATACTTCGAAAGATTAGAGGATTGGCCCCCTCTCTCAAGTTTAAGGGGTCCTGATCCCTTCACAGGTTTAAAGGTATTCACCTTTCTCACGAATTGGGTTTAAACACCCCGCCTGGAGCGCAAGTTATCCAGGGATAGTTCAAGGTGGCGGGACCAGTTCATGTAAAAGTGGCTGACAATTTCGTTACTGTTGGCTATACCCTGGATCCTTAAGGTATATGAGGATTGATCACCCTCTCTCGCGAAAGGGTATTTTCATACTCTCTAAGGTTTAAAGGTTTTCACCTTTCTAAGTCTTGGTGTTTATACACTCCCGCCTGTAGCGCACGAAAACAAGAGTGTTTTCACACTCTTCTAAGGTTTAAAGGTTTTCACCTTTCTAAGTTTTGGGGTTTCCACACCCTCGCCTGTAGCGCACGAAACGTGGGTAAAATCCCCAGTAAAAGTCAAAGACTTAAAGGTTTTCACCTTTTCAAGTCTTGAGGTTCTTATACTCCGGCTTAAATGCCTGGAAAATGGGTTTAGTCCCAATAAAATACAAAGTTTTTGGATAATCCCAAAGTATATTTTCAAAAAACATAATCATTTACGAGTCTACATAAATTTTTGAAAAAAGATTGCTAAGTTCAAACAACTGGTTGAAGAATTGCTAAAGGATCATATCCCGGTACAACATACTGGTCCTGCACAGACAGGGGACATCCGTGATGGAACATGACGTATGCTGATACTATATCCTACTGGGGACATTTATGCTGGAGCGAGAAGGAAACCTATTGTTGGTGCACTACATATGTCGACTTCGTCTTGTATCGAGTCTTAGACTAGTTAGAATAGATCAGGGCACGTAGAACGAGAGAATGAGAGAGAGTTAGCAAGATTTCGCTTGAAGGAATTTGTATGTAAAGGATTTCGCTTGAAGCAGCTCAAGCGAAATCAACATGTTAAGATTTCGCTTGAGTCTTGCTGAAGCGAAATCTCATTGTCTATATATAGGGGTTCAGTGTCAAGCGAAATTATAAGTTGTCAGAAGTTGTATTTGAGTGATTCCATACCGAGGTGTTGCCGGTGTGAGAACTGATTGTAATTGTGTTCAAATATCAATATAATCCGTGTTAAAGTGAAGATTCAGCTGTTTTATAGTCAGATACTTGTTTTCCGCACCTGTATTTGATGGAATTCCTCTGAACCGACTCGTTTAGGTCGCGAACCCGGTCCTTACAATTGGTATCAGAGCTCAGGAGGAGGAGTTCTGCAAAATTCAGCCGAAATCGATCAAAATTTCTTACTTCTACACCTTCTTTCATCAGTTCAGAAATTTTTCACGGTCAAAATTGATTCAATTTCTCACAGATTGTTTAAAAGTACTAGATAACAAACCCTTGAAAGTTTCACAGCAAAATTCGACCTAAAAGTGATCAAAATCGACATTTGAATGGAGTTCGCTTGAACAGTTCAGTATTATTGGACGATTTCGCTTGAATTTTCAAGCGACACTTAACATTTCGCTTCAAACAGAGTTTGTTTTCGCTTCAAGGTGTTTGCTTCAGGGTTCTTTTTCAGGATCGCTTCAAAGTATTTCGCTTCAAGAATTTCGCTTGAGAGTTGTTCAGTTTAATTGTTTCGCTTGAAGGGTACCGCTTGAAAGATTATTTCGCTTGAAGAAAGTTCAGTTGACCAGTTCGCTTGAAAGCTACAAATTGACTATTTCGCTTGAAAGAATCTGTTATTGAAACATGGATAACGATTTCCACAACGCATTTGCAACATCACCTAGTTCATCTTCCATTGCTCAGAACATGAATTCAGAAAACGAAACGGGGACGACTCAGAAACCCCCGAAGCTTATGGGAATTGAGGAATACTACGGATGGAAAGATAGATTCGAAAACTGGGTGCAAGCAAATCATCTAAGATCATGGGAATGTATTCTGACAAAGTATACTCCACCATAAACCGAAATGCAGACTGAAAAACAGCTTTCGGATTTTAGTAAGGAAGAACGAGAAATATACCGAGCTGAAAAGATGATGATCAGTTTACTTCAACAGGCCATCAAAGAAGACATCTTCATACTACTTCAACATGACAAAACATCACAATCAATATGGGATGCTCTAAAAATTAAGGTTGAAGGCAGTACGAGTATGATTAAAAGCAAGAAGGCATTGCTTAAAAAGGAATTTGATTTGTTCACAAGTTTGCCCGGAGAAGATACGAAGAAACTCATTGAACGATATTGTCACTTAGTGAGAACAATGTCAATGATGAGCATTAAAAAGGAAAATGATGAATGGGTGGATAAACTTGCTGATGCGTTACCTCAGAAAGAGTGGGGAACTTATTTGATGATACTGAAGAATACTGGAGTTTATGATAGATTATCGATCTCTCAGTTCATTGAAAAGATTGAAAGTCGGGATTTGGAACAGCAGAAGATCGCAAGGATGAATAATCCAAGTGGTCAACAAGATGTAAAGATGTATTACAAGGGTAGTGTTCCGACTTCAGAAGCTGAGAGAAGTCCGAAAATTCAGACTGCTTATAGTGTTGGAGATTCTACAGAAAAGACTGATCAAAACTCAAACAAAAGCAACAGTGGTTTCTCATTGTATCCGAGTGTTAATCCGAAAAGCTCATCAGAAAGTTTTCAATCTCAAAGCACAAAGATGGGAAATGGTTGTGTGATTCAATGCAACATAGCTCTAAATCTTCCAGAAGTTCAAAGTTTTTCTGAAGACATTGCGAAAGATCATATGGCATTACTTGGTTCCGTGCTTATCTCATATGAAGGTTTAGTGGCTGGTCGAATTGGAAATCCTATGCTTACTAAAGAGGATTACGACCAAATAGATGCTGAAGAGATGGAACTAATGGATATCAAATGGTGTCTTGCAAGTGTTCTTAGACGTGCTGAGAAGTTCAAGACAATTACCGGGAGAAATGATTTTCTTGATGCTTGTGTTTCTACTTTAGGTTTTGATAAATCTAAAGTTACGTGTTTCAGGTGCAGGGAAAAAGGTCATTTTAAGCGGGAGTGCAAGAACAGAGAAGTTAGTGGTGCTCAGAATCCATTTGGAAAAGATGACTACTACCGGAAAGCCATTTATCAGCAAGTTGGTCAGACACAAGAATTACAGACGGCTCATGGTAGAAAGATTGAAGATTCAAAGAAAGGATGTTTGGTAGATTTCAACTGGAGCAACTACATTTCTTCTAACAGCACAGCATGTATAGTGGACCAAATTGATGAACAACTACCTGAAGGATTCAGCTGGGATATGTTTGTTGATGGAAAGGGAGATTTCAAAGCTTTCATTGCAAAGATTGTTAGAGAACCAGATCTGTTTGCTACTTGGATGAGATCAATTGGTGAAACAGTGAAAGATCAATCGAGTACATCTGAAGAAAGTTCAGAAAGTGCTGATTCTGAATCATTAAGTACAGATGAGAGTGTGCAAAATGATGATACTTCAGAAAAAGAAGTTGTTTTTGATCAAACACCATCTGATTCTGGTGTTTCAGATGCTGAGTCTGAAAAATCTGTAGAGTTTGATCAAACACCGATGGAGAGTAGCAGTGATGATGAAGAAGAGAAACATATTAATATTGCTAAAAAACATCTTTCTCCTGAAAGTTTTCATTTTTATTTTGCAGATCGCATGGAGAAACTGAAGGAGAAACAAACTGCAAAAGAACAACAACAAGATGAGAAAGTTGAAAATGTTGTTCAAACTGAAGAAGTTAAAAGTATGGATGAAGAAAAGGTGATTGAAACTGAGAAAGTAACTGGAGTAGAAAAAGTAATTGAAGTGGTAAAAACAATTGAGGTTGAGAAGATTGTTGAAGTTGAAAAGCCTTGCAAGAAATGTTTGGAAATTTGCAAGAGTTGTGAAGAAAAAGATGTTACACTGTTTGATAGAGAAAGACTGATAGAAAAGCTACTATCTGACATCAGTTATGTGAAAGAATCGTATAGTGTGTTGAACATAACAGTGACAGGTCTTCAAACAACAAACTCTGAAAGAGAAAAAGCTTTAACGATGACAAATTCTACGTTAATGGCAAAGCAAAAGGCAATTAATCATTACATAGAAGAAAATGCTAATCTAAAGCAAGAGTTGGAGAAAGAAAAGATCGAGAATGAAAGGATCAAAAGGTTATTACTGAGTTATTCTTGTTCTGATTATGTTATTGATCGAGTTTATCCTACTGTTGCAGGTTTTGAAGCATTTCAGGATGAGAAGCAAAAGAATGAGACTGGTAAGAAATCGACTGTTAAATACAACAAGTGTCCGCCTCCTATCTGGGAAGGGTATTCTCCTAGAAAACCAAATGAGGAGCAAGTCGAAAAAGCAGTGAATATAAAGTTAAAATCCGAGACAACTGACGTTTTACCAGATAACATTGATATCACGTTTACCTCGTCTGATACTGATCATGAGTCTGAGTTAATCAAAAAGGTGGTCGATCAGGTGTTGGATACTGAGGAGGTGTCTGAGTCAAAGTTTGAGTCTGGGGTTTCAAGTTCGTCAGTCAACAGTTCAAAATCATCGGAAAAACGGTCTTACAGTAAAGAATTTTTGTTATCAAAGGCAAATTTGGATGATGAAACATTTGAAGTTGCATATACTTTAAATGATTCGGACAAATTATACTCTGACAAAGAGTTTCCGATTAGAAGTGTTCGTTTTGACATGATTAAAAAGGTTTTCAAAATGACGGAAATTAATTTTTCTGAAATTAAGGATCTAAAATCTATTGAAAAACCTAAAAAATATACTTCTAGAGTTCAACAAAGGTTAAACAAGAAAAAAGGGAAAAAGAATTATAATTCTGATTCTAGTTTTCAAAAGAAAACAAATCAAAATTGTAGTTACAAAAAGAAAGGTCTTGGTTTTACTCCACCTGAAAATCGTAAAAATGAAAAATATGTTAGAGATTTTAAATCAAAAACAACATATGTTGCAGGTAAAAGCTATGAAGAGGAGTCAAATAGCTCATTCTTGAGAAAATCAAATCAAGAGTTCCTTGCTGAAAGAAAAAGAACAGGAACTGGAGTTTTTCATCAAATTGGAGTTTTTCAACCAAAAGACACAAGAACTTGTTTTCAATGTCAAGTTGTTGGACACATCGCTCACAATTGTCCAAACAAAGTCAACAGAAAACAGGGAGTCTCTGAAAAACTTAAAGAAAAAGTGGTTGAAAAGAATGATTCATCAACTACAAACTTCAAAAATTTTGAAAATTCAAAGAATGAAGTTGGTGAAAATTCTAAAAGATTGTACAAAAAGAGTGCAAAAGAAAATCAAAAATGGATTGTTAAAAAATTAGATGTACAATCTGGCGATGAATCTGATTCCACAAAATCTGAGGAGCCACAAGTTGAGGAAAAACATTCAGTGAATGATGTTGGCATTCCATCACTGAATTTTGAAGAAATTAAACAAATGGTTGGTAAAGTGGAAATTTCAAATCAATTCTATTCTGATGAAAAGGAATTTGATATTGAGAAAGCTTTTAATGGAAAGGTTAAGAAAATTTTTAAGAAAATGCTTGATGGAAAAGTAAAGGGGGTTAAAGATTTTTATGCAACTAAAAAGGCAACCTACAACCCTACTGCTCAGGAATTGGAAGCCACCAAGTCAAATAAGACTTGGGTGGAAGTTTGTTTTCCTTAAAAGTCTTAGGACTTGCCGGAGATCCCAAGTTTATATTGTGGATCAGGAATCGGCATCTTTCTAATATTTGAAGTTTTTGTTTGAAAGTTTTTGATAGTGTTTGGATATTTACAGGTTGTATGACTACGCCGGAGCTTCCAGGTTGGTAAGTGCGAAGCAGGAATCGGCATCTTGATTGGTAAAATGGTGATGTAGACGTAACATTCCTACAAGTGGTATTGTGTGTTTTTACATGTAGTAATTTTTATAATTGATATAGATGGTGCATACTTGCAAGTGGTAAATCAAGGACATTAATTTGTACTTGATCTGCTACAAGTGGTTAAGAATAGACAATGTGATGAACCACACCCCGAATCTACAAATGATTATATCATAAAAACTTATTTTCCGGAAAAATCATTTTGATTAAAACAAACTTAAGTGTTTTGAAATCTAAATGAGAAAATAGTTTTGTGATAGGGGGAGTTCTGATTGTTTATGCCAAGTGAATGGAGATTTGATGCAATTCGATATCAGTTGTCATTTTTTTGTACAGTTTATTTTCAAATTTCCTAAAATGTGTTTGCATTTTAGGGGGAGTAAAATTTTTCAGAAAATCCAAAAACATTTGAAAATTTGAAAAAAGACAAAAACATGATAAAATTCAAAAATGAGTTTTGTTGCATATAGAGGAAATGATAGTACATCAGTGGACTATCACAACATGCTAAAGAAATGTAAAGAAAAATGTGATAAACAATCTTACTGTGGATATGTCAGTAGGTTTTTGCACATTTAGTAAATTGTGACGAGATATAAACCTAAATTTCAAACTTGCTTATTTTGTGGGTTAACACAAACTTGGATATATAGGTAACCCCTGAAATCTTGTTTGAAAGGTCCCTTATTCTGAGATACTAGGTCTTTATGCTCAGTGATATCTGGGGTATTATCCCGGGACTTCTGATTTTGCGGAAGCAATGGCCTAGTCCCCGGAGAATACTTTCTGCTTGCTTGAAATATAGCTCACCCTCAGCTAAAAAATGATGAAACATTGAAAAATGCTAATCATGGCTGTTGTAATTCAAAAGATCCTCTAAAGGGGACACACCTAAAAGTCAACTAGGCTCTCTGCTGAACGGAAGTTCTGACCTGAGCTATCACGGTTGCATAATTTATTCCCCTGACAGATATCATCTGTGGTATACTCACCTGTAAGACTGAATATTGGGATCTGGATACGGGAGTATATTCAAGTAGTGGGACACACGGATAAGTTTAAGTTGCTTAAAACATTAACAACGTATCTCGGATCAGTTAAACTTTGTGTGAGAATTTAAGTGGACAAATATACTGACAATCTAGGTAAATTGTTTAGAACTTAATATGAAATGAAGCTTAACGGTGTTAGTGATCTGTCTCAGAAACTGATATGATCCTCTTGCACAAACTCACAAAAATAGTGTTTGTAAATATTTCTGTATTGCTTTCCTTTACAATCAAAAATTACAAAAAGATTTTAGTGTGTTTTAGCATAAAGTTTTGTAAAATACAAAAAGATTTTCGACAACTGATATTGGAAAGCTGATTGTCAAAATTTCAAGTGCTAAACATGATGACTTGGTTGTGAGGGGGAGTGAATCTTAAAATGTAAAAAGGTTTGTTAAAATTCCTACAATTGGTATTTTAAAAACCTACATTTGATTCATCATTGAATTGTGATATGAGAGAGAATTATCTGATTATATCAGATTGTTGGTGCATTTAAATTGTTAAATTTAGAAAATTTATTTCTGGGTTAAGATTGTTACAGGTGAGCCAGGTTAATTCATTCAAAGCTTATAAAAGTCAGAATCTGATCATGAATCTAAAAGTTTGCTAGCTGCTGATGCTGATGAACTTAAGGAATCAAGAGATCTGATCAAGAGAATTAGATGAGATCCAGGCAATGATCTTGTAAACAACATTTGAGTCAGACATCGATCCTAAAGCAGATGTTGCTGAAGAACAAATGAATACCAGCAAATCGTGAGGGGGAGTCTGATAGAGAAAGGTGATTTTGGAAGAAGAAGATAGAAAGAGAAAAGCCCAGAGACTGATCAAGAATGAAGATGTGAAGACACAGCATTGGTGTGACTCGATAATCGACTCGTCAACATCTGAGGGGGAGTCTTTTGGTGCACTACATCTGTCGACTTCGTCTTGTATCGAGTCTTAGACTAGTTAGAATAGATCAGGGCACGTAGAACGAGAGAATGAGAGAGAGTTAGCAAGATTTCGCTTGAAGGAATTTGTATGTAAAGGATTTCGCTTGAAGCAGCTCAAGCGAAATCAACATGTTAAGATTTCGCTTGAGTCTTGCTGAAGCGAAATCTCATTGTCTATATATAGGGGTTCAGTGTCAAGCGAAATTATAAGTTGTCAGAAGTTGTATTTGAGTGATTCCATACCGAGGTGCTGCCGGTGTGAGAACTGATTGTAATTGTGTTCAAATATCAATATAATCAGTGTTAAAGTGAAGATTCAGCTGTTTTATAGTCAGATACTTGTTTTCCGCACCTGTATTTGATGGAATTCCTCTGAACCGACTCGTTTAGGTCGCGAACCCGGTCCTTACACCTATGCCAACATTATATCCCACTGGGGACATTGCGAATGATTCAAAGGTTTAAGAATGAAGATTATTGCCTAGGTGTTTCTGGTATGGATTCTTACTTTTCTTAAGTTTGAAGGCCTTATCTGAGTAAGTTAAGTTTTTATGAAAATTTGTATTTAACTAAGTTTTTGTCAAACATTTTGAACAAAGGGGACAAAGCAATTAAGTATCATACCAGTATCCTGATCAGGATATTCAGAACAAATTTTTCAAAATAACATATAACACGGAGATAAGGTCAAAAAGGTTAGTTTATTGTTATTGGTCTAAAAAAAATTTGTATTCTTGGTTTCATCTCAAAAAGAGACCCATTCACCGAGAACACAATTAAGTTTTTAAAGCATATTTACATAAACAGTTGAAGGCTTCGTTCTGAAAATACAGGATCCCTTCACCTTCAACTGTCAAACTATTCTACTTGCAGGATAATTAAAATTGTTCTAAGTGCAGGACGACCAGATGATTTAGACCCTACAAAATACATGTATCATTAAAGACAAACTAACCAGGATACATGTTCAGTATATGTGTACGGGATACAGGATCTGGATACTTACCTTATTAGGGAAGGAGATCATGGGCTCGATGGATTCCATGAAGCCAAGGTCACCATAAGAGAAACCTTCGGCAGCAACAGCAGAGGGCTTAGAGCTGATGGCAACATATGGCTCCTTTTTCACCAAGGCAGGCTTAGAAAAGTTGTCAAGCTCCTCTAGATCAAAAGTAGCAGGGTCTTTGATGGAATCTGCGTAAAAGGGAGTAATTCTAATTTCATTACATGATAGTATTCTGAAGTAACCAAATCTATGCAGGAATATTTAAAACAGATATCCTTACCAGACGTGCCAGAAGACTATCTAGTTATGAGAAAGAATAACCTTGGAAGTTGCACGAAGTCACATCAACATCTACATCCCATTAAGTGTATCGAACAATACCACGAAAAATATACCCGTTTGGATTTCAGAATCCTAACAGATATATTTTTGGGGACAATTGTTATGGGTGAAATTTCAAGCTTATATCCTAAAGCATATCCTGATATTATATGCTTGATGTTGCGGACAGGATACTGAACCAGGATATTGGTAACATCCTCTGGGGTATCCTGCTTGCTACTAACGATTTTCTTTGGTTGCATGGTACCAACGTTAAAGGACTTGATCTACCTGAAGATTCGCTCAAGGTGGTTGAAAAATGGACGTTGATGGTGGAAGAATGGGTCTTGTAACGGTCAGAATAGAAGAAAGGCATATTCCGCGAGAATATCGGATGTTGGTCAAAGTTATTGAGGTTGTAACGGCTATAAGAGCTGAAGACCCGCTTCTATAGTCAATATGCACGTGGAAAACAAGCTTAAAGAGTCCCCCAACGTTCAGAATGGAATATTCCCAGCATCCCGGAATAATAGGAGAGTTAGTTTGTTATTTGTAACTATAAATAGGAGGCCAGATCAATAGGAACACACACTCCACTCTCAACACTCGAACTCACACTTCTTTTTTCTTTCTATCACGCACAAACACTCAACACTTGTAATCGTTGTACCACTTAGCATTGATCTGCGCCATATCCTGCACTGTATCTTGATATTTGAAGCAATAGAAGAACAATGCAGCTGCGATTGTCAGCTCCCGAGGTTTTATGCCGGCGATCTAGATTGATCAAGGGGTTTCCTCGTACATCTCGTGTCGTTTACTTTACTTTTGCTCATTGTTTGATCATAGATACAGCTCTATATCCTGAGCCGTATCCTGAAACTGTTTTTACAATTAACTAGATTAACATATTTTCAACGCTCATTTCTAGCACACTACCTCACTTAACTAATTTGATCACTTAATTACTTCGGTAATTTTTGACCAAAACAATTTGGCGCCCACCGTGGGGCAAGTGGTGCTCTCTTTACTAAATTTTTTTGTGAAATCGTTAATCAGTTTTTTGGTTTTCAAAACTTTTTGCCACATCATTTACAATGGCCTCTAGATCAAACATGAGCTCTTCCACCGTGTCGGCTACAACTTCCGTAACTATTGGCCCGGTGCTTCCACCACCTCCTCCAAGGATTCCAGCTTCTTCATTTACTCAAGATGTTATCCCTACTCGGAGTGTTCAGGAATCTGCTCCCATTTTAGCTTCTAATGATGAAATTCTAATCTTGTTTGTAAGTGTGCAGGAACAAATGAGGCAGCAACAGGAAACAAACCAAATGCTGTTGAAGGAAATACAACTCCTGAAGTCTGGCTCGAGCAGATCTGCTGAGGATATCGTCACTCCCTTACAACCCAGAACTTTGAACTTCAGTTCGGCTGTGTATACTAAAGATAATAGGGGAAATATTGTACCTAACCATTCCCAGAATCATACTCCTGAAATACCCTCCTCGATCAGGATGTCAACTGTGAGGAGCTCAGGATATGCTTCAGGATATGGCCAGAATCCTCAGACTGGTAATATGTCAAATAATAATATTCATGCTACTGATAGTGGTAGATCTTTGTAGGATGCAGGTATGACGTCAACATTTACTAGGGAGCTTCAGAAATTGAAGGACATGATATCCGGTGTACATGGAGTGGTCCAGCCAATTCCGGAAGTGTCCCAAGACAACCACAGGATATGTCGTTCCGCACATCCTATCTGTGATGTTGAGATCCCGAAGAGATTTCAAACCCCTAACATGAGGCTGCGTGATGGGACGACGGATCCTGAGGAGCATATTGCCCAGTATAGGGAGACTCTACAGCCCAGGATGCTGAACTTTAGTTCAGCAACATTTACCGAGGATAATCAAGGCAACATGATACCAAGTCAGTCCCGGAGCGACATGCTGGAGATACCATCGTCTGCCAGGATATCGACCGTGAGGGATCCGGGATATGATCCAGGATATGGCCCAGGATATGGCAAAAGTCAACAGGCTGGTAACATGTTTGCCAATATCAGTATCCCTGCTACTAATAATTATGATTCTTTGCAGGATATAGGTGTAACACCAGCATTGACCTGGGAACTTCAAAAATTGAAGGATATGATATCAAGCGTTCCTGGAGTAGTGCAGCCTATACCAGAAGTATCTCAGGATAGTCACATGATATCCTGATTTGCTCATCCAATTTGTGATGCTGAAATTCCAAAAAGATTCCAGACTCCCAGCATGAAGTTGTATGATGGGATGACAGATCCTGAGGAGCATATTTCCCAGAATAGGGATAGTATGGAAATAAATTCAATCCTACCAGAACTTAAGGAAGCATGCTTATACAAAGGCTTCGGTTCAACTTTAACAGGATCGGCCTTAAAATGGCTTTTAAATGTTCCACCTTATTCAATTATATCATTTTCTCATTTAGTTAATTTGTTTATCAGTCAATTTTCTTGTAGCAGGAGCTTTGAGATACTAACAAGTGATCTTTACAGGATAATACAAGGATCACAGAAATCCCTAAGGGATTATGTTAACAAATTTAGTAGAGAATCCTTGGATATCCCGAACCTTGATATTGCTACGGCAGTACAAGCGTTCAAAATGGGGTTACGGAAGGATTGTCAATTTTATCAGGAACTTGTAATGAATCCTTGCAGGAATTTAGATGAAGCTTGGAATAGGGCTTTGAGATACATAAGGCTTGAAGATGATAAGAAAATGCATGAGAGGATGAACACATCTTCAACATATGAATTGACGAATGGGAAGTCGGAATCTTCCTACAAACAGTATTGTTCAAAGCCATATGCTAAGAACGATAATAAGAAAGTAAATGCTGTTGAAGACGAGGATCCTGAAGAATATCCTGAAATCCCAGAGTAATGTTTTTCTGTAAATGTTCCTGAGTTAATGTATGCTATGCAGGGACTGGGGGACAAAGCTAGGTGGCCGAAAAAGAATCCAAGGAATACAGGTTGGAAGGATAAATCTAAATGATGTGCCTTCCATGAAGACTTTGGGCATATGACAGATGATTCCATTGCCCTGAAGAAAGAAATAAGTTATCTGCTGAACAAAGGATATCTGAAGGATCTCCTGGGAAGAAAGAAGAATAAGGGTCAGGATACTGTGAAGGATCCTGAACGAGCAGCATCACCTCCTGCAGATACCAAGATAATTAACTTTATTTCAGGAGGATCCGATATCTGTGGGACCTCTTATTCTGCAGCAAAAAAGACATGCAAAAGAGGCTAAGGCAGAAAGGGGAGATAAGCCAACCAGGATGTCAACCCTCACAACTGATAAAGTGATCACGTTCGGCAGTGATGACAGGGATACTGTCCAGGATCCTCACCATGATGCTTTGGTAATAACTTTATATGTTGCTAATGATTTTGTGCGCAGGATACTGGTGGATAATGGCAGCTCTGTCAACAAAATTCAGCTGGAAACACTGAGGAGGATAAATGTATCCCCGATGGATATTACTTCGAAATCCACTGTGCTTGTTGGGTTCTGTGGAGAAGCCAGGAGTACCGTGGGAGAAATAAAGTTGCATGTGTATGTTGAAGTGGTCAACTCAATGCAACGCTTCTGTGTCATGGACTCCTTATCCTGCTACAATATTATATTGGGTAGGCCATGGATCCATGACATGAAGGCTGTGCCATCGACTTATCATCAGTGCATCAAGATCCCTACCCCTTGTGGGGTTGTCAAAGTTGATAGTGATCAGCAGGAGGCGAAGGAGTGTTACTCATCCTCGATGAAATCCTCAACCAAGCCCAATGCAGCATAGCAATTAAAGATACGAGTCCAGGATATCGCGGAGTGTTCAGAGCAGGATGTTAAGAAAATTATCCTGGACCAGGATAATCCAGATATCTTGGTGGAACCAATATCCCTCAGAATATTGAGGAGTAACTTACTAACTTTTTGAAATGCAGGATATTCACGTTTGCATGAAAACACGAAGACATGAAAAGATTCCAGCAGATCCAAATGGAACCTTCGGGCCAGGAGGATGTTGCTTTCATGACACCAATAGGTATTTATTGTTATACTGCTATGCCTTTTTGGTTTGAAAAATGCAGGTGCAACATATCAGAGGCTGGTAAACGTGATGACATGGTAGTAAAATCTAAGAAGGCTGAGGATCACCTCCAGGATATCAAGGGAGCATTTGATATCCTGGATCAGTATAACATGAAGCTGAATCCTGCCAAATGCCATTTTGGAGTGGGGACAGAAAAGTTTCTAGGATATATGGTGACTAAAAGAGGGATAGAAGCAAGCCCAGAATTTATCAAAGCCATCCTGGACGTCAAATCACCTTCCAACATGAAAGATGTACAAAGATTGATAGGCCGAGTGGCAGCATTGAACAGATTCATCTCAAGATCCTCCGAGAAATGCAAAGAATTTTATGATATCCTGAAGAAAAACAAGAAGTTCGAATGGGGAGAGAAGCATGAAGCAGCCCTGCAGGATTTGAAGCAGTATATTTCAACTGCACCTCTATTGATGAAGCCTGAGAATGGTGAACCACTATCCCTATACCTCGCAGTATCAGGGAATGCTGTAAGTGCCGTTTTTATAAAAGACCATGAAGGTCAGCAATATCCTGTTTATTATGTTAGTAAAAGTTTATTAGATGCTGAAACTAGATATTCTCATTAGCCTTAGTGATGGCATCGACAAAGCTTAGACATTACTTTGAAACACATAGGATTCATGTTAAAACCAATTATCCTGTTAAAAATGTGCTTAGGAAACCTGAGATGTCGGGTAGAATGGCTAAATGATCAGTAAACTTAAGTGCATATGATCTAATATATGAACCTAGAAATGCCATAAAATCACAGGCTCTAGCTGACTTTGTGGCTGATTTCAGTAGTGACATTCAGGATGAGGTAGATCTAGAAGTACAACAATTAGGAGAATCCTCAGGATCCTGGACATTATATACTTATGGTGCATCTAATGTGAGAGGTGTAGGATTAGGTATACTACTAAAATCGCCACAGGGGGACATACTACCCCAGGCTATTAAATGTGAATTTTTTTGCTACCAATAATGAAGCTGAGTATGAAGCTCTGATAGCAGGATTAGAATTGGCTAGAAATATGAATATTAGATGTTTGCAAGTGTATGTTGATTCCCTGTTGATTACTAACCATTTCAATGATCTTATGCAGTAAAAAGTGAGAGGTTAACTGAATATCTTGAAATTGTTGAAAAATTAGCAGGATATTTCAAAATTTTTACACTTGAACAGGTACCAAGAGAAAAGAATGCTGGAGCTGATGCTCTAGCAAACTTAGGATCTACTGTCAGGATACCAGAGGGAACTCAGATACCAATAGTGCATATCTTGTATCCTGCAATAGAACATTTCAAATCTCAAGATAAAGAAGTAGCATGTATCCAGGATCCTGGTGATGGATATCCTGAGAAGGATCCTGAATCCTGGATGAATCCAATTGTGAAGTATCTTCAAGAAGGAGATATCCCAAAGAATGCAAATCCTAAGACTTCTAGGATGAAGGTATCTCGTTTTACTATTATAAATAATATTTTGTATAAGAAATCCCTTGCAGGTCCGTACCTAAGGTGCTTGGAAGATCCTGAAACCAAGGAAGTACTTCAGGATATACACGAAGGAGACTGTGGCAACCATACTGGGGGCAGATCTCTGTTCTCTAAGGTGTTGAGAACAGGATATTACTGGCCGACCATGAGAAAGGATGCTGCAGAATATGCTCGAAGATGCGATGCATGTCAAAGACACGACAAGATCCTGCATCAACCGGCTGAACCACTATATCCTATAGCTTCCCCTTGGCTATTCATGAAATGGGGGATGGACATAGTAGGGAAATTACCAAAAGCTCCAGGAGGAAAAGTCTTTATGCTGGCAATGACTGATTATTTCTCTAAGTGGGTTGAAGCCGAATCATTCGTTCAAGTTAGAGACCAAGAAGTAGTATCCTTCATAAAGAGGAATACCCTGACCAGAATCCTGAAGCTTTGTGTCAATATTTGGACACTATAGATGAAACGAGAGGTGCGGCAAGGCTGAGGACGGTAGCATATCAACATAGGATATCTAAAGCATATAACCAGAATATAAAGACGATAAGGTTCCAAGTCGGAGATTTGGTATTGAGAAAGGCTTTTGAGAATACTACTAACCCTGCTGATGGAAAGTTAGCTCCAAAGTGGGAAGGACCTTATGAGATTGAATCAGAATCAGGGAAAGGAGCATACCGACTCAAGAATATGGAGGGGATATACTACCAAGATCCTGGAATGCTATACATCTCAAAGCCTATTTCAAGTGAGTTTAGAATTTAATTCCTAACTCAGGATGGTATGAATTTTATCTCTTTTAATATATTTGATATTATTTATTCTTTTGAACCCAATACTGACTTGAGCATCGGAGGAGTGTTAGCCAGGCTAACACCCACCTTAGTTTACAGTTGTTTTGCAGAATATGCTCCAGGATACACACTCAGGATACTTCGAAAGATTAGAGGATTGGCCCCCTCTCTCAAGTTTAAGGGATCCTGATCCCTTCACAGGTTTAAAGGTATTCACCTTTCTCACGAATTGGGTTTAAACACCCCGCCTGGAGCGCAAGTTATCCAGGGATAGTTCAAGGTGGCGGGACCAGTTCATGTAAAAGTGGCTGACAATTTCGTTACTGTTGGTTATACCCTGGATCCTTAAGGTATATGAGGATTGATCACCCTCTCTCGCGAAAGGGTATTTTCATACTCTCTAAGGTTTAAAGGTTTTCACCTTTCTAAGTCTTGGAGTTTATACACTCCCGCCTGTAGCGCACGAAAACAAGAGTGTTTTCACACTCTTCTAAGGTTTAAAGGTTTTCACCTTTCTAAGTTTTGGGGTTTCCACACCCTCGCCTGTAGCGCACGAAACGTGGGTAAAATCCCTAGTAAAAGTCAAAGACTTAAAGGTTTTCACCTTTTCAAGTCTTGAGGTTCTTATACTCCGGCTTAAATGCCTGGAAAATGGGTTTAGTCCCAATAAAATACAAAGTTTTTGGATAATCCCAAAGTATATTTTCAAAAAACATAATCATTTACGAGTCTACATAAATTTTTGAAAAAAGATTGCTAAGTTCAAACAACTGGTTGAAGAATTGCTAAAGGATCATATCCCGGTACAACATACTGGTCCTGCACAGACAGGGGACATCCGTAATGGAACATGACGTATGCTGATACTATATCCTACTGGGGACATTTATGCTGGAGCGAGAAGGAAACCTATGCCAACATTATATCCCACTGGGGACATTGCGAATGATTCAAAGGTTTAAGAATGAAGATTATTGCCTAGGTGTTTCTGGTATGGATTCTTACTTTTCTTAAGTTTGAAGGCCTTATCTGAGTAAGTTAAGTTTTTATGAAAATTTGTATTTAACTAAGTTTTTGTCAAACATTTTGAACAAAGGGGACAAAGAAATTAAGTATCATACCAGTATCCTGATCAGGATATTCAGAACAAATTTTTCAAAATAACATATAACACGGAGATAAGGTCAAAAAGGTTAGTTTATTGTTATTGGTCTAAAAAAAATTTGTATTCTTGGTTTCATCTCAAAAAGAGACCCGTTCACCGAGAACACAATTAAGTTTTTAAAGCATATTTACATAAACAGTTGAAGGCTTCGTTCTGAAAACACAGGATCCCTTCACCTTCAACTGTCAAACTATTCTACTTGCAGGATAATTAAAATTGTTCTAAGTGCAGGACGACCAGATGATTTAGACCCTACAAAATACATGTATCATTAAAGACAAACTAACCAGGATACATGTTCAGTATATGTGTACGGGATACAGGATCTGGATACTTACCTTATTAGGGAAGGAGATCATGGGCTCGATGGATTCCATGAAGCCAAGGTCACCATAAGAGAAACCTTCGGCAGCAGCAGCAGAGGGCTTAGAGCTGATGGCAACATATGGCTCCTTTTTCACCAAGGCAGGCTTAGAAAAGTTGTCAAGCTCCTCTAGATCAAAAGTAGCAGGGTCTTTGATGGAATCTGCGTAAAAGGGAGTAATTCTAATTTCATTACATGATAGTATTCTGAAGTAACCAAATCTATGCAGGAATATTTAAAACAGATATCCTTACCAGACGTGCCAGAAGACTATCTAGTTATGAGAAAGAATAACCTTGGAAGCTGCACGAAGTCACATCAACATCTACATCCCATTAAGTGTATCGAACAATACCACGAAAAATATACCCGTTTGGATTTCAGAATCCTAACAGATATATTTTTGGGGACAATTGTTATGGGTGAAATTTCAAGCTTATATCCTAAAGCATATCCTGATATTATATGCTTGATGCTGCGGCCAGGATACTGAACCAGGATATTGGTAACATCCTCTGGGGTATCCTGCTTGCTACTAATGATTTTCTTTGGTTGCAAGGTACCAACGTTAAAGGACTTGATCTACCTGAAGATTCGCTCAAGGTGGTTGAAAAATGGACGTTGATGGTGGAAGAATGGGTCTTGTAACGGTCAGAATAGAAGAAAGGCATATTCCGTGAGAATATCGGATGCTGGTCAAAGTTATTGAGGTTGTAACGGCTATAAGAGCTGAAGACCCGCTTCTATAGTCAATATGCACGTGGAAAACAAGCTTAAAGAGTCCCCCAACGTTCAGAATGGAATATTCCCAGCATCCCGGAATAATAGGAGAGTTAGTTTGTTATTTGTAACTATAAATAGGAGGCCAGATCAATAGGAACACACACTCCACTCTCAACACTCGAACTCACACTTCTTTTTTCTTTCTATCACGCACAAACACTCAACACTTGTAATCGTTGTACCACTTAGCATTGATCTGCGCCATATCCTACACTGTATCTTGATATTTGAAGCAATAGAAGAACAAGGCAGCTGCGATTGTCAGCTCCCGAGGTTTTATGCCGGCGATCTAGATTGATCAAGGGCTTTCCTCGTACATCTCGTGTCGTTTACTTTACTTTTGCTCATTGTTTGATCATAGATACAGCTCTATATCCTGAGCCGTATCCTGAAACTGTTTTTACAATTAACTAGATTAACATATTTTCAACGCTCATTTCTAGCACACTACCTCACTTAACTAATTTGATCACTTAATTACTTCGGTAATTTTTGACCAAAACACTATGTCTTTGACATGCATCACATCTTCGAACATATTCTGTGGCATCTCTCCTCATTGTCGGCCAATAATATCCTGTCCTTAATGCTTTTGAGAATAATGACCTGCCCCAAGTATGGTTACCATAATCCCCTTCATGTATATCCTGAAGTACTTCCTTGGCTTCAGGATCCTCCAAGCACCTCAAATACGGTCCTGCAAGAGATTTCTTGTATAAACATTATTTATAATAGTGAATCGTGATACCATCATCCTAAATGCCTTAGGATTTTCATTTCTAGGGATGTGTCCTTCTTTGAGATATCTCATGATTGGAGCCGTCCAAGATCTAGAATCCTCTTCAGGATACTCTGCTCCAGGATCCTGAATACCCGCTACTTCTTTATCCCGAGGATTCGTTGCAGGATACAAGACATGTAATATCGGTATTTGGGTCCCTTCTGGTATCCTGATCGATGACCCCAGATTTGCTAAGGCATCTGCTTCAGCATTATCCTCCCTTGGTACCAGTTCAAGTGTAAAAACATCGAAATATCCTGCTAATTTTTTGAGAATATCGAGGTATTCGATTAATTTCTCACCCTTGACTGCGTAGGATCCATTAAAATGGTTAGTAATTAACAAGGAGTCAACATATACTTGCAAATTCTTGATATTCATATTCTTAGCCAACTCTAATCCTGCAATTAAAGCCTCATATTCTGCCTCATTATTAGTAGCAGGAAATTCACTCCTAATAGCCTGGGGTAATATGTCCCCCTGTGGCGATTTTAGTAGTATTCCCATTCCTACTCCTCTTACATTAGATGCACCATCAGTATATAATGTCCAGGATCCTGAGGATTCTCCTAACTGTTGAACTTCTAGGTCTACCTCATCCTGAATATCACTACTGAAATCAGCCACAAAGTCAGCTAAAGCCTGAGACTTTATGGCATTTCTAGGTTCATATACTAAATCATAAGCACTTAACTTTACTGACCACTTGGCCATCCTGCCTGACATCTCAGGTTTCCTAAGCACATTTTTAACAGGATAGTTGGTTTTAACATGGATCCTATGTGTCTCAAAATAATGTCTAAGCTTTGTCAATGCCATGACTAGAGCTAATATCAATTTTTCTAAATGAGAATACCTAGTTTCAGCATCTAACAAACTTTTACTAACATAATAAACAGGATATTGCTGACCTTCATGGTCCTTTATAAGAACGGCACTTACAGCATTCCCTAATACAGCGAGGTATAGGGATAGTGGTTCACCATTTTCAGGCTTCATCAATAGAGGTGCAGTTGAGAGATATCGCTTCAAATCCTGCAAGGCTGCTTCATGCTTTGCTCCCCATTCAAATTTCTTATTCTTCTTGAGGATATTATAGAATTCCTTGCATTTTTCCGAGGATCTTGAAATAAATCTATTCAAAGCTGCTACTCGGCCTGTTAACCGTTGTACGTCCTTCATATTCGAGGGTGATTTTATATCCAGGATAGCTTTAATCTGCTCCGGGCTTGCTTCTATCCCCCTTTTTGTCACCATATATCCTAGAAACTTTCCTGCCCCCACTCCGAAATGGCACATGGCAGGATTCAGCTTCTTGTTGTACTGGTCCAGGATATCAAATGCTCCCTTGATATCCTGGAGGTGATCCTCAGCCTTTTTAGATTTTACCACCATATCGTCAATATATACCTCCATGGTGTCCCCCAGCTTATCTTTGAACATCATGTTCACTAATCTCTGGTATGTTGCACCTGCATTTTTCAAACCGAAAGGCATGGCAGTATAGCAATATATACCTATTGGTGTCATGAAAGCAGTATCCTCCTGGTCCGAAGGCTCCATTTGAATCTGCTGAAATCCTGAGGATGCATCCATGAACGTTAACATTTCATGCCCAGCAGTAGCATCCACCATTGCATCGATATGAGGAAGGGGGAACGGATCTTTAGGACAAGCCTTATTCAAGTCTATGTAATCTACACAGACTCTCCATTTCCCATTTTTCTTCTGCACTACGACCACATTTGCCAACCACCTTGGGAACTTGACTTCTCTGATCATCCTGGACTTCAATAGTCTTTCAACTTCCTCTTGGATAATCGTATTCCGCTCAGGAGCAAATTTCCTTCTTTTTTGCTGAACAGGCTTGAATGATCTGTCAATTCCAAGTTTGTGAGTGATAACGTCTTTGGATATACCTGTCATATCCTCATGCTTCCATGCAAACGTCAACATCCTGCATTTCAAAAAGTTAGTTAACCGCTCTTCAATATCCTGAGGGATATTGGTTCCTACGAGCACCGAGATATCAAGATTATCCCGATCCAGGATAATTTTCTTCACATCCTGCTCCGAAGCTTCCAAGGTATCCCGGGCCATCATCTTTAATTGCTATGCTTGATTAGGCTTGGTTGAGGATTTCATTGAGGATGAGTAGCATTCTTTCGCCTCCTGCTGATCACTTTCAACCTTGACAACTCCCCAAGGGGTAGGGATCTTGATGCATTGGTGATATGTTGATGGTACAACCTTCATATCGTGAATCCATGGTCTTTCCAGTATGATGTTATAGCAGGATAAGGAGTCCATCACACAGAAGCGTTGTATCGAGTTGACCCCTTCAACGTATACTGGTAACTTTATTTCTCCTACAGTATTTCTAGCTTCTCCACTGAAACCAACGAGCACAGTGGACTTCGAAGTAATGTCCATCGGAGATACATTCATCCTCTTCAATGTTTCCAGCTGAATTATATCGACAGAACTACCGTTGTCCACCAATATCCTGCGTACAAAATGGTTAGCCAGATATAATGTTATTACCAAAGCATCATGGTGAGGATCCTGAACAGTATCCCTGTCATCACTATCGAAAGTGATCACTTTATCAGTTGTGAGGGTAGTCATCCTGACTGGTTTGTCTCCCCTTTCACTCTTAGCTTCCTTTGCATGTCTCTTAGCCGCTGAATACGAAGTCCCACAAATGTCGGATCCTCCTGAAATAAAGTTAATTATCTTGGCATCTGCTGGGGGTGATGTTGCTCGTTCAGGATCCTTCTCGGGATCCTGCCCTTTATTCTTCTTTCTTCCTAGCAAGTCCTTCAGATACCCCTTGCTTAACAGGTAACTTATCTCTTTCCTTAAAGCAATGCAATCCTCGGTCATATGTCCGAAGTCTTCATGGAAGGCACACCATTTAGATTTATCCTTCCAATTAGCTTTCTGCTGGTTCTTTCGAGGCCATCTAGCTTTGTCCCCTAAACCCTGCATAGCATACATTAACTCAGGTATATTAACAGAAAAGCAGTATTCAGATAAATCAGGAAATTCTTCAGGATCCTCGTCTTCAACAGCATTCACTTTCTTGTTATCATTTATGCCATATGGCTTGGAGCGATATGGCTTATATGAGGATTCTGATTTCCTGTTAGTTGATTCATAGGTTGAGGTAGAGTTCATCCTCTCCTGCATCTTCTTGTCATCTTCCAAACGGATATATCTCAAAGCCCTGTTACGAGCTTCGTCGAGATTCCTGCAGGGATTCATTACAAGATCCTGATAAAACTGAGAATCCTTTTGCAACCCCATCTTAAAAGCTTGCACAGCTGTTGCAACATCAAGATGTGGGATATCCAAGGATTCTAGACTGAATTTGTTCACATAATCCCTCAAGGATTCCTGAGGCCCTTGAGTTATCCTGTAAAGATCACTGGTTAGTTTCTCAAAACTCTGGCTGCAAGAAAACTGACTATTAAATAAATTAACCAAATGAGCAAACGAAGTAATTGAGTGAGGAGGGACATTTAGTAGCCATTTTAAGGCTGATCCTGTCAAGGTAGAGCCAAAACCCTTGCACAAGCATGCTTCCTTGAGCTCCGGAGGGATAGGGTTAATCTCCATTCTTTCCCTATACTGGGCAATATGCTCTTCAGGATCCGTAGTCCCATCATACAGCTTCATGTTGGGAGTCTGAAATGGTTTTGGGATTTCAGCATCACAGATAGGATATGCAAAGCGGGATATCCTGTGGCTGTCTTGGGATACTTCTGGAATTGGCTGGACCACTCCAGGTACACTGGATATCATGTCCTTCAATTTCTGGAGCTCCCTGGTAAATGTTGACGTCATACCTGCATCCTGCAAAGAGCCATCATTGTTAGTAGCAAGAATATTATTATTTGACACATTACCGGTCTGAGGATTTTGGCCATATCCTAAAGCATATCCTGAACTCCTCACAGTCGACATCCTGACCGAGGAGGGTATCTCAGGGGTATGATTCTGAGAATGGCTTGGGACGATATTCCCCCTGTTATCCTCAGAGTAAACTGCGGAACTGAAGTTCAAAGCCCTGGGCTGTATGGGAGTGACAGTTTCTTCATTAGGTCTACTCGAGCTAGCTTTTAAGAGTTGTATTTCTCTTAACAGCATTTGGTTAGTTTCCTGTTGCTGCCTCATTTGTTCCTGCACGCTTCCAAATAAAGTTAGAATTTCATCATTAGAGGCTAAAACGGGAGCAGATCCCTGAACACTCCGAGTAGGGATAACATCTTGAGGTTGTGAAGAAAATGGCATCCTTGGAGGAGGTGGTGGAAGCACCGAACCGGTAGTAGCAGAGGTTGCAGCAGACATAGTGGAGGAGCTCATGTTTGATCTTGAGGCCATTAGTAAAAGTAGCACCACTTGCCCCACGGTGGGCGCCAAATTGTTTTGGTCAAAAATTACCGAAGCAAGTTAGTGATCAAATTAGTTAAGTGAGGTAGTGTGCTAAAATTATGTGTGAAAAATGTGTTAACCAAACTAGTTATGAAAACAGGTTCAGGATACGGCTCAGGATATCGAGCTGTATCTACAATCAAACAATGAGCGAAAATGTAAAGGTTGACACGTGATGTACGAGGAAAGCCCTTGATCAATCTAGATCGCCGGCATAAAACCTCGGGAGCTAACAATCGCAGCTGCCTTGTTCTTCTATTGCTTCAAATATCAGGATACAGTGCAGGATGTGGTGCGGATCAACTAGGTGTTACAATGTAATCCGATTACAAGTGTTTGTGTGTAGTGATTGTTGAAAGCTAGAAAGCAGAAGTGTTTGAGAGTGTGTGAAAGTTGCTTCGTGCCTTAATCTGATCCTCCCCCATCTATTTATAGTAAAACAAATGTAACTAACTATCCTACATAACCGGGATCCAAGGAATATTCCTTAGTCGAACGTTGTAGACCTGGTCTTTCGGGTTCAACGTCTCTCCTTTAACAAATACGCCCGAGTCTTGAGGAGATGGAGTCCATTTGACCGTTGGCAAGTCCCAGTCTTTAACATGCACGTGATTAATTCGATATACCTCAGGATATCACCCAGGATGTTAGCAATATCCCCGTCCAGTATCCTGATCACAGATAAACAATTAAAAGCAGGATATAGATCAAGATATGTATGCTTAGAAAATGAGCCATAACAAGTACAGACCAATGTCTTGTTCACCATTAGAATTCTTCATTTTCGCCATCTTCCGTTGTTCCATCTCTTGAACTTCGAGTTTTTCAATAAACTTGCTCAGCGATAGATTCGCAAATTCACCATTATTCTTTAAAATCATAAGATACGTGCCCCAAACATCTTGTGGCAACGCATCGGCCAATTTTCCACCCATTCCTCTCTATCTTTCTTGATATCCAATCGCTTCATGTTAACCACCAAATTGCAATATCTTTCTATAATCATTTTGGTGTTTTCAGTTTTCAATCCATGAAATAGATCAAATTCTTTCTTCAAAAGCGATTTTTTGTTCTTGATCATGTTTAAACTTCCAACAAACTTCGTTTTTAGTGCTTTCCACATTGAGTGTGCACTTCCGTTGTGTTGCAATAAGATCAAGATGTCTTCCTTAATGGCTTGTTGCAATATACCGATCATCATCTTTTCACTTTTGTATTTCTTTCTTTCTTTATCATCTAAATCTTTAATAGCAACAATCTCTCCGTATTCATCAATCGGTCTAACATATCGTTCTTCAACACATTCCCACGCCTCTAAGTGATTCGCTTGAACCCAATTTACAAAGCGTTCCTCCCATCCACTATACTCCTCGATATTCATGAGCTTAGGCGGTTTTTGCATGGTGCCCATTTCATTCTCTAAGTTCACGTTCTGAGCCATAGTGATTGGGGTAGAAAATGCGTTGTAAAATTCAGAATCCATGTTTCGGTTTTAAAAATTCACAATGACAGAATTTCAAATGATCTGAAAAATTGGAACGGTCTGGAGCTTTCAAACGAGCTGAGTTAAAACCGTGCAATCTGAATCAATCCGTGCGATCTGATCAAGCCATACGATCTGGTCTGAGTTTCAAATGACCTAGTAGCTTATAACTCACCCCGCACGACCTGGTAAACTTTCAAGCAATTTGGACCACTTCGTGCGATCTGATTCAACTTGCAAACGATCTGGTCAAATTTTCAAGTGGTTTGGACCACTTCGTGCGAACTGATTCAACTTCCAAACGGCCTGGTTCAAACCGTACGACCTGAGGGATATAGTTCAAACGATCTAGAAGATTTTTCGAGCGATTTGGTTCAATAGTTCATCATTTTGTCAATTTTTATCAAGTTTTAGGTTGAATTTGGTTCTGATTTGTTCACGGATTGATTAAAACAGTGTTTTACGTGTTACTTGTCAAAATCAGGTCATTTTAACTGTGGAATCTCGGTAAATTTGATAAGAAAGTGTAGAAAGATGAGTAGAAATGAGTAGAAATCAGATTTATCCATGAAAACAAGCTGAAATGGTAAGAAATCTTCCTCCAGAGCTCTGATACCACTTGTAGGATCGGGATTCGATCTAAACAAGTCGTTCAGAAGAGTTCTCAATCTATACGAAAGGCGAAATCAGACGTATTGATGTTATATCAGCTAGATATGCACTTAGAATCACATTAACTGTCGTTTGTTTTGATTTAAAACTGTTTACATGAACTGAAGACACTTCAGCAGAGCTTCGCTACTGGAATCCAAAAGTTACAAATGAAATCCAAGACTCACCTATTTATAGGAGATCCAGATCACATGAACCAGTGCACACAATCTGGTCCAGGTCGCACGACCTGGCTAGGTCGCACGACCTGGCTAGGTCGCACGACCTGGCTAGGTCGCACGAACTGGTCACTTCGTGTGAAGTGGCTGGTTCAGACATGTTTCCCGTTTCTCTTAAACAACGCGTCCTAATCTATCTATTCTAGTACATGACTCGATACAAGACATAAGACGAAGTCAACAGACATATGCACTAACATACCTGTTATCACGTTGTCGTTCTAAATGGCTTCTTGAGCATTCATTTGAAAGACCCGAGCATTGGTCTTTTTAACTTCCTCAGGCTTCTTCGCATATTTGGGGCAGTTGGTCTTGATATGCCCCTTCTCGTTACAATTGTAACAAGTTGCATCCTTCATCTTTTTGCAATCCAAGGTCTTATACTCCTTGGACTTGCAGATCCCACATCCAAACGGCTTTGATTGTGACTGCGGGTGTGATTTTGACTCCAACCTACACTTTCCAAAATGATGTTTTCGACATGTTTTACATTTGGGTTTCTCACCCGTCTGCTGGCTATCCTTTTTAAACCCGGAACCCTTCTTGTACTCAGAGTTCCCCTTATGTTTCTTATCAGAACGGCGTGAGTTCTCATCCTCACGTTTCCTTTTCCCTTCTTTAGAATTCTTGAGCAATCTCTGCCTAACCGCATCGAGAGTAAGAGATAAGGACAGATCAACCACTGACCTAAAGGTGGTAGGTCTAGATGCTTTCACACTTGCTTTGATTTCCGGAGCTAAACCTCCAATAAAGCGAGCTATGCGCTTTGATTCCGGTGTGACCAGATAAGGAACTAATCGAGACATGGTGTTGAAACTCGTAAGATATGCCTGACAATCTAAGTTCTTCATGACCAAGGTCAAGAAGTCAGTCTCAATTTTCTCAACTTCGTGTTGAGGACAGAAATTTTCTTTAATCAACGTAACAAACTGATCCCAAGTCATGTTATACAACGGGATCTTCCCTGTAGCTTGGATTAGGGACCTCCACCAAGCTAAAGCTTATCCTTTAAAAGATTGTGAAACAAACTTCACAATGTCCTGCTCTGCACAACCACTAATATCAACCACAGTATCCATCTCATCGAGCCAAGTCACACAATCAATGGCTCATTTCTCCCCTGTGAAGTCACTTGGCTTACAGGAGACAAAATTTTTATAAGAAGAGGTCCTGACACGTGGCTCTTGATTGAGCACAATCTTCTTAGACGGGATACTTTGCTGATTCGACGAGTGACGAGCATCGTCCTTCTTTTACTCGTGCGTTTTAGAAGGGGGCTTACTATGAGCCACATATTGAGTCTTAGTGCGTGTACCACTTGATTCCTTGAACTGTCTGTCAAGAGCTCTAGTAACGGCATTATCTATCAATGCTTGAAAATCTGCACCAGCTACATTAATCCTGGTGGTATCATTATTCTCTCTCGGGTGACTGTTAACCTCTTCTGATTCAGCCATGTAGCTTGATTGCTACAAAACAATTGACAATATTTTATCCAGGGGTTATTATGGAATCATCATTTTTGATGATTTATTAACCATGGTAATATAAACCATATTGGTTAATTTGTTAATCAAGCTTTTATTTTAAACTTTATGTGATAATTAATCCCTAGTTATAAAACACTAAGGGTATTATTAATGGCACATAAGGCCTAGTCACAAGGACAATTTTAAAATTATAAGCCATGATCTTCGAAGATCGAGGCATTAAGGTTTGAACATAGTTCATCACCTTTTCTGACAGGGAGTCATAGACTACAACTGTCTTTTGTCTCATTGGACAATAAATATGGCCCGTATGCACTTCATCACTAATGGATGTTTCATATATGATCATCTTAATTGATGATTTGAACCCATGATTTATAGATCATTAGGCTAAATAAGGAATCTGGAAGAATCCAATATAAGGATGACATGTGTGATTTTACCGAATCACATCTGCCAAGAGTGCTAACATGTTTTCAGATGTTAACAAGGATTTGAGTCTTTTTAAATAGGTTTTACCATCATGGCCAGGTTTATAATGACATTTAGGCTAGGTTATACCTTTTAAGATTCTTTTTAATATTTAAAGGCAGATCAATTGTAAAATGGAACGATATTTCGTTTTATATTATATTCATACATATAATGATAAATGAACTTTAAATTAAAACATTCCATAATAAAAAAGTACATAGATGCCCTAAACGGGACTTTTAAATAAATAAATAAATTGTCCGCATAGGGACGAAAAGGAAATACAAGTCCTCGCAGGGACCTAATACATAAATAAATATCCACGCAGGGACTTGATTGAAATTTAAAAATTACAAAATAAATAAATAAGGAATTTCAATCATCCTTCTTCTTCCCCTTTATTAAGTCTACCAAGCCTTTAAGTAGTCCCCGGCGGCTTCTACGCTCCTCCTGAACCTCTCGTTCCACCTGGTTCAACCTCTGAAGAATTTCCTACTGCTGCGGTGGTTGGATCAATGGCGACTGTGGCGGCTTCTGCTGCGGAGGTTGAGGAGGTGGTGGGTATTGATACCCATATGCTTGGTACCCAAACTGGTACGAAGCTGCGTAAGGCCCTTTTGGATGGAGAGCATTGTAGTTGGTCGCCTCGAGGTATGGGTCGACGGCAGGGGCATTGTAGTTGTTGTAGCCAGGATAAGCTGGCTGCTCAAAAGGGTTATACGCCGCTGCACCGGTGTATGAAGGAATTGGGTTATCATAACCCATGTGCGGTGGCAGTGCGACTGGAGCTGAGTCCACTTCAGAAACTAGGTTTGAAGGCCCACCCATTTGCGGGTCTTCATACAGTGGCGTGTAGTGGCTGCCACGGGAGTGTTGAGGGGTGCTGAAGTGAAAATACCCTCTTCGCACGGACATCCGTGCACCTGATCTTCTTTGCCTCAGAGGTTCCGGAGGCAGTTGCTGCTCTAGCGGTGGTGGTGGTTGTGGCGTAACCGCCTGAAAACGCGAATCCTCAGAGGGATCCTGTTGCTGCTGTGGAGGTGGGTTGAAAGGGGGAGAGTACTCCCAGTGGTATGTGGCCTACCTTTCAGCAAAACTGTTTGGGCCCCTGTATGGCGAACCAATGTGTGTGCAAGAACAAGAAACAACAATGGCCTTTATATAGGAATTTATACTTCATATGATCAATCCACATGTCCCTACATTGATCTCAAATGATTCCAGGTGTCCCTAGTGCATGAAAAAAACATTCGCCCAGTCCCTGGTATCAAATTCAGGCATGCAAAGGCGATGGAACTGACTGAAACATGCAGCTGTGCAAGAATTTGTCGCTGGTAGTCCTGTCGCGGCCCGCGAGAACCCTCTGTTCTGGTAAAAAGTTTTAAAACTTTGCATTTTCAGTCCCTGGTCCATTTTAAGTTTATTTAACTTTCATTTATTGCACTTAGGACCCTCATAGTTAACTATTAAGGGCCTTGGGTCATATTCTAACTCCGTTAAGCACCCGGTTAGTTGTAAGATCACACGAAAAGTCTTGTTTTCATCAAAACTCCCTAGAATTACTATCCAATATTCTTGAGAGCAAAATATTTAATTATTACAATGTTTTAGGGGTCGTTAAAAGGTCACTCAGAGGTAACATTTAACATGTTGACACTTCTAACCCCTATATTTCGTAAGATCCTTATTTTAAGCACAAACGACTTTCTATGTTCGACAATTTATTCGTTAAAGAATGCGAACGTCGTATGACGTCAATCAGAGGCACAAGATTGGCATGTTGACACTTTGGATCCTTTTACTATCATATTTACATTGTTTGACAATTTTAGTCCCTCCAGGTCAATCCATTACACGTTTAAAGTCCATGACACGTGTCTTTATTATATTGGGCATGATTTTGCGAGGTCTTACAGGTTATTTGTGTAACTAACGGGTAATATTGTCGCATCGCTCGCTCGAATCGCATCGCAACGCTCAACACACGAATAGAAACGATAAAACTCAACACGCCGGACACCTGGATCGAGTGGCCGACCGATCGAGTGGCCATCCGATCGGATTATCATCCGATCGAGTTACCACCCGATCGGTGACCTGTTCGACACTTCAGCACTTTCCTTTTTTGGAAACCCTATAAATACCCACCTGTCACATCATTTGTGATCTGATAGCTTCTTGTTCGACCAGCCGCACTCAAGCACTCATTTCTCTCGATTTCTCTCGATTCTTGTAAGTTTCCAACCTAAAACTTGTACTTCTATGATCTACACGCACTTCTTCATCATTTTTACCTTTGAATCTTAACTTTTAACCGTGAAATCACCGGATTTGAGGTGTTCTAGGGTGATGTCATCATGGAGTTCTTATGAACTTCAAGGTTTGGCTTCATTCCACCAAGAACAACTTAGATCTGAAGGATTTCCACATGAATAAATCAATATTTTCGCATAGATCTACACGTACTCATGGCTAAAAGGATTGAAAGAAGGTTTTCCAACTTTCTTTCAACTCTTTTACACTCATTGCACTCAGAACCGATAGAATCGAAGCTCGTTCTGATCTTCTACTTTTTCTTAGTGATGGATTAGTTCAAGATCTAAATTCTATCCGAGAAATAACTGATTTTGAGTTTGAACATGAACAACCGTCTCGAACCATGAACTGGTCAGACTAGGGTGGTTCCTGTTCGATCGGATCACTTGGGTCGAGATGGGGTTTATGTTGTTTAAGCAAGTTATCATAACGTCACGTTCAAAACTGCAAAATCTTCAAAACAATCAAGTGTCAAAGACGATCAGGTCATTGGGACGGATTGCCGTCCGATCGGATTACCGTCCGATCAGACAGCCATCCGATCGGCTAGCACTTGGTTCCACACTTAAACTTTTACTTCAACTTTTCAAAGATCTGAACGTCGAACGGATTACCGTCCGATCGGATTACCGTCCGATCGGATTACCGTCCGATCGAACGACCGTCCGACCATGTGACGTTTGGGACTTCGACACTTAATCATTTTATAATTTTCAAAGATCATCAGTAGCTAACGGATTGCCACCCGATCGGATTGCCATCCGATCGAGTGACAACCCTGCTGTGAACTTGTTCTCACTAAGTGTCCTACCAATCGGATTGCTACCCGATTGAACGACCGTTTGAACGATCGACCTAAAGGGTAGAGATACTTCTCTGTTTTCAAAATGCTACAACGAAAACTTCAAAGCCACCATACACAAACACATCCTTACCAAACAAGATGTCAATCCAATCGAATGGCCATCCGATCGGATGACCATCTGAACGGATTGACATCCGATCGACTGGCCATCCGATCAGATTGCCATCTGATTGGATTACCATCCGATACTTGGTACCTTTGCACCGTTTTACGCGCCGCTCATCGATTATGCTATCGTTAACTGTTCAGGCTAATCTCTCAAGCGCTCCCTTCAATCCAATGCAGTGTTTATTAAGTTAAACGCTATCTGTGAGTATACTCGATCCCTTTTTGCTTTATACACTTTTGGGTGTTACATACGTTACTTATTCTAAATCACATCGATCACACGACGCAAACACTATTTATACGCTGACCATTAATGCATGTTATACGTGACTCGATGAATGCCTGTTTGTTATGTTTACACATTGATTGCTGTCTACCTGCCTTAGCAACGATAGTACTATAGTTTGGACTCAGCACCTGTTCACTCGTGGGTTATTAAGGACAATACTTCACGTATTCGCAGTGGTGAACATGTGATGCACACTCGTTACTCGCAATCAACTCGCAGTCATTGGTGTCAATAGGATCTTTGTCGATAACTTAAATGCTTCACATTATACGTTGTACATGTTGGTTATGCGTAAACGCTTTCGAACTCTATTATGCCATATCAAACTTGTATGCTCACCTTTACACTGTGTATTGACTTTATTTTAACGTATGTAACAGGTGTTTGAATGCTAGGATTGTTGTGCTATTACCTGCTTTTGTGGAATCAAGTAGGATGGAGTCTAGAAACAAACAAAAACAATTTAAATCTGAGTTGTCGGAACATCTGACTTGTCTTGGAGATATTTTGGTCTGTAATAATTATTTACTTCGGTATGTTTATGGTATGGGACATAATATTTAAATATCTGGTAAAATAGTTGTTGTGGATTTCTCCTGGACAATCCGTTTCGCTCAGTGCCATGCCCCGATGTTTCCGTCATCGGTTGGGGTGTGACACATAAACCCCCGTTACGTATTAGATACGCTGCCCGATTGATCTAGTGCTCCGTAACGCATGTCGAGGCTCTGCCTGACTCAGTCGTTGGAGTTCTGTCTCGGGGAGGGTATAACTAATGTAAATTGGGTTATTATACTAATGCGTGTGCATTGTTTAATTAATAGATTATAACCAGGAAATCACAAAGGAAATACCTAAAATAGCAATGTGTGTAATTCCTCTTTTTAAACTGTTTTTACAAAACCTCAAATGTTTTAAATTGTAATTCACAGTGATTGAGTATTTGTAAATCTGCAATTATCGTTGGTATGTTGGGGTTTTGTATACAAAATTTGTTGCTACACTGTGAGTAGTAACATGACCACAAGTCATGGATTGACAGTACCGTGGGTGGTAACTAAGGTAGAAATATAAACAAATGAAAATGCGAGATTGCCCTCAATGCTGTAAAATGATAAAACCTGTTTTGATTAAACTGGGATTCACTCGATAGTATTTCTTGCTGATCAAATGTTTTTAAACGCGTTTCAGGTAACAAAATGTGAAAGCCAAATAGAAGCCAGCTGGACAGCACTGAAGGCTTGGAAAAGTGGCTATAAAAGTTACCTAAATAAAGAAGATGTTTTATTTCAATAAATTAGGGTTTATCCCTATAAACATTTTTGTAATGGAAACTTGAGAATTTCCCATGTATTTATTATTATAAAAATGTGGTATTTTACTCTGATAAAATATTTCCTAACTACGGTCCTGATGTAAACTCCGTTGCCAAATTGATAAACACCGATACCATTGATACTGGTTTGCGGCCACCTGTTCCCTGTTACGACCGCTTATTCATATGAATAAAAACAACAACCTTATTAATTCCAAGACCTTGTAAATGACATTGTTTATAAACTTTTTAACAAAATTTGGGCATGACCCGTCCGTGGAACGAGCATACCTCCTGTTTTTACACATAATAAACATCATTCGTCTACGACCCTAATAACATTAAACTACCCAAAACATAGACAACAAGTGTTGAAGTGTAAGACATCTAACAAGATGAAACAAAATGACAAGACATAGACCCAAAAAGTATGCATATAAACTAGCGGAAGCGTTCGGTATAACAAGGCATAGACATGTGCTCGCTCCAAGCTCCGGATCGCCTATAGTGAGGTTTTACCTACATTCAACAAGGCTTTTTAAAAGTTAGTCATCATACTAGTTATATATAACCCTCCCGTTTTAATTCAATCCATTATGAACATCATCTTTCTTGCGCATTAGACTACCCAAATACTTGGGTTGTGCATAAACACTCTCAATGAGAGTTAAGCATACATAAGACTACCCCAATTACTTGGGTTTGGCATAAACACTCTCAATGAGAGTTAAGCATACATATCCAACCCGTTTAACCGGGTTGATTGCTTTCAACATAAAATTCTTCATCCTATCCGTATAACGGATTAAGCTTCTAGCATTTAATATAGCATACGATACCACCCGTTCAAAACGGATGGAAGCTTATTCATGATCGACTTGTTCACTAGAACCGGTCGACTTGCATAACTTATCATAATTCTCATACTAGCCAAACCCGCAAAGGATTTGCTAATTAGTTACTAATCACCGTAACATTTTAACAATATCTAATTATGATGTTATAACAAGATTATAAATAAGATATTTGTATGCAACGAAACATACCTCGGTCTTGTAATCCTTCCGATTTCTTAGAATTCGAGCCTTCTTCTTTCACACCTAGATCAACATATTCATTCATTCGTTTAGTACCCTAACTTTCATTCCATCACATTTCAATATACACATAATAACTCTTTCAAGCATTTCATCAAACACCTAGTGTGCGTTACATTAATAAAGCATAGTGTACAAGCATTTAAAGCATGATTTGCTAATTCATCCTATATATGTCATCACGACTCAATCTAATTCTTACAATTTCTATAATCAATATCAATTTATCTAGTATTCGGGTACTACCAACTGAATTACATATGTTCATCATTCCTATAATCTTCATATTCATAACACAAATTTCACATAGTGGGTTTTCACAACATTCTTTCATGCAACCTAAAACCACACATGATTCTTGTTCTAGGAGACAAATCTAACTCAGATTTCTCATATTTGATACAAGAAATCGAGATTGGGTTGAACCCCTCATTCTACAAATCATGATATCAGGAAATTAAGCTTACCACTTCAAAGGTCAAGTTTAGATGAGTGCAAAATAGGGTTCATGCATTGGATTACCCTTGTAATTCCACTTCAATTTGTTGAATTTGATAGAACAAGAGTTTCACTTGGTTTTTCCCTTGTTTGATCGATCTCAAACACGCACAGGGGTGTGTGTTTGTGGGTTTACCCACTATAATCCCTAACTTATAAAATTTTACACTTTACCCCCTTCTAAGTTGATAAGCATTTAAATTTGAGCATTATTCCAACATTTAATTTATTCCTTATCATAACCCACCATTTTAGTAAATTTTCTGTTCATTTTTATTTATCTTAATAATAATCGGTTTTTGGGGTGTTACAAATCCACCCCCCTTAAAAGAGGTTTCGTCCCCGAAACCTGATTATATAACAACTTTAAATATTGACATACCGAAAAGAAAAGGATAATATTTCCTCATTTCATCTTCTGCTTCCCATGTGAGATCCGAACCTTTTCGGTGTTGCCATTGCACCAACACTTGCTTAACAGTTTTGTTGCGGAGATTCTTTACTTTGAAGTCTTTAATGGCTACGGGTCTTTCGACGTAATTTAATCCCTCGTCCAACTCAATATCATCGAGTGGTACTAGTGTTGTTTCGTCCGTAGGACTCTTCCTCAACTGCGACACGTGGAAGGTATTATGAATCCCGTCTAGAGCAGGCGGTAGTTCTAATCGATATGCGACTCTTCCAACTCGAGCCAAGACTTTGAACGGTCCAATATATCGAGGACCTAATTTTCCCCGCTTGCGAAAACGGATTATACCCTTCCATGGGGACACCTTCAACAGAGCAAAATCTCCGACTTGAAATTCAATAGGTCGCCTTTTCTTTTTCGCGTAAACTTTTTGCCGATCCTGGGCCGCTTTCAGTCGCGCTCTTACCAATTTTATCTTTTCATTTGTTACTGCTATTAGATCACTTGGCGCAAGCTCTCTTTGCCCCACTTCACCCCAACACACGGGAGTTCTACATTTTCTTCCGTACAGGAGTTCATATGGAGCCATTTTAATGCCACTATGGTAACTATTATTATAAGAGAATTCCACTAGGGGTAGATGGTCAGCCCAGCTTCCCCCAAAGTCTAATGCACACGCTCTCAGCATATCGATAAGGGTTTGAATGGTTCTTTCTGACTGGCCGTCAGTCTGAGGGTGGTAGGCGGTGCTTATGTGTAACCTCGTGCCCACACTCTCGTGAAACTTTCGCCAGTAACGTGAGGTAAATCTGGTGTCCCGGTCCGAAACGATTGACACAGGCACCCCGTGTCGAGATATGATTTCATTCATATATATTTCTGCCATTATCTCGGAGGAGTAAGCCTCTTTGATAGGTAGAAAATGAGCGCTTTTCGTAAGCCGATCTACGATTACCCATATTGTATCGTGCCCCTTTTTCGTTCTAGGAAGCTTAGTTACCAAATCCATTGTTAGTTCTTCCCACTTCCATACCGGGATCTCTAAAGGCTGCAACTCCCCGTATGGTTTTTGATGCTCTGCTTTCACTTGGGAACATGTTAAGCATTTCGCGACATACTTAACGATATCACGTTTCATGCCCGGCCACCAATAATTGGTCTTCAAATCCTGATACATCTTTGTAGCCCCGGGGTGAACCGAATATCGTGACTTATGAGCTTCTTCAAGTAACGCAGTCTTGACTTCGCAGAAGCGGGGTATCCAAATTCGGCCAAATCTCGTTTTGAGCCCGGTCGAATTTTCTTCTAGCTTATCGGTTACTCCTTTCAATCTTTCTTTCTTTACATCTTCAGCTGCGAGTGATTTTATTTGGGAATCACGTATCGTCTCGAGTAATCGCGGCGTAACTATCATCTTCATGGATTTTACTCGAATGGGAGGCGGATATTCCTTTCGGCTTAACGCGTCGGCTACTACATTCGCTTTTCCCGGGTGATAAAGGATATCACAATCGTAATCTTTGATAAGTTCTAACCACCTCCGTTGCCTCATATTCAAGTCTTTCTGCTCAAAGAAATATTTAAGGCTTTTGTGATCCGAATAAATTGTGCACTTCACGCCATATAGATAATGCCTCCAAATTTTTAAGGCAAATACTATCGCTGCCAATTCCAAATCGTGTGTTGGGTAGTTTACCTCATGCAATTTCAATTGTCGTGAAGCATAAGCGATAACCCTTCCCCTTTGCATCAATACGCAACCTAAACCCTGATGTGACGCGTCTGAATAGACCACCAGGTCTTCAGTCCCATCCGGTAATGTCAAGACCGGTGGACATGATAACTTCTCTTTTAGTACTCGAAAGGCTTCCTCCTGTTCTTTACCCCACACAAACTTCTCTTTCTTCCTCGTCAGCTTTGTTAGGGGCAAGGCTATCTTCGAAAAATCCTGTATGAACCTTCTGTAATATCCCGCAAGGCCTAGAAAACTTCTTATTTCAGTCGGGTTCTTTGGAGGAACCCACTTCATTACAGCATCGATCTTTGATGGATCTACTAAGACTCCCTCCGAATTGATCACATGACCCAGAAATTGCACCTCTCTGAGCCAATAGGCGCATTTCGAAAATTTTGCGTAAAGTTTCTCTTTACGGAGAACTTCCAGCACTTCACGCAAATGTCTTGCATGTTCAGCCTTGCTTTTCGAGTAGACTAGAATATCATCTATGAACACGATCACGGATTTATCTAACATGGGACGACATACCCGGTTCATAAGATCCATAAACGCAGCCGGCGCATTCGTCAATCCGAAAGACATGACTAAAAATTCATAATGCCCATAACGGGTTCTGAACGCGGTTTTCGGAATATCTTCTTCCCGTACTCTAACTTGATGGTAACCCGAACGCAAATCTATCTTGGAGAACCAACTCGCCCCTTGCAATTGATCAAAAAGATCATCAATTCTTGGCAAAGGGTAGCGGTTCTTGATAGTTAGCTTGTTTAATTCTCTGTAGTCGATGCACATGCGCATCAACCCGTCTTTCTTTTTAACAAATAAAACGGGCGCTCCCCAAGGTGACACACTTGGACGTATAAAGCCCTTGTCTAGCAAGTCTTGTAATTGTGTCATTAGCTCCCGCATTTCGGTGGGAGCCAATCTATAAGGAGCCTTCGCAACCGGATTCAGTTCGATGCGAAACTCTATTTCTCTTTCGGGGGGAAGTCCCGGCAATTCATCCGGAAATACATCTGGAAATTCATTTACGATTTCTACATCTTCAAGCTTCGGAAAATCTCGTTGAGCATCTACCACGTAAGCTAGGTATACCTTACCCCCGTTAAGTGTATACTTAGCGGCTTGAATGAGGGTACAAAGTTTCGCTTCCATCCTTCTCTCTCCTTGTATAGTTATTCGTTTTCCACTTGGGGACTGAACATGTACCGTTTTGGTTTCACAATTAATTCCCGCTTGGTGTCGGGCCATCCAATCCATACCCACTATCATTTTGAATTCCCCCAGAACCATAGGTATGAGGTCGATATCAAATTCTTCATCTTCTATGGTAAATTTGCAATTTTTACAAATCTCGTGTAGCATATAAATCTTACTATCAGCTATCTCTACTTCTAACGGCATCGGCATTCGTTCGATCTTAAATGAAGGATGTTGTATGATTTCATTTGAAATAAATGACATAGTGGCCCCGGTATCAAACAAAACATAAACCGGTATGGAGTTGAGTAGAAAGATACCTGAAACCACATTCGGATGAGACTTAGCTTCTTCGGAGGTGATTTGAAACATCCTCCCTTTTGCTTTAGAGCTTTCTTCGTTCTTTCCCTCCTTCTTTGATCCTTGTTGGAGTTTTGGACACTCTGTCTTCACATGCCCTTTTCCAAAACAGTTGAAGCAAGTCTTCGAGTTATCTGGACATTGAAAAGACGAGTGTCCTTCCTTACCACACTTGTAGCACCCCTTCTTGCCTAACAAACACTCCCCGGTATGAAGCTTTCCACAAGTCTTACAAGAAGGGATACCACTTTTCGACTTATCTTTCCTTCCTTGATCTTGATACCTCCCCTTTTTGGATGGACTCGAACTTGCACCTTTCTCGTTTGATCTCTTTTCCCCACGTTCTTCTTGTCTCTTAATTTCGATTTCTCTATCCCGTGCCAGATTGATGAGCTCATCTAGAGTCTCACATTTCGAGGGAGTAATGAACTCCCTAAATTCCGCCTTTAAAACCCCATAAAAGCGATTGATCTTCATTCTCTCAGTCTTCACAAAATCCCCACAGAACTTCATCTTATCCAAGAAAGTATTTGATATTTCATTTATCGACTCGTTTTTCTGTCGGAGGCGCAAGAAATCCTCCTGGATCTTGTCAATAGCTGACTGTGGGCAATGATATCTCATGAAGGGCTCCTTAAACTCTTGCCAAGACATCACTTGGAGTCGATCCTCCTCTATTTCTTTACTGTGTGCATCCCACCAATCTTTCGCCTGAAAAGTGAGTTGGCCAGTAGCGAACATCACCTTATCTTCATTATCACAACGACTTCGAATAAATACCGCTTCTATGTTTGAAATCCATCTTTGGCATGCAATCGGGTCAATTTTACCATCATACGTTGCGGGATTGCACGCCATAAAGTCTTTATATGTGCACATTCGCTCTTTGCTTTTGCTTCTAGTTCCCTCTATTAGTTCTTTCAGTTCTTCAATCTTGCTAGTCATCATGGCATCCACAACTCCCAACACCCGACTTTCTACTTCCTGAGCTAATCGTGGAAGATTAGCTTGCATAACCCCTTCTGCTACTTCAGTGACTTTATTGTACATTGCTTCTTGACGAGCAGTATCATCGTCATCATTAATGTTTCTTGCATCAGCCATCTACACAATATCATGCTTCTCGTTTAATATAATTTACAAACTTTCCGTATATCGTTACTCATTAATCATCATTCACTTAATCCATTTCATGTCATTTGCTTCATTTCTTTTGATTCTTACGAACCCAGTCTTGTTGTGATCGCTAATTGTGATTACATACACTTATTAACCCTTTTATGGCCTTCATATAATCTTAAGGTAAGTGTTCGGACAACCCGGAAGCACAAATTGTGAAAACAAAAATTTTTCAGCAAGTTGTTCTTTACGTAAGCCGTCGGCGACGGCAAGTATGCCCGTCGGCGACGGGCTTTCAATGAGGGCCGTCGGACGGTTTAACCCGTCAACAGTTAGTTAGGGCGTCGGAGGAAGGGATGCCGTCGGCGACGGGGTGTTAACCCGTCGGCGACGGGCTTCCGTTTTGCAGAAACGCTGCAGCTAATTTTTGGCTGTTCCGATTACTTTCCGAGTCCGTTTTCCACTCCCCGGTTCCCGTGATTTCTAGTTTAACCCAGCTTAACACTCCATAACATAACAAATCTTATTTCTTAAACTGTAGCGTACATACATGTTCATATTAAACGAATGTTTAAAATTTTACCTCTTTGGCGATCTAGGAGCGAGCACTCTTTCGAACGAGCCATCGGGTTGAGTTCAAGCGTCGCGTTTAACGCTCGAATCCCTCAATCCTTGGCTCTGATACCAACTTGTTACAACCGCTTATTCATATGAATAAAAACAACAACCTTATTAATTCCAAGACCTTGTAAATGACATTGTTTATAAACTTTTTAACAAAATTTGGGCATGACCCGTCCGTGGAACGAGCATACCTCCTGTTTTTACACATAATAAACATCATTCGTCTACGACCCTAATAACATTAAACTACCCAAAACATAGACAACAAGTTTTGAAGTGTAAGACATCTAACAAGATGAAACAAAATGACAAGACATAGACCCAAAAAGTATGCATATAAACTAGCGGAAGCGTTCGGTGTAACAAGGCATAGACATGTGCTCGCTCCAAGCTCCGGATCGCCTATAGTGAGGTTTTACCTACATTCAACAAGGCTTTTTAAAAGTTAGTCATCATACTAGTTATATATATAACCCTCTCGTTTTAATTCAATCCATTATGAACATCATCTTTCTTGCGCATTAGACTACCCAAATACTTGGGTTGTGCATAAACACTCTCAATGAGAGTTAAGCATACATAAGACTACCCCAATTACTTGGGTTTGGCATAAACACTCTCAATGAGAGTTAAGCATACATATCCAACCCGTTTAACCGAGTTGATTGCTTTCAACATAAAATTCTTCATCCTATCCGTATAACGGATTAAGCTTCTAGCACTTAATATAGCATACGATACCACCCGTTCAAAACGGATGGAAGCTTATTCATGATCGACTTGTTCACTAGAACCGGTCGACTTGCATAACTTATCATAATTCTCATACTAGCCAAACCCGCAAAGGATTTGCTAATTAGTTACTAATCACCGTAACATTTTAACAATATCTAATTATGATGTTATAACAAGATTATAAATAAGATATTTGTATGCAACGAAACATACCTCGGTCTTGTAATCCTTCCGATTTCTTAGAATTCGAGCCTTCTTCCTTCACACCTAGATCAACATATTCATTCATTCGTTTAGTACCCTAACTTTCATTCCATCACATTTCAATATACACATAATAACTCTTTCAAGCATTTCATCAAACACCTAGTGTGCGTTACATTAATAAAGCATAGTGTACAAGCATTTAAAGCATGATTTGCTAATTCATCCTATATATGTCATCACGACTCAATCTAATTCTTACAATTTCTATAATCAATATCAATTTATCTAGTATTCGGGTACTACCAACTGAATTACATATGTTCATCATTCCTATAATCTTCATATTCATAACACAAATTTCACATAGTGGGTTTTCACAACATTCTTTCATGCAACCTAAAACCACACATGATTCTTGTTCTAGGAGACAAATCTAACTCAGATTTCTCATATTTGATACAAGAAATCGAGATTGGGTTGAACCCCTCATTCTACAAATCATGATATCAGGAAATTAAGCTTACCACTTCAAAGGTCAAGTTTAGATGAGTGCAAAATAGGGTTCATGCATTGGATTACCCTTGTAATTCCACTTCAATTTGTTGAATTTGATAGAACAAGAGTTTCACTTGGTTTTTCCCTTGTTTGATCGATCTCAAACACGCACAGGGGTGTGTGTTTGTGGGTTTACCCACTATAATCCCTAACTTATAAAATTTTACACTTTACCCCCTTCTAAGTTGATAAGCATTTAAATTTGAGCATTATTCCAACATTTAATTTATTCCTTATCATAACCCACCATTTTAGTAAATTTTCTGTTCATTTTTATTTATCTTAATAATAATCGGTTTTTGGGGTGTTACAAATCTACCCCCCTTAAAAGAGGTTTCGTCCCCGAAACCTGATTATATAACAACTTTAAATATTGACATACCGAAAAGAAAAGGATAATATTTCCTCATTTCATCTTCTGCTTCCCATGTGAGATCCGAACCTTTTCGGTGTTGCCATTGCACCAACACTTGCTTAACAGTTTTGTTGCGGAGATTCTTTACTTTGAAGTCTTTAATGGCTACGGGTCTTTCGACGTAATTTAATCCCTCGTCCAACTCAATATCATCGAGTGGTACTAGTGTTGTTTCGTCCGTAGGACTCTTCCTCAACTGCGACACGTGGAAGGTATTATGAATCCCGTCTAGAGCAGGCGATAGTTCTAATCGATATGCGACTCTTCCAACTCGAGCCAAGACTTTGAACGGTCCAATATATCGAGGACCTAATTTTCCCCGCTTGCGAAAACGGATTATACCCTTCCATGGGGACACCTTCAACAGAGCAAAATCTCCGACTTGAAATTCAATAGGTCGCCTTTTCTTTTTCGCGTAAACTTTTTGCCGATCCTGGGCCGCTTTCAGTCGCGCTCTTACCAATTTTATCTTTTCATTTGTTACTGCTATTAGATCACTTGGCGCAAGCTCTCTTTGCCCCACTTCACCCCAACACACGGGAGTTCTACATTTTCTTCCGTACAGGAGTTCATATGGAGCCATTTTAATGCCACTATGGTAACTATTATTATAAGAGAATTCCACTAGGGGTAGATGGTCAGCCCAGCTTCCCCCAAAGTCTAATGCACACGCTCTCAGCATATCGATAAGGGTTTGAATGGTTCTTTCTGACTGGCCGTCAGTCTGAGGGTGGTAGGCGGTGCTTATGTGTAACCTCGTGCCCACACTCTCGTGAAACTTTCGCCAGTAACGTGAGGTAAATCTGGTGTCCCGGTCCGAAACGATTGACACAGGCACCCCGTGTCGAGATATGATTTCATTCATATATATTTCTGCCATTATCTCGGAGGAGTAAGCCTCTTTGATAGGTAGAAAATGAGCGCTTTTCGTAAGCCGATCTACGATTACCCATATTGTATCGTGCCCCTTTTTCGTTCTAGGAAGCTTAGTTACCAAATCCATTGTTAGTTCTTCCCACTTCCATACCGGGATCTCTAAAGGCTGCAACTCCCCGTATGGTTTTTGATGCTCTGCTTTCACTTGGGAACATGTTAAGCATTTCGCGACATACTTAACGATATCACGTTTCATGCCCGGCCACCAATAATTGGTCTTCAAATCCTGATACATCTTTGTAGCCCCGGGGTGAACCGAATATCGTGACTTATGAGCTTCTTCAAGTAACGCAGTCTTGACTTCGCAGAAGCGGGGTATCCAAATTCGGCCAAATCTCGTTTTGAGCCCGGTCGAATTTTCTTCTAGCTTATCGGTTACTCCTTTCAATCTTTCTTTCTTTACATCTTCAGCTGCGAGTGATTTTATTTGGGAATCACGTATCGTCTCGAGTAATCGCGGCGTAACTATCATCTTCATGGATTTTACTCGAATGGGAGGCGGATATTCCTTTCGGCTTAACGCGTCGGCTACTACATTCGCTTTTCCCGGGTGATCAAGGATATCACAATCGTAATCTTTGATAAGTTCTAACCACCTCCGTTGCCTCATATTCAAGTCTTTCTGCTCAAAGAAGTATTTAAGGCTTTTGTGATCCGAATAAATTGTGCACTTCACGCCATATAGATAATGCCTCCAAATTTTTAAGGCAAATACTATCGCTGCCAATTCCAAATCGTGTGTTGGGTAGTTTACCTCATGCAATTTCAATTGTCGTGAAGCATAAGCGATAACCCTTCCCCTTTGCATCAATACGCAACCTAAACCCTGATGTGACGCGTCTGAATAGACCACCAGGTCTTCAGTCCCATCCGGTAATGTCAAGACCGGTGGACATGATAACTTCTCTTTTAGTACTCGAAAGGCTTCCTCCTGTTCTTTACCCCACACAAACTTCTCTTTCTTCCTCGTCAGCTTTGTTAGGGGCAAGGCTATCTTCGAAAAATCCTGTATGAACCTTCTGTAATATCCCGCAAGGCCTAGAAAACTTCTTATTTCAGTCGAGTTCTTTGGAGGAACCCACTTCATTACAGCATCGATCTTTGATGGATCTACTAAGACTCCCTCCGAATTGATCACATGACCCAGAAATTGCACCTCTCTGAGCCAAAAGGCGCATTTCGAAAATTTTGCGTAAAGTTTCTCTTTACGGAGAACTTCCAGCACTTCACGCAAATGTCTTGCATGTTCGGCCTTGCTTTTCGAGTAGACTAGAATATCATCTATGAACACGATCACGGATTTATCTAACATGGGACGACATACCCGGTTCATAAGATCCATAAACGCAGCCGGCGCATTCGTCAATCCGAAAGACATGACTAAAAATTCATAATGCCCATAACGGGTTCTGAACGCGGTTTTCGGAATATCTTCTTCCCGTACTCTAACTTGATGGTAACCCGAACGCAAATCTATCTTGGAGAACCAACTCGCCCCTTGCAATTTATCAAAAAGATCATCAATTCTTGGCAAAGGGTAGCGGTTCTTGATAGTTAGCTTGTTTAATTCTCTGTAGTCGATGCACATGCGCATCAACCCGTCTTTCTTTTTAACAAATAAAACGGGCGCTCCCCAAGGTGACACACTTGGACGTATAAAGCCCTTGTCTAGCAAGTCTTGTAATTGTGTCATTAGCTCCCGCATTTCGGTGGGAGCCAATCTATAAGGAGCCTTCGCAACCGGCTTCGCAACCGGATTCAGTTCGATGCGAAACTCTATTTCTCTTTCGGGGGGAAGTCCCGGCAATTCATCCGGAAATACATCTGGAAATTCATTTACGATTTCTACATCTTCAAGCTTCGGAAAATCTCGTTGAGCATCTACCACGTAAGCTAGGTATACCTTACCCCCGTTAAGTGTATACTTAGCGGCTTGAATGAGGGTACAAAGTTTCGCTTCCATCCTTCTCTCTCCTTGTATAGTTATTCGTTTTCCACTTGGGGACTGAACATGTACCGTTTTGGTTTCACAATTAATTCCCGCTTGGTGTCGGGCCATCCAATCCATACCCACTATCATTTTGAATTCCCCCAGAACCATAGGTATGAGGTCGATATCAAATTCTTCATCTTCTATGGTAAATTTGCAATTTTTACAAATCTCGTGTAGCATATAAATCTTACTATCAGCTATCTCTACTTCTAACGGCATCGGCATTCGTTCGATCTTAAATGAAGGATGTTGTATGATTTCATTTGAAATAAATGACATAGTGGCCCCGGTATCAAACAAAACATAAACCGGTATGGAGTTGAGTAGAAAGATACCTGAAACCACATTCGGATGAGACTTAGCTTCTTCGGAGGTGATTTGAAACATCCTCCCTTTTGCTTTAGAGCTTTCTTCGTTCTTTCCCTCCTTCTTTGATCCTTGTTGGAGTTTTGGACACTCTGTCTTCACATGCCCTTTTCCAAAACAGTTGAAGCAAGTCTTCGAGTTATCTGGACGTTGAAAAGACGAGTGTCCTTCCTTACCACACTTGTAGCACCCCTTCTTGCCTAACAAACACTCCCCGGTATGAAGCTTTCCACAAGTCTTACAAGAAGGGATACCACTTTTCGACTTATCTTTCCTTCCTTGATCTTGATACCTCCCCTTTTTGGATGGACTCGAACTTGCACCTTTCTCGTTTGATCTCTTTTCCCCACGTTCTTCTTGTCTCTTAATTTCGATTTCTCTATCCCGTGCCAGATTGATGAGCTCATCTAGAGTCTCACATTTCGAGGGAGTAATGAACTCCCTAAATTCCGCCTTTAAAACCCCATAAAAGCGATTGATCTTCATTCTCTCAGTCTTCACAAAATCCCCACAGAACTTCATCTTATCCAAGAAAGTATTTGATATTTCATTTATCGACTCGTTTTTCTGTCGGAGGCGCAAGAAATCCTCCTGGATCTTGTCAATAGCTGACTGTGGGCAATGATATCTCATGAAGGGCTCCTTAAACTCTTGCCAAGACATCACTTGGAGTCGATCCTCCTCTATTTCTTTACTGTGTGCATCCCACCAATCTTTCGCCTGAAAAGTGAGTTGGCCAGTAGCGAACATCACCTTATCTTCATTATCACAACGACTTCGAATAAATACCGCTTCTATGTTTGAAATCCATCTTTGGCATGCAATCGGGTCAATTTTACCATCATACGTTGCGGGATTGCACGCCATAAAGTCTTTATATGTGCACATTCGCTCTTTGCTTTTGCTTCTAGTTCCCTCTATTAGTTCTTTCAGTTCTTCAATCTTGCTAGTCATCATGGCATCCACAACTCCCAACACCCGACTTTCTACTTCCTGAGCTAATCGTGGAAGATTAGCTTGCATAACCCCTTCTGCTACTTCAGTGACTTTATTGTACATTGCTTCTTGACGAGCAGTATCATCGTCATCATTAATGTTTCTTGCATCAGCCATCTACACAATATCATGCTTCTCGTTTAATATAATTTACAAACTTTCCGTATATCGTTACTCATTAATCATCATTCACTTAATCCATTTCATGTCATTTGCTTCATTTCTTTTGATTCTTACGAACCCAGTCTTGTTGTGATCGCTAATTGTGATTACATACACTTATTAACCCTTTTATGGCCTTCATATAATCTTAAGGTAAGTGTTCGGACAACCCGGAAGCACAAATTGTGAAAACAAAAATTTTTCAGCAAGTTGTTCTTTACGTAAGCCGTCGCCGACGGCAAGTATGCCCGTCGGCGACGGGCTTTCAATGAGGGCCGTCGGACGGTTTAACCCGTCGACAGTTAGTTAGGGCGTCGGAGGAAGGGATGCCGTCGGCGACGGGGTGTTAACCCGTCGGCGACGGGCTTCCGTTTTGCAGAAACGCTGCAGCTAATTTTTGGCTGTTCCGATTACTTTCCGAGTCCGTTTTCCACTCCCTGGTTCCCGGGATTTCTAGTTTAACCCAGCTTAACACTCCATAACATAACAAATCTTATTTCTTAAACTGTAGCGTACATACATGTTCATATTAAACGAATGTTTAAAATTGTTGGTGCAGTCATCTGTCGTCTTCGTCTTATGTCGAGTCTCGAGTTCAGTGCGAATCTAATCAAGTTTGAGCGTTTCGCTTGAAAGAATTAGGTTTCGCTTGAAGCATGTTCAAGCGAAATCATGAGTATGAGATTTCGCTTGAAGCATGTCCAAGCGAAATCTAAACACTATATATAGGCTTGTCATACTTGTCATTTGTAACGAAGTTCAGAAGTGATACCGAGGTGCTGCCGGTTTTCCTTTCGATTGTAAACTGTGTCATATCAATATACAAAAGGTTTAAAGTGTGAAACAAGCTGTTTACAGATCCGTTTCTTAGTTTCCGCCTCTGAAACGGACTAGAACTCTTCCAAACGACTCGTTTAGGTCGGAATCCGATCCTACAATTGGTATCAGAGCCAGTGAAGAAGAGTTCTTGTTAATTCAGCCGTAAAATCTGTTTCTACACCTTTCTTTTTGAAAATTTTAAACTTTTTACGGTCAAATTCGGTTCAAACTTTCACAATACATGCGAAAACATGTTTTAACAAATCCTTGAGATTTTCAGATCTAAAATCAGATTAAAACTGGATTAATTGGACCAAAATCAGATCGAATTGGCTGACATCAGCAGGTTTCGCTTCAGAATACTTGTTGATTTCGCTTCAAGTTGATGATAATCTGTTGATTTTGCTTCAAGTTGATGTATTTTTGTTGATTTCGCTTGAGAACATTATCTGATTTCGCTTGAAAGGTTGAATTACATGGATTTCGCTTCAGATTTGTGTTAGATTTCGCTTGAGAATTCAAATGTCACTAGATTTCGCTTGAATATTGTGTGATAATTGAAGATTTCGCTTGAGAGATTGACCAGATTACACTTGAATTTGTTTGATTTCGCTTCAGAGAGTTTTTCTGTTTGAGTTTACCTCATCATTCATCTGCTTATGTGAGAGTTTGAGATCCAATTAGATAATTGTTGCAAGAATTGTTGTCAGTTACCGAGGTACTTGTCGATTTTTACAAGAGATTCAAGTTGATAAAAAAAATGGATTCCGAGTTCTACAACGCGTTTGCTTCACCCTCGACTACTCCAGCTTCAATTGCTCAAAACATGAAAGCAGAAAACGAAACAGGAACAATGCAAAAACCCCCAAAGCTTATGGGAATTGAGGAGTATCATGGATGGAAGAATCGCTTTGAGAATTGGGTTCAGGCAAACCATCTGAGAGCTTGGGAAAGCATTGAAACAGCATACATCAGACCACAAACTGCTATGAATGTTGATAAAATTATCTCGGAGTTTTCAGATCAAGAGAGAGAAAGTTATAAAGGAGAGAAAATGATGATAAGTCTGTTGCAGCAAGCTATAACAGAGGATATATTTGTTTTGCTTCAGCATGATGGAAATGCGTTTTCGATCTGGAAAGCTCTTGAGAAGAAGTTTGAAGGAAGTACAGAGATGCTCCAGAGTAAAGCAGCATTACTGAAGAAGGAGTTTGAATTGTTTACAAGCATGCCTGGCGAGACTACAAAGACTCTCATTGAGAGATACTGCCATCTTGTACGCACCATGTCCCAGTTGAAGATCACTAAAACTCCAGCAGAATGGGTGGAAAAGCTTGCTGACGCTTTACCACAAAAGGAATGGGGTACATATCTCATGATTCTGAAGAATTCTGGACAGTTTAGCAGATTGTCAATTGGTCAGTTTATTGAAAAACTGGAAGCACAAGATCTTGAACAACAGAAGATTGCAAGAATGAATAGTTCAAGCAATCAACAAGACGTCAAATTGTATTACAAAGGAAATATTCAAACTGCTGAAGCAAGTCCAAAGATCCAAACTGCATTTAGTGCTGGAAATCAATCTACTCCTAGTAGTCAAGGATCAGTCAACACAAGTGGGTTCTCAACGGTGAATCCTCCAAATGTTCAAAGTGTATCTGCTGGAAATGGTCATTTGATTCAGTGCAATGTAGCTCTACATCTTCAAAATGGTCAAAATTATTCCGAAGAGATTGTAAAGAATCATATGGGATTATTGGTCACTGCATTAGAGTCGTATGAAGGGTTAATTGCCGGAAGAATTGGCAATCCGATGCTTACAAAGGAAGATTATGACCAAATTGATGCAGAAGAGCTAGAACTGATGGATATTAAATGGGCTTTAGCTAGCGTTTTGAGGAGAGCAGAAAAATTTAGATTGGTTACAGGAAGAACTGATTTCTTGGATGCAAATCTTTCTAATCTTGGATTTGATAAATCTAAAGTTGTTTGTTTTCGTTGCAGGGAGAAAGGCCATTTTAAAAGAGAGTGCAAGAATCAGGAGCCGAGAGGAGCAAAGGAGTCTGTTGGAAAAGATGATTATTATCGGAAGACCATTTATCAGCAAATCACTCATCAACCACATCAACAAAAAGAGCCTCAAACGGCACATGGAAAAATGATCGAGGATGCAAACAAGAAAGCTTACTATGGCATCATGGATCAAGATGACGAGAAATTGGCTGAAGGATTTAGCTGGGACAAGTATATTCCAGCTGATTCAAATGTTGGAGCATTTATTGCTCATATTATTCGAAAGCCGGAAATGCTGAAGGAATGGATGGAAGTGTTATCTGATGATGAGAAAAGTGAAGATGAAGGATCTGTTTCATCTGAAAACAGTTCGTCAGAGACAAGTGATAGTGATGAAGAGCTTGAACAGATAAATGTTGGAAAAACTCATTTATCTTCTGATGATTTTGAATTTTATTTTGCAGAAAAATTGAAGAAACTGAAAGAGGAGAAAGCTGCAAAAGTAATGAAGGAAGTCAAAGTTGTTGAGAAGATTGTTGAAGTGGAAAAAGTGGTTGAAGTTGAAAAGATTGTGGAGATTGAAAAAATTGTTGAAGTCACAAAACCATGTCTCACATGTTTGGAATCTTGCAAACAATGTGAAGAAAAAGACGAGAGGTTTAGTGATTCAGAGAAGATGAAAGAAAATTTGGTGTTTGATTTAAAGAATGTGAAAGAATCATACGATGTTTTGAACAGAACTGTGAATAGTTTGCAGAAAACTAATTCAGAAAGAGAAGCTGCTTTGAAGATGTTGAATGCAACAATGATATCGAAGCAAAAAGAGATAAATTTTTACATCGAAGAATGTGCTAAATGGAAGCAAGAGTTAGATGGTGAAAAAGTAGAAAATGAAAGAATTAGACGATTGCTGAAAAGTTATACAAGTTGTGATTACATAATTGATAGAATTTACCCTACTGTTGCAGGTTTCGAGGCGTTTAAAGATGAAGATAAAGACAAGAAATCAAAAAAGAAAACGGATACTGGTAAGAAACAGGACGTCTGTTATAACAAGTGTCCGCCTCCAATTTGGGAAGGGTATTCGCCTAGAAAACCGAATGAGGAACAAGTCCAAAAGGCAGTCAATCTAAAGTTAGAGTCCGAGTTAATCGATGTGTTACCAGACAATATTGATGTCACGTTCACAGCGTCCGACACAGATCATGAGTCCGAACTGATAAAACGAGTGGTCGATCAGGTGTTGGATAAGGATGAGGAGTCAGAGTTAAAGTCTGAGTCCGAAAATTTGTGTCAGTCAGTCGGGAGTTCGAGTTCGTCCGAAAAGAATTCAAAGTCGTCGGGAAAACGGGTTTATAGTAAAGAATTTTTGTTGTCAAAATCTAATTTGAATGACGAAACATTTGAAGTTGCATATACTTTGAATGATTCTGACAAATTATATTTTGATAAAGAATTCCCAATTAGAAGTGTTCGGTTTGACATGATTACAAAGGTTTTAAAATGACAGAAATTAACATTTCTGAAATTAAAGATTTATATTTTATTGGAAAACCTAAAAAATACACTTCAAGAGTTCAACAACGGTTAAACAAGAAAAAAGGTTACAATTCTGGTTCTGGTTTTCAAAAGAAACCAAACCACAATCGTAGCTACAAAAAGAAAGGACTTGGTTTTATTTTACCTGAAAATTATAAAAATGAGAAAATTTCTAAAACAAATACAAAATATGTTGCAGGAACTAGCCATGAAGAAGAATCAAAAAGCTCATTCTGGAAGCAATCAAACACAGAATTTCTTGCAAAGAAGGTGAAGAATGAAGCTTATCAAAGAAAGGAGACAAGAACCTGTTACAGATGCAATGAAGTTGGTCATATTGCATGGAACTGTCCCCAAGCAACAAAAACAAAACAGGGAGTCTCACAAAAACTGAAAGAAGTTATTGTTGACAAAGCTGAACCACCAACTGAAAGATTCAAAGTATTCAAAAATTCAACATATGAAGTTGGAGAGTGTTCAAAAAGATTTTACAAGAAAAGGGGAAATCTTGACAACCAAGCTTGGGTTGTTAAGAAATCAGAGGTAAAATCTGGCGATGAATCTGATTCCACAAAGTCAGAGGAGCCACAGGTTGAGCTAAAAAGTGAAAACTCAGTTCCTCCAATGGATGATGAGAACTTTCCATCATTGAGGACTGAATATTTTAAATCAAAAGTTGGGAAAGTTGCGATCTCAAATCAATTCTATTCTGAACAGAAAGAATTTGATGTTGAGAAAGCGTTTAATGGAAACGTAAAGAAAATGATTGGTAAAATGATTGATGGGAAGGTTAAAGGGGTAAAGGAGTTTTATGCTACAAAAAAGGCAACTTATAGCCCAACCCCTAGTGAAGTTGAGAAGTTTACACCCAAGGCTGGTCAGGCTTGGGTGGATATTTTCTTTCATTGAAAAATCTGACTTGCCGGAGATCCCAAGTTTGTAATCGTGGATCAGGAATCGGCATCATTCATGTTTTATGAGTTTATATGAAAAGTTCTTAAAATTGTTAGCATTTTACAGGTTAAGTATGACTTGCCGGAGCTTCCAGGTTGGTAAGAGTGGAGCAGGAATCGGCATCATTCATTATATCAGATTTTGATTGTGTTTATTTACAAGTGGTTGAAAGAGGTTTTCAACGTCAAGTGGTAAATCAAGGACATTAAATTGTACTTGATTTTCTACAAATGATTGAGGAACGATATGATGAACCTCTAACTTTACAAGTGGTAAAATCAATAAAACTTATTTTCCGGAAAAATCATTTTGGTTAAAACAAACTTAAGTGTTTTGAAATCATAATGAGAAAATAGTTTTGTGTAAGGGGGAGTTCTGATTGTTTATGCCAGGTGGATGGTGAATTGAGGTGATTTGATATCGGTTGTCAAGTTTTTGTACAGTTTATTTTCAAATTTCCTTTCATGTGTTTGTATTTTAGGGGGAGTAGAAAATTTCAGAAAATCCAAAAACATTTGAAAATTTGAAAAAGACAAAAACATGATAAAATTCAAAATGAGTTTTGTTGTATAAAAGAGGAAATGATAGTACATCAGTGGACTGTCACAGCATGCTAAAGAAATGTAAAGTAAAAATGTGATAAACAATCTCACTGTGGATATGTCAGTAGGTTTTTGCACATTTAGTAAATTGTGACGAGATATAAACATAAAATTTACTTGCGTCTACGTGGGGAACACCTCCAGGATATATAGGTAACCCCTGAAATCTTGTTTGAAGGGTCCCGTATTCTGAGATACTAGGTCTTTATACTCAGTGATATCTGGGGTATTATCCCGGGACTTCTGATTTTGCGGAAGCAATGGCCTAGTCCTCGGAGAATACTTTCTGCTTGCTTGAAATATAGCACCACCCTCAGCTAAAAAATGATGAAACATTGAAAAATGCTAATCATGGCTGTTGTAATACAAAAGATCCTCTAAAGGGGACACACCTAAAAGTCAACTAGGCTCTCTGCTGAACGGAAGTTCTGACCTGAGCTATCACGGTTGCATAATTTATTCCCCTTACAGATATCATCTGTGGTATACTCACCTGTAAGACTGAATATTGGGGTCTGGATACGGGAGTATATACTGAGGTGGGACACATGTAGATGTTTAAGTCCTAAAACACTAATTCGTATCTCGAAGCAGTTGAACTTTGTGTGAAAATTTAAGTGGACAAATATACTGACAATCTAGGTGAATTGTTTAGAACTTAATATGAAATGAAGCTTAACGGTGTTGATGATTGGTCTCAAAAACTGATATGATCCTCTTGCACAAACTCACAAAAATATAGTTTGTAAATAGTTCATTTCTGCATTTTATTTCTGTTATTTCAAAATCCAAAAAGATTTTCGGTGTGTTTTAGCATAAATTTTGAAAAATCCAAAAAGATTTTAGACAACTGATGTTGAAGAGCTGAATTTCAAAATTCCGAGTGCTAATCATGACGAATAGGTTTGGGTGATTTTGATTGAAAAGTTTTTCAGAGATGAAAATTCTTTAAATGATCATTGTTAATATTTGATTGTATATTGATTGGAGAAGGCTTAGTGTTGGTGTTTGATATTTGACAAATTGTTAAATATTTTATTCTTGTGAATCTTATTTTTGGGTAGAGGATGTGCAGGATAGCAGATAGAGTGTCAGGTTCCGATACCTGAGGATTCTGAAATTCTGTAAAAGCCAGACTACGATCCTAGCATGTTTTGAGGGGGAGTCTGTTAAAGAGAGAGAGTTGGAGATAGAATAGAGCCAGGAAGAGATCCTGAAGAAAGCTCAAAGACTGATAAAGACTGAAGATTGAGAAGACTCGACACTTAAGACTCGTCAACATCTGAGGGGGAGTCTGTTGGTGCAGTCATCTGTCGTCTTCGTCTTATGTCGAGTCTCGAGTTCAGTGCGAATCTAATCAAGTTTGAGAGTTTCACTTGAAAGAATTAGGTTTCGCTTGAAGCATGTTCAAGCGAAATCATGAGTATGAGATTTCGCTTGAAGCATGTCCAAGCGAAATCTAAACACTATATATAGGCTTGTCATACTTGTCATTTGTAACGAAGTTCAGAAGTGATACCGAGGTGCTGCCGGTTTTCCTTTCGATTGTAAACTGTGTCATATCAATATACAAAAGGTTTAAAGTGTGAAACAAGCTGTTTACAGATCCGTTTCTTAGTTTCCGCCTCTGAAACGGACTAGAACTCTTCCAAACGACTCGTTTAGGTCGGAATCCGATCCTACAAAAATTTTACCTCTTTGGCGATCTAGGAGCGAGCACTCTTTCGAACGAGCCATCGGGTTGAGTTCAAGCGTCGCGTTTAACGCTCGAATCCCTCAATCCTTGGCTCTGATACCAACTTGTTACGACCGCTTATTCATATGAATAAAAACAACAACCTTATTAATTCCAAGACCTTGTAAATGACATTGTTTATAAACTTTTTAACAAAATTTGGGCATGACCCGTCCGTGGAACGAGCATACCTCCTGTTTTTACACATAATAAACATCATTCGTCTACGACCCTAATAACATTAAACTACCCAAAACATAGACAACAAGTTTTGAAGTGTAAGACATCTAACAAGATGAAACAAAATGACAAGACATAGACCCAAAAAGTATGCATATAAACTAGCGGAAGCGTTCGGTATAACAAGGCATAGACATGTGCTCGCTCCAAGCTCCGGATCGCCTATAGTGAGGTTTTACCTACATTCAACAAGGCTTTTTAAAAGTTAGTCATCATACTAGTTATATATATAACCCTCTTGTTTTAATTCAATCCATTATGAACATCATCTTTCTTGCGCATTAGACTACCCAAATACTTGGGTTGTGCATAAACACTCTCAATGAGAGTTAAGCATACATAAGACTACCCCAATTACTTGGGTTTGGCATAAACACTCTCAATGAGAGTTAAGCATACATATCCAACCCGTTTAACCGGGTTGATTGCTTTCAACATAAAATTCTTCATCCTATCCGTATAACGGATTAAGCTTCTAGCATTTAATATAGCATACGATACCACCCGTTCAAAACGGATGGAAGCTTATTCATGATCGACTTGTTCACTAGAACCGGTCGACTTGCATAACTTATCATAATTCTCATACTAGCCAAACCCGCAAAGGATTTGCTAATTAGTTACTAATCACCGTAACATTTTAACAATATCTAATTATGATGTTATAACAAGATTATAAATAAGATATTTGTATGCAACGAAACATACCTCGGTCTTGTAATCCTTCCGATTTCTTAGAATTCGAGCCTTCTTCCTTCACACCTAGATCAACATATTCATTCATTCGTTTAGTACCCTAACTTTCATTCCATCACATTTCAATATACACATAATAACTCTTTCAAGCATTTCATCAAACACCTAGTGTGTGTTACATTAATAAAGCATAGTGTACAAGCATTTAAAGCATGATTTGCTAATTCATCCTATATATGTCATCACGACTCAATCTAATTCTTACAATTTCTATAATCAATATCAATTTATCTAGTATTCGGGTACTACCAACTGAATTACATATGTTCATCATTCCTATAATCTTCATATTCATAACACAAATTTCACATAGTGGGTTTTCACAACATTCTTTCATGCAACCTAAAACCACACATGATTCTTGTTCTAGGAGACAAATCTAACTCAGATTTCTCATATTTGATACAAGAAATCGAGATTGGGTTGAACCCCTCATTCTACAAATCATGATATCAGGAAATTAAGCTTACCACTTCAAAGGTCAAGTTTAGATGAGTGCAAAATAGGGTTCATGCATTGGATTACCCTTGTAATTCCACTTCAATTTGTTGAATTTGATAGAACAAGAGTTTCACTTAGTTTTTCCCTTGTTTGATCGATCTCAAACACGCACAGGGGTGTGTGTTTGTGGGTTTACCCACTATAATCCCTAACTTATAAAATTTTACACTTTACCCCTTTCTAAGTTGATAAGCATTTAAATTTGAGCATTATTCCAACATTTAATTTATTCCTTATCATAACCCACCATTTTAGTAAATTTTCTGTTCATTTTTATTTATCTTAATAATAATCGGTTTTTGGGGTGTTACATTCCCAAGTGATTAGAGGCCGGGGGTTGCGACACTCACTCACTTGGACGCTCTCCAAACGCTCTGAACTCTCCCTCTCAAGATCAGAAGTCTTGGTATCGATTTTCTCTCATTTTTCTTCATTTTATTACATTCTTAAGCATTTTAATTCCATTTCTCAAATTTTTCTTACAAATCATCTCGGTAAAACACATCTCATGGATGGATTTCACCAATTTGCCCAGCAAACTGATGTTGAAACCTCACAACATGTGAGATTCGAACATTCCTTGTCGAACGAAACCATTCCATTCTATAAAATTCCTTCTCCAACAATTCTTCCACCTTGATTTCCAGCGAACCCGACATACCCACCCTTGATTGGTCTAATGTTGTAGAGCAAGGCGAGAGCATTCTTGTCATGTGTCAAGTGGCTCCGCTATCCACAATCCACTTCAAAAATGCGGATCTCGGAAGCCCCTACACCCAAATTTGTTTGTTAGAAAGTGTTTTTCATAAATAAATGTTTGAACTCACACTTTCTTTAACAGTTTTCATGTTACCAGTTTCTTATGATTTAACTTGTATCAGTTTAACCAAAGTTTTAACAGTTTCAACATTCTTTTTCTTCAAAATATGTTTTTGCTTAACATTAAAAACCGATTTTGAAATTTTTGGCTTGACATCTTTAGGTACTATCATTGTTTCACAATCATGCTCTAGATTATTATAAGACACATGTCCTTGTTCACCACATTTGAAGCAAGTTCTTCTATCCTTGTGATTTCTCATAAAGGTAGAAAGTGCTTGAGCATGATTTTGAACTCTTTGTTTCAAAAAATCTTCATTTGATTGATTTCTGAATTATTGTTCCTTTTCACTGTAACACCTGTGCCTTCACGGCTATCAAACAAATACCGAACCAATGAAATATTGTATTTCATACTTGGGATTTGTAAAAATATGTGTATCGTTTACACATATCAACTCTTGTTCGATTTCAAACTCTAAATCGCTTTCTAGATAGTTATACGCGCACCGATGCGTAAATATAACCAGTTTAATGCAACAAACACTCCGGAATAGTGACATAGGCTTAACATACCTTAAATAACCTTTACATAACTTAGAAATAAGTTTTGAAGGCTTTGGTATGGCAAAAACAAGTTAATTCACTTACAGGGACTAAACTTGACAAACTGCGAAAGTATGCCAATTTGAACTGTAACAGACATTCCGGAACATGGCCATAAGTTAAACATACCATAAATATCCTTTACATAGCTTAGAAATAGGCTTTGAGGGGTTCGGTGTGCTAAAATAAACTTTTGGGTCATTCAGGGACTAAAAGTGTCAAAAAGTGCACAAGTTTGCATTTTCGCGCATAACTTACGTTCTGAATACATCCGGACATCCAAAAATTTATGTAAGCATGACTACATTATATTTTAGTGTTCTCCATAAGAAAAATCCATTCGTCGCGTCATTTGGATCATTTTTCGCGCTTGTGCGCATTCCGTCGTAATTAAGCGAACATCGCGTTCGTACGACCAAACGAACCATCATCCGACATATTTTTGAGCATGTTTCATGTCCACAATGTTTAGGCAACATTTTAGGGCCTTAAAGTTGGCTTTACGGGCCTTAGAAGTGTCGGAAATGGCTTAAATACGCAACAGGGACCAAAACTGCCATTTTTGAAAGTATGTGCAGATCAGACAGGCCCAGGCGGCCCGCCTGAGTTTTGACAGATCCTCATGCGGGCCGCATGGCCCCTTCAGAACGTCCAAATAGTCAAGTTTCAGCTGTTTAATGCGTTTTAACCCCTTCCAAAGGCCAAATGACACTTGTCAAACTCCTATGGTGTCCATTTTTAGCCACCACAACTTTGTGACAAGTGTACGGCTCGGATCGTGGCACGATATTCAAGAAACGATCCTAACGGCTCTACTTTTCCTATAAATACCCACCCCCCATTGCTTCAAAACCCACAAATCTGATCATTTGGGCTCTAAGTTGGAACCTTCGTTTCATACCTGAGTTACTTGGATCGGGATTAGCATTCGGGGACCCCGAGTAAGTATTCTTTCGTTCTTTTAATCGCTTTCGAGTCCGAAAGTCAAACTTTGTTTGACTTTCTGCATTGACCAGTTTATGGTCGATGCGAAGTTCGTTTGAACTTCATAACGTGAGCGTGATCACGATGGTTATAGTCCCTAGTGACTATACCTACTGATTACCACGTTATCTAGGCTCAGTGACGAGCCATAGTTTCGGTCAGAATACGTATTCTTACGTATTTTGTAACCAAACTACTCTTAGGTATCACAACCGTTTGTTGTGATACCAAACCTGTTTTCTAAACTTAGTTAAGCATGTTTTAACATGCTTAGCTCGTCACTTTTAGTTTAGTGCTTATATAGGGTCGTAGAGGTAAGCGATCTAATCAATCGCTTATACTTTCGAACCCGACCCGTTTGGTCGATCATTAGGATCCGACCAAGCACATTAGGTGACCATAGTATATAGGGAATAACCTTACGAGGTTATACCTTATGGTCGCTTCGTTTAAGTAGTTGTATGATAGGTAGTTTATATGCCTTAGGTAAATTACCAAAATTCCCCTTTGATGCCAAAATTCATTTTAAACATATGTAACATAACTTTTGACATCTAAACTGATTTGACAACCATATTAGACATGTTAAGGCATATATTACTTGTCATAGGACTAGTTAGGCAGTCCAAACGCGTTTCACGCGAACGACGCGTTAAAGTAGCATAAGCCACCTAAACGGGTCGTAATGGGTCACAAGCACATAGGATAGGTTTCATTGTAGTATGTAGGCCTTGTTAAACCATATCATATGAGTTCCAACACTCATTTGGTTTACCAAGCCTCATCCTATCCGATCTCCCGATTTAAGTCCGGTTTATTTATATAGTTTTAGACTGCCGACTGATTCCGTGCTCTCTCTAGCTTTGTTTGGTTGTTGTTCAAGACCTCCAAGCATTCCCAGGCGAGTACATTATTCCCCTCTTTTACTGTTTTCAACTGTTTTGGGGTGACTCATATGTGCTAAATGTTTTAACAATGATTTCAAGAACGATTACAATAACAATTACAATGTGATTTCAAGAACGATTACAATAACAATTACAATGTGATTTCAAGAACGATTACAATAACAATTACAATGTGATTTCAAGAACGATTACAATAACAATTACAATGTGGTTTCAAGAACGATAACAATGGTTTCAAAAACAATTACAATGGTTTCAAGAACGATTTCAATAAAGTGAACGAACTTGTTGGTTATAGTTACATAACCAAATGACATTCATTAGCAATGATCAAGCCGACCAGTATTAGGTTATGGTACCATAGGATCTGACAAATCCCGTTATTTACTGCACCCATTGTTATGTGTGGGGGTTGTGGGTAGCGACTGAATCTGTAATTATTAACTTATCCTTTGGTAAGGGTTTGTTAAGAACGAGAGCGAGTTGGAACGAGGAACGAGTCAAGAAGGTTTGAATGTTATTTGAGAATCGACCATAAAGTAGTTTCACAATTAAAACAAGAACGACTAGAACGATTTTACAAAATGGGTTAACGATTGGGTAAACATTGGAACATGATTGACATTTGATCATGCATTTCCACGAAACATAGTATTGATTTAAACCAAGTTTTACTTCAATACTTTGTTTTGTGCATATGGTTTAGTTGAGACATTTCACTTGCCATACATGGATATTTGACATAGACATTTGACATGGATATTTGACATAGACATTTGACATGGATATTTAAACATAGACATTTTACATTGTTTGGTTTGGTTTGAGTAAATGATTAAGTAACGATGCGGGTGTAATATGATACAAGCATGGTGGATACGCCGCTGGTACTTCCTGTATATAAGTGGTTGTATGGTATTACATGTCGTAACGTTATTTGAATCATTTCAGTTTGAGACATAGAACATTTCATACAAATAACATACTTTTCACAAAACATTGATTTATAAACAACTTATCTTATGCAAACATATTTTACATGGTTACTCATTTAACCATGCATTATTTGCTTATTTATACATATCATCTGAACTTATTGTTTTTCAAATGATTTACAAAGACAAAGCAAATTACAAGGTTCATGACTAAACATTTTCTTAAAACAGAAGTCATGAATCTTATTTTCATAAAACCTATGTATCTCGCCAGCATTTCTTTGCTGACCTCGTTTTCACATATGTTTCAGGTATTGTTGGATGATATCGATTGATAAGATGCATGCTCACATAGGACTGGATAAGGCCTTAGTGACTCAATAACAATGATAGACTATGTTTAAATAGTGTATTTAGATTTCCAGACGATGTAATTACTCAATGTTTAATAAAACGAAATACTTTTGATATCCATGGTTATGAAACATTAATTCTGTTGCAACACGCCCCGATGTTTCCGCCGCGATTTGTTGTTTTACGCGGTCGGGGTGTGACAGAAAAGATGGTATCAGAGCCAATGGTTATAGGGAATTAGGTTATTAGTAATGCTTTGACCTAGTCTATAACCTTCTTAGGACCCTAACGCGAGTTTACTTGCGTTTAGTCATAAAACAATACCGTCACCTATCCTTAGGCGACGACCACAACAAGAACATAAATTTCAAAACTGCTTTGAAAACTAATCATCTGTTCTAGGATGATTGATTACTAGGTTTTGAACCCTCTATTGTAAGGTTTTGAACCCTCTGTTATACGGTTTTGAACCCCTTTAAGTTTTCAAAACTCTCGTCAAGGTTTTGGGTTTTAATAATGTGAACACGTGCAAACTGGAAGGGTGAATGCCTGTATTCTGGGTTTTCTGTCTAGGCAAGCACTTCGTATACATCTCATCAGACGCGAGACCAGTTGTGCTTACCTGGGAATTCTTGGGATGAGTGTTCACTTATAGGCGAGCATGTCTTCGCGATACATTATTTTTAACCTATTTACTTTGACTAATCACCAAGGTCGTTTGTTGCTTTGTAGTAACAAACAAATGACCACTATCCTTGCTTTCATCAGATTTGTTTCATCTCATTCTTTTCGTCTAAATTCTCTCACTCGTTTCCTTTCATGTTTCCTCTTTTAGACAATGCCTCCTCGACGCGAAAACCAGATAGAGACTGCCGAGCTGGCAGAAATCATTGCACAGCAGATGGCTGCTTAATTCCCAAACCTCTTTGCTCAATGGAACCAAGCCAACAACAACAACAATGTGCTATGCAAATACAAGGATTTCAACCAGGCTAAACCACTCAAGTTTAGTGGTTCTGAAGGAGCAACTGGGCTTCTTCAGTGGTTCGAGAGCATAGAGAATACTTTTCGCCATGTGCAGTGTCCGGAAAATCGCAAGGTAGAGTTTTCTTCGAGCGTATTTCAGAAGAGGGCTTTGACATGGTGGAACGGGGTTATGAGAGACAGAGGTGCCGAAGTTGCTCTCGCACAGACATGGGCTGAACTGAGAGCCCTGATGATGAGGGAATTCTGTCCTCGTCATGAACAGCGAGCTTTGGAGAAGGAATTTGATGAGTTGAAGCAAGATAGTGGTGAGCACAAGGCGTATACTAATAGGTTTGAGGAGTTGAGTTTGCTTTGCCCGACAATGGTTACCCCACTTGACATAGCTATCGAAAGGTACATCGATGGCCTACCTGACTCGGTACAAGACATCCTTACTGGTAGTAACCCTGCCACACTCCGTCAGGCGATCGAGTTATCTGCGTCATTGACTGAGTCGCAGATTCGGAAGAATAAGTTACACAGAAAGGGTGACAAGGGTAAGAAGCAGGAGTCTGACAAGGATGATAGCAAGAAAGGTCAAAACAAGAAGGGAAAGGAAGGTGAGACGTCAAAGAAATCAAGGAAGCGAAAGGGTGGTCAAAACTTTGTTGTTACAGCACAGACTGCTCAGAACCCGTGAAACTTACCAGCTCAGCCACCTGCAAAGAAAGCATATGCCGGTACCGCACCTTATTGTGCACGCTGCAACGGTCATCACGCAGTACAACAAGCTTGCTGGCAATGCACGACGTGTGGTAAACTTGGGCATTTGGCCAAGGTTTATCGTTTGGGACAAAATCAGGTTGCTCAGGTTCAAGCTCCGGTTCAAGGGAATGCTGTGAGATTTCCACTGGGTTCATGTTTCAACTGCGGAGAGATTGGTCACTTCCGCCACAACTGCCCAAGACTGGTGAATGCAAATGCTAACGCAAACCCGAATGCGAACGTCAACGTCAATGTGAATCCAGCACGCGGTCGAGTGTTTAACATCAATGAGGCACTCAATGATGAAAGAGTGAACAATTAGCAGTTTGTTTTTCCTCTGGTTGTTATCTTGTAACATTTAAAGACAATGCGGATGTTATATAAATAAAATTTGTGGTTTTATTTTTAACTAATGCAATTGTATGAATGTTTGATTCAACCTTATGATGTTAACACAAAGACAAAACTACTCGTGTGGTTCTGTCATTTTTATGATCACTTGTAATCTCCCTAAGAACCTTAAACACTTACTTCTTTTAAATCTAAAGTATCTTATCGTCTTGCACCATTCGAGATGCAAGAATTATCAAAACAGCTTCAAGAGTTGTCTGATAAAGGATTCATCAGTCCGAACTTTTCACCTTGGAGAAACTCCTATACTCTTTGTGAAAAGAAAGATGGATCTTTTCGAATGTATATCGATTAACGTAAGCCTGGTGAGCTTACCATCAAGAATCGATATCCCCTACCTTAAAATCGATGATCTTTCCGATCATCTGCAAGGCGCTTCATGCTTTTCCAAGATCGATTTGCGTTCTGGGTATCATCAACTTCGTATGCTCGAAGAAGATATTCCCAAAACGGCTTTCTGCACGAAGTATGGCCATTACGAGTTTACAGTCAGGCCTTTTTAGGTTAACAAATACTCCAGCCATCTTCAAGGACTTAATAAATAGAGTCTGCAAGCCTTATTTGGATCAGATCGTCATTGTTATTATTGATGACATCTTGAACTATTCATGTCCTGAGCCGATCACGATCAACACCTTCGTTGACATCGGAGCCCTGATTGAATTCCTTGTACACCTTAAAATGTACAATACAACTCAATTAGGACAAACCGAATTCCTTTTAAGATCTTCCTATCTTCATAGTTAGATTCTTGAAAATATTTAAGGTGCCAAAGGAAATCCATGGATTGGGTTCCTGGTATGCTTTAAATACCCGTGTCCAAAGATAACAAATTAAAGGTCAAATTGAACGATTATGCGATTGAACGAGTATGCAATTATGCAACTATGTGTTTATGAGTTATGTGTTCTCCTCTATGTTTTTGTGTTTTTATACTTTGGATAATTCGTTATCCAAATCCTCGCAGGATCTTTCATATCTTCATATGAGGGATTCGTAGCAGGATAGTCAAAAGGTACTACCTTAAATCCTTAATGGGCTTCTATGTAATAGATAAGACCCTTGGATTTTATAGTATCACTCCATGATTCATAAGAGACCCTTTTGGTGGTCTAGTAAAAAAGATTGATTCACAATTTGGTGAAGAACGACATCTAGTGATGTAGCTGGACAGACTCATTGATAGTCTATTTAGATCATTTATTGATTTAGTCAAAAGGACTCTATGGCGGTCTAGTCACACTCATCACAGGATTGTTCATTTGGTTTTACCCTACATATTATAAAATAGACTGTGTGAACTGTGCAAGGAATTGTCTGATTATGGACGCGTACATAATTATGAAATTTAGTGCACAGAAACCCAGTAAGGTTTATTATGTGTAAGAACCGATAGTGACAAAAATAACAAAATGAGAACGATGTAATGGAGGTACGGTGGACGCACCAATGACGCTTCATATACTAGTATATAAGTGTCCCTCTTACATTGCAATCATGATGTTATTAAAGATTTCTAGAAGTTCAGAACCCTAACCAATGTTGTTCGATCTTTTCAACTTCATGTTTTCAAGCTCTCACAAGTTTCCTCTAAATAAATTTCGGGATGAAATTTCCTAAAGTAGGGGAGACTGTAACACCTGTGCCTTCACGGCTATCAAACAAATACCGAACCAATGAAATATTGTATTTCATACTTGGGATTTGTAAAAATATGTGTATCGTTTACACATATCAACTCTTGTTCGATTTCAAACTCTAAATCGCTTTCTTGATAGTTATACGTGCACCGATGCGTAAATATAACCAGTTTAATGCAACAAACACTCCGGAATAGTGACATAGGCTTAACATACCTTAAATAACCTTTACATAACTTAGAAATAAGTTTTGAAGGCTTTGGTATGGCAAAAACAAGTTAATTCACTTACAGGGACTAAACTTGACAAACTGCGAAAGTATGCCAATTTGAACTGTAACAGACATTCCGAAACATGGCCATAAGTTAAACATACCATAAATATCCTTTACATAGCTTAGAAATAGGCTTTGAGGGGTTCGGTGTGCTAAAATAAACTTTTGGGTCATTCAGGGACTAAAAGTGTCAAAAAGTGCACAAGTTTGCATTTTCGCGCATAACTTACGTTCTGAATACATCCGGACATCCAAAAATTTATGTAAGCATGACTACATTATATTTTAGTGTTCGCCATAAGAAAAATCCATTCGTCGCGTCATTTGGATCATTTTTCGCGCTTGTGCGCATTCCGTCGTAATTAAGCGAACATCGCGTTCGTACGACCAAACGAACCATCATCCGACATATTTTTGAGCATGTTTCATGTCCACAATGTTTAGGAAACATTTTAGGGCCTTAAAGTTGGCTTTACGGGCCTTAGAAGTGTCGGAAATGGCTTAAATACGCAACAGGGACCAAAACTGCCATTTTTGAAAGTATGTGCAGATCAGACAGGCCCAGGCGGCCCGCCTGAGTTTTGACAGATCCTGATGCGGGCCGCATAGCCCCTTCAGAACGCCCAAAGGTCAAGTTTCAGCTGTTTAATGCGTTTTAACCCCTTCCAAAGGCCAAATGACACTTGTCAAACTCCTATGGTGTCCATTTTTAGCCACCACAACTTTGTGACAAGTGTACGGCTCGGATCGTGGCACGATATTCAAGAAACGATCCTAACGGCTCTACTTTTCCTATAAATACCCACCCCCCATTGCTTCAAAACCCACAAATCTGATCATTTGGGCTCTAAGTTGGAACCTTCGTTTCATACCTGAGTTACTTGGATCGGGATTAGCATTCGGGGACCCCGAGTAAGTATTCTTTCGTTCTTTTAATCGCTTTCGAGTCCGAAAGTTAAACTTTGTTTGACTTTCTGCATTGACCAGTTTATGGTCGATGCGAAGTTCGTTTGAACTTCATAACGTGAGCGTGATCACGATGGTTATAGTCCCTAGTGACTATACCTACTAATTACCACGTTATCTAGGCTCAGTGACGAGCCGTAGTTTCGGTCAGAATACGTATTCTTACGTATTTTGTAACCAAACTACTCTTAGGTATCACAACCGTTTGTTGTGATACCAAACCTGTTTTCTAAACTTAGTTAAGCATGTTTTAACATGCTTAGCTCGTCACTTTTAGTTTAGTGCTTATATAGGGTCGTAGAGGTAAGCGATCTAATCAATCGCTTATACTTTCGAACCCGACCCGTTTGGTCGATCATTAGGATCCGACCAAGCACATTAGGTGACCATAGTATATAGGGAATAACCTTACGAGGTTATACCTTATGGTCGCTTCGTTTAAGTAGTTGTATGATAGGTAGTTTATATGCCTTAGGAAATTACCAAAATACCCCTTTGATGCCAAAATTCATTTTAAACATATGTAACATAACTTTTGACATCTAAACTGATTTGACAACCATATTAGACATGTTAAGGCATATATTACTTGTCATAGGACTAGTTAGGCAGTCCGAACGCGTTTCACGCGAACGACGCGTTAAAGTAGCATAAGCCACCTAAACGGGTCGTAATGGGTCACAAGCACATAGGATAGGTTTCATTGTAGTATGTAGGCCTTGTTAAACCATATCATATGAGTTCCAACACTCATTTGGTTTACCAAGCCTCATCCTATCCGATCTCCCGATTTAAGTCCGGTTTATTTATATAGTTTTAGACTGCCGACTGATTCCGTGCTCTCTCTAGCTTTGTTTGGTTGTTGTTCAAGACCTCCAAGCATTCCCAGGCGAGTACATTATTCCCCTCTTTTACTGTTTTCAACTGTTTTGGGGTGACTCATATGTGCTAAATGTTTTAACAATGATTTCAAGAACGATTACAATAACAATTACAATGTGATTTCAAGAACGATTACAATAACAATTACAATGTGATTTCAAGAACGATTACAATAACAATTACAATGTGGTTTCAAGAACGATAACAATGGTTTCAAAAACAATTACAATGGTTTCAAGAACGATTTCAATAAAGTGAACAAACTTGTTGGTTATAGTTACATAACCAAATGACATTCATTAGCAATGATCAAGCCGACCAGTATTAGGTTATGGTACCATAGGATCTGACAAATCCCGTTATTTACTGCACCCATTGTTATGTGTGGGGGTTGTGGGTAGCGACTGAATCTGTAATTATTAACTTATCCTTTGGTAAGGGTTTGTTAAGAACGAGAACGAGAGCGAGTTGGAACGAGTCAAGAAGGTTTGAATGTTATTAGAGAATCGACCATAAAGTAGTTTAACAATTAAAACAAGAACGACTAGAACGATTTTACAAAATGGGTTAACGATTGGGTAAACATTGGAACATGATTGACATTTGATCATGCATTTCCACGAAACATAGTATTGATTTAAACCAAGTTTTACTTCAATACTTTGTTTTGTGCATATGGTTTAGTTGAGACATTTCACTTGCCATACATGGATATTTGACATAGACATTTGACATGGATATTTGACATAGACATTTGACATGGATATTTAAACATAGACATTTTACATTGTTTGGTTTGGTTTGAGTAAATGATTAAGTAACGATGCGGGTGTAATATGATACAAGCATGGTGGATACGCCGCTGGTACTTCCTGTATATAAGTGGTTGTATGGTATTACATGTCGTAACGTTATTTGAATCATTTCAGTTTGAGACATAGAACATTTCATACAAATAACATACTTTTCACAAAACATTGATTTATAAACAACTTATCTTATGCAAACATATTTTACATGGTTACTCATTTAACCATGCATTATTTGCTTATTTATACATATCATCTGAACTTATTGTTTTTCAAATGATTTACAAAGACAAAGCAAATTACAAGGTTCATGACTAAACATTTTCTTAAAACAGAAGTCATGAATCTTATTTTCATAAAACCTATGTATCTCGCCAGCATTTCTTTGCTGACCTCGTTTTCACATATGTTTCAGGTATTGTTGGATGATATCGATTGATAAGATGCATGCTCACATAGGACTGGATAAGGCCTTAGTGACTCAATAACAATGATAGACTATGTTTAAATAGTGTATTTAGATTTCCAGACGATGTAATTACTCAATGTTTAATAAAACGAAATACTTTTGATATCCATGGTTATGAAACATTAATTCTGTTGCAACACGCCCCGATGTTTCCGCCGCGATTTGTTGTTTTACGCGGTCGGGGTGTGACATTCACTTTCTGAACTAGACCGAGAAACAAACGTAACATTTTTCAGATATTAAGATTTACCATGATAAGCATTATTTCTGTTGTTATTTCTGAATCTGTTCGCACCATTATTACTCATAACTTTTTTCAAATTCCATTTACATCTTTCTCTAAATCTTTTATCATGCCTTTTAATCCTTCAGCATGATCAGTAATCGTTGCTTCCTAAGTACTATTCAATTGTTCCATTAAATCTATTTGCAGATTAATCGGAGCACACGTGCTTGTTTTGGTTTCTCATGATGCTTACGGCTTAAAACATCTGTAGGATCGTTTGCACGACCAACGAGTCGTTCAGAAGAGATCTCGGACTAAATCTGAGGCGGAATTCAGTGATTTAGTCTTCGTTCAGCTTGTATTGCACTAGATTCACTTTAATCTGTCTCTTGTATTGATTACACAACGATTTACAGTCAGGAGACACTTCGGCAGCACCTCGGCACCGGAATCAGAAAGTTACAAATGAAATGACCAAGCATACTATATATAGGCAGACCCATTTCGTGTGGAATGGACTCACACGACTTGGCCAGTGACATTTCGTGCGAAATGGACCTGTTCCATTTCGTGCAAAATGGCTACAACCTACATATTTCTCTTTTTTTCTCGTATAGCGTGCCCTGATCTATCTAACCTATTACAAGACTCGATACAAGACGAAGTCGACAGACATATGCACCAACAGACTCCCCCTTGGATGTTGACGGAGTCTTCGGTGTCGAGTCTTCAGTATGTTATATCTTCAGTCTTTATCAGTCTTCATACTCTCTCCAAAGTATTCTCTATTGTAAGTATCCTCATTCTTTATCTTCTCTCTCTCTCTCTTTCTCTTCCAGAATCGCAATCTGGCTCTAACCTCTCTTGATCAGGTCTCTTGATTCTATAAATTCTTCAGCATTAACAGCTTCTGTCTTGAGTATTGTTCCAGGATCTGAATCTGGCTCTAACATCTTCAGACTCCCCCTATCGATAAGTTGGGATCGCAGTCTGGAATTCTCTATCGCCTTAAAATTGTATCATGGCTCAAACTCTGCTCAGGTTTTCACAGAATCTGAAACATCTCCTGGCTCTCTGTAGCAACAGGATCAGAAACCTGGCTTTAACCTGCACAAACCTCTACCACTTGTAAAATAAACAATTTTGACATTGATAAGCTTCTTGAATTTGTAACATTCAAAATTTTGATTCAAATTAATGAACCATTTAAACATTTTAAAATTATTTCACATCTCAAACAAACTCTCCCAACCCTGTTGTTCATCATGTTTAGCATTTGGAATTTTGAAAATCAGCTTTTCAACATCAGTTGTCGAAAATAAGATGAAATAAAATCTTTTTGTATTTTCAAAATATTATGCTAAAACACAATCTTTTTGGGTTTTTGTTTTTAATGAAAAGCAGTAAAGAAATATTTACAGACAGTATTTTTGTGAGCTTGTGTAAGAGGATCATATCAGTTTATGACAAATCACTAGCACCGTTGAGCTTTAAACACTTTAAGTTCTAAACGATTCACATAGATTGACGATATTGTTGTCCTCTTAACTCAATCTAAAAACGTTCTAAATGCTTACCGATACGTTAAGATATATTAATTTTGCACTAAATTCTTTATGGACCCCACGATCTCAGCATATCCCCTCATCATGCAATACACTAACTCAAGTAATGCCTTTAAACTTTCATCAACTGTGATATGTGCGAAAACAACACAGAATCTTTAAACATTAACAATCAGGTCGATCTTTCGATATGCAGAGAAATTCCAATGTTTAAACAAAATAAGAAATAAAAACAAGTTGAATATGTTTAGATCTTAACCACCAGTTCGATATTCACATATACGCAGAGGTGATCCAAGATTTAAACGAAACACCAAGAAAAATAAAGCAGAACGTTCAGGCACTAACATCCAGTTCGATACTCACGTATACGCAGAGGATGTCCAATTCTTAAACAAGATAAAGAAATCAAACAAGTTTAAATCTTTGCAAAATGAAATGCACAATCACAGTGACTTTATCAGCAAGTTGTGAAAGTTCACAAACTGACCGGTTTTTATGCTCTTTTAGCATTTAGCGATTACTGAGTAGGTACACAGTCACGAAGGATAAAACTAAGTACTATGCTTTCAACCGCGTTTCCCACTTAGAACTAGACTTTTTCATTTAAGTTTGTATCATTATCGCAAATCTACTAGTCTAGCTGAGCCTATCGTCACATCTTTAGTGAGACCGTTTATCACATTTTAACTTTCCATTTCTTTAGCGTACTGTGACAGTCTAACTGATGTACTATCATTTCCTCTTTTTTTCACAACAAAACTCATTTTTTTATTTTTCGATGTATTTGACCTTTTAGATTTTATCATGTTTTTGTATTTTTCAAATTTTCAAAATTTCTAAATTTTCTTACTCCCCTTAAAATCAAAATATGTTTTAATTTTGATTTTCTGGGAAAATTTGAAAATGAAAGCAATAAACTGTACAAATAACATGACAACATGATGTGAATTACTTCAATTCGCCATCCACTTGGCATAAACAATCAGAACTCCCCCTGACAACAAACTATTTTCCCATTATGATTTCAAAACACTTAAGTTTGTTTTAATCAAAATGGTTTTTCCAGAAAATTAGTTTTGTAGATTTTCACAAACCACTTGTAGGTTAGGGGATTAATCCATCACGTTGTTTTTTAACCACTTGTATGAGAGTTAAATCAAGTTCAACTTAATGACCTTGATTAACCACTTGTAGGTTCACGTGTAGAACATATCAACAATACCACTTGTAAATCGAAATATGACAATATTAAGTAATCAAGAAGCACGCTGATTCCTGCTCCACGATTACCAACTTGGGAGCTCCGGCAAGTCAGGTTTTTTTATTTAAAAAAATCACCCAAGCCTGACAGTCCTTGGGTGATTTGGAATTTGCAGTCCGCAATGGTGGAAAGTTGACATCATCCATTTGCGGTACTGACTTTTCTCTTTTTAGTTCAACTGGTGGCTCCTCTGACTTTGACGAATCAGATTCATCGCCAAAACATGGCTCCTTTGCTTCCGAAGAAACAAATTCATCGCCAGAAAGTGGCTCCTTTGTTTCTAAAGAAACAAATTCATCGCCAGCCTTTATTGGAACCCAATCCACACTTGATTTGGGTTTTCCAAATTCAACAACATTTGTCATAAAAGATTTTTCACAATTTCTTTTATATTCAAAAACCTTTATAAAAATTTTATCTGAAAATTTAACTTTCTTTGATTTTTGAACTGTTTGATTAACCACTTTTTCTTTCTTTATTCCCTCTTTGGTCCTCAGATTTGAATCTGATGAATTCGTTTTGCTTGACTGACCATTTTTGGTTGAGCAAATCGATTCATCAGAACTTTTATCTGAATCACCAGTTGTACCCGAGGACAAAATCTTTTCAAGATACTCCCTTGCTTTCTTTCTTTTCTTTCTCAATCTATCTTTCTGCCCTTGTGAAAGTTTCACTTTCTGTTCTTTCACTTTCTGTTCTTTGGGCTTTTCTTCAATTTTGACTAATTTCTTCACCGTTCCATGAGATTCAACCCTCGATCTTCTTTTTTATCTCATTGAGCAATCTCTGGCAATATGACCTCTGATTTGACATTCATAGCATCTTCTTGTTTCAAAACTCTTACTCTGGCAATTAACAGCAATGTGTCCTTGAAAACCACATTTGTAACACACTCTGTTATCGTACCATTCTCCACTTTCAAACCAAACACTCAAATCATAACATTGATTTGATTTGTGGTACTCATCATTTTTCTATTTTCTATCATTGTAATGATTTGTCTTTGAAGAATCTTCATCCCATCTTCTCTTGTAAGCTTGATTTGACTTTTGAGCACCGTGGTCAAACCTGCACCACTTATTACCAATTTTTTGTGAGTTTTGATTTTCAACTTTTTGTGGTTTTTTATAATGATTAGATGATTAAACTGATGATCTTTTATTGTTGTTTTGAAAATTTTTCGAATTTTTAACATTTTGTTTTTGTTCTACATTCTTCTTAAAAGGGTTTTGCTTTGAGCATTCACCTCTTTCAGTAGATTGTAAAACAGTTTCTTGAAATTTTTCTTTTAATTTCAAAAATATTTTCTTTTTATCATCTTCATCATCAGATTTATCATCACAATCTTCAATTATGACTTTGTCATAATTTGTGACATTGTCACTTATTGGAATTTCATTGATCGGTTTTGGACAGATATGATACAGTATTACTGACGAGGTCACAAAACCTTTCAATTTCTTTTCTAAATCAGTAATTTTATTTTTAGCACTCTCAACTTCATTTTCAAGTTGAGTAATTTTCTCAAGATGAGAATTTATTGCTATTTGATTTTCAAAATTATTTTTATCCAAAACAGATTTTTCATTTTCTAAAACTTTTATTTTATTTTGAAATTCTTTTTCATTTTCTTTTAAAATTTTGTTTTCTAATGTCAAACTCTCCACATCTTTCAGAAGTTTGACATTGTCTGTTCTAGATTTATCACATTTTGAGCATTTATCAGGCATCTTTTCAACATCAGCTTCCTTCTCAATCTTGAAAGCTGGAATTTCTTTAACCTCTTTCTTTACCATCCGAACTTTTTCCTCAGGTTCAACTTTTTCTTCAACGGTTGCTGCTTTATGATTCTTCTTTTTCGCAGCTTGTCCTTTTTTGAGCTTATCCATTCTTTCTGCAAAAAACAAATTATACAAATCAGGTGAAAATTCTCTTTTATAATATTCAAGTTTTTGTATTTCTTCACTGTCATCATCATTCTCTTCATCTGATGAGTGATCAAAAGCTGGTGCTCTTTCTGAAACCTTTTTTGAATCCTTTTCTTTTGAAACTGATTCTTCTTCGATCTTTTTAGGAATGTACTACTGAGATTGATAGTAAGCATACGCCAATTCTTCTTCAGAATCCATGTTTTGGTTTCTGAGGGTTCACAAAAACAATCTTTTCAAATAATCTGGATTCTTGAAACTAACTGGAATCCCCAAACAAACTGACAACAATCCAAAATAACCTGAATTTGTGCGAACTGGTTCAAACAAAGTGATTTGCTCTTACAAACGACCTGGCCAATGTTTCAATTCGTGCGAATTGGTATTAGAACCTCAAACGAAATGGACCTAATATCCCACCTCGTGTGAACTGAAGATAGATTCAAACGAATTGGATGAACTTCAATCAAATTGGTCCTTTTGATGCGAAGTAGGTTCGCTTTCAAACGAATTGGGGCTCTGATTTACCAATTCGTGCGAAATGGAAATCTGCTATGTCCAATTCAAACGAAATGATGTCTAATATACCAATTCGTGCGAAATGGATAACTTTGGTGCGAAATGAAGTTCAATTCGTGCGTATTGGAGATTTAGCTCGTATGAAATGGACAATGATTCAAGCGAAATGATGCTGATGTCACACAATCGGCCGGTTTTTGACAAAATTGAACAAGATTTAGGTCGATTTTAGGGCTGATTCTTTCAAGGATTGATTAATACGGTGTTTCGCTTATAATATGTGAAAATCAGTCCATTTTAACTGTAAAATCTCCGTTAATTTTGAAAAATCATGAAGAAAGTGAATAGAAGTGAGATTTTCAGATGAAATCAAGCTAAATCGGTAAGAACTCTTCCTCCTGAGCTCTGATACCACTTGTAGGATCGTTTGCATGACCAACGAGTCGTTCAGAAGAGATCTCGGACTAAATCAGAGGCGGAATTCAGTGATTTAGTCTTCGTTCAGCTTGTATTGCACTAGATTCACTTTAATCTGTCTCTTGTATTGATTACACAACGATTTACAGTCAGGAGACACTTCGGCAGCACCTCGGCACCGAAATCAGAAAGTTACAAATGAAATGACCAAGCACACTATATATAGGCAGACCCATTTCGTGCGAAATGGACCTGTTCCATTTCGTGCGAATGGGCTACAACCTGCATATTTATTGTTTTTCTTGTATAATGTGCCCTGATCTATCTAACCTATTACAAGACTCGATACAAGACGAAGTCGACAGACATATGCACCAACAACATCTGCTACTATATTAGCTTTGCTTCGTGATATTGAATCTCACAGTCGTAGTCACTTAGAATTTCCATCCAGCGTATTTGCTTCATGTTCAGCTCTTTTTGTCCAAAAATATATCTTAAGCTTTTATGATTTGTAAATATTTTGAACTTACTACCACACAAATAATGTCTCTAGATTTTAAGGCAAAAATTATAGCTCCTAGTTCTAAATCGTGTGTTATGTAGTTCTCTCCATGCTTCTTTAATTGACTGGATGCATAAGCAATCACTTTCTCATGTTGCATCAATACACATCCTAATCGTAATTTAGAAGCATCACAGTAAACTGTAAAATCTTCAGTTCCTTCTAGTAATGCAAGTATCGGTGCATTAGTTAACATTTGCTTCAAGGTTGCAAAAGCATCTTCTTGCTTGAGTCCCCATTCAAATTTGACCGATTTACAGGTTAACTTGGTTAACGGAACGGCTGTAGGTCCCGATTTTGACTCCGAAACGAGTGCGAACCGACCGTGCGACGTGCGGAACCCGTGCACGAACGAGACCGAAACACACGAGACGTAATATAATCTGTGATTCGATATAGATGTGAAAAGTACAAAGAAACTTGAATCACCTTTTGCCTTTCTCTCTCTACTTTCTCTCTCTAGCTTCTATCTTCTCTAAATGTGCAAAATGGCAAAAGTCTCAAAAGTTCTAAATGAGAACCCTAATGGTTCTATTTATAGGCCAAGGTTATAAGGAGGTTCTCCTTATTTACAGTTATGCCACCTTGCCTTTTACTAACTAGATATTACAAAATAAGCCTAGAATTAATCTATTTCTGCTACGGTCTTGAGATGACGGAGGCGATAGACATACTGCACTAACAGACTCCCCCTTGGATATTGCCGCAATCAATCTCAATCATTTAGTCAAACTCGTAACGTCTGGTCTTTCTCTCTCTAGCTTGAACAGAATCCCCGTGGATCTGTCTTCAGCTTCTTCTTTTGGTAGACTCTTCAGGCTCCCCCTTTCGTCAAGCTTTCGTGCTTTGGGATCGACACCTGGCTTTCCGGTTACAAGCTCCTCTGGGATAGTTACGTGGCTCCTTGAATGCACGCTCCCCCTTTCGTTGAGCTCGTCTTCAGACTCCCCCTTAGACTCGGCTATAGGATCGTAGTCTGGTATCTGCAACTTCTCGAACATTTATAAGTAACAATGTTTTGATTGACCAATTGTCCAGGAATCGTATCCTGGCTCTATTTAACTTTCTAAATCAAGATCCTGGATTTAAGATATAATAATATGAGAATATCCAGAAACTTGATTCACTCCCCCTATCAACAATCTTCATTGATTTGGCAGAATTTAAGAATCCAACATCGAAAACTGGCTCTATTATAGATTTTAACAATATAAGCATCCAACTCCCTCACAGTTAATCATCCAAGTCCAAATTAATGACCTTGGAGATATCACAAACTGTTTTTTTATTTTTGATTTTAAAACTTCAAGTTTCAAATTAATGAACTTGTTTTATTTTCAGAAACACGATCAGCATACTTGGATTTTGAAACTCAGCATTTCAGACATCGGTTGTCGAAAATAAATCAGAATCAAAATCTTTTTGTGTTTTTCTGAAATATAAAGCAGTAAAGAAATATGTTCAAACATATTTACAGACAATATTATTGTTTGAGTTTGCGTTAGAGGATCATATCAGTTTTTTACAAGTCACAAGTACCGTTGAGCTTAGTTACACATTAAGAATTAATCAATTCACTTAGATTGTCGATATACTGATCCACTTAAATTTTCATACAAATTTCAACTGATTCAGGATACGAATTAGGTGTTTTAAGAACTTAAACTCATTCATGTGTCCCACCTCTTGAATATACTCCCGTATCCAGATCCCAATGTTCAGTCTTACAGGTGAGTATACCTAGATGATATCTGTAAGGGGAATAAATTATAGTACGAAACCGTGAGAGCTCAGGTCAGAACTTCCGTTCAGCAGAGAGATGACGGCTCGACTTTTGGTGTGTCCCCTTTAGAGGATCTTTTGTATTACAACAGCAATGACTATCAATTTTATTGTTTCATCAATTTGCTGAGGGTAGCGCTATTTTTCAAGCAATGCGAAAAGTATTATTCGGAGACTAGGTCAGAACTTCCATTCAGCAGAAGTCCCGGAATAATACCCCAGATATCATTAAGCATAAAGACCTAGTATCTCAGAAAGAGGGGTCCTTCAAACGAGATTTCAGGGGTTACCTATATATCCAAGTAGTGTTCCCCACGAAATAAGCAAGTTTAAATTTAGGTTTATATCCAGAAAAAGTTTACTAAATGTATAAAAACCTATCGGCATATCATCAGTGAGACTGTTTAACGCTATAAAATCATTACATTTCTTTAGCATACTGTAACTGTCTACTGATGTACTATCATTTCCTCTTTTTACACAAAACTCATTTTTGAATTTTATCATGTTTTTGGCTTTTTTCAAATTTTCTAATGTTTTTGGATTTTCTGACAACTTTTCTCCCCCTAAAATTCAAAAGCATTAAAAAAAATTTGACAATCCGATAGTGATAGCTTTGTCTCGCCATCCATTTTCTGCTTTTCATGCTCTGATTTGTAGAAAAAAAAATGTACCCCCATGATTTACAACACATTGATTTTCGACAGTTTGAAAACCGTTGTTCAATTTTGTGAAAGTAATCATGTTTGTTCAGCCGTGAGGGTTTCGGCGTATTCAAGCAACAAATTTTTGAATTTTTTGACAAAAATTAAAAACAAACATATTTTTGGTTTTTAAGTTTTTCAATTTTTTAGGATTTTTGAAATATTGTTTATTTATGAACAGAAAACAATAAACTCCTTGTTCAACCAAACCAGGATTCAGCAACCTTCTCTTCCTGTGCCAGGCTACTCATCAATTCTCTTCCTTGACAATCAAACTTCATGAGCACCTGCACATTCACAAAAACTCAATTACTTGAACAATTTAGCCCAGGTCTGTTGAACCTTAGGCATTTCAACACAATATGTATCATTTAATTTAGAAAAATCTTTCTCATCAAAAACTTTTTCAACTTCAACTTTTTCATTTTTTTTACCAAAATTACTAGTTTCTTAGCACTCCATTTTTTACCTTTCGGAGTACCTCTTTTGTAAAATTGTGAATCTTTTTGAACATTTTTTTTTATCAACAACTTTTGGTTTCCAAAACTCTTGTGGTTTTGTCATATCAACAGTTGTTTTCCAACTTTGAGTTGTTCTGACTCTGGGTGTGTGATAAAATTTGTGTTTGTTTTGAATCAGACCTAGTCTGTTTTGGTTTCTAAGTTTGATTCGAAGCAAACTTGTTTGTGTTATACCTCCAAGTTTGTTTTGAATCAAATCTGGCTGACCTTTGTTTCACACCCTCAGATTTTTGTTTCTCAACATTTTCAACATCCACAGGTTTCAGATTCGGACACTTCCGTGCAAAATGTCCAATTTGATCACACTTAAAACATGTTCTTTTTGAAACATCTTTAACCTGTGGTTGTTGCCTTTTCTTTTTAGCACAAAACTCTTCATTAGACTGTTGTCTAAATTTGAGTTTTTCCTCTTCTTCAAAACTTTTTCCTTGAACAAAACTCATCTTTGCCTGAGAATTTGGCACTTCATTTTTCTTCCAATTTTGTTTCTTTTTATAACCCAACCCAGCCTTCATGTTTTTCTTCTTGAAACCAGCTTTATTATAAAAAGTTTTGTGACCTTTACCAGCAAACTTTGGAATCTCAGACTTCTCAATCTCAACCATTTTGAAAACTTTATCAACCTTTTCTGAAATCACATTCTGAATCGGGAATACAACATCTAAAAATAATTTGTCCGATCCAATCATGGTGTAAACCAATCCTTTTGAATCATCATTCACAACTTTCTCAGATTTTGAATGTTTGAGATAACCATCATGAAAATTTCCCTCATTTTCATCATGTGATTCAGACTTACCTTTGGTTGACTCATCTTTCAAAACGCTTTCTACAACCTTACTTACCACCTCTGAATCGTTAGCCTCATCAGATTTGGCGTAATTCACATCGATACTTTCAGGTAATTGGTCAACTATGTTCAAACCTTTTGCCACCTTTTCCTCAACATAAAAAGTATAATTGTTTCTCAATGGTGGTGGTACCTGATGAAATTCTGAACCAATACCCTTTTTGTTCTTGTCAGTATCTTTGTCATCTGGTGTGATGTTGAAAATGCGTTCGAGAATGTACGAAGAGTTATGATAACTTTGAAGTTTGGTAACAATCTTTTCTTTTTCAGCCAAAACTTGTTTGAGATTAGCAATTTCATCAACACACTTGTTTAATTCAAGTTGCTTTTCTTTAAACTGTCTCTCATACATTTCTTTAGTTACCAAAGTTTCAGACAATCTTTGATCAAAACATTTGACTTGGTTCTTCAAAGTATCATAAGCTTCTTGTACTCTCTGACTCGACCACTTTAAAGAATCATACTCTTTTTGAAAATCTTGAAATTTGGTGTCTTTTTCAACACAATCAATACATTTTGCTGAACACATTTGTCTATACACATCATTATCCTTTTCAAGATCTTGACACTTCTGTGTCAGCTTTTCAACCTTTAGTTTCAAAATTTCTTCTTTGTCAATCATTTCTTTACATTTTGTTATGAAAACATTTTCAAGTTTATCTATTTCATTATTTTTTGTTTTTATGATGTCATCTTTTTTAGTACAGGCTTTGCACATTTCTATGCAATTCCTGCACTTGTTTTCATTGTTATCAACAATCTCAACATTTGATAAGTCATAAGATTCATTTACCTCAGTCTTTTTCAGCACCAGTTCTTCTGTCTCAGCTTTTTGATCTTCCTCTTTGTTCTGCTCTTCTTCTTCTTCTTTCTGTTCTTCTTCAATCTTCTGCTCTTCCTCAGCAGCAAGCTTTGCAGTAATCTTCACTTCTTCAACTAGCTTTTTCAACTCTTCTTCTTTTCTCTTCTTCATTTCTACCACCTTTGGTAGACTCTCTTCGCAAACTTCCTTTATCTTGCGTACCAAATCCGGCAAATATTCTTTATCAGATAACCTTCTTGTGTTGAAAGTAGCCTGTCTTGGAAGCAAATTTGTTACAGCTTCAAAATCCACCTTTGATGGGTCAACAACTGGATTACCCCGTGGATCCATGTAACATTCTAATTCGTCATTCCATCTTTTTGCTCTCTGGGCTTCTTTGAATGGTTCCCTGAATTTTTCGATTTCCCATCTCGCGTAATCATTTCTCCACCATCTGTCATGATCAACATTAGCTACAAATGCATATCCAACTGCATCTTCTTCAGGAAGAACTTGACTCCAGTCATAACCTTCATCGTCATGAATAACTACCAGAGCTCTTGATTTTTCTTCAGGCTGCTTCAATCTAGGAGGTTCAGATTTGTTCTGATGATATATTGCTTTCTTGTAGTAGTCTTCTCTGAACGGATTAGCAGTATCATCAGCATAATCATTTCTGCACTCACGTTTAAAGTGACCTTTCTGTTTACATTTGAAGCATGTCACTTTGGATTTGTCAAAACCTAACTTGGTAGATGGTCCACCAATAGACGTTCTTCCAGTGATCTCCATAAAACGTTGTGCCCTCCTCACTGCACTAGCCATACACCACCTTATGTCGATCAATTCCATCTCCTCAGAATCTATTTGATCGTAGTCTTCCTTCGTCAGGTTGGTGTTGCCTATCTTGCCAGCCACAAGGCTCTCATACGACTCCAACACAGATGCTAAGAAGACCATCTGTTGCTTTGCAGACTCCTCATTGAAATTTTGAGTATTTTTCAAATCTATTGCAATGTTGCATTGGAATACATTCTTTGATGCAGATTGGCTCGATGTTGTTGAAAAAGATCCACTGTCAAAACCACTGTGAGGACTTTCATTGTTCACGGAATTTGAGCTTTCTGCAGAAAACGTTGTTCTTGGAGACCCAGCTTGTGGTAGAATTCCTCGGTAGTACAGTTCCACATTCTGCTGATGAGCTGGATTGTTAACTTTAGATCTCTTTATCTCCAACTCATGGCTTTCAAGTCTTTTAATCAGCAAATCCACTGTTAAATCTTCAGGCTTGATTGTGTTCTTTAACATTAGAGCAAAGTATTGCCAATGTTGATCATTCGGCAATGAATCAAACAATTTATCAACCAGCTCCTCTTGAGTATATGTGATTTTGTGTCTGGCCAGCTCCATCTTCAGATGCCCAAATCTCTCAATCATTTTACAAACAGATTCATTTTTCCTACAATCAAATAAATCAAATTCTTTACGTAACAGTTTCTTTTTGTTTTTCACAATCTCAGATGTACCTACACATTTTCTCTCTAATGCTTCCCACAAACTCTTCGATGTTTTCTCATGTTCAAGTAACGAAATAATGTCTTCTCTCACTGATTATTTTATCAATGTAGTCATTTTATATTCAACCACAACATTTTTTATATCTATTTCTGTGAACTCTTTTTCCTCTACTAACTCTCCTCCTTCTTTCACTGGTTTTGTATATCCATTTTTCAATTTTAACCAGCTTTTAGGAGCGAAAGCTTTTACCCAACCCTCAAACCGATTTTTCCACCAGTTATAATCTTCAATCTTCATTAGCTTCGGTGGTTTCTGTTGGCTTCCATACATATTGTCATATTTCAAATTTTCTGAAATCTCTTTCGAATACTCTCTTATTTCAGATCTTCTTTCAGATGATTCTGAAGTAAAGGCATTGTAGAACGTGTTGTAAAATTCTTCACCGTTGCTCGACATCTTCAAATTTTGTCTTGAATTTGCACTTTGTATATCTTGATTCACCTGAATTACCTGAAACACGCAAACAACAATGATCAGTTCTAAAAATTATCAAACAACTTGAATCGGACGGGTATCCAATCAAGTGAGTCAACAAAAGTCAACGGTAACAATGATCTGATGACAGCGGAACGGACGGTGATCCGTTTGGGTGACAGTGTTATCCGTTCGTGTGAGATAGTATCTTGAATCGAGTGATTGTCCGCTCGGGTGGGATTGCTGCCCGACCGGGTGAAGATCCGATTCGTTGTCAAACACACCTTAATCACAAACAAATAAAATGATTAGGATCGGGTGGTAATCCGTTCGGATTGCCACTCGATTCGTTGCACTTTTAAGAACTTGAACACACAAAATTTTTAACATGGATTGTGACTCGTTCGGATGGGTCAATGAAGTCAACACGGATTTCTATCCGTCCGTGTAACAATGTTATCCGTTTAAATGTCAATACACGACAAACTGTTTGAGTTATCCGATCGAGTTCCTTGATTTACACAACTAACTCACATGCTACATGCAAAGCTCACACAATCCGACAATCAGTTTACTTGAATCAAGATCTAAATTCAGTAGATCACGTGATGCTTAACAAAGTGGCCGGCAACTCTATACAAGTATCAATGTGATACGGTTCTTAATAAGGACAATACTAATTGACACATGTAATGATTTTCACAAACTCACCAAATGAAAATGATTACTTTGACTGACAAACATAACAGTGTTGACTTAATAACTCGCTTGGATGAAATGCTCAGACTTGGATTGCCACCCGCACGGGTGGCTGTCCGAGTGAAGATTGGTCAATAAAGTCAACTGTTTAAATGAAGTTCAGTGCCACGGAAAAACAAACTTCTAATTGTTCACTCCTTCATCATTGAGTGCCTCATTGATGTTAAACACTCGACCGCGTGCTGGATTCACATTGACGTTGACGTTCGCATTCGGGTTTGCGTTAGCATTTGCATTCACCAGTCTTGGGCAGTTGTGGCGGAAGTGACCAATCTCTCCGCAGTTGAAACATGAACCTAGTGGAAATCTCACAGCATTCCCTTGAACCGGAGCTTGAACCTGAGCAGCCTGATTTTGTCCCAAACGACAAATCTTGGCCAAATGCCCAAGTTTACCACACGTCGTGCATTGCCAGCAAGCTTGTTGTACTGCGTGATGACCGTTGCAGCGTGCACAATAAGGTGCAGTACCGGCATATGCTTTCTTTGCAGGTGGCTGAGCTGGTGGGTTCCGCGGGTTCTGAGCAGTCTGTGCTGTAACAGCAAAGTTTTGACCACCCTTTCGCTTCCTTGATTTCTTTGACGTCTCACCTTCCTTACCCTTCTTGTTTTGACCTTTCTTGCTATCCTCCTTGTCAGCTGACTGTTTCTTGCCCTTGTCACCCTTCCTGTGTAACTTGTTCTTCCGAATCTGCGACTCAGTCAATGTTGCTGATAACTCGATCGCCTGACGGAGTGTGGCAGGGTTACTACCAGTAAGGATGTCTTGTACCGAGTCAGGTAGGCCGTCGATGTACCTTTCGATAGCTATGTCAAGTGGGGTAACCATTGTCGGGCAAAGCAGACTCAGCTCCTCAAACCTATCAGTATACACCCTGTGCTCACCACTATCTTGCTTCAACTCATCAAATTCCTTCTCCAAAGCTCGCTGCTCATGACGAGGACAGAATTCCCTCATCATCAGAGCCCTAAGTTCAGCCCATGTCTGTGCGAGAGCAACTTCCGCACCTCGGTCTCTCATTACCCCATTCCACCATGTAAGAGCCCTCTTCTGAAACACGCTCGAGGAGAACTCGACCTTGCGATTATCCGGGCACTGCACGTGGCGAAAAGTATTCTCAATGCTTTCGAACCACTGAAGAAGCCCAGTTGCTCCTTCAGAACCACTAAACTTGAGTGGTTTAGCCTGGTTGAAATCATTGTATTTGCATAGCACATTGTTGTTGTTGTTGGCTTGGTTCCATTGAGCAAAGAGGTTTGGGAATTGAGCAGCCATTTGCTGCGCAATGATTTCTGCCAGCTCGGCAGTCTCTATCTGGCTTTCGCGTCGAGGAGGCATTGTCTAAAAGAGGAAACATGAAAGGAAACAAGTGAGAGAATTTAGACGAAAAGAATGAGATGAAACAAATCTGATGAAAGCAAGGATAGTGGTCATTTGTTTGTTACTACAAAGCAACAAACGACCTTGGTGATTAGTCAAAGTAAATAGGTTAAAAAATAATGTATTGCGAAGACATGCTCGCCTATAAGTGAACACTCATCCCAAGAATTCCCAAGTAAGCACAACTGGTCTCGCGTCTGATGAGATGTATACGAAGTGCTTGCCTAGACAGAAAACCCAGAATACAGGTATTCACCCTTCCAGTTTGCACGTGTTCACATTATTTAAAACCCAAAACCTTGACGAGATTTTGAAAATTCAAAGGGGTTCAAAACCATATAACAGAGGGTTCAAAACCTTACAATAGAGGGTTCAAAACCTAGAAATTAATCATCCTAGAACAGATGATTAGTTTTCAAAGCGGTTTTGAAATTTATGTTCTTGTTGTGATCGTCGCCTAAGGATAGGTGACGGTATTGTTTTATGACTAAACGCAAGTAAACTCGCGTTAGGGTCCTAAGAAGGTTATAGACTAGGTCAAAGCATTACTAATAACCTAATTCCCTATAACCATTAGCTCTGATACCATCTTTTCTGTCACACCCCGACCGCGTAAAACAACAAATCGCGGCGGAAACATCGGGGCGTGTTGTAACAGAATTAATGTTTCATAACCATGGATACCAAAAGTGTTTCGTTTTATCAAACATTGAGTAATTACATCGTCTGGAAATCTAAATACACTATTTAAACATAGTCTATCATTGTTATTGAGTCACTAAGGCCTTGTCCAGTCCTATGTGAGCATGCATCTTATCAATCGATATCATCCAACAATACCTGAAACATATGTGAAAACGAGGTCAGCAAAGAAATGCTGGCGAGTACATAGGTTTTGTGAAAATAGGATTCATGACTTCAGTTTAAGAAAATGTTTAGTCATGAACCTTGTAATTTGCTTTGTCTTTGTAAATCATTTGAAAAATAATAAGTTTGGATGATAAGTATAAATAAGAGAATAATGCATGATTAAATGAATAACCATGTAAAATGAGTTTGTGTAAGATAAGTTGTTTGTAAATCAATGTCTTGTGAAAAGTATGTTACTTGTATAAAATGTCCTATGTCTCAAACTGAAATGATTCAAATAACGCTACAATATGTAATACCATACAAACACTTATATATAGGAAGTACCAGCGGCGTATCCACCATGCTTGTATCATATTACACACACATCGTTACTTAATCATTTAATCAAACCAAACCAAACAATGTAAAATGTCTATGTTTAAATCAATTGTCAAATGTATTGAATAATATGTCAAAGTATTCATGTCAAGATGTAAATCATGTCAAAATATCTATGTCAAATATCCATGTCAAATGTCTATGTCAAATATCCATGTCAAATGTCTATGTCAAATATCCAGGTCAAATGTCTATGTCAAATATCCATGTATGGCAAGTGAAATGTCTCAACTAAACCATATGCACAAAAACAAAGTATTGAAGTAAAACTTGGTTTAAATCAAAGTTATGTTTTGTGGGAAATACATGATCAAATGTCAATCATGTTAAAATGTTTACCCAATCGTTACCCATTCGTTCAGATCGTTCTTGTTTTAATCGTTCTAATCGTTCTTGTTTTAATTGTTCTAATCGTTCTTGTTTTAATTGTGAACTACTTTAAGGTCGATTCTCTAATAACATTCAAACCTTCTTGACTCGTTCCTCGTTCCAACTCGCTCTCGTTCTCGTTCTTAATAAACCCTTACCAAAGGGTAAATTAATAATTACAGATTCAGTCGCTACCCACAACCCCCACACATAACAATGGGTGCAGTAAATAACGGGATTTGTCAGATCCTATGGTACCATAACCTAATACTGGTCGGCTTGATCATTGCTAATGAATGTCATCGGTCATGTAACTATAACCAACAAGTTTGTTCACTTTTTGAAATTTGTAATTAGTTTTTGAACCATTGAAATCGTTCTTGAAACCTTTGTTATTGTTCTTGAAACTACATTGTAATTGTTATTGAAATTATTGTAATCGTTCTTGAAACCACATTGTAATTGTTATTGAAATCATTGATAAAGCATTTAGCACATATGAGTCACCCCAAAACAGTTGAAAACAGTAAAAGAGGGGAATAATGTACTCGCCTGAGAATGCTTGGAGGTCTTGAACAACAACCAAACAAAGCTAGAGAGAGCACGGAATCAGTCGGCAATCTAAAACTATATAAATAAACCGGACATAAATCGGGAGATCGGATAGGATGAGGCTTGGTAAACCAAATGAGCGTTGGAACTCATATGATATGGTTTAACAAGGCCTACATACTACAATGAAACCAAACCTAAGTGCTTTCGACCCATCGCGACCCATTAAGGTAACTTATGCTACTTTAACGCGTCGTGCGCGTGAAACGCGTTCGGACCGTCTAACTAGTCCTATGACAAGTGTTATATGCCTAAACATGTTACATAATCAGTTATGTGACAAAGGTTTAGGTTACATATGCTTAATTACCAATTATACATGAAAAGGGTATTCTGGTAATTTACCTAAGGCATATAAACTACCTATCATACAACTACTTAAACGATGTGACCATAGGGTATAACCTCGGAAGGTTATGCCCTATACTAGGGTCACCTAATGTATTTGGTCGGATCCTAATGATCGACCAAACTGGGTCAGGTTCGAAGGTATAGGCGATTTATTAGATCGCCTACCCTAGACAACGTGGTAATCAGTGGGCATAGTCCCAAAGGACTATGACCAACGTGATTACACTCACGTTGTGAAGTTCAAACGAACTTCGCATTGACCATTACTGGTCAACGCTGAAAGTCAAACAAAGTTTGACTTTCTGACTCGAAAAGCAATAAAATAAGGAAAAGAACGAAAGAATACTTACGAAGGGTCCCCGAATGCTAATCCCGATCCAAGAACTCAGGTATGAAACAATGGTTTCAACTTAGAGCTCTCAAATCAGAATTCTTGTGCAAAATGAGGTTGTGTGGGTTGGGTATTTATAGGAATACCCGAACCGTTAGGATCGTTCCATGGAAAACGTGCCATGAATCCAACCCGTACACTTGTCGGAACCTTATGGTGGCTGGAAATCCATCCTTATCAGATGACTAGACAATTAGGAATGTGTGGGTGTGGTTAATCAGCTGCAAACAGGCTGTTAAGAAACACTGCATCTGGTCTGTGCATGGCTAGCGCACCGCTACACTAAAAGTGTAGCGCACCGCTAGCCATAGTTTGGCAGAATTACACTTTTGGTCCCTGTATTGAAATCAGCCCATTTTCGACACGTTTAAGGCCCATTAACCCCATTTCAAAGCTCTAAAATGAAGTTAAAGTATAGGGAACTTAAAACATGTTCAAAAATATCTCGGATGTCGGTTCGTTTGGCCGTACGGTCGCGATGTTCGCTTAATTACGACGGAATGCGCATAAGCACGAAAAACGAACCAAATGACGCGAGGAATGGATTTTTCTTATGGCAAACACTAAAATAAAATATTTTAGTGCTTACATAAATTTTTGGATGTTCGGATGTATTCAGAACGTAAGTTACGCGTAAAAATGCAAACTTGTTCACTTTTTGACGCTTTTAGTCCCTGAATGACACAAAAGTTTATTTTAGCATACCGAACACCTAAAAGCCTATTTCTAAGCTATGTGAAGGATATTTATGGTATGTTTAACTTATGGTCATGTTCCGGAATGTCTGTTACAGTTCAAATTGGCATACTTTCGCAGTTTGTCAACTTTAGTCCCTGTAAGCGATTAAACTTTGATTTCACCACACCAAACCTTCCAAAACTTATAACTAAGTTATGTAAAGGTTATTTAAGGTATGTTAAGCCTATTTCACTTTTCCAGAGTGTTCGTTGGATTAAACTGGTTATATCTACACATCAGAGCGCGTATAACCCTCCAGAAAGCGATTTAAAGCTTGAAATCGAACAAGAGTCGATATGTGCAAACGATACACATATTTTTACAAATCCCAAGTATGAAATACAATATTTCATTGGTTTGGTATTTGTTTGATGGCCCTGGAGGCACAGGTGTTACAACAGCCCTTTGTCTACTTTACTGCCCAAAACCTCCCAGCCATAATCCACAATCTTAGGTGTTGTTTGTTTTTTCTGCAGGAAAACCTCTTCTGCTGCAGGCCACATCTGCAGACATCTGCAGGAGAAGAGGTGGACCAAATGTCTGCAGTCTGCAAGGAGAAGAGGGTTTGTTTTTTTTTTATATAAAACCTCTTCTAGGTTTAAAACACACACAACATCACACACTACACTGATCTCTCTCTACTCTCTCTCTACAATCTGCACCACCTCCGCCACCACTTCACCACCGCCATCACCACCGCCACCACTTCACCACCGCCACCACCGTCACCACTACACTACACCACAGCCACCACCGTCACCACTACACCACAGCCACCACAGATCGATGATGATGATGATGCAGATCGATGATGATGATGATGTTGCAGATCGATTTGGGGGTTTTTGTTTCAGATCGATGATGATGTGAACGATTTGGGGGTTTGTTTCAGATCGATGATGATGTGAACGATTTGGGGGTTTTGTTTCAGGGTGTCGGAGTGGATGGCGGAGGTGGAAGTGGTGGAGGTGGTGGCGGAGCAGGTGGTTTGTTTCAGGGTGTCGGAGCAGGGGTGTCGGAGTGGATGGCGGAGGTGGAGGTGGTGGAGGTGGTGGCGGAGCAGGTGGTTTGTTTCAGGGTGTCGGAGGTGGAGGTGGTGGCGGAGTGGAGGTGGTGGCAGAGCAGGGGTGTTGGAGGTGGAGGTGGTGTCGGAGGTGAAGGTGGTGGCAGAGGAGGTGGTGCCAAGAAGAGGTAAACGTCTGCTCCAAGAAGCTTATGGTTTATCACTTCCTCAAGAAGAGGCTGGGGAGAGGTAAAAAGCACTTCTAAAAAAAACAAACACTCTTCTGAGGCTAAACCTCTTCCCGCGTCTGCACGGTGCAGACAGAAGAGGCCAGGAAGCTCTTCTTGAAAAAAACAAACACCACCTTAGAATATAAACAAAACAGCCCCTACCCGAGCCTCCCGCAACCAGTGAACACCCTAAAAACAACCTGGAACATAGACACATATTGACCCGACACTAAAACACAGACCTGAACCGACACTAAACGATGGAACTTTACCACTAGAAACTGACACACGAGACTCAAATGTAAGTGAAATTTGCATGAAACATACCTTGTACTCAAATTAGGAGCAGAAACTATGAAAATGGTGATAAACACTTGAAACCCTTGCTTAAATCTTTGGGAAAATTGGATGTTTGATGGATGATTAATAGGTGATTGATGGTGGATGATGATTAAATCGGTGGGTTACAAAGATTTTAGGTGGTTATGGTGTTTAACAGTTGAAAATCGATGGAGTATTGATCGGTGTATTTTTTATACACTCTCGTTTATTTTAATTATAAAAAATTTGCATCGATATTGTTATAAAAGATACCACTTTGATCGGTTTTGTTGTTTTGTAGGTTGTGAAGAGAACTAGTTTAAAATGATGAATTTATAATTAATATAAGATAAATAATAAACTTTGAAAAATCAAATAAGAAATACTAATTACAGTTGATATTCAAATTGTTTTCTTTGTTTTTGGGGTCAACGAGAAAACAAAACAGAATACAAAACAATTAACTTAATTAAAATTGCAATTAATGTATTTGTAATTAATGTTTTTGTTCTTTTGGAATTGTGTAGAGAATGAAATATAAATAGAGTTCAAAAAGTGTGTTGAAGAAGAAGTCAAATGGAGCATGTGCAATTAATTGGGTTTTCTGTAACTCTTGCCATAAACAATCATCCATAACCTACCATAGAGTTTATCTTATTGGAATTAATTGATACATGTTGACTAAAAGAAAAACGAACAAAACGTAACGGCAACACTTCTTTGGGAGTTTAAAAAAAAGTGATCTCGGAGCCACAACACACCACCACTTCATCTTCATCCATTCTCCACCATCCAAACCCTAACCCCTAACCCTCAACTCTCCTTCAAGACTCAATATTATGGTTCAGTGCTCGTATTCATCCTCCGGTGATCGCGCTCTTCGACCATGAATGGCTAGTCTCTTCGGTTTCACCCCGGTATAGATTTTTTAAGAATTTCTTGGGTTTATGCATTTGTATTTTCATTTGATTTTGTGACAAATTGTTTAGTATTTGAAACCTTTGATAATTGTCGTGCATTTAAATTGAATTTGTGAATTGTCGAATGATTATAAAATTTGACTTTGCGAAATGAATTTGTGCACTTATGCCTTATCGTAGGTTAGGATTTACATGTCCGAGGTAACGAAGTGCATTACGGTCCGTTGTCTATGACGTCGATAGCAATTGGCACCTAAGCTTCGTGATAGTAATCCGTTAATCACTATATGCAATTGAATCAAGTTAAAACATGTAGGAACCCTAGGTCTTGCAATAATCGAACCGGGTGTGGAACTTGTCTCTAATTTCTTGTTTTAATCATTTAGTAATTTAGTTGCAATTTTAGTTAATCACAAGTGTTTTAGATAATACCAATTGCCAGGTCACTCCGATTTATTTTCCAACCAAATAAACTTATAAAAAATTAGCAATCTTCATGATCACATTGTACATTTTTGTAAATAGTCTAACTAATCGAACGGGTCGTGCGATACTGACAACATGCTCTTCGTGGATACGATACCTGACTTACCCTAGCTACCTAGGTTTAATTGGGTTTTTGACTAATTGGGACGACACGGTCATGTCAAAATGGCGCCGCTGCCGGGGAGCTAGTGTGCTTAGTATTGCATTATTCGTTTGATTTGTTTATATTGGGTAGTTTTAAATCTTAAAAAAACTCAAAAAAAAATAATTTTAGTTTTTAGTATGCTTTCTTTTTTTTCTATTTGATTTTACTTTGGGTAGTCGAGTTTTGTCTGTACAGGTATATGTTTTGCAAGCACCTTATTTCAACATGAATTGGGTAGATGATGACCCATGTATATGTTGTGGGGGCAACTGTCACTGGGTTGAGGATTGTCCGATGTTTGAAGTTAAATACGAAAATTGTGGGAGGTATTGCTCTGAATATAGGCGAGAAAAAGGATATGTGAGGGTTTGCTATGATGATGACGGGATACCCTTCTATTATCCCAACTTTGAACCGTCTGCACCACCGGAGCAAGAAAATGACGCTTATCAGTCATGTGCTTGTTGTGGAAAAGTTCACATACATGAAGATTGTCCAGTGTTTTGGAAAGATCAGTGTTTTGGAAAGAAAAAATAAAGTCCGGTTACAAGCCACCTTCATATCAAGAATACTACCATTTAGAGATGAATTGTCACTATGAGCAAGAGCGGGATTACAACAATTATGAAAAAGAGATGTCACATTTCTCAAGTTACCAGGATGAGTTTGACGACTACTATTATGAATACCCTCAGCCGGCATATGAGGAGTCTCAAGATTCCGTTAACTCCAAGCTTGATGCAATCATGGACATGATGGTGGAAATGAAAAGGGAAGACGGGCTTAGAAACAAATCATTTGAGGCTTTAGTTGTGCAAGTTGGTCAACTAACTGAGGAGTTTGCCCAACTTAGATGGGACCAAGAGATGTTGACTAGTGGTACCATGGTAGATGGTGATGTGGTGGAAGAGGTTATGGATCTTCCAAAGCAAGAAAAAGAGTGTTTAAATTTATATGAAGACATAACACCTTTCAAAGAAGTAGTAACTGAGGTAATCATAGTGTATCCTGACTATGATAAAGTTGGGGAAAAGAGCATGAGATTGAAGGAAAGAAAGGTGAGATGGCAAGACCTCGCTCAAGCTATCATGAAGTGGACCCGCATAAGTGTTTCAATTTTCATACCAATCGTTTGGATGGAAATGTGGAACTGGCAAGTCAACTACCGAGCGTATGTTGGAAACTCGGTAGGCAAATGTTCACTTCGACCACCATGAGAGGCAAATCAGGTATGATTATTGTAGAGTTTGTATTATTATTCGTTTTTTTTTTCTAGATAAATGAACTTTGTGGGTGTGTTCCCTATATAACCCTCACGAGACCTTTCTCGTCCTCCCGAGCTACCGGGAGGTTTAAAGGGCTTGTTGCATACGCTAAATGCAACCATGGTTCCTACGAAAGTGAGTTAGGTTTGTTATTGTAAATTATTTTTTTCACTAATCAAAGCAATTAATAGATTACTTGGTAAATGTTTTTGTGAAATGGTAAAATGAACAATCTTATGGATTTTAATTGTTGTGAGAAGCTTGCTTCTACACATATTTGAGGTTTATAGGTACCTTCATGCTTTGCTTTGGCAACCATTTCGCTTGGAAACAAGGACTATCATGAAATGTGAAGAAATCAGGTGTATCTATTTCTAATTCTCTATGCTTTGATTTTTGTATATATATTTTTAATAGTGGATTGTAATTGTATATTATTGAGGTGGGGTCATTGTGGTGGTGGTTAAGTCTTGTGCATCCCGGTTACGCTTAAAAAGTTTTCAAAAGTTAAATTTAAATCTTACCCTTCATTCAAAACATTACACATTGAAGACAATGTCAATCTCAAGTGTGGGGATGGAGAAAAATTGGAAATTTTGAAAACTTTTGCCTTTAAGTCGACTTGATCGTGTTTGAAGACCGAATTTCTCAAAGTAAATCATCAACAGGTTCCAAACCAAACCACATGTATAGGTCCTTAGTCATGGTCATGTTCCATGTGATTGTAGTAGAAAAGGTAATTCTAGCAATTTTTTTAAGAAAAAAGGAAAAGGAACGCCTAGCTATAGCTAACAAGCTTTTGGTAAAATAAATGCATGCTTCACATCGGTAACCTTTCTCCCCTACTTGGTGAGATTTTGAGCCTACTTTAAAACAAAACAAAAAAAATCATTATCATATACATATATTTTTCATTTGTTTGAGAGTAGGCCATATGTTAGCTCTATTTTAGAACTTGTATGATTTGATACACACCGAGGCCATGGACTAGACATTCGCACATAGATGATAAAGGCAATTTAGGACCACCTTTTTGTTTTGACACCCTTATGTATTTTTTCCAACTTACCCACAAATCACCCACTAGAAGCCAAACTTGAACCCTTTTCCATTCTTTTGTTAACCCATATCATTACCCAAGTTAAACCTTAACCTCGTTTGAAAACCGTCTAGAGAAGATCAATTTGTTTATAGTTGTTGCAAAAAAAAATGAAAAGAAATAAAGAAAAGCCAACAAACGGGTCAAACGACCACAATCGAGGCTAAAAAAATATGAATAAGTTAGTACGGGTCAAAATTACCCAATATCTTTTAGTTTATTTGTTTAGAAGAAAATAAGGATTCTTTAATGGTTCGTGTTCACCATTTTTCATTTTAGCCACTTTTTAGCCAAAAATTCCTAACCTTCGCCTAAGCCAAAAACCCGTAAGACCTTTTAATATGTGCGATGTCTATGTGTTGTAGTGGAGGTGTGATTGTCATTCAAGCTTATAATTATAGAATAATATAGTTGGTCTTTGAGTGCTTATTACTAGTGTATTACATGCTAGTTCAGAAATGAAACCGAGAGGAGTGATCAATTGTGAGGGGTATGTTGCATGAGAATAAAAACCAAAGCACGTTAGATTTGGTTAGGCATTTCCTTGTTTTAAAAAGATTACACTTTGATTTGCTATTTAATAACCAATAAACTATGATTAACATTGTGAATGGGGTATGACTATGGACCTTAACTAAGAATTCGTAAGGAATTTGTGAAGTGTATTTGTTAAATAATGGTTGGATAATATCGAAAGAGTTTGCTTGAGGGCAAGCAAAAGATAAGTGTGGGGATGTGATCGGTGTATTTTTTGTACACTCTCGTTTATTTTAATTATAAAAAAAAATGCATCGATATTGTTATAAAAGATACCACTTTGATCGGTTTTGTAGTTTTGTAGGTTGTGAAGAGAACTAGTTTAAAATGATGAATTTATAATTAATATAACATAAATAATAAACTTTGAAAAATCAAATAAGAAATACTAATTGCAATTGATATTCAAATTGTTTTCTTTGTTTTTGGAGTCAACGAGAAAACAAAACAGAATACTAAACAACTAACTTAATTAAAATTGCAATTAATGTATTTGTAATTAATGTTTTTGTTCTTTTGGAATTGTGTAGAGAATGAAATATAAATGGAGTTCAAAAAGTGTGTTGAAGAAGAAGTCAAATGGAGCATGTGCAATTAATTGGGTTTTCTATAACTCTTGCCTTAAACAATCATCCATAACCCACCATAGAGTTTATCTTATTGGAATTAAATGATACATGTTGACTAAAATAAAAAGGAACAAAACGTAACGGCAACACTTCTTTGGGAGTTTAAAAAAAGTGATCTTCTAGCCACAACACACCACCACTTCATCTTCATCCATTCTCCACCATCCAAACCCTAACCCCTAACCCTCAACTCTCCTTCAAGACTCAAGATTATGGTTCGGTGCTCGTATTCATCCTCCGGTGATCGCGCTCTTCGACCATGAACGGCTAGTCTCGTCGGTTTCACCCCGGTATAGATTGTTGTAAGAATTTCTTGGGTTTATGCATTTGTATTTTCATTTGATTTTGTGACAAATTGTTTAGTATTTGAAACCTTTGATAATTGTCGTGCAATTGAATTGAATTTGTAAATTGTCGAATGATTATAAAATTTGACTTTGCGAAATGAATTTGTGCACTTATGCCTTATCGTAGGTTAGGATTTACATGTCCGAGGTAACGAAGTGCATTACGGTCCGTTGTCTATGACGTCGATAGCAATTGGCACCTAAGCTTCGTGATAGTAATCCGTTAATCACTATATGCAATTGAATCAAGTTAAAACATGTAGGAACCCTAGGTCTTGCAATAATCGAACCGGGCTGCAAAAGACAAATGTTGAAGTCTCGCGCCTCGCGATTCGCTGTTATGATCAGAAAATTAAAACTTCCTGGCGGGCCGCGAGAGAATACAGATGGTGAGTCGCGTCCCGCAAGAGCGTAACAAAAACAGACAGTAACTTGCAGTTTAACAGCTTTTGTCTTGAAAAATTTGCCAATAATGACCAAACCACCCCATAACCGTTTCCAACCCATTCGAACACGAAAACTTACCTTAAACGCCATTTCTTTGTCAATGTTGCCTGCGTGAAGGCAATGATTTCCTGCAAAAACTTACAACAAAAAAAAAACATGAAACGCAAAACTACGAAAAAATGAAAACTAACGACTCTAACGACACAACATGAACCACTACTAAATCTACAAACTCTACACTTGAGTTCTCACTCAAGAACCTAAGCGGTGGTGCGAGGTGGGTCCGCAAGAGGAATTTCTTCCTCTTCGGTAGTATCGATGGGACCTCCTAAATAATGTTTCAAACGATGGCCATTCACTTTCCACGATCCTCCATCAACTTCATCGAACAACTCCACGGTACCATATGGGAACACTTCCTTCACGACATACGCTCCGGACCATCTAGACTTCAACTTTCCGGCGATCAACTTCAACCTTGAGTTAAACAAAAGTACCTTATCGCCCACTTGAAACTCTTTTAACCGACACAACCTCCTAGCATGCAATGCCTTAGTCTTTTCTTTGATGCTCCAAGAACGATCGTATGCGGCATCCCTAAGGCCTTCTAGCTCGTGGATTTGAAAGAATCTTTTCCTAGCGGCCTCGGTGAGATCTAAGTTCACAGTTTTAAGAGCCCACAGCGTTCGGTGCTCCAATTCAACCGGAAGATGGCACACTTTACCATACACAATCATGAAAGGAGTCGTTCCTAAGGGTGTTTTGTAGGCGGTACGAAATGCCCACAAAGCATCATCTAGCTTCTCCGACCAATCCTTCCTACTTTTACCTACCATTTTCTCCAAGATTCTCTTAACCCCTCGGTTTGCATTCTCGACTTGACCGTTTGTTTGTGGATAATACGCGGTAGACAAACGGTGTTTAACTCCATATCGCTCTAATGCCTTCTCCATAACGACATTACAGAAATGCATCCCTTAATCACTAATAATGGCTTTAGGTATACCGAAATGCATGAACAACTTTTTTAGGAATCTCACCACCACTCGGGCATCGTTTGTAGGCAAAGCTTGAGCTTCAACCCACTTAGAAACGTAATCGATTGCCACGAGGATGTACCTATTCCCACTAGAGGGGGGAAAGGTCCCATGAAGTCGATGCCCCACACATCGAAGATTTCAAGAACTTGAATAGGGTTTTGGGGCATCTCGTCCTTGGATGAGATATTGCCAGTACGTTGGCAACGATCACAAGTCCTCATAAACTCTAACGCGTCTTTAACTACCGACGGCCAATAAAACCCATAATCGAATACTTTTTGAGCGGTAACGTGTGGACCGTGATGACCTCCCGTCAAGCCCTCATGAACATGCCTAATAATATCTAAACCTTCCTCTCGCGACACACATCTCCTGAGAATCCTATCACCTCCTATCCTAAAGAGGTAGGGGTCATCCCATATGTACCTCCTTGAGTCGCTCAAGAACTTCCTCCTCTATTGGGTACTCATCCCTTTCATCACATATCCGTTTGCAAGATAGTTAGCTAGATCACTAAACCACGGCAAGCCATCCTTCTCCGCCGCAATATAATCAATGGATTCGTGAGGGAATCTATCTCCTATCGCCTCCTCACGAATCTCCTCCCTACTCAGATCCTCTAAACGCGAAAGATGGTCCGCCGCGACATTCTCCGCTCCTTTCTTATCCTTCATTTCTATGTCAAACTCGGAAAGAAGGAGGATCCATCGTATAAGAAGAGGCTTAGCGTCCTTCTTTTGGAAAAGGTAATGCAAAGCTGAATGGTCGGTGAACACTATGGTCTTAGAAAGCACAAGGTAAGAACGGAACTTATCGAATGCAAACACTACGGCTAAAAGTTCCTTCTCAGTCGTGGTATAGTTTTCTTGGGCGTCATTTAAGGTTTTACTCGCTTAGTAGATCGGGTGAAAGTGGTTCTCCCGTCTCTGCCCCAAAACCGCCCCGACCGCGTAATCACTCACGTCGCACATGAGCTCAAATGGCAAGCTCTAGTCGGGTGATACAAGAATGGGTGCACTCACGAGTTTCTCTTTAAGGAATTCGAACGCTTGAAGGCACTCCTTGTTGAAGAAAAAAGGAACATCCTTCTCTAAGAGTCGGGTCATGGGGCGAGTGATTTTTGAAAAGTCTCTAATGAAGCGCCTATAGAAGCCTGCATGACCGAGAAAACTTCGGATCGACTTAACACTAGTCGGTGGAGGAAGCTGACTAATCGTATCTATCTTCGCTCTATCTACCTCTATACCGGCCCTAGAAATCTTATGACCTAATACGATCCCCTCCGTCACCATGAAGTGACACTTCTCCCAATTCAACATCAACTTCGTCTCGACGCACTTCCTCATCATCCTCTCAAGATAACCTAAACAATGATTGAAAGAATTACCGTACACTGAAAAATCATCCATAAAGACCTCCATCGAACTCTCAACCATGTCTTGGAAAATAGCAATCATGCATCGCTGGAAAGTAGCCGGAGCATTACATAATCCAAACGGCAGGCGTCGGTACGCGTGCGTGCCATATGGACATGTAAAGGTTGTCTTCTCTTAATCCTCTGGTACGATCGGGATCTAGAAGTAACCCGAAAACCAGTCGAGAAAACAGTAGAACTGTTGACCCGAGAGCCGCTCTAGCATCTGATCAATGAAATGGTCCTTCCGGGTGGCGTCATTTAATTTTCGATAATCAATGCATACCCGCCAACCGGTGAACGTGCGTGATGGGATGAGCTCATTTTTCTCATTCAGGATGACTGTCATCCCCCCTTTCTTTGGGACGACCTGTGTAGGACTCACCCACGCGGAATCGAAAATCGGGTATATCAACCTGGACTCTAGCAACTTCATAACCTCCTTCTTAACTACCTTTTGCATGTTCAGGTTGAGGCGTCTTTGCGGTTGCACCACAGGCTTATAAACCTCCTCCATAAGAATATGGTGCGTGCAAAAAGTGGGACTAATCCCCTTTATATCTGACAACCTCCATGCAATCGCCTCTTTGTGTTTTCTCAACACCTCAATCAATCTCATTTTTTCCTCCTCCGTTAACTTCGAAGAAATGATGACGGGCATGTTTGGTTTCTCTTCTAAGAATGCATACTCAAGATGTGATGGAAGGACCTTAAGCTCTAAAGGCGGTGGAATATCTAAAGGAGTACCCTCATCACTAACCTCATTGAGTTCCAACGTCTCGGGAACCCACAACTCATCACTCTCCTCTAACGGCTCCTCCTCAACCTCCTCGTCAACAACTCCCTCACCTACCAAATCGGCCCCACTAATGTACTCCAGACACGTGTCGACACATGATATGAATGAATTTAGAAAGTAAACGGAATGACACGGCCCGCTATCCTGATCTCTACTACTAGGGTGCTGCATGGCTCTATCGATCTCGAATGTGACAATCTCGTCACCCGCACGAAGTGAAATCTTACCATCAAAGACATCGATGATTGTCTTTGCAGTTTGAAGGAATGAACGGCCTAGAATAATAGGAATTCTCTCATCGGCCTCCATATCTAAAACGAGGAAGTCTACGGGAAATACGAACTTATCAACCTTAACTAACAGATTCTCTACGATCCCACGAGGATACTTGACCGAATGGTCGGCCAAGGATAATGACATACGCGTGGGCGTAAGCTCTCCTAACCCTAGCTTCTAATAAAGAGAGAATGGCATCAAATTGATGCTGGCACCTAGATCGACTAAAGCATGAGTGGGGGTAATAGCACCCCCGAAAAAAGCATGGAATGGTGAATGTACCTGGGTCGATTAGTTTCTCTGGTAGCTTATTCAAGACCACCGCGAAACAACCTCCGGTCAAAGGAATGTTCGAAAGCTCACCTATCATATCCTTACGCTTGAGAAGGTCCTTAAGGAATTTTGCACACTTGGGCATGGATTGAAGGGCCTCTATGAATGGAAGATTGATTTTCAACTGTTTGAACATCTCAAGAAATTGCCCATATTCCTTAGCATATTTTTTATGCTTAAGGCGGGCGGGGTATGGGACACGGGAATGATCAACTAAAGGCGACGGCTTAACCCCTACCGAATGTTTTTCTACACTCTTCTCTACTTGAGGCTCCTCGGTGTGTGCGGTACTTGTTGGGTCTAGCCTAATGTGCACCTTACCGGGAATCTCCATCTCTATCTCCTCATCGACTTCCTCATCATCCTGAACCTCGACACTCTCTCTAACTACCTCTCCTAATGTTCTACCACTCCTAGTAGTGATAACCTTCACTTGGCCATTTGGGTTTTGGTGGGTATTAGCTGAGAATTGACTGGAAGGCCTCTCTTGTAATTGGCTATTGATGTCACCAACTTGCCTTTGAAGGTCCAAGAAGTTCGAGTGATTGTTCTTAAGTAATGTGGCATGGTCCTCTAGGGTTCTTTGAGTGGCCTCTAAGGCCCTTTGGTTTGCTTCTAAGGTCCTTTCGGTTGCTTGGTTCTTAACTAGTATTTGGGATAACATAGCTTTAATCTCATCTAGACCACTACTGTCACACCCTGACTTTTGCGAAAGTGTATACATGTGACTTGATCAGTTTTCATTGCATTTGATTATAATAAACAACTATATGACTAAAATATGATGTTCATCCATTCATAAGTTTTAGAAACATTACAAACATAAGTTGTTTAAGTTTCAACCAGCATAGTTTTAAGTTAAGTTACAAACCATCAAAAGATAATAAGTTCCACAATAAGGACTTTTTAAACAAAAGACTAAATTCACGAGGCTTTGCACCATATATCTCATCAAAGATGAAATATACAAATCAAACCCTCCAAAAGAGGATGACATCTAAAATTGAATTTCACTTCTTGAAAATAACCCCGGCGCCAAAGTGATGCGTGTGAAGTGTCGTTAGTTTTTAATGTATTTATTCAGCCATTTTTAACACTTTTTAGCCAAGTTTTAAATTTATAAAACACGATATTTACTAACACTAAACACACATATGGGCAAGTGCACCCATCGTGAGCGTAGTATAGTGTTGGTAAGATACCGAGGTCGTCCAAGGACACAAGAGCTTTTAGTACCGGTTTATCATCAACGTCTAATCAAATCAAAAGTTTAGAAAAAGGTTTTAAACTAGAAAAGATAAAAACTAACTAAAAATGCTAAAAATAAAAATAAAAATAAAAACAGATAGACAAGATGAATCACTTGGCTCCGACTCGTGTTTAGTGTAACATTTGATATTTCCGCACTTTTGCACTATTTAAGAGATCATCTTAGTTATTGTAGTAGGCCCCTCTTTTGAAGGTGACGTTACCCTCAACCCAGTAGTTTGAGTCAGCAAGGATACAATCCTAAAGGGTCGGATTATTGAAAGATAATTAATTAAGTTATTAATGCATATTATGGTAGGCCCCTCTTTTGAAGGTGACGTTACCCTCGGCTAAGTAGTCTGAGTCAGCAGGGATACAGTCCTAAGTAGCCGGGTTAAAGTATTAATAGTAGCTTACATATGAGGGGATCAAAGAGTTTGGACCCCCGCCATCCAATACCGTTAAGTATTGAAGGAGGTCCTACTAAATTTGACCCAGGTCCTTGCAAAATCTATACACTGAACAAGGCAAGACTTTTACCAAACCGTTCCCTTAACCCCCGACCAGGTAGCCAACATACCTCCATATAGACCGTGGAGATATGAATGGTGAAAATCTTTTATTTTATATAGACAGTAAAATAATGCCAAGACACCACGGACAAACGATAAGGAAAAATCACCTTCAACATAAGAAACTAGTTATTAAAGTCATTAATACATAACCAATTAAAAAGTGCGAAAAGATTAAAAATAAAAAGTATTACACTAGACACTTTGTCTTCACCAAGTGATGTAAGAGACTTAGGAAAACATGGCCTTGATTGTCAAGAACTCTTACGATCAATCTTGGATCCCGAGACGACTCACACACTCTATGATGGACAATGGATGATGGTGTTATGGTGGTGGTGGGTGAAGTGTGAGAGAGGTGGTGTGCCAAGGGATGGTTTGAGCTTGAGCCAAGCACTCCTATTTATAGGCTGAACAGAAGCTCGGTCACGGCCCCGTGTCCATTGGGCACGGCCCCGTGTCCACATCCTTCTCTGTCTTCATTAAATGCAGTTTGTCTGTATTAGTTGACCACGCCCCCGTGTCCGCTGAGCACGACCCCGTGTGCAGAAGTGTATCTGTACTATTAAGATTTGCCTGGATTCTGCGAATCTTATAGTTGACCACGGCCCCATGGTGGGCGATGGAAGCTTCTACCACTTTGTCTTTTCTGCTGACACTTGGGCACGCCCCCGTGCTCAGTGAGCACGGGGCGTGTTCAGTCTTCTGTCTTCTTGTTTTGCTTGGGAAGATGCTGTCGTGGGGTCGGGCATGTCACGTTTGTTCCTTTTCTTGTATTTATGTTAGATTTAGCTGTCTTTTTGCTTCTTTTGTTAATTTGAGCTCATTTAATCCTGAAAATACAAAAGGAAGACAAAATCACACTTTTTCCAACATTAGTACTAAAAAAGGGTTAGTTTTATGCCACAATTGATGTAATTTATATGTTGTATTTTACACACATCAAATACCCCCACACTTGAATCTTTGCTTGTCCTCAAGCAAAAATATTTATCATGTGGCCTTACACTCCCAAATGGAATGGGTAGAAGAGAAGGTTTTTGGGCTTGTCATAGAGTGTCGGGATTTCCAAGATTCCTTACTAAGTTTTATTTTTATTTATTTACAAGTTGGTATTTATGTGGGTCATTTCTCGAATTAAAAGTACCTACAAGTTGGTATTTATGTGGGTAACAAACCCTTAAAAGGGTACTTTCAGATTCCCACTCTAACTATGTTAATTGTCGAGTCAAAGCTTGCTTTAAAAAGTCAACAGAATGATTATTTGCAAATTTAAGCATAATTAGCAATGTAGGGTACATGCAACCTGTTTGATCATTAAAATAATATGGTAACTAATGTAAGAACATGTTCCAACATGATCAACTAGACAATTTTCAGTTTAAACCCGAATCGGAACCGAAAGTCGCATAAATTGACTTTTGCTTTGACTATCAGTTCTGATCCGTTTGTGCATGTTTAAGATCTGCCTTAGAGCTTGTTTTGGACCAGGTTTCATATAAGTATAACTCTCTGAGATTATACAACTTGGTTCAATACTTATCCGATTCACATGCATGTTTCCGATTAATGCTTAAATGTTGACTATTATGCCCTTTTGACTATAAAACGTGATTTTTGAAAAAGTAAAAGAGTAGAAACCTTAATTACTGATTTATAAACTTGCACCTAAAATTTGACATCAGTTTGAGGTCTAGATTAAGAGTTATGCTCATTAGCGTAATTTGAAAGCTTTATGTTAATTAATTGGCGTAATTAGCGTATAGCCTATTTAAACCCACTTTTTGATACCAAACTTTTTACCCACTAATGTAATATAATATTTTGGGATTTTTGAAGATTTTTATTTAATTTTTGGCTGAGCATAACATAGGTCTCTAGGTTTGATTCGGTTTATGACGGTTTTGCCCTTTTAAGCCATAAAATGAGTTTTACAAATCCTTTTGACCCCAAGCCTTTTTCTACTGATTTCATTTGTTAAATAAAATATTTTGAGCCTTCTGGAATTATAAAAATATCAGCTTTCTTTTAAAACCCGGAAATGGCTCCAAATCGTCTTTTTAAGCGTTTTTAACGCATAGTATGTGCTAAAACCATATTAAACATATAAGGTTGATACCTACTGATATTTTTAGTATATTTTTATATAATAAAAGTAAGTAAAAGTTTATAAACTCAGATTTCAAATTTTGACCTTTTTAGCCCTTGTGAAATTACCAAAATACCCCTAAGGTGCATAGTTTGGTTTTAAATGATAAGTTTCACATATAGGTCATACCCTACTGTTATAACATGTTAAATTAAGTGTATTTACTGTATAAATCAGACCTGTAACTCAGTTTACAAATAAACTCTTTTACAATCTTTTAAATGACCAAAATGCCCTTATGAGGCTTAATTTGAATTTATATCCGTTTTGGGCATAATAGAAGACATCTTACTGATGTCACAACATATTTAAAGTATATTAACTCAGGGAACTTGCATATGACTCTTATGGTTACCCGTGACGCCCTTTTCGCGCTCGGTTCGGTTTATGTAACTAGTTTGCATAAATTGACCGAAACGGGTCAAACCTTATCATCTTTGTCTCAAAAATCCAGAATGTATTTAGTATACCCATATTATACAAGTATTCAAACTTGTCGGGTCTAAATCACATTCTATCCGGTCTTCGCTTAATCGTGCGTTTGAACCGTATCGTCCTTAAAACTAGCCGGTCTAAGCTTAAGCTTAAATAAAGACCCGTTAGAAATCTAATAGGTTATTATAAACCTTCGTTCCAGATTAGGAGCACCAGTAAAAGCTACTTGCAATTTGCTTATTGAGAATTATACTTTGCTCAGGTAAATACTTTTAACTTATTTTCCCTATACGGGCTTGGGGTACGGTATATAAAATACCGCTTGGTCCGGCATTGAATTCTTTAATCGAATAGAGGTTAAATTTATTGATATGCTATGTTTTGAATGTGTTTTGTTTGTTTAAAGCCTTTGGGGGGTTAATGACCATGTCCCGGATATCCTTGGCATCATCTTACGAGATGGCCACGACCTGAGCACGGGGTGTAGGCGTACACCTTTCAGTGCATAACTCAATATTGTGGTGTGTCTATTAATCTTTAACCCGGTCTACGGATCGGGCTACTAAACGCATAAGTAACATGTAAATCCCTTACAAGATTATCTTCATATAATTATCCCAAGTTATAAATGTTTTGTGCCGCGTGCATTCAAATCAATTTTTAAACCTTTTCAAAATTAGTCAGTTAAATTGTATTTACCAGTGTAAACTGTCGTATTTTTCCAAAAGGTTAAGTGCAGGTACTACTCGTACTAGGCTGGCTGTCTTCTAAGCGTCCAAAATAAGTCTCGCAAGCTTGGATGTCAATAAAGCTGTTGAACAATATCTTCTTTTATTTTTGATCCACCTGTGGATCCGTTTCAACTATTCGTGATATTTAATATTACACTTTATTAAAGTTGAAATGAATCTATCTTTGCTTCCGCTGTGCATTTATTTATATTGTGTTGTTTGTCTATGATGATACCAACTACGTCACTATACTCCCCACCGGGCCAACCGGTGACACATGGAAAATAGGGGTGTGACAGGTTGGTATCAGAGCCAACTCTGAGTGAATTAAACACTAGCCTTTTGTGTTTAATCTCAGTTACACAATTGCACATTCCTCGATTCTCGAGTCTAGACAAAGAACTTAGGAACTATCCAAATTTTTGGTTTTATTTCTAACTTTGTCTTATATATTTCTTGTTGTATCACTTGTTTGTTTTTGACAGGGTGTCAAAATGCCGCCGCGAATGAGAGGAAGAGGCAGGGGAAATGGGCCACTTACCGCCCCAAACGACCATGAAGCCGGACCTTCGCACCGGCGAACACCTTCAGATCCCCATAACTCAGATGCTCAAGATCTTTTGAGGTCTTTTACTGAACCAGCTAGGCGCTCAGTTTCACTGAGTACCTCCCTGTCTATCCCACACTCCTTCAGGCCTCATTCTGAAAATGAGCCCCACAACTCTCACCAGTCCTACATTCCTCTTCTAGGACACAATTCACCCTTTGACCATCTATCACCCGTCTTCCAGGGCTAGTTCAACCCTGCTGATTACCTTGGAGAACCAGTGGGTTTTAACCCACTTGGACCTGAAGACCACTTTTCCGGTGGCAACCCGATGGATATCGATGAGGACACCGATCCTGCAATGCCACCATCCGGAACTCCCAACCATCCCATCGAAATTTCTGATGGGTCACCTTTTGTGGGATCTCCTTACAATGGTCCCGACAGCTTTGAGGAGAAATTCCGGTAGTATGACTGGGTATTTACTCCCAGTTATCATAGCTCTCCCCTGCACCAGCCACACCATAGCTCTCCTTTACACCAGCCGCAGCACAGCTCTCCTCTGCACCAGCCACAGCAGCAGCAGAATCCTTCTGAGGATTCCCGACTTGTCCCGGTCACTCCGCCGGCAGCACCACCTCGGCTTCAGCCTCCCTCGCCCCCGAGGCGAAGGAGAACGACCTTGCGAATATCCGCACGAGGGGGAGTGCGCATCAGCACCCCTCCACATTCAAGTGGCAGCCGGTACTCGCCACTTCACGAAGAATCGGAGATGGGAGAATCTTCACACCCCGTCTCGGAGGTGAACTCTGCGCCAGTCGCGCCACAGCCACCATTAGGTTTCGGAGACCCAATTCCCACTTACACTGGTGCGGCAGCGTACAATCCCTTCGAGCAGCCGATTCACACAAATTACAACTTTGCAGAGGATCCCTACTGGATAGCAGCAAACTCCAACACTCTCCATCAGGAAGGTCCCTACGGAGGTCCCTGGGCTACAGGACACTCGACCTATGGATACCCACCATATGGGTATCAGTAACCGCAACCTCCTCAACCTTCGCATTATCAGCAACCGCAGCCGCCTCAACCTCCACACTACCAGCAACCACCTCAGGCACCAGTGATGTCACCGCCACACTTTCAAGAAATCCTTCAAGGGATAAATGAGGTATGACAAGAGGTGCGGCATGAGTTGCGAGAAGAACGAAGGCATAACCGGGGGATGTTCAAGAAGATGGTGAATTTGATCAAGGGAAAAAGCAAGAAGGATCACTAAATCCTTTGTTTGTTTATTTATTTAAGTTGTAATCATGTCCCTACGAGGACATTTATTTCTGTACTCTGCCCCTGCGTGGGCATATTTTCCTTTCTGTTCTGCCCCTGCGTGGGCATGTTTTTCTATTTTGACCCCTGCATGGGTTTGTTTTGTTGTTAATTTGGCCCCTGCGTGGGCATGTTGTTTATGTAAAAGTCTCGTTTAGGGCAAACTCGTACTAGTTTAATTTTAATTAGAATGGTTAATTTAAGTTTTTCATTTTTAAATTATATGCATGAATATAATATATGAATAAATGAAAAATAACATTTATTATTTTCAATTTACCATTTTAATAATAAGAATCTTAAAAAGGTAAAACCTAGCTTGAATGTCATATTAAAGACCTGGCCAATATGGTAGAACTTGTTTAAAAAGATTCAAATCTCTGTTAACATCTGCAAATATGTTAACATTCTTGGCTAGTGTGATCCGCAAAATCACACATGTCACCCTTTTTAATAAGTTATCCAAATTTATATTTTTATATATATATGATTGTGACAAAATGCCTACGGGTTATAATTAATGTCATATAAAACAAAAGGCAGCCGTAGTTTATAGACTCCCTGCCAAGAAAGGGATTGATTGATATTTTATTCAAACTTTAATCCTATAAGATCTAAATTTATAATTTAGAAATTTGTCTACGTGACTAGGCCTATGTGCTATTATTAATTTATGGTTTTGGATTATGATAAAGATCCTAAATAATCATATATTTAATAAATTAACTAAAATGGCTATTAAAACCATGGTTAATAAATCGTCAAGAACGATAATACTGTTTAGGCTTCTAAATAGACCTTGTCCTTATTTCTTTATGTAGCAATTAAAACTACATAGCCAAGTCAGAAGAAATAAACAGTCGTCCAGAGGAAAACCCTGAAAATGCGAAAATATTAGTAACTGGTGCGGAGTTGAGAGCATTAGTAAATGATGTTGTTACCGAAGCATTAAATAGACAGTATCGTGAATCGAGCGGGACCCGAAGTAGGACCCGATCTGCACCACATTCCAAGCCAAAGACACACTCGGAGGCTCATAACAAACCGCCCTCTAAGAAGGATGAATCTAAGAAAGATGAACCTAAGAAAGATGAGCTCAAGAAGGATGATGATCGACACTCATCAAATCAGAACAGTGTCCCTTCAAAGAGGATGGTGTATGATGCCAAACCACACACCAAGTCCTGTACTTACAAGTACTTTGTTTCTTGCAAACCCCGGGACTTCACCGGGGAGAAAGGAGCAATAGATTGTATGACTTGGTTGGACGAAATGGATACGGTTGAAGACATCAGGGGTTGTGCTGAAAGGGACGTAGTAAAATACGTATCCCAATCGTTTAAAGGAGAAGAACTGGCGTGGTGGAAGTCTCTCATACAAGCTACTGGAAAGATCCGATTCTACAACTTGTCATGGGATCAGTTCGTTGCTCTTATTAAAGAGAATTATTGCCCGCAGCACGAAGTCGAAAGAATCGAATCAGACTTCTTATCTTTGGTGATGAAGAATTTAGACTGCCAGGCATACCTCACCACTTTCAATACCCTATCTAGGTTGGTTCCGTACTTGGTAACCCCAGAACCTAAGAGGATTGCTCGCTTCATCGGGGGTTTAGCCCCAGAGATTAAAGCAAGTGTTAAGGCATCAAGGCCTGCAACCTTCAGATCCGCAGTTGATCTATCTCTATCTCTTACCTTGGACGTAGTCAGGTTGAGAGCGCTCAGGAACTCAGAAGAAGGTAAGAGGAAGCGTGAGGACGATACCTCACGAAGATCAGATAAGAAACACCGAGGGAATAACGACCACAAGAAAGGGTCGGGATCTAAGAAGGATGGGCAACAATCGGGTGATAAGCCCAAATGTAAAACTTGTAAGAAGAACCATTTTGGGAGGTGTCGACTTGAGTCGAAATCCCAGTCTCACTCGAGACCCTGTGGAATTTGCAAATCCACGGATCATAAGACTTTGGAGTGTAAGAAGCTGAAAGATGCAACATGTTACGGTTGCAATGAAAAAGGGCACATTAAGTCCAATTGCCCAAAGAGCACCAAGAAAACCGAAGATGGGAAGAAGACCAATGCGAGGGTCTTCAAGATGGACGCTAAGGAAGCTGTTCAGGATGACAACGTGATCACATGTACTTTTCTCATAAATGATGTTTATGCTAGAGTATTGTTTGATTCTGGAGCATATAAGTCTTTTGTTGATAATAAGTTTTGTGAGTTGTTAAAATTACCTGTAAAAGCCTTAAGTGTGAAATATGAGGTGGAATTAGCTGATGGAACCATAGAAACCGCCTCAACTGTTTTAGATGGATGTGTTATATCCATTAGGAATCACTCTTTTCCTTTGTCCTTACTTCCCTTTAAGCTAGTCGGTTTTGATATAGTTATAGGAATGGATTGGTTATCGCATAACCAAGCCCAGATTATGTGCAACAGAAAGCAAGTGATAGTCAAAACCCCGACTGGGGAGTCACTTACCATTCAAGGGGATACTCAGTATGGACTGCCCGAGCAAGTGTCCATGCTCAAGGCATCTAGATGCTTGAAGAAGGGTTGTGTCATTTATATGGCACAAGTTACTATTGATGAGCCAAAGCCAAAGATCGAAGACATTCCCGTCATTTCAGAATATCCTGAAGTTTTTCCCGAAGAACTACCTGGTTTACCACCAGATAGGAAAGTGGAATTCCGAATTGACATCATTCCGGGTGCAGCACCAGTAGCGAGAGCACCATATAGGTTGGCACCAACGGAGATGAAGGAGTTAAGGACACAATTAGATGATCTGCTAGCCAAAGGTTTTATTAGACCTAGTTCGTCTCCTTGGGGAGCGCCAATCTTGTTTGTCAAAAAGAAGGATGGATCGATGCGTCTGTGCATCGATTACTGATGTGTGTAAAATGCAACATATAAATTACATCAAATGAGGCATAAAACTAACCCTTTTTAAGTACTAATGTTGGAAAAAGAGTGTTTTTGTCTTCCTTTTGTATTTTCAGGATTAAATGAGCTCAAATTCACAAAAGAAGCAAAAAGACAGCTAAATCTAACATAAATACAAGAAAAGGAACATAAGTGGACTGCCCGACCCCTCAACGGCATCTTCCCAAGCAAAATAGAGAAGGCAGAAGACTGAACACGCCCCGTGCTCAGCCAGCACGGGGCCGTGCCCAATAAGCAGCAGAAAAGACAAATCTATAGAAGCTTCTATTGCCCACCACGGGCCGTGTCCAGTGAACACGGGGGCGTGGCGAAAGTACAGCAGGCGCATTAATTGTAATTGCGAATTACAATTAATGAAGAGAGAGAATGTCAGACAGGCACGGGGGCGTGTCCAGCGGACACGGGGCCGTGCCCAGCCTTCTGTTCAGCCTATAAATAGGAGTGCTTGGTTTCATTTCAACTCATCCCTTGGCACACCACCTCTCTCACACTTCATCCACCACCCACCACCACCATAACACCATCATCCACCACCATCATCCATTGTCCATCGTAGAGTGTGTGAGTCATCTCGGGATCCAAGATTGATCGTAAGAGTTCTTGACAATCAAGGCCATGTTTGCCTAAGTCTCTTACATCACTTGGTGAAGACAAAGTGTCTAGTTTAATACTCTTTATTTCTAATCTTTTGCACTTTTTATTTGGTTTTGTATTAATGACTTTAATAACTAGTTACTTATGTTGAAGGTGATATTTCCTTATCGTTTGTCCGTGGTGTCTTGGCATTATTTTACTGTCTATATAAAATAAAAGATTTTCACCATTCATATCTCCACGGTCTATATGGAGGTATGTTGGCTACCTGGTCGGGGGTTAAGGGAACAGTTTGGTAAAGGTCTTGCCATTGTTCAGCGTTTAGAGGTCCTGCAATGGACCTGGGTCAAATTTAGTAGGACCTCCTTCAATGCTTCACGGTATTGGATGGCGGGGGTCCAAACTCTTTGATCCCCTCATAAGTTAACTACTATTAATACTATAACCCGGCTATTTAGGACTGTATCCCTGCTGACTCGGACTACTTAGCCGAGGGTAACGTCACCGCCAAAAGCGGGGCCTACCATAATATTGCATTAATAACTTAATTAATTATCTTCCAATAATCCACCCTTTTAGGATTGTATCCTTGCTGACTCAAACTACTGGGGTGAGGGTAACGTCACCTTCAAAAGAGGGGCCTACTACAATAACTAAGATAATCTCTTAATTATGTGCAAAAGTGCGGAAATAATCAAAGGTTATACTAGATACGAGTCGGAACCAAGTGATTCATCTTGTCTATCTGTTTTTTTCTTTTATTTTTATTTTCAGCATTTTAGTTAGTTTTTATTTTTCTTAGTTTAAAAACATTTTTCTAAACTTTTTATTTTGATTAGACGTTGAGGATAAACCGGTACTAAAAGCTCTTGTGTCCTTGGACGACCTCGGTATCTTACCAACACTATACTACGCTCACGATGGGTGCACTTGCCCATATGTGTGTCTAGTGTTAGTAAATATCGTGTTTTATAAATTTAAAACTTGGCTAAATAAGTGTTAAAGGGGCTTAAAATATACACCTAATAAATATAACACTCGATTACGCATCAAGTTTTTGGCGCCGTTGCCGGGGACACAAGGATTTTAAGAAAGTTAGGAATCAACGGCCTAATCATATTTTTATTTTTCTTTTTAATTTTTTAGGATTTTCTTAGTTTTTCAGCTTCTGCAGAGCTCAGCACGGGTCGTGCCTGGTCAGACACGGGCCGTGCCCAGCATCATCACTGGCAGTTTTTATTTTCTGAGTTACAGAGAGCTGAGCACGGGGCCGTGTCGGTGCAACACGGGGTCGTGTCCAACTCCCAGTAACTGGGATACAGAAAACAATTACTGTACTTCTGACCACGGGCCGTGTTCACTGAGCACGGGGCCGTGGTGAACATTCTGACCAACGTTCTTTTCTGTTTTTATTGCAGGACTTGGAAACCAGGCGCCACATTTGAACCTCCTACGTACTGCATGAGCTCCAGTTCTAGTAGAGACATAAAAGAACCTTTAGAAGAACCCGAACGCTTTCTCAGGAAAAGACTTAAGGCTAAAAATCAAGAGAAAGTTTCGGGGGACCCACTTCCAATGGCGGACCAACGTACCCTCATGGATTACCTACGGCTCACCGTAGGTAATCTAGGCGCCGCCATCAATGCACCGAATGTCGAAGCCAACAACTTCGAACTTCGACCGCATTTGATACAAATGCTCCAAAACTCCGCAACCTTTCATGGGCTTGCGGACGAGGATCCCCATCTACATATTACTAATTTCTTGGAAATATGTGATACTTTTCGGATCAATGGAGCATCAAACGACGCCATTCGCCTTAGGATGTTTCCATTTTCACTAAAAGACCGAGCTAAGGCTTGGCTTAACACCCTCCCAGTTGGCTCGGTAAACACCTGGGATGAACTAGCCCAAAAATTTCTATATAAGTATTTCCCTCCTGCTAAAACGGCTAAATTAATGACTAAAATTAATACATATTCACAAGAGGATGGGGAATCCTTATATGAAACTTGGGAAAGGTTCAAGGAGCTTCTAAGAAAGTGTCCTCATCACGGTCTAGCGGTATGGCAACAAGTATCCACTTTCTACAATGGGTTGTTGCCACAAACAAGACAAACACTTGATTCAAGCTCCGGGGGACTTTTAGGTAATCGTCGCCCAAATGAAATATATAATCAAATTGAGGAAATTGCTCAAACCAATTTTCAATGGCACACTCCCCGAGGTAATAAATCTATTGCCCCGGGCGCCCATAAGGTTGATGAAAGCACCTCTTTACAAGCCCAAATCGAGGCCCTCTCTTCGAAAATCAAAAGGCTAGAATGACAAAAACGGCCTCGGTTATGGCTTGTGAAGGGTGTGGTGGGTCACATGAAAATTGGAGTTGTATGAAAGAATTAGATGAACAAGCGGAAACGGTAAACTACATTGATAATAGACCTAGGCCGTCGGGTCCTCCAACGGGTACCTACAACCAAGGATGGCGTAACCACCCAAATCTTGGTTGGAGAGATCCCGACAATAGTAGTAACCAACAAAACCAATGAACTAATTTTCAACAACCACAAAATTTCTCTCAACAACAAGGTAGAAGAGAAAGGCTTGAAGATACCCTATCTCGCCTCATCTCCGACACCGAAAAGAAAACTCGGATCGATTTCAACAATTGGAATCGAATTTTAGAAATCAACAAGCTAGCATTCAAAACGTTGAAAAACAATTAAATCAACTAGCTCAAAATTTCTCTGAGAGACCACAAGGCGCGTTGCCAAGTAATACCGAAACCAACCCAAGGGCGCAAGTACACCTCATCACGTTGAGAAACCGAACCGTGGGTCCCGAGGATGAGCCCTTACAACCAATTGAAGGAAGTCAACGCCAAAACACTACTTCACCCACGCCTCAACCAGAAAAAGCTCCTTCAACAAATCAAGAGCCCACCAAGACTCATCCGATTCCGTACCCCGGTAGGTTAAATCGTCAAAAGACCGATGAGCAATTCGCAAAGTTCGAAAGTTTACTAAAACAATTGCATGTTAATATTCCTTTTATTGAGGTCCTAACCCAAATGCCTAAATATGCAAAATTCATGAGGGATTTCCTCACTCACAAAAGGAAAATTGAATCATTGCAATTAGTTAACTTAGGCGAAGAATGCTCAGCTTTAGTACTCAACAAACTTCCACAAAAGAAAATCGACCCCGGGAGCTTCACAATCCCTTGCTCGATTGGGAAGTCCCCCGTCCGTAATGCTTTAGCCGATCTTGGGGCCAGCATCAAACTCATGCCCACGTCAATGTTCAAGCGAATCGGCCTAGGAACAACAAGCCCTACGAAGATGAGCATACAACTCGCAGACAAGTCCGTCAAATTTCCACAAGGTGTCGCTGAAAATCTGCTAGTCAAGGTTGACAATTTCGTCTTTCCAACCGATTTTGTCATCCTAGACATGGAAGAAGACACCGACGTCCCTCTCATCCTCGGGAGGCCATTTCTAGCCACCGCCCAAGCAGTGGTGGATATGAATGAAGGAACTTTAACATTGAAGTTTGGGGATGAGGAAGTAAAATTTGAATGTGGAAAGAAAGTAGAGGGAGAAGATCCAGTCAACTACATGAAGGTCATAGACTCAAGCTTGGATGACGTTCTCCGACGGTGTAACATGGGATGCAATACATCCCACTTGGGTAACATATGACCAGGCTTTGGGTCTAGCCAAGGACCCTTATAAACGTGGCGCACCATGGAGGCATTCCACGGAACTATCCTTAGTTTAATTTAGATTAATTTTTATGTTTTCTAGTTAGTTTTAATTTTCAGGAATAAAACACACTCATGGTGGTAAGGGATGAAAAGGGGAACGAGAAAAATGACCTCATGCACAAGAACAAGGCAACCCGACAATTTTCTCCATTACAGAAGGTTCAACACGGGTCGTGCCCAACCAACACGACCCCGTGCTGAACCCCTTGCAGAAAAACGCCCAGTTCAGGTAACTGGACACGGGTCGTGTTCACCAGACACGCCCCCGTGTCCAGGCTTCTGTTTCTTTTCTTTAATTTTTGTTACTGGCACCTGAACACGGGGCCGTGTCCAGACTGCCAGTAACATAAATCTTTGCTTTTAACACCATTTTACACATCTAATCAACCTAAAAATTTATTTTTGGGACACATTGAGGACAATGTGTAATTTAAGTGTGGGGGGGATGCTAAAACCTTGAAATTTTGCAAGTCCTAAATACAAGCCTTACACAAAACTCTATTGGAACCGCTAATCACCCCAAAAAAAAAATTTCAAAAATTTCATTTTTTTTTCTTGTCTAGGTTTAACTCGGGAAATTCAAATTCTCAAAAAGGTTATATTTTTACGAATTTACAACCGATAGCGTCGTGATAACAAGAACCAACATAAGAAAATTATGAAAAGGCATAGCAAACTTAGTTAAAATTTGATTATATATACTTGATCACATAAAAACCCATTCCCACAAAAGTGAGTTTTGAGCCTTTATTGAGCATACAAATTTACATCTTTAGACTAAATGCTCATTTTTCGTTTCTTGTGTGAATAGCCGCTTGGTTCTTACAACTCTAGAACTTGCCATGACGATACATTCCCGGTCCTTATCAACTTAAACCCGAGTAAGTAATGATAGAGGCATTAGGACTAACCCTTTTTTTTTCTTCTACACCATTATTTTTATTTTTTTTACCACCTACCCAAAATCCCCCACTTAAACCCGAGTAAGTAAATGATAGAGCCATGACCGGATTTGGTCTTTGAAACGACGGACAAGATTGTCCAGATTCGCGATCGTTTGAAAGCTGCCAGGGATAGGCAGAAAAGCTATGCGGATCCAAAGCGTAAGTCTTTTCACTTCGAAGTAGGTGACAAAGTATTGCTTAAAGTATCACCCTGGAAAGGGGTGATGTGATTTGGTAAGAAAGGCAAGTTAAGCCCGAGATACATAGGACCTTTCGAGGTTATCGAACGCGTCGGGTCAGTTGCTTATAAGTTAAACTTGCCTGAAGAGCTCAGTGCTATACATAATGTTTTTCACATCTGTAATCTGAAGAAGTGTTTCGCTGATAAATCACTGGTCATACCACATACGGATGTGCATATAGATGAAAGCTTGAAATTTGTGGAAAAACCATTTTCAATTGAGGATCGACAGGTGAAGAAGCTTCGAAGAAAGCATGTGCCTATTGTAAAGGTCAAATGGGATGCCCGTAGAGGTCCCGAATACACATGGGAGGTAGAATCCACGATGAAAGAAAAATACCCTCATTTATTTCAGTAAATCTCGAGGTCAAGATTTCTTTTAAGGGGGTGAGGATGTAACACCTCGAAAATTTACGTCCAATAATGTACTGACACGTGTCATAGGCTTTGAATATGTGAAAAAGTACTTTAGAGGGACTAAAGTTGACAAAAAGTGAAACTATGTGAATATAAGGGTTCAAAGTGTCAACAATGGATAAATAGGCCCTACAATAACCCTACATGGTGTTTATAATCTTAAACGATTAAATCATGGATCATACGGAGAAGAAAATGAAAGAAAGTGAGGAATTACAAACTACAGGGGCTAAATGTGTCAACATGTTGAAAGTATACCTCTGAGTGACCTTTTGGTAAACCCGAAGCTTTGTAATGATAAAATATACTCACTAGAATATGTGATAAAAATTTCATCAAGTTTCGTTATCGTATGAGAAAGTTATGATCAAAACCGTGCACGAAGGGTTAAATGCGTTAACGTTGAAATTCGTGACTTTTCGGGTAAGCACAAAGTTAACCAAGGACCTAACCAAGTTTGTAGATGTCCTAAGGTCCTTAAAAAATCAGGTTTGAGGGTCAAGAGTGCAAGATAAATAGCCAAAACCACGTTACAAAGGAACAAGGACTGAATTGCAAATGTTGGAAACTTGTTTGGCTGGTTGCCAACTTGTACGCGGCCCGCGTAAGGCCTCTCGCGGCCCGCCTACAAGCTGCCAGCGACAAACAGCGAATAGATGTCAATTTTCAGGTCTGATTTCGATGCTTAACAGCTGTTGCATGATACCATCTGCTCTCCAATGGTTTTACATGCATAGAGGGGCACTTGGACAAATCTTACAACATTTATAGACCCTTGTGGCACCATCATATGAGATCAAAGTTGATATAAAAGAAACTTCAAGTTGCAACCATTTTCACATTCACTTGCAAGACCACTTCCGGAGCTTCTCTGATCAACCTTAGGCTTTCTAGTGATCTCTAAGCATAATTAGGACTCTTGTAAGTATTCCTAACCCCTTCTAATTCGTTCTAGCTTAGTTAAATAACCAAAAGTCAAACCATCGTAAATTAAGTTTGACTTCGCGATTAAATGAAATTTGCTCAGTCATTTCTCGAATTAAAAGTACCTACAAGTTGATATTTATGTGGGTAACAAACCCTTAAAAGGGTACTTTCAGATTCCCACTCTAACTATGTTAATTGTCGAGTCAAAGCTTGCTTTAAAAAGTCAACAGAATGATTATTTGCAAATTTAAGCATAATTAGCAATGTAGGGTACATGCAACCTATTTGATCATTAAAATAATATGGTAACTAATGTAAGAACATGTTCCAACATGATCAACTCGACAATTTTCAGTTTAAACCCGAATAGGAACCGAAAGTCACATAAATTGACTTTTGCTTTGACTATCAGTTCTGATCCGTTTGTGCATGTTTAAGATCTGCCTTAGAGCTTGTTTTGGACCAGGTTTCATATAAGTATAACTCTCTGAGATTATACAACTTGGTTCAATACTTATCCGATTCACATGCATGTTTCCGATTAATGCTTAAATATTGACTATTATGCCCTTTTGACTATAAAACGTGATTTTTGAAAAAGTAAAAGAGTAGAAACCTTAATTACTGATTTACAAACTTGCACCTAAAATATAACATCAGTTTGAGGTCTAGATTAAGAGTTATGCTCATTAGCGTAATTTGAAAGATTTATGTTAATTAATTGGCGTAATTAGCGTATAGCCTATTTAAACCCACTTTTTGATACCAAACTTTTTACCCACTGATGTAATATAATATTTTGGGATTTTTGAAGATTTTTATTTAATTTTTGGCTGAGCATAACATAGGTCTCTAGGTTTGATTCGGTTTATGACGGTTTTGCCCTTTTAAGCCATAAAATGAGTTTTACAAATCCTTTTGACCCCAAACCTTTTTCTACTGATTTCATTTGTTAAATAAAATATTTTGAGCCTTTTGGAATTATAAAAATATCAGCTTTCTTTTAAAAACCCGGAAATGGCTCCAAATCGCCTTTTTAAGCGTTTTTAACGCATAGTATGTGCTAAAACCATATTAAACATATAAGGTTGATACCTACTAATATTTTTAGTATATTTTTATATAATAACAGTAAGTAAAAGTTTATAAACTCAGATTTCCAGTTTTGACCTTTTTAGCCCTTGTGAAATTACCAAAATACCCCTAAGGTTCATAGTTTGGTTTTAAATGATAAGTTTCACATATAGGTCATACCCTACTGTTATAACATGTTAAATTAAGTGTATTTACTGTATAAATCAGACCTGTAACTCAGTTTACAAATAAACTCTTTTACAATCGTTTAAATGACCAAAATGCCCTTATGAGGCTTAATTTGAATTTATATCCGTTTTGGGCATAATAGAAAACATCTTACTGATGTCACAACATATTTAAAGTATATTAACTCAGGGAACTTGCATATGACTCTTATGGTTACCCGTGACGCCCTTTTCGCGCTCGGTTCGGTTTATGTAACTAGTTTGCATAAATTGACCGAAACGGGTCAAACCTTATCATCTTTGTCTCAAAAATCCAGAATGTATTTAGTATACCCATATTATACAAGTATTCAAACTTGTCGGGTCTAAATCACATTCTATCCGGTCTTCGCTTAATCGTGCGTTTGAACCGTATCGTCCTTAAAACTAGCCGGTCTAAGCTTAAGCTTAAATAAAGACCCGTTAGAAATCTAATAGGTTATTATAAACCTTCGTTCCAGATTAGGAGAACCAGTAAAAGCTACTTGCAATTTGCTTATTGAGAATTATACTTTGCTCAGGTAAATACTTTTAACTTATTTTCCCTATACGGGCTTGGGGTACGGTATATAAAATACCGCTTGGTCCGGCATTGAATTATTTAATTGAATAGAGGTTAAATTTATTGATACGCTATGTTTTGAATGTGTTTTGTTTGCTTAAAGCCTTTGGGGGGTTAATGACCATGTCCCGGATATCCTTGGCATCATCTTACGAGATGGCCACGACCTGAGCACGGGGTGTAGGCGTACACCTTTCAGTGCATAACTCAATATTGTGGTGTGTCTATTAATCTTTAACCCGGTCTACGAATCGGGCTACTGAATGCATAAGTAACATGTAAATCCCTTACAAGATTATCTTCACATAATTATCCCAAGTTATAAATGTTTTGTGCCGCGTGCATTCAAATCAATTTTTAAACCTTTTCAAAATGAGTCAGTTAAATTGTATTTACCAGTGTAAACTGACGTATTTTTCCAAAAGGTTAAGTGCAGGTACTACTCGTACTAGGCTGGCTGTCTTCTAAGCGTCCACAATAAGTCTCGCAAGCTTGGATATCAATAAAGCTGTTGAACAATATCTTCTTTTATTTTTGATCCGCCTGTGGATCCGTTTCAACTATTCGTGATATTTAATATTACACTTTATTAAAGTTGAAATTAATCTATCTTTGCTTCCGTTGTGCATTTATTTATATTTTGTTGTTTGTCTATGATGATACCAACTACGTCACTATACTCCCCACCGGGCCCACCGGTGACACGTGGAAAATAGGGGTGTGACATACACTACGTAGGAAGTTCAAATGTGGCACCTGGGTTCCGATTCCTGCAATAAAAACAGAAAAGAACGTTGGTCAGAAGGTTCACCACGGCCGCCCGTGGTCGGAGATACAGTGATTGTTTTCCGGATCCCTGTTACTGGGAAGTTGGACACGGCCTCGTGTTGCACCGACACAGCCCCGTGCTCAGCTCTCTGTAACTCGAAAAATAAAAACTGCCAGTAACAATGCTGGGCACGGCCCGTGCTGAGCTCTGCAGAAACTGAGAAATTAAGAAAAATCCTAAAAAATAGAAAAATAAGAAAAAACAATTAGGCCGTTGATTCCTAACTTTCTTAAAATCCTTGTGTCCCCGGCAACGGCGCCAAAAACTTGATGCGTGTGAAGTGTCGTTAGTTTTTAATGTATTTATTAAGCCCTTTTTAACACTTTTTAGCCAAGTTTTAAATTTATAAAACACGATATTTACTAACACTAAACACACATATGGGCAAGTGCAGCCATCGTGAGCGTAGTATAGTGTTGGTAAGATACCGAGGTCGTCCAAGGACACAAGAGCTTTTAGTACCGGTTTATCCTCAACGTCTAATCAAATCAAAAGTTTAGAAAAAGGTTTTAAACTAGAAAAGATAAAAACTAACTAAAAATGCTGAAAATAAAAATAAAAATAAAAACAGATAGACAAGATGAATCAGTTGGCTCCGATTCGTGTTTAGTGTAACCTTTGATTATTTCCGCACTTTTGCACTATTTAAGAGATCATCTTAGTTATTGTAGTAGGCCCCTCTTTTGAAGGTGACGTTACCCTCAACCCAGTAGTTTGAGTCAGCAAGGATACAATCCTAAAGGGTCGGATTATTGAAAGATAATTAATTAAGTTATTAATGCATATTATGGTAGGCCCCTCTTTTGAAGGTGACGTTACCCTCGGCTAAGTAGTCTGAGTTAGCAGGGATACACTCTTAAGTAGCCGGGTTAAAGTATTAATAGTAGCTTACATATGAGGGGATCAAAGAGTTTGGACCCCCCGCCATCCAATACCATTAAGTATTAAAGGAGGTCCTACTAAATTTGACCTAGGTCCTTGCAGGATCTATACACTGAACAAGGCAAGACTTTTACCAAACCGTTCCCTAAACCCCCGACCAGGTAGCCAACATACCTCCATATAGACCGTGGAGATATGAATGGTGAAAATCTTTTATTTTATATAGACAGAAAAATAATGTCAAGACACCACGGACAAACGATAAGGAAAAATCACCTTCAACATAAGAAACTAGTTATTAAAGTTATTAATACATAACCAATTAAAAAGTGCGAAAAGATTAAAAATAAAAAGTATTACACTAGACACTTTGTCTTCACCAAGTGATGTAAGAGACTTAGGCAAACATGGCCTTGATTGTCAAGAACTCTTACGATCAATCTTGGATCCCGAGACGACTCACACACTCTATGATGGACAATGGATGATGGTGGTGGATGATGGTGTTATGGTGGTGGTGGGTGGTGGGTGAAGTGTGAGAGAGGTGGTATGCCAAGGGATGGTTTGAGCTTGAGCCAAGCACTCCTATTTATAGGCTGAACAGAAGCTCGGGCACTGCCCCGTGTCCACATCCTTCTCTGTCTTCATTAAATGCAGTTTGTCTGTATTAGTTGACCACGCCCCCGTGTCCGCTGAGCACGACCCCATGTGCAAAAGCGTATCTGTACTATCAAGATTTGCCTGGATTCTGCGAATCTTATAGTTGACCACGGCCCCGTGTCCGCTGAGCACGGCCCCGTGGTGGGCGATGGAAGCTTCTACCACTTTGTCTTTTCTGCTGACACTTGGGCACGCCCCCGTGCTCAGTGACCACGGGGCGTGTTCAGTCTTCTGTCTTCTTGTTTTACTTGGGAAGATGCTGTCGTGGGGTCGGGCATGTCACGTTTGTTCCTTTTCTTGTATTTATGTTAGATTTAGCTGTCTTTTTGCTTCTTTTGTTAATTTGAGCTCATTTAATCCTGAAAATACAAAAGGAAGACAAAAGCACACTTTTTCCAACATTAGTACTAAAAAAGGGTTAGTTTTATGCCACAATTGATGTAATTTATATGTTGCATTTTACACACATCACAAAGATCCATTTAGTTACCTGAAATACGTGTAAGTTGAAAACAATCGACAAAAGTTGAGCGAGTTCATGTGTTTTTATGTGAGCTCCAGATAAACTTGTAAACATTTGAGAGATACTTTTGATAATAGGTATGTAAAGCGTCTATGAACAGATCATTAATGTTTTGCAAGGACATTAATATGTGTGGTGGCGTAGGAGGCACTCAAACCTAGCAAATTTCCTCCGGTCCATCCGGATGGAACAACAAAAGCACTACATGCGGCCATACAAGGACCCATGAGTGGGGCTCGTTACACCCGATAGATCTACCACTTCTGTCCCTCGGTCTTAAACAAGATTAATGGCACTTAGGAGAGATGCTACCTATCCACATGATCTAACGGTTCATTCCCTAGCTAAACCATACCATTGAAACATGTATTCCACCCCCGAGAGGTATAAATCCGAAAACAGTTACGAGAAAAGGGGGACATGAACTCACTAATTTGCGTCCGTAGTCTTGTGCACTCAAAGTTGATATCCGCGAGTCGTGTCACTACCTACACACATGCTATGTTTTAATTGACACTTAGGTCGTGTAACGACTCTTAGCCTTAATTATTTATTAGGACTCGTTTTAGAGTTGTATTTACTTTGAGTTATACGTTCGGTGTACGATGTATATATATAATTTTCATAGTTCCAAATTTAATATATCAGTAAAAATAATTATATTTTAACTTATATTACTTTCATGCAATTATTCGGGGGTTTTGTTAAAAATACTATATTTTTAACTCTTTGTTCCATATGGTTCTCATATACGTATGTTTGTAGATTCCACAACCAATATACCATTCATTGAGTATTATACATCTATTCGTATTCCCAAGTATAGGTATACTTGTATTATGAGTATATTACTTTGTATTCTCGTATTTATGTATAATACTTGTATATGGGTATTTTACCAAATGTTGGTAGTGTATGTCGGTATTTATTTGTACGTATATGAAATCGTAATTTCTTGTATTTATTAAGTAGTTCACACTTAATAAATAATTAATTTTCAGGAATATGGTTTTTGCATTATTAAAAATCACCATTTTTATATTCTTAAAATATATATATATTTTAAGAAAATTTTATAGAAAATATCTATAATTTGACTTGGTAAAATATGTATATATTCACATAGGGGAAGGTTCATTTGAGAAGAAAATTTTATTGATAAGAAAAAGAATAAAGGGGTATAATTGTAAAACATTAAATAGTTTTTTTTCTCATCTCATTTATCATTATGTTTGACTAATTAATTAGTCATTAAGACTATGATCCTCCACACTAAATATTTTTACCTACACACATCAAAAGTTATCCTACACATTTCGAAATTTATCCTACACATATTGAAATTTATCTTACACAACTCGTAATTTATTCTACACGCTTCGTATTTATCCTACACTTTAAATGAATTTTTATTTTTATTTTTTATGAAAAATATATATCTTAAAAGTAAGTTACAAATTTAATATAGTTAGTTATTAAAGATGAAACTACCAATTAATGATGCATGTAAGTTTACTAATATACCCTTATAGTTACATTAAGTACAAATATTAAATGAAGTCTAATGAAGCACTCCTATTGGTTGAAATTTCTTCTTTTTTCTTCTTACAAAGAATTTCTTCTCATTTGAACCCTCCACTATTCACATATATCTTAAAAATAGTTTATTTTTAATATCAAAGTTAGAAAATATATATTTTTAGTTTCCACCAAAATAATATATTTTTGAGTTGCTTATGAAAATATATATTTTCTTACACTCCAAAATAATATATTTTCAAGTTGACAAATATGATATATTTTCGTAATAATTGTAAAAATACATACTTTGTCGTTCGTTCGGTTTTGAAAGTACCGTTTACCAAGTTTGTCAAGATACGAATTAAATTTCCGGAATATTTATATATTTTGTCCAAGGTGTCCATTGTCTGAATTGTCCAATATTTGTGTGCAAGTTATATATTTAGTTTCTTGTAATTTTTGTAATTCTTTAAATTACAATTTTTGGTATTTGTGTGTGGTATATTATTTTCAAGTTCCTAATTTTTAGTATAACTAATACAAATAATATACACATAGCACATAATTTGTGTGATTTCTAAATATATATTTTCCTAAATATATACTTAGTCATTTTTATTTTTGAAAATCAACCTCCATTACTTGTAATTTTTATACCAAAAATTATGGCAATTTCTATACTTGAAACCATGATTCAAGTTTTCTTGTAAACACTTGTTTAAACGTATTTTTCTAAGTGTTTAATTTCTACAAAAATTTTGCCATAGTTTCCTTTGAAAAATGGAGGTTTCCATGCTTTAAGCATATCATTTTCTTTTTCAAAAATCATCAACAATCATCAACAACTTACCATATGCCCTAAAATACATTTCTTCATGAAGTCATGAACTTGAATTTCTATGAAATTTTGTAGTCTTTCAACATAGTGTTTAACATGATCTATTAACACTAAAATCATGATTTTTATTTCATAAAAACCATTTTTATAAAAATCCCATCTTTACAACTTATAACTCATTTTTGCAAAAATTCATTTTCTTGAATTTTTCATGTCTTAAACATTTCAATGGTTTCATTTTCACATATAAAGTAAGTTTATTTTCTTTCAAAACTCAAAACCATGTCCATTATAAGTAAACTTTGTTTTCTTGAAACTTTGATTTTTCAAATCCTTCACTTTTAAGATCTACAACTTATAGGAACCATTATCTTACACAAAATCATGTTTACTTTCAAGTTCATGCTTGACATTAAGGATACTTAACATGGATCTTTCAAGATCCATCATCATACTTGGTAGATCATTTTTAAATCATCATCTAGCAAGTGTTCATGTGGTGATCTACACCATTCACACAACAAAATCATCAAACAAGTCCATCACATACAATAAACAACTTATATTCTTGAGAAATTTAGTTTTATTCTTATGTTCATCTTCTTGGTTTGGTGTGATCTTTAGATTTTTAGTTACACATATACTTTAACCACTAAAACAAGATGTAAAAATGTGATCAAGAGAACTTACTACTAGCACAATGGCTAGGGTAGAACAAGATGGTGAAGATGATGCGAAAGTGGTGGTTAATAGCTCCTCAAGTTAGTCCTTGCACTTCTGAACCTTGAATCCTTCTTAACTAGCCTTGATACACCTTAGAACACCCTTGGATTGGTTTGAAATGGACTAGAAAAATGGATATGAGAGTGGTGGTGGGTGGTCGTGAGCTTTGGGGGAGATGGAAGAGGTTTGGTGTTTGAATTTTTGAGTTAAAGAGTTATGAAGTGATTAGATGATTATGTTCCCCTTTTATTCTACATAGATCTAATTTCCCATGAGTTTCAAAATTGACCAATATACAAATTTCATTATCCTGAGACAACATGGGGACATGGGTGGGCCCTATGTTGACAGTCCATAAGGGGGGGTGTCTAGTTAAGTTTCAATGCTTAGTTAATTAATTGGTTAGAATCTAAGTGTTTAGTTAGGGGTTTAAGTGTGTTTAGGGATTTTGATGTATAATAAGGTGCTTAATGATAACAACTAGTCTTATGACATTAAAACAATGCTTTCTAGTTTATTTTTGGTGTTTTGGGTAGTGTTCGGTTATTCATTCGGTTGTCGGTTCGTTAAAGTGCTAAATTACGGAGTTTTGTAAGTTGTGAGGTACTTTTTAGGACAGTTTTCATTCCTGACACTTTACGAGCTATTGTGGACACCTAAACCTTATTTCTACATAGTATTTTGATGTTTATTTGCTGATTTTTGCTGAATTCTGCAGAATTCTGTATTTAAAGTGCGTTTCAAGTACTTTTTAGTGTTCATTCGTCACTTGGAAAGCAGTATCATAAACCCTTACTTTCCTACATAGAGTTCTAGTATAATTTTGGTTCTGGGACTCAATTTGTGTCCTAACATGATGTCTGTCTGAGTATTGAACTCCTGTCAGTACTACTAGTTTATTTGATAAGTGTGCTAGTTTTGTTCTGCGCACTGTTTACACCATTTCGAGTCGAAATCAATAATAATAGTCATCATGCATCATGAAATATTTTGTGAGTTCTTTAAACAAAATCCATGGATTCATGCACATCACATGTTCAAAATACATAGCCATAACATATAAAATATTGTTCACATTGTACGTAAATTACATGAAAAATGCTAGTTGTCAAGTCTTGGTTGTTTGAACCTTGACTGTTTGACCACCCACTAGGAAATTGTCTATTTGAAGCCCCTGAAGTGAACTGACCCTGTGAACCCCCACCAGAATATTGACCCTGAGTGTTTGACCCTGAACCCCCAAACTGACCCTGCTGATTTGAACCCCCACCAGAATAATAACCATGTGAACCCCTGTTTTGATTTGAACATGTTTGGAAACTAGGGGGTTATTTGTAGTACAAAAGGTATTATTATTACTACGCCAATTGGACCCGAAATTAGAATTATTGAAAGGGTTCGTTGGACCTCTATTGGCTATGAACTCTACCTGCTCAAGAGTGAGTGTGGGACAATCTATGGTATCGTGACCCCCTCTACACACCTCACCCTATCGACCATCATTTCTAAATCGTTCATCCTACTAGTAAGCTTTCTCCCAAGGTTTTCCATTGCCACGGCCATCGATGTATCCAAGCTAACTTGGTGTACTCCTCGACCGGCCGGGGGAGTACTAGAAATAGGAATGGAAGTCCTGCTGATGGCGCGGTGGTCAATGTCGGAATGGGCAAAACTCTCGAATAGGTCATTGCATTCGGCCACTGTTTTCTTACCCATAAGGTAGCCTCCTGCAGAAGTATCAAATTGGGCTCGAACCTCGGGAGTAAGGCCGTTGTAGAATTTTTCTACAAGTGCCCAATCAGATAGACCGTGCTGCGAACAACGTGAAAGTAGGGTTTGAAATCTCTCCCAAGCTAGGTGGTAGGGCTCATGAGGCTCCATTCGAAACGAATGGATCTGATCGCGAAGTCGGGATGCCTTGGCAGGTGGGAAGTATTTGGCTAAAAAGGCATCTCTAAGGGTATCCCAGGTGGTAAAAGTACCCGTGGGCTGCGAATCAAGCCAGGTGGCTGCGCGGCCCGCAAGTGAGAAAGGGAAGACCTGTAGGTATCGAGCATCAAGGTTAACTGTGACAACCCGAACTTTCAAGGTTCGCATTACTTGATTTCTTGACTCTAGCGCGTGTAGCTACGTTTCATATTTCATAATTAAACCGAGCCTATGCTAGTCACACTTGGGATAATGTCAATAATGTCACAAATGAGGTGGTGTGTAGTGGCGGAATGTGAAGTAATACATCTTAGAGGACATTTATGTTAAAACCCGATCACACACTGTTTCCTTAACCGCACATATGGTGCACTTTCTCGGCCCAATCCTTTTGGCATCCAAACGAAGCAGAGCCCAAGTGAGGTTCGGCCCACTTGGTTCGAAAAACACAATAAGGGATGTTGTCACGGTCCCCAACCCGGTTTGACCTGGTCAGGAGCCATGGGACAGGAAACCCGTGGTATTTATTTAATTGAGTTTGACAACGGAAGATTTTAGCAGGATCTTTTAAAAACTGAAAATGCCCGATTATTTTATTTCATAATTCGAGATAAAACCCCGGTAATTTACAATCAGATGATTTCACTGGGAAATCTTTATTTTACAAAACATGTTTCTTTATTTATATTGAGCCACTTCCTTAAGCTTTTAGTGCTTCACGGAACTTTTCCTGAATCACAACAGATCACCTGAAACATGTTTGAAAAAGGTTTGTCAGCAGGGAAATACTGGTGAATCATTTTTTTTAGTAAAACGACCCGTTGTTATAATTTACAGTATTAAGAGCGATTATAATGTTTATATATCAACCATCTACCCACGGTATTTGTCACTCGACTCGTTTCTGTGACTATGGTCATATCACCCATTGGCTAACCCGTTGTCCAATGGTGACGATTATCAAGTAATGTAAACAAAACCCCACATACCGACTGTAATATGGAGATTACAAAGACTTAATCCCTGTAATTATAACTTTGAAAACATTTGAGAATTTATAAAGCACTTTGATAAAAAGAGAATGACTCAGTTTGCAGATTTAACACAGGCAGAGTCTAGTCTACTGATTAACCTTGTTACCTAAATTAATAACATACACACGAACTAGGTCAGTAACTAATACAGCATTTACGATAACTCACGAGATTAAACCCTCACAATAAATGACAAAGTGCGATACTTAAACATCCATCGAATTCACGACGAATGACAAAGCATAACCCTAATGTGGGCAGCACTTAAACATCCATTGGATAGTTTTAATCGATCGGACATTGAATCGTAGCAGGGATCGAGTTAATACCCTGTATCATAGCAGCACCCCACTATAATAAAAGTAAATTCGACTTCAGAGTAGTGAAACTTCGTTTTTGAAAGTTTTCGTCGACACAGAATGAAAGCCCCTGCTCCAAACTATTTATAGGTGAAAAATAGGGTTTACGCGGCCCGCGTGAACCTTGGCTCAACATTTACGCGGCCCGCGTGGCCGCCTAGTCTGTGCGTAGGTCTGATTGGTCACGAGTAGGTTCAACAGCTGGTCAATGCGTGGATCCGGAACACTTATCCGGTCAAACATAGGTTGACGCGGCCCGCGTAAGACTAAGCCAAAGCTTACGCGGCCCGCCTGAAAACCATATTTCTTGTTTTCTTGATTTTTAGTGTACAGTATGGTTTCAGGGGTCCGGGTTTTCACTTGTGGGTCAGTTTAGGACATTTTTGAGAGTCCTTACATTCTCCCCACCTTATTTAAAATCTTGTCCTCGAGATTTACTGGAATAAGTGAGGATACTTTCGCTTCATCTCTGATTCCAGCTCCCAAGTGTATTCGGGTCCTCTCTTTGAATCCCATTTGACTTTGACTAGCACTAACCGCTTGTGCTTGAGAAACTTAATCTTTCTGTCTTCTATCTGTAATGGCTTCTCAACAAATTTTAACTTTTCGTTTACCTCTATATCTTGAAGAGGTACTACCAGGGATTCGTCAAATAAACATTTCTTGAGATTGGATACATGAAATATGTCATGTACTCCAGCTAACTCTTCTGGTAGTTGTAAGCGATAGGCAACTGGTCCTATACGTTGGATTACTGGAAATGGTCCTACGTATCATGGACTTAGCTTTCCTTTCTTACCGAACCGAACTACTCCTTTCCAAGGAGAAACTTTCAAGAGTACCCTGTCTCCTACTTGGAATTCCAATGGCTTCCGTCTATTGTCTGCATAACTCTTCTGACGATCTCGAGCCGTCTTTAGACTTTCCTTGATTTGAGTGATCTTGTCGGTAGTTTCTAGTACTATTTCAGGACCTGATAATTGACTTTCCCCTTATTCTGCCCAGCATACGGGAGTTCTGCACTTTCGTCCGTACAGTGCTTCAAATGGGGCAGCTTTGATGCTTGAATGATAACTATTATTATAGGAGAATTCTATTAAGGGTAGGTGGTCGTCCCAGTTACCACCAAAATCTATTACACAGGCCCTAAGCATATCTTCCAAAGTTTGTATCGTCCTTTCACTTTGTCCATCTGTTTGAGGATGATATGCAGTGCTCAAGTTCAGTCGGGTTCCCATTGCTTCCTGGAAACTAGTCCAGAAATGGGAAGTGAAACGACTATCCCTATCCAATACAATGGAGAGTGGAACTCCCTGTAAGGATACTACTTCATCTACATACAACTTTTCCAACCTTTCCATGCTAAAGGTTTCTTTCATGGTAGAAAATGAGCTGATTTGGTTAATCGATCCACAATTACCCAAATTGCATCATTACCTTTTCTGGTTTTGGTTAACTTAGTAACAAAATCTATTGTTATAAGTTCCCATTTCCATACAGGCATTTCTAGTTGTTGTAATAGACCTGAGGGTTTCTGGTGTTCTGCCTTAACTTGTGAACAAGTAAGACACTTAGAAATATATCTAGCAATGTCCTTTTAAATTCCTATCCACCAGAAATTATTTCTTAAATCTTGGTACATCTTATTGTTACCAGGGTGCATGGTATACCTAGATTTATGAGCTTCTTCTAAAATCTTATTTCTTAATTCTCCTTGCTTAGGTACCCAAATCCTTTTCTTATGGAATCTCCAAATTCCATCAGCTCCTTGCTTTAATTCCTTTATTCGTCCCTTCATTCCTTCAGCAGCGTCCTCTATTGCTTTTTCTTGAACATTTTTCAGTTGCTCCATTAAATCTAATTGTAGATTTAATCTGAGAGTACAAACTCGTCTTTGGTTCTCATGATGCTTACGACTTAAGGCATCTGCAACTACATTTGCTTTTCCTTCGTGATAATGAATATCACAGTCGTAGTCACTTAGGATTTCCATCCATCTCCTTTGTCTCATGTTCAATTCTTTTTGCCCAAATGTATATCTTAAACTCTTATGATCTGTATAGACAGTAAACTTACTTCCATACAGGTAATGTCTCCAAATCTTAAGGGAAAAAATTATGGCTCCTAATTCTAAATCATGAGTCGTATAGTTCTCCTCGTGCTTTTTCAATTGCCTTGAAGCATACGCAATTACCTTCTTGCGTTGCATTAACACACATCCAAATCCTAATTTTGAAGCATCACAGTATACTTTGAAATCTTCAGTCCCTTCTGGTAATGCTAGGATTGGGGCATTTGTTAACTTATGCTTCAAAATCCTAAAAGCCTCTTCTTGCCTAGGTCCCCATTCAAACTTAACTGCTTTACAGGTTAACTTAGTTAATGGTATAGCTATTTTGGAAAAATCCTTAATAAATCGTCTATAGTATTCGGCTAACCCTATAAAACTTCTAATTTCCATAGCTGATTGTGGGGCCTTCCATTTGGTAACTGCTTCAATCTTAGCAGGATCTACGTGAATACCTTCATGATTTACCATGTGTCCTAAAAATTGCACTTCCTGCAACCAAAATTCACATTTCGAGAATTTGGCGTAAAGCTTTTCGTTTCTTAACAAAATTAAGAGTGCATGCAAGTGCTGACAGTTTTCTTCCTGACTTTTGGAATAAATGAGTATATCATCGATGAAGACAATTACAAATTTACCCAAATACGGTTTACAGATTCTATTCATCATGTCCATAAATGTTGCGGGAGCATTTGTTAACCCGAAGGGCATGACTGTAAACTCATAATGACCATACCTAGTTCTGAAAGCAGTTTTAGGTATGTCTTCTTCTTGTACCTTTAATTGATGATATCCGGAGCGTAAATCTATCTTAGAAAAGTCTCTAGCTCCTTGAAGTTGATCAAAAAGATCATCAATCCTAGGTAATGGGTATCGATTCTTAATTGTAACCTTATTTAATTCCCTATAATCAATACACATTCTCATAGACCCATCTTTCTTCTTTACAAACAATACTGGTGCTCCACAAGGGGATGAACTAGGTTGTATGAATCCTTTATTTAGTAATTCATCTAATTGCTTTTTCAATTCTAGCATTTCAGTAGGTGATAACCGATAAGGTACCTTGGCTATCGGTGTAGTTCCGGGAATTAGATGAATTCTAAATTCTACTTCCCTATCAGGTGGTAATCCAGATAGTTCTTCTGGGAATACATCTGGGTATTCTGATACTACTGGAATTTCATTAAGTTCCTTTTCCTTAGTGTTAATGATTACTGAAATCATATACACTATTCCTTGCTTTCGTTCATAACTAGCAACTTTCATTACTGAAATGAACTTTAGTGGCTTGCGTGGCTTGTTTCCTGTAACCATAACTACTTCTCTGGTGGGTGCACGAATCTCTATATAGTTCTTATCACAGAGGATTCGAGCATGGTTGGCTATTAACCAATCCATTCCTAACACAACATCGAACTCAGCTAAATTCATTGGTAATAGGGTTGCATGAAATTTAAGACTTAAGAGTTCTATTTCTACATTTTGCAAAACCTTATCTATTTTAACTGAATTCCCATCTGTTGTTTCGACTGTAAAAATTTGCCTAAGGTTGGTCAAAGGTAAATTAAGAGCTTGGCAGAAGGAAGTATTGATAAAACTTTGGTTTGCACCAGAGTCAAATAATACTTTTGCGTATACGTTGTGAACTAGGAACGTACCAGCTATCACATCTGGAATGAGTTCTGCTTCTTGAGTGGTCAGTTGGAATGCTCTGGCATTCTTCTTGGTAGCTCCGTCAGCTGGCTTGGCTTTATTGTCTGCTGGTTTAACCAATTTAGGGCATTCTGATTTAAAATGTCCTACTTCTCCACAGTTATAGCAGATCCTTGTTTTCTTTCTGCAGTCTTCTTCGCGATGTCCTACAACTTTGCAAAAATTGCAGGTTACATTACATCTTCCATAATGTTTCTTTTTGCAATTCCTGCAGAACGGCGGAGTTGAGGATTGCCCTGTTCCTCTTTTCTTGAAGGTTCTATTATTACCCACACGAAATCCTTGGGTAATTTTCTAAGCCAGATCCTTTTTCCTGTTTTCATCTATTGTGCGTATCAGCTCATCAGTTAGGGTGTTAGCTAATTCTACCGCATCGTCAATAGTGTGAGGTCTCGCAGCCTTAACGATATTACGGATTTCACTAATCAATCCCCAAATATAACGAGAAATGAGCACTAACTCTGGCGAAGCCAGGGTTGGTACTACTCTCGCATATTCTAAAAATGTCGAAGTATATCCTCGAGAGTCTACATTCACCATCCGGTGGTTCAGAAATTTATTCGCCATTTGTTCCTTTTCATATTCGGGATAGAATTTTCTTTCTATCAGACTTTTATATTCTTCCCAATTCATGGCATAGGCCATAACTCTTCCTTTGGCTTGAAGTACGGTATTCCACCATTCTAGCGCCCCTTCTTTAAAAAGATTCGACGCGTACATGACTTTGTCGTTTTCGGCACATTTACTTATTATAATTACTGCCTCGGTTTTCTCTAACCAACGCAGTGCCGCAGTCGCTCCTTCATTGCCTGCAAATTCAGCTGGTTTACAAGCAAGAAATTCTTTGTAAGTGCAACCAGGCGTTGCAGCTTTCATTTTCTTAGGAAGTGGAGCTTGCCTCCCATCATTGTCGTTATTAGTATGGTTACCGCCTCCGTTGACACTATTACTAAAATTGTCGCCTTGTGTGCGTTTGCTAGAAATAATTTGTTGAGGTTCAACAGGTTTCTGGGCAGCAGCAAGGATTGCTGGAATAGCATTAGTTATCCCTTGAGCAACGATATTTTCTATATCTTGCTTAGTCATAAAGTGATCTTCCTGGTGTTGTTCAGATTGGTTAACCTCGTTAACTGGTTCGTTATTAGCGTTTTCCATCTGATAATTAATATATATAATTTATTAGTACAGAATAAATAACAATTATGCACAAAACAATCATACAACATAAATATATATATCCAAAATTATCGATTTCTCGATTCCTTTTTATATATCCTATTATGCATCTGTACACATCATTATGTTACAAAGTTTTATTTCTAAATTATTTTACAGACTTTATATTTTTATTTAGTATGATTATTATTATTATACACTCCACAGTTTCACCATCACCCTCGTCAGTTAGCACTTTAGTAACGACGTTCCCATTCGTCGTATTTCCAGGAGATCTGTTCTCCCACTTCCCTGATCCTATTCCCTGCATCCACCAGCTCTTCGCCAAAATGACGGAGTTTAGCTAAGTTTTCATTGCTCATTGGCGGGTTTGGTATAGGTTCTTGGTCAAATTGAGGGAGAAAGGTATAAGGGTTATTGAGAAGGTTTTGAAACTGCCAATCGTTCGTCCACCACTCGTCCATTTCACCTAAAGGTTGAGTATGTATTAAAGGTTCTGGAATGGCTGGTTCCAAATTTATTGGAAGTTGAGTTTCAGCAGGATAAGGATAAAGGTTGTTGTTTATAGGCCTGAGAATATCGCAGCTTGCCAGTACGCGATCCAATTCCTCCTGTAATGGCAATTCCTAGACTTGCTTAGAACTTTCCCCGATTTCCATTTCTACTTGCCTAGAATCTTCCCCGATTGCAATTCCTTTTCCTTTATCTATGGGATTCTCTATTTTTGGAATCTTCCTAGTTGTTGGTTTCCTCCTGCGTACACGTCTCCAACCTACAAATCTTCTTCTTTTCTTGGGCTTTGGTTTTTCTGGAGGTGGAGCGTTGAATTCCATAGGTTCTTCTATATCGGGTATGTAACCAGTAAAGTCTCTGGAAACTTCTATTTTCACCGGATAAAGATTGTGTTGGTGCAGTTGTCTGTCGACTTCATCTTCGTTCGAGTCTTAGATTGGAACTGATAGATTAGGGCTTGTAATATGAGAAAATATCATGATTTAGTGTGTTTAGGAGATGATTTCGCTTCAAGGGATATTTAGAGAAGATTTCGCTTGAAGCAAGTTCAAGCGAAATCCACATGACTTGATTTCGCTTGAACAGTGCTCAAGCGAAACCTTTATACCTATAAATACCCTGAAGCGTAATCAGTAGAGTAGTTCAGTTCAGTTGTTAGTTTCCGACACAGAAGTGCTGTCGAGGTGTCTCCAAGGCTGTAATCTTTCATAGATCAATACAAGAGACAGTAAATAGTGTTTATGGTGTGTTACAAGCTAAACAAAGACAGAATCAATGAATTCCGCCTCTGATTCTGTCTAAGCACTCTTCTGATCGACTCGTTAGGTCGTTTCACGATCCTACATGTGGTATCAGAGCTCAGGAGGAAGAGTTCTTACTGTTTAGCTCGTTTTCGCTGGAAAATTCTGACTTCTACACCTTCTTTTAAAAATTAATCAAGTTTTCATGGTTAAAATGGACTGATTTTCGTATATAGTGTGCGAAACATTGAATTAACAAATCCTTGAAAGATTCAGACCTAAATTCAACCTAGAACTTGATCAATTTTGCAAAAATCAGATCGACTTGATGATGTCAGCATGATTCAAGCGAAATTGAGAGGTTGATTTCGCTTGAAATCTTGGTCTCGCTTGAGAAATTAATCAGATTCTGTTTGATTTCGCTTGAAGATTGACCAGATTTCGCTTCAAGAGTTTCAGGATTGAATTGTATTTCAAGCGAAATCATTGTTTTCGCTTGAAAGGGTTTCGCTTGAGGCATTCTGTTTTATCAAGACTATTTCGCTTGAGAAGGTTATTGAGTGGTTGAAGCGAAATAGTGTTTTCGCTTGAGTTGATTATACATTTGATTTCGCTTGAAATCAAATATCTGATTTCGCTTCAAGTGAAGATTTCGCTTGAACTGATATTGTCGTTAATCTTTTGTTTTCGCTTGAAGTTTGTTTGCAGGTATTTCACTTGAAGGTTGTTTGAGTGCAAATTGTTTTAGAAAAATGACAATGATTTTTGATGAGAAGGAAAACAATGATCTTGAAAGTTTTAATAATTGGTATATTAGAACTGTGGATACCAATTACTGGAATGTAGATGTGGATGTTTGGGTAAAAAGTTATGAATATTTCATGTGCCAAAAGAATGAAACTTTAGATGAGTTGGAAAAACGATTTAAAGTTCTAACGGACAATTTGTGGAGAAAGGGTATTAGAATGTCAACTGATGAACATATATTAAAATTAACAACTGCATTACCTGCTAAATGGGATGAATTCATGGTTGAGCTAAAAAGAAAAAAAAAAATTCCAAGAGCTTAATCCACATCAGTTCTTTAATGAGGTTCATGCAGAGTGTCGTAAGGAAGAAAAGAAAAAAAGGGAGTTTTTGAATGAAATGGAAAAGAATTTACTAAAATTGGAATTGAATGTAATTGCTGAAATAGATAGAAGAATTCGTGTGTGTCTTGCAACAAAGAATATTTTGAAATATGATATTAAAAGGAAATATTATATTGATGAAAATGTGAATCCTTTTGATTTCGTTAAACTCTTTTGTGCAGGAACATACAAGATGGAGACAGAACAAGTTCAAAAGAATGAAGAATCTGTGAAGCTTGGATCTTCAAGTTTTGCATCAGTATGCTCAAAATGTGACAACTTTAAGATTGACAATGACAAACTCTTGAAGAATGTGGAAAGTTTGACACTGGAAGTCGAGAAGTTGAGAAATGAGAAGCAAGCTGATGATAAGCAGATTCTTATTCTGAAGGAAAATTGTGAGAAGTTGAAAACTGAAAATGACAAATTGTTGGGTAATTTGAACAGTTTGACATCAGAAAACAAAGTTTTGAAAGAAAAAGAAAAAGAGTTTAAAAGCAAACAGAAATCTTCAGAAGATGAAGATTTCTGGATCAAGCTGGAGAACAAAAATCTGAAAGCAAATGAAACAAAACTTCAAGAACAGATAAAAGTTTTGGAAAATGAAAAGTCTGTTCTTGAAAACATGAAAAACGAGAATGAGAACTCAATCAAGTCTCATCTTGATAGAATCTCTCAGCTTGAAAACGAAGCTGAGAATTCGAGAAATAAGATTGATGAACTTGAAAAGAAATTGAAAGGTTTTGTGACTTCATCTGAGTTCCCCTGTCCAAAACCAATCAATTCCGTTCCAATAAGTGACAATGTCACAAACTTTGACAATGTCAAAGTTGAAGATTGCGATGAAAAATCTGATGATGAAAAAGTAAAAATTGACAAAAAGAATTTATCTTTGAAGTTAAATGAAAAATTTTAAAAAACTGTTCCACAATCAACTGAAAAGGGAGAATGCTCTAAGCAAGAACCTTTGAAGAAGAAAGTGGAACAGAAACAAAAAATTAAAAATGTGAAAAATGTTAAAAAAGAAAATAAAAGTTCATCAGATCAATCATCCAATCGCAATCAAAAACCACAAAAAGTAAAAAATGAAAATTCAAAAATAGTTGGTGAAAAGTGGTGCAGGACGGACCACAGTGCTTCAAGGCCAAATCAAGCTTACAGGAGGAGTAAGGATTATCACCAAGCCAAACAGTGCTTTGATCTGAATGTTTGGGCTGAAAATGGTGATTGGTACGATAACAGAGTGTGTTACCGATGCGGTTATCAAGGACACATTGCTGTTAACTGCCAGAGTTGGAGATATGAGACGAGAAGATGTTATAACTGCCATATCAAAGGTCACATTGCCAGAGATTGCCCAAGGAGATCAAATGACAGATCGAGGGTTAAATCTCAGAAATTGGTAAAGATTCCAGTCTCTGTCAAGCCCAAAGAACAGAAAGTTCAAGAACGTAAAGTTCAAGAACCGAAAGTTCAAGAATCGAAAGTAAAGCTTTCTCAGGGGCAAAAAGACAGACTGAGGAAGAAGAGGAAGAAGGCCAGAGAGTATCTGGAAAGGATTTTGTCCTCGGATACAACTGGTAAAACAGATAAAAGTTCTGATAAATCGTCTTGCTCGCCAAAGAATGACAAATCAAGCAAAACGCATTCATCAGATACAAATCTGAGGACAGAAAAAAGAGTAAAGAAAGAGAAAGTTGGTGGTGATGAATTTGTTTCTTCGGAAACAAAGGAGCCACATGTCGGCGATGAATCTGGCTCATCAAAGTTAGACAAGCCACATTCAGGCAATGAATCTGGTGTGGTAAAGCCAGAAGAGCCAGTTGTTGAGGTAAAGACTGAGAATTCTAGTTTAACAATGGATGATGAAAATTTTCCATCGTTGTTGAACAAGAATTCAAAATCACCCAAGATCAGTCAGGCTTGGGTGAATCTGTTTAAATGAAAAACCTGACTTGCCGGAACTCCCAGGTTGATAAGTGTGGAGTAGGAATCGGCACATTTCTTGAGAAATTCACTTCGGTGATATTTCGACTTAAAAGTGGTAAATCAGGGACATTAAGTTGTACTTGATTTTCTACAGGTGATGTTTGTGGATTGATCTTACAAATGTTAAAATTTTTACAAGTGGTTGAAGAAAACAATGTGATGAATTTAACCCCTAACCTACAAGTGGTAAAATCAACAAAACTAATTTTCCGGAGAAACCATTTTGATTAAAACAAACTTAAGTGTTTTGAAATCACTATGGGAAAATAGTTTGTTGTGAGGGGGAGTTCTGATTGTTTATGCCAAGTGGATGGCGAATTGAAGTGATTCTCATCATGTTGTCAAGTTTGTACAGTTGTTTTTCAAATTTTCCCAGAAAATCAAAATTGAGACATATTTTGATTTTAGGGGGAGTAAAATTTTTAAAAAAATTAGAAAATTTGAAAATGTCAAAAACATTGAAAAAATGCAAAAATGAGTTTTGTTGTCAAAAAGAGGAAATGATAGTAGATCAGTTAGACTATCACAGCATGCTAAAGAAATGGAAAGTCAAAATGTGATAAACGATCTCACTAAAGATGTGACGGTAGGCTCAGCTAGACTAGTAGATTTACGATAACGATACAAACCTAAATGCAAAAGCCTAGTTCTAGTGGGAAACATGGTCAAAAGCATAGTACTTAGTTTTGTCCTTCTTGATTGTGTGCCTACTCAGTAATCGCTGATTGTCGAAAGACATAAAACTGGTTAAGTTTGTGAACTTTCACAACTTTGCTGAAAAGTCGCTGTGATTGTGCATTTCATTTTGCAAAGATTTAAACTTGTTTTATTTCTTTATTTTGTTTAAGCATCGGACATCCTCTGCGTATACGTGAGTATCGACCTGGATGTTGTTGCCTAAACGTTCTGCTTTATTTTCTTTGGTGTTTCGTTTAAGCTTTGGACCTCCTCTGCGTATACGGGAGTATCGACCTGGTGGTTAAAGCCTAAACAACTTCAACTTATTTTTATTTTCTTATTTTGTTTAAACATTGGACTTTCTCTGCGTATACGGAAGTATCGACCTGATTGTTAATGTTTAAACTTTCTGCTTTGTTTTTCGCACAAATCACAGTTGATAAAAGTTTAAAGGCATTACTTGAGTCAGTGTATTGCATGATGAGGGGATATGCTGAGATCGTGGGGTCCATAAGAACTTAGTGCTATCTTAATATATCTTAAAGTATCGGTAAGCAGATTGAAAGTTTTTAGATTGAGTTTAAGTGGACAACAATATCGTCAATCTACGTGAATCGTTTAGAACTTAATATGTTTAAAGCTTAACGGTGCTAGTGATTGGTCACATAAACTGATATGATCCTCTTACACAAGCTCACAAAAATAGTGTCTGTATATATCTTATTTCTGCAGTTAATTTCTGTTATTGCATTCATGTTTCATTATTTTGAAAAAGTCCAAAAAGATTTTCGACAACTGATGTTGAAGAGCTGATTTTCAAAATTCCAAGTGCTAAACAAGATGAACTGGTTTGGGAGTGTGTGTGCTAAAATTGAAAAATTTGTTTTGAGAAAGAAAATGAGATTAGTTAATCAGGGTCATTAATTTGAACTTGATGTAACTATTGCTAGTAAGTTTTTCTTATTGGTTTAAGTGAAAACTTATGTTTTGGTAGAGAAATGTATGTAGGTGAAAAGAAGGTTTATGATCCTGTTGCTACGAGAAGCCAGGAGATGCATCAGAACCTGTGGAGAGCTTAATTTGAGAAAAAGTCAGGATTCAATTTCAAAGGCAATAGCTAATTCCAGACTGAAAATCCCAGCTTGATGAAAGGGGGAGTCTGATGAAGTTAAAGCTAGAGAAAAGATCCGGGTACATGATTCCAGGAGAAAGTCCTAAAGAAGATTGATCAAGATTGAAGAGTCATTATGATGAAGACTCTTACTGAAGATTCCGTCAACATTCAAGGGGGAGTCTGTTGGTGCAGTTTTCTGTCGACTTCATCTTCGTTCGAGTCTTAGATTGGAACTGATAGATTAGGGCTTGTAATATGAGAAAATATCATGATTTAGTGTGTTTAGGAGATGATTTCGCTTCAAGGGATATTTAGAGAAGATTTCGCTTGAAGCAAGTTCAAGCGAAATCCACATGACTTGATTTCGCTTGAACAGTGCTCAAGCGAAACCTTTATACCTATAAATACCCTGAAGCGTAATCAGTAGAGTAGTTCAGTTCAGTTGTTAGTTTCCGACACAGAAGTGTTGTCGAGGTGTCTCCAAGGCTGTAATCTTTCATAGATCAATACAAGAGACAGTAAATAGTATTTCTGGTGTGTTACAAGCTAAACAAAGACAGAATCAATGAATTCCGCCTCTGATTCTGTCTAAGCACTCTTCTGATCGACTCGTTAGGTCGTTTCACGATCCTACAGATTGAGATTCTGAAGGGATTCAGATAACTCATTCATGCTGTTTAGCATATATGCAAAATACTAAGTTAAAAAATTTATAGCAAAATTTAACAGATAACCTTTAAGTATTATTGCATACCGAGTGACTAATTTAATACAAAGGATAACTGACAATTAAACATACTAGGATTTATGGTAAACTTATTTATTTACTGGGTAAAGTTTCTGGATTGTAGGTGATAAGGATGCTAATACTAGGTCAGGGTATTTTAAAGATTTGCATTTATTGCTACAGTGGCTAGCATATAGAGATCTGCCCATTTTTCATCTAACTGGTCTTCCCATGGTGGGTTACTTCCTAATTTCTGGATTTCCTGATTAACTCTCATTTCTTTTGATTGAGATTTCTTTATTTTCTCCTGACTTTTCCTAATAATCAAACTTCTTTTATTAGGAGAAAGTGGTTCCTCATAATGGCCTTTACGAACAAATATTCTCTCCTCGGTATCTACTGAGTATCTTGAGAATTTTGATTGGGATGAACTTCCCTTCTCTTTTGGTGTACTATCTAATTTAAGATAGATGTTCGAAAGCTTTTGCTTACCCATACTGTAATTAACAAGTAGTCAGTTAATAAAACACATAATTACAAAATGGTAATCAGGAAAATTAAGTACTTCTCAAATACTTAATTAGCTTAATTTAGTGGCTCTGATACCACATTTTCCTGTCATGGCCCCCAGCCCGGTTTGACCTGGTCAGGAGCCGTGGGACAGGAAACCCGTGGTATTTATTTAATTGAGTTTGACAACGGAAGATTTTAGCAGGATCTTTTAAAAACTGAAAATGCCCGATTATTTTATTTCATAATTCGGGATAAAACCCCGGTAATTTACAATCAGATGATTTCATTGGGAAATCTTTATTTTACAAAACATGTTTCTTTATTTATATTGAGCCACTTCCTTAAGCTTTTAGTGCTTCACGGCACTTTTCCTGAATCACAACAGATCACCTGAAACATGTTTGAAAAAGGTTTGTCAACAGGGAAATACTGGTGAATCATTTTTTTTACTAAAACGACCCGTTGTTATAATTTACAGTATTAAGAGCGATTATAATGTTTATATATCAACCATCTACCCACGGTATTTGTCGCTCGACTCGTTTCTGTGACTATGGTCATATCACCCATTGGCTAACCCGTTGTCCAATGGTGACGATTATCAAGTAATGTATACAAAACCCCACATACCGGCTGTAATATGGAGATTACAAAGACTTAATCCCTGTAATTATAACTTTGAAAACATTTGAGAATTTATAAAGCACTTTGATAAAAAGAGAATGACTCAGTTTGCAGATTTAACACGGGCAGAGTCTAGTCTACTGATTAACCTTGTTACCTAAATTAATAACATGCACACGAACTAGGTCAGTAACTAATACAACATTTATGATAACTCACGAGATTAAACCCTCACAATAAATGACAAAGTGCGATACTTAAACATCCATCGAATTCACGACGAATGACAAAGCATAACCCTAATGTGGGCAGCACTTAAACATCTATTGGATAGTTTTAATCGATCGGACATTGAATCGTAGCAGCGATCGAGTTAATACCCTGTATCGTAGCAGCACCCCACTATAATAAAAGTAAATTCGACTTCAGAGTAGTGAAACTTCGTTTTTGAAAGTTTTCATCGACACAGAATGAAAGCCCCTGCTCCAAACTATTTATAGGTGAAAAATAGGGTTCACGCGGCCCGCGTGAACCTTGGCTCAACATTTACGCGGCCCGCGTGGCTGCCTAGTCTATGCGTAGGTCTGATTGGTCACGAGTAAGTTCAACAGCTGGTCAATACGTGGATCCGGAACACTTATCCGGTCCAACATGGGTTGACGCGGCCCGCGTTAGACTAAGCCAAAGCTTACGCGGCCCGCCTGAAAACCATATTTCTTGTTTTCTTGATTTTTAGTGCACAGTATGGTTTCAGGGGTCCGGGTTTTCACTTGTGGGTCAGTTTAGGACATTTTTGAGAGTCCTTACTGATGCATGGCCCGCTTATGTCTAGGATAAACACATAGAAACCATAGCAAACCCTAGACACTTCTCTCCTTCTTCCCCTTGAGGTCGACGACAGCCCTTCCTTCATGATTGAAGCTTTATTCTCGTCTCTAACACTCTTCCTAGTGTTCCATAATCTGGTTAGTATTCATACCTTGTGATGATTGAATTCCTTTTTACATTCCGTGTGACCGTGTTTCTGTTCATTTTGGTCCGTATGAACAATCGTGGAATGTATTTATGTGTTGATGTGTATGTATGTGTGTAGATTAAAACATAACTCTAGGTTTCAATTGTAAACTGAGTTGGATCTGGACGATTGTTGGCCATAGTGTTCGATCATTAATGTACTAATGTTTATGAATCTGATTGTGTGTTACATGATATGTGATGTTGACTAACGATGTAGGTTTGTATGATGATATGTACTTGTGTAAAATCCATGCACGTTAGGGGTAATGAGTTGGACTGTTCATAGATCTGATCCGAATGGCTAGGCGTGGTGTTAATAAGTTAAGGTGTTTGATAATAATGACGATGATTGTCCGCGAATTAGTTTAATATGGTTGATCCATTCTGAAATGTGTTTGTGTTGGCTGTTGTTGATTAACCTTAAAATGGAATGATTACAGTTGTGCGAATCTTGGGGATATTTGGATGAGTAACTGTCCATTAATGTAGATGATTGAATTGATTGGTTTTGTAATTGATACCATTATCTACGGCCCTGAATAACGGATCACACAATAAGCTGGTCGTACACTTCTGACCGAGTCGCACAATCGGACCTGGATCGCACAAATTCACAATGGAACCTCAGTCGCACATCATCGGCTGGTCGCACAAGGGAGGGTGGATCACACAACCTCATTTGGGTCGGTGCAACTGGGCCACACACACATATGTACATAGTTTATAACTGGGCCGAACAGTAGGTGATCAGTTATGAAATCGCACAAGTATAATGAACCGCACTAGTATAGTGAATCGCACAAGTATAGTGAATCGCACAAGTCATTGGATCACACACTTTCACTCCGATCGCACAAGGCCTTGGGTTGTAAAGGGGTTGGGCCTGAATGACTGGGCCGAACACTTGTGTACTTGACGTTTGGACTGTTAAGTGATACGTGTATATGAACTTGCATGTTAGTCTGTATGTTATGTGAATGTATGTTGATAATGGACGGATAAGTTGCATGATCAGCTGGTATGCCATTTATGATGATATGTGAATCACTTGCTCATTACTTGAAAGATATGTGCAGAGAATATGTGATCTGTGTGTTTACGAAACTGATTGTCTTTGGTAACCACGGTAGGGTATGGTTGACCAACTGGGAACGGGTAATGTAACGTAACATATCGAGCAATCTAAGGTGAGTTCACTTCTCTTGAGCACGCGTCTCGGTGGATGGGACAGTCAAATGGGTATTCCTGAGAGGAATAAGTCTTTTGGGTAAAAGCTGGAATGTTGGATAATACACTCACTCCCATCACCATTAAGTCCCATCTTGTTTGTTACCTGAGAGGTAACAGGGTATTAGTTGGTAGCGCTATCTAGGTTTGGAACCCTCACCCCGTACCTGAGAGGACGGGTGTGAACTAATGACCCAGTCATGCCCAATGCTTTGATAGGGGCATTGGGGAAAGGGCAAAAATCATCAGGAGCCATCTTGTACGGTATCGAGTTATTATCAACATTACTTTCGGAATTGTTATTAAACTGGATTAAACATTTGGTAACCAAACGTTTTCGTAAAACTGTGAACTCACCAGCGTTGTCTGATACACTTGTTTGCATGCTCGCAGGTTATAGATTTGTGAGAATGTGGAACTTGCGGTCTGGGAAGCTGGAGTGGTCATGGGTCACGATACATGGAAACACGAGACAAGTCTAATAACTATCATGCACTTGGTTTACGAAATACATAACTATTGATTTATGTTTCCGCTGAAAACGTTGAGTTATACTTTATGTAATATAACGCTTTATCTTAAGGAATGAGAGTTTTATTTACAATCTTGTATGAGTTCAATGTGATTGGTGGCTAGATCCTGGTACATCACACGCCTCGCGGGGGTTTCCGCTTGGGGTACTTTTGGGGGTGTGACATTAACACCCTCTATAGAGTAGGTGCCACAAAGGCAGGTAAGGCGGTTAATGTGAGCAGGTGCGTCTTCGTCTTCACGACCATGAAATTGACATGAGTTATTAATGGCGGTCATGATGTACGAAGCGATTTGCCAAGACCTATCGTTAGATATTTCAGGAAGGGTGATGGGTGAATTCGCACCGGTAAAATCGACGACGGAACGTTGGTGAACAGTTTGATTTTCAGCCATTTGGACTGCGGGTGGCGGACTCGGAGGACGGGTGGGTGGTGGGGAATTGTGAGGTGACGGCTTCGGTGTGAAGTCGAAGGCTGGTGGTTTAGAATGAAGAGTACAGTCAGAAGGGGCGAAGTGTGAAGAAGAAGAAGAAGAAGAAGAACTAACCTCGGACGAAGAAGACGAGAAGGAAGACCTGATCGTAAGCGGATTAGGCGGAGGTCCTTGCGAGCGCGTATGGGGAATCCACTGCAAAACCGAAAACAAACAAGTAAGAAGACTCTAACAAACGACTCGACAAAATATAAAAGACACCAAAATAAATATTTTTTATTTTTTTTATTTTTATTAGACTCCTACGACTAAAAAATGAACAAATAGCACGTATGATGTCAAAACAAGTCTAAACAAAGTAATTAATGCAATCGCCAAAGAGTCCCCGGCAACGGCGCCAAAAACTTGATGTGCTAAAAGTAGTTTAATAAAAACAACTAAAATTAACCTAAATCTAGACTCAAAGTAATACTCTAGACTCTCTAAACTCGACTAAACTACTAACCGGCAAGTGAACCGGTCGCCTCTAGTAAAGCTAAAGTAAGTCCAGATATCGAACCCACAAGACTCGATTAAACTACGCTAAAGACTCTATCTAGACTAGGACTGACACGGACTTAACTATTTGTTTATTTGATTGGGGGAGGTTACTAAAAATCCTAAAATTGCAATTGAAAGTAAACTAAATTAACAAGATTAATTAGACACGAATTTGGACGAAGGTTTTAACTCAGTGGTGATGACGACTACCTAGGCTACAATCCTATTTGACTAGGAATGGATTCCTATTCGAAATTAAAGTAGTATGGAACCGGGATCTTTGTGTGCTAAACCCTAAGAAATCCCTACTAAGACCTCCCGACCCTTCTCAGAAAGAAACTTGTGAGACTCTACTGAGCTATTTTGACTACCGGTTGGTTAGACTTCCTCGCAGTCCTCTAACTTCTTAAAAAGTGCCTTAATATGACAATCTACCTCTCAGCGCGAAAGTCTAAGGCAACTATGGATTTTAACTTGGTTTAATAGACACGAATATGATTAGGGAACTAAGACCGATTTCTCTCAAAACCTAATCCTATCTATATACCAAACCGATACCTATTAATAACCTCGAGCCTCTCAGCGACAAGATTAGCCGAATATCAAGTTCTAATTATCTTTTAATTACCATTTCTAAGGTTATTGGCCAATTTACCCAACAATTACCCAAACCCGTAAAGATTAGATAATTAACACAAACCTATTCTATGAAAGACATTCATCAAGATTCATGTGAAACGAGTAAATAATCAATAATAAAAACAAGATACGCATAAACACCAAATTAAAATTCCAAAGTCGGTTACTTTTCAAGAAAAATCCATACACACGATAATAAACGAATAAAAATCCAAACTTTATCAAATATTCATCTTAACCTAGGTAGTTTTGGGCTTTAAGCCAAAGATCATAACGAATAAAGTATCAAGAATCATAATCAAAACAGAATTCATCAAGTAAGAAATCAAAAACAAAGTAACAAGAGAAAGACGGGAAGATGAAACCCGAATTCTTCACTTCTGAATGCTCCCAAGCTCCTACCCGATGATTCCTAGCCTTCAAGCACTTCAAAACCTTGCTAATCACCTCTGATTTGCCTCCAAGAACTCCAAAATTCGTAATATGTGTGGCTGTAAATGATGAGATGAATATATAGCTTTTCAAACGACTTAACCGTTGATGAAAACGGAAGTCGGTGTTGATTTTTACGTCCTCGCGGCCCGCGAGAACAATAGCTTCAGGGTTTGCGGCCAGCGACTCGCTATTGATCCAGAATTCATTAAACCCTCTCTCGCCCGGCGCAAGAGAGTTAGCTTATCCCTTTCGCGGCCCGCGACAAAGCTCCAGAACTGTACTTTTTCATCGTTTCAGCTCCCAAGCTTCCGTTTCTTGATCCGACACTTCATCTTATCAAATTTTAACTTGTTTTACATCACTTTTCAGCATCTTTTCTCTAACATGACCTGCCAAACACGAATATATCAAAAGTATATACAATCTAAACAAAACGACACTAAAACTAACTAAAAACGCATAAACCGAACAAGAATAAAAGATGTATTTTACAATACATCAATCTTCTAACTTCCATAAGGGACTAAGGGACTTTCCATTTGGTGATAGTTTCAATCTTGGCAGGGTCCACGTGAATACCTTCATGGTTAATAATGTCCTAGAAATTATACTTCTTGTAACCAAAATTCACACTTAGAGAATTTAGCATAAAGCTTTTCCAAGTATGGTTTACATATTCGATTCATCATGTCCATAAATGCAGCTGAAGCATTTGTTAGACCAAAGGGCATGACTGTAAACTCGTAATGACCATACCTAGTTCTAAAAGCAGTCTTAGGAATATCATCTTCCTGTATTTTTAGTTGATGATATCCTCAGCGTAAATCGATTTTTGAAAAGTATCAGGCTCTTGGAGTTTATCGAATAAATCATCAGTTCTTGGTAATGGGTACTGGTTCTTGGATGTGACCTTATTCAATTCCCGGTAATCGATACACATTCGCATCGATCCATCTTTCTTTTTGAAGAATAACACTGGTGCTCCCTATGGGGGTGAGCTTGGTCGTATGAAACCTTTTTCAAAGCAAATCATCCAACTGCTTCTTCAGTTCAAGCATTTTTGTTGGTGCTAAACCATATGGTGCTTTAGCGATTGGTGCAGTTCCAAGTATCAGATGAATTCCGAATTCTACTTCACGGTCGGGTGGTAGTCCAGGTAAGTCTTCTCGGAAAACTTTAGGGTACTCCGACACTACAGGAATTTCGTTTAGTTCCTTTCCTTTAGTGGTAATGATCATAGAGATCATGTACACCGTACAATGTACACTATGCCTTGCTTCCTTACATAACTTGCAGCTTTCGTACGTAACTTGCAGCTTTCATTATCGAGATGAATTTTGTTGACTTGGTTGGCTTGTCTCCTCGGATTATGATCTTTCTCCTGTGGGCGTACGAATCTCAACAGACTTCCGATCACATAAGATTCGACCATGATTGGCTGCTAACCAATCCATTCCTAGCACCACGTCGAATCAAGCCAGATTCATCGGAAGTAGGTTCGCACTGAACTTATGTTCTAAGAATGCTTTTTTTCCTTCTTGAAGTACTTCGTGAATATCGGTGTGGTTCCCTTCTGCCGTTTCTACCGTACAGGCTTGGCTAAGCTTAGTTAACAGTTTATTAAGTGCTTAACATAATGCAATATTTATAAAACTTTGATTTGCGCCAGAGTCAAATAATACTTTAGCGTAGATGTCATGGACAGGAAACGTGTAACGGTTCACATTCCTGTGCTTTCCATAATTAGAAAGTTGTTTTCACATTTCTATTTTTAGAAACTTGTATTTGTATTTCAATTCCAATCGTGTAATTTGAGACTTCAATCATAATGGGAATTCACTTTTATACTTATACGTGTTACATTCATACTTGTATTTATACGCAATCAATCTTTGAATACACATTTACATGCAAAACCGAGACTTATTATACACTTGAATTATCATTTATATGTGCATGATACTCATCACATATCTACGAACAAGTTCCATACTCGAAAACAAGCCAAAACGCAAAACTTTTAACATAAAATAACAAAATTATGGAAGTTCATGGGTCAAATTGTCAAAAACCAAACTTTGGTTGTCAAAAGAACACACCGCGTCACGCGGTGGGCAAGCACAAGAAGCCCGCGCGACACGAGGATACTCGATCCGCAGAAATTTTATTTCACCATTCCGGATTTCACCATTCCCTCATCCTTTCTTTCCCAATCACCTTCAATCTTCATTAAAACTCAAACCCTAACTCACCATTATATAACCAAGCCTCCAACACCTTCGTTTCACTTTTCCAAACCCTCAAACACTCTCAGAGCACTCTCTAGTCAATTGGAATAACAAGTTTGGGCAGAATATATCCAAGCCTAAAAGTAAGCTCTTATCTCATTTTCCTTCATGTTTTCTTCACTTTTCTTCTTCTTGAAAGCTTGGAACACCTCTAGGAGTGTTTCCACAAGTTTACCATGGTAAACTAATGTCGCAACCCCCGATCCCTATCTCCCGGGAACGGGCGGCCGCGAGCCAGTTTTGGTGGTATCGTGTGTTTATTCAATTTTGGCAGCGGAAATTACATCAGGACCGTAGTTAGGAAATATTTTATCAGAGTAAAATACCACGCTTTTAATATATTAAAGTATTAAACACATGGGAAGAATCCCAAGTTTCAAGTACACAAATTTTCATAGGGATAAACTCTATTTTATTTAATAAAAACATCTATTTTGTTTAGGTAACTTTATTGCCACTTTTTCAAGCCTTCAGTGTTGTCCAGCTGGCTTCTATTTGGCTTTCACATTTTGTTACCTGAAACGCGTTTAAAAATAATTTGTCAGTGGGAAATACTGGTGAGTAAATCCCAGTTTATTCAAGTTTAATAAAAACCATTGTATAGTATTGAGGGCGGTCTCGCAATTATATTTGTTTCCAAGTCATATCAATTACCACCCACGGTACTGTCAACCCGACTTGTGGAAAGGTTACCCCTCTCAAGGCAGTAACAAATTTTGTATACAAAACCCCAACATACCGATGATAATTGTATCCTTACAAATACTCAATAACTGCTTAATATATAATTAATTGTGTGAGGTTTTGTAAAAACAGTTAACAAAAAAGGAGATTACTCACATTGCTGTCTTAGATTATCCTTTAGTGTTTCCTGGTGACAATCTATAATTTATACAAATGCATACGTGTTAGTATCATAACCCATTTTAACATTAGTAATATCCTCCCCGAGACGGCATTCCGACGACTACATCGGGCAGAACCACGACAGCCGTTACGGAACCCTAGATCAATCGGGCAGAGTATCTAATACGTATCCAGGAGTTATGATACTTACAACGGAGCAGAACTTCGTTATTTAGGGGGTATTATACCCGAGTGTAGTGCCTGCTATGTGAAAATTGAGAGAGAAAGAAAGATTTGGGACGAAATTTGACTGAGGCCGATCAACGCAATTTATAGGGCTACCATTAGACTTCCTCGCGGCCGGCGACAGCCACAGCTGTCTCTTACGCGGCCCGCGACGTAGGTGGCTAGGGCGTAAGCTTGCGCAGTCACCGGTATAGCTCCGCCGGGTGTTGTGCCACGTGGCACCCCCGGGTTTCGCCACCTGTACCTCGGTCGCGGCCCGCGTAGACTCAGGCGAAGTCTGTCGCGGCCCGCGTAGACTCAGGCGAAGTCTGTCGCGGCCCGCCAGGGACCATTTATTTTTGTTTTTAATTTAATTTTAATAAAATTTAAGGTATTCGGGTCCGTTTTTACGTATGGGGAGTATTTTAGGACCTATTGGGATATTTTAAAATATATTAGGGTGTCGGAAAAATTCAGGAGGGTTGTTATAACTAAGGTGAAACATCTCCATTTTGAGGTCCAAACTTTCTGTTTTAAGTTATCTTCACAAACTTTTCATAAACTTGTTCTTCTTGTGAGAATCTTATACCAACCATGTTCCCAATCAAACCTATGATTGTGGGGCTTGAGTATGGTTGATTCCCCTAAGTTTAGAGGTCCAAATACCTCCTAAACTTTCTATTTTAACAAGGTTCCAAGCAACCTACAAGTGTTGAAACCCTCCAAGCTCTTAACCTTCCATGTTATGAAGTTTGTACTTGGGTAAATTGTGAACAATGGAGCTTAGGCTACCAACTACGATTCCACTACTTCATTTGTTGATTTGTTAATCAATCCTACATCGAAGTTACTAAGTAAACTTACTAGTAACAAAGTGACCAAACTTAGATATTAAAATATTCAAAGTAGCTTCCAAGAACCAAAATGAACCAACCCCACCTTGTCTCCAACACTTACCATGCTGGGTATGCAGACGTCCGGGTTGTCCTCATTTGGCTACCTAATAAATTATGTACTTTCATTTTTTTTTCTATATTCATGACTAACCGAAATCATCAACTAAGTTGATGATTTTGTGCTTTGGTGAATCATATAATGAGGTTTAATGCATCCTACCACCTTGCATGACCATTCTCGTGGTACCTTTACTTTACATTTGACTATAACCTATAAATTATCCTATATATTCTGAATCTAATCCAACAATGAATCCACGACTCACACACCTTTGTTTCCCCATCTTAGGGTAACTTCGGTGTTCCAAACTCAAGACATGTCAAACTCACATTCCTGGACTTTCTACGCAAATTGTGAGTATACTCGATCCCATTTTTCTTCTTACATATTTTAGGTGCAACATCTGCACAATATTACAAATCACATACTCACGATTAAACTTGTTCATACAAACACTATATCTGTTAAAAACATGATACTTGTTATCACATGCTATGTTCATTCTTGTGTACTACATGCTCATTAACTTTGCAAGCCTACCTTAACAATTATAGCGTTATAGGATTAACGCACCGCCGTACTCGTGGTATTGTTAAGTAATCTATTTTATAGCCTTGTCATTTCGGCGACAAGGATATGCACGATTGTGGTATACTTTGGTTTGACATATAGTTTACACAGGCTAGTATGTTAATAAACAATGTATGCAAATTACCATGTAGGATATGAGACAACTTTTAGTCACAATAATACTTTGTAATCAAACTTGTATACTCGCCAACTTTTGTTGATTTTATTTTAATACATGTTGCAGGAAATTAATGACGACGCATGAAGAACGTTACTTAGGGTGGACTAGAAACACACCTACACTTTAGTTCATGTATTTTCTTTATGTTGTTAAGTTTTATTTACAAGATGTTGTACTTTCCCTTTCATGACAGTGTACCTTTGTTTAGTATGAAATAAAATTTGAATTACTTAATTATTGTCACAATTAGCACGTTATGATGTTTTGAACAATCATGTTTTCGTCTCACTCTGATGTTTTCGCAATCGGTTGGGGTGTGACAGATTGGTATCAGAGCCATAACTATAGGGAATTAGGAAAATTGTCATGCTCTTTGACCTAGTCTATAGTTGAGGAACCTTACTTGACCATTCTTGTTATCATGCTAAATATACATGAATTATCCCTATTTTGCTTCTCATCTTATCTTTTCTTTTAAATATACAAGTCTTTCCTAAGACGAACTATAGTAAAACACATGAAGATGTGAAGACATTCTCATTACACAAACAAGACGATCTCACCAAAATAGGCGTGAAAACCCTTTCTTTTGGTGAAATCCCTCAAACCGCATTGTTGATTTTCACGAAAATGTGCCATCAAGATAGGAGTAACATCCTCACCTTGATGGAGAATTTCCCGTTCTTGATATAGTGGACCCTTACCATCGAGTTAGAATTAGTTCCTTATCTCGTTTGGTAAGTACCAACCACGTTTAGGGAACGACGCTATAAAGTTAGGGGTGAAACTCGCATCTTAATAGCAAGTCCCATTCCTCGATTTTCAATCTCGACAAAGTCTCGAATTTTCGATTGACTAGGGACATGTAGTAACCGGAAGGGTGGATACCGTTAACCGAAATTTCGGCGAGAGTATTCTACCTATTAGTCCAAAGCATGTTTCCCTAACTCAAAAGGATTTTTGACCACTTTGGAGTAGTCTTAGTCTCGTTCCGAGACACTCCAAGATTTTTCATTGAACCTCTTTTATGCTATATTAATTCCAATGTGTTTGACATTTGATACCTCTTCCATTTCGAATCCGAAGACCCGAATCATACTTTACTTGCAATCTCATACAATAATAATTGTCGAGATCAACCAGACAGGGTATCGTATCGGTGATTTAGGGTCTTAGCACACTTATACGAACAGAGATTTGAGAAGTCGAGATTTAGAAATGGGAATGAGCACTGAAACCGGTCCCATGCCTGCCCCTTTTATACCAATTTCTCGACTCGTCCGCGCGTCGCGGGAAGTGGATAGAGTCTCTCTGCGACACGCGGGGGAGGGTGCTAGGGCTTAGGCCAGCCTAGTCACCTCCCTAGCCCTGCCACATGTCATCCGGGGGCGACACATGGCTTTGCCACGTGTAACACCCTGCCGCACATTGCGACGGGGTTACAGTATGTTCCCGCGACGTGCAGAGACATGCTGAATATTATTTTCCTTGTTTTTCATGTCGGTTCTCGTCGCGTGTGTTCGGGGCTTCAGTTTTTATTGATCGAGAAGATTTTGAAGGTTGTTATAGGTTAGGTACAAGCAACAGATGGAAAATACTATATGTGGTCAGTATATTTTCTTAATAGTTTATGCCATAAATTCTCTGATGCGGTTGGTAAATTCATTTTTTCTACCAATTATCACCTGCATTTGGTGTCGAGTTTTCTGAACCATCCAATGGTATGTCTCTGAAATATGATGATGAGGAATTTAGACTTGCGATGATAATCATTTCCAGTGGACATGATAATTTTCTTGGTACACAAGTTTAGTACTAGTACAAACTAATAGACAACCAACTTTGGGGAACTTACAAGACTTTATGCACATGGTACAGGATGTTGTTGGGGAAGTTTGAGAGGTGTGATAAACATAGTACAATGTGTTTTTCTTGTGTTTTAATATGGGCCGGGTCTATTCACACACGCCCTTAGTCTATTTAAACACTCCAAAGCGCCCCGCTATGGCCAAAGCGGGGCGCTTTGATGTAAAGTCAACAGACAAGGTCTGACAGGTTCAGTCCTTGTCTGTTGACTTTACGTCAAAGCGCCCCGCTTTGGCCTAAGCTCGGCGCTTTGGTTTTTTTTTTCCAAAGCGCACCGCTTTGGCCTAAGCTCGGCGCTTTGGGTTTTTTTTTTTTTTTTTTTTTTTTTTTTTTTACATTTTGGGCGTATTTTTGACTGGTGACTGGTCTACGTTTAAGTTCAAATTTTACATTTTTGGTCCAAATTTTACAATATTTAATTTGTTTGTGCACATATATCTAAAGGTGAAGTCCCATCTCAATATTTTGCTTTTCTACATGTTAGCATTTGGTTTTTGTTGAAAGTTTATGCAAAAATTTGTGATCGGAAATTTATCGGTGGCCGGTAAACTCAAAAACTCATCGAAACTGTTGGTGTTCTTCATAGTGTTCATAATATTCTTCATAAAAATATCTATGTTTGATCTGTTTATTATTTTAGTTTAGGTGTTTGTTGAGTATAATATATTTGTTTGACATTTGTGAGTGGTTGTTTACTAGAAAATTGTGAATGGCAGACAAAGCATGGTATTGCATGTGATGGATATAACTTTGTGTCAGAAAGATAATACTTGTTTATGTTTAAATGCCTAACAGCTGGTGACCATTATAAACACAAACCCATATAGCCGAAATCACTTCCTTCATCAACGAAATCACTTAACTTTGGTCAATATCATATTTTTCTCTCTTGTATTGTCCCATCATTTTTTTGCAATTTAATTAAAAGTAATAAACTATTAAGATAAAAAGAAAAACGATAAACATAAAGGTAAGAAAGTGTTACAATTTTCAAATAATTTTCATGTTTGGTTCACATTAGAAATTTCTAGTGGGTTTATCAATGGGTTGTAATATTGTGATAATGTACAAACCACGAAAATATTGAGTACGTTTGTGTTTGTTCAATATATGCGTTACATCACGTTAAAAACCGAATGTCACCGGCACGACCCAATCAGATTCAATACGCACTTGTATGACCCAAAATGACAATATACATCATAATACTACAATTAATGAAAAAATACGTCATGTACATGTACGGTAGACGGCTGATACACATAAAACTACTCATAGGAGTACTTGTGCTTTCAAACCAAAATGATACGATATAATGGAATACGGCATCATACGTAACCGATTTGATCCGGAACTTGCAGTATAGTCCATATATATTAAAAAATGATGTATAACGGAAAAAACGTAAAATTTAGACTGTTATCGACGCGTTTGTGAATTAAAAACAATTTTAAAAAATTTAAAAAAGGCCCAAAGCGCAGCGCTTTGACCTAAGAGGGGCGTTTTGCTCAAAAAAAAAAAAAAAAAAAAAAAAAAAAAAAAACCAAAGCGCCGCTCTATGGCCAAAGCGCGGCGCTTTGATGTAAAGTCAACAGACAAAGCCTGACAGGCTCAGTTCTTGTCGGTTGACTTTACACCAAAGCGCCCCGCTTTGGCCATAGCGCGGCGCTTTGGGGTGTGAAAATAATTTTCTCCGTGTGTAAATAGCATGACCCTTAATATGTTGGTGATATTGATTTTAATAGAAGTCTTCTTTTTATTTAGTCTTTACAAAACCAGACAAATTGGTCAGACTCAGCAATGTGATATTTTCGTTGCACAATTAAATGAATAAACCTTTTGTTTAAGTAAATATGATATTTGTATTAGGTTGTACAACGATCTCCCATGACATCCTCACTTCACTGACAACTTAATTGTCTAATGTGTATGATGTTCCTGCCACATATCATCGACCCGTGCAATATTGTCAACTCTACTGCAACGCACGAATTTCCGACGGAAATTTTAAAAGGAAAACTTTAGTTTTATCAAAGAACAATAATTTGATTTAATTTTTCAACTATTCGGTTTTCTTTCACTTATTTATTTATTTACATGACGTAATACAATTGTTATACGATTCTAAACCTATTTTATTTTCCATAAAAAATTAGAGTCGAATTGACATAGATTAATTAACTATTAATTAAGTTAAGTAACTGATAAATATAAATATTATAATATTAAAAGGTGATGAAAATATGTAGGCTTTTAAAGTCAAGTCAAGATTAAATATTGTGTTCTCACTGGTAAAATTACAATATTTTAATTTAAATTTAAAAATTCTCCTATATATTAATTTTTGGACTGAATGAACAGTAAGTTCATTTAGTGATAAACAAATAGTATTGGGTACTGGTACAACAAATAGTATTGGGTATCGGTACCGGTACCCGCTTTTACCAAATCGGGCGTATTTTTGGTACCGGTTCGGCACCGGTACTCACCGATTTTTACCCTCAAATACCGGTTCCGTACCAGTATAGTTCATTTAGTGATAAACAAATAGTATTGGGTACTGGTACAACAAATAGTATTGGGTATCGGTACCGGTACCCGCTTTTACCAAATCGGGCGTATTTTCGGTACCGGTTCGGCACCGGTACTCACCGATTTTTACCCTCAAATACCGGTTCCGTACCAGTATCGACCGGTACCGAGCCGTACCGTACCAGGTATATTCGGTACCGGTACACACTTTTGGAGATTTTGGTAAAGGTATTTTCCTATATATTAATTTTTGAACTGAATGAACAGTAAGTATTTTCGGTACCGGTACTCACCGATTTTTACCTCAAATACCGGTTCCGTACCAGTATCGACTGGTACCGAGCCGTACCGTACCGTACCAGGTATATTCGGTACCAGTACACACTTTTGGAGATTTTGGTAACGGTATTTTCGGTATCGGTTGGTACCGAGCTCATTAAATCCTGTAGCAACGTATCAATGCAAGTAATTGCACCGTTTATATTATTTTTAATACGCACAGTAACTTCATTAAGGGATGAACAAATAGTATTGGGTACCGGTACCGGTACCCGCTTTTACCAAATCGGGTGTATTTTCAGTACCGGTATTCACCGATTTTTACCCTCAAATACCGGTGCCGTACCAGTACCGAGCCGTACCGTACCGTACCAGGTATATTCGGTACCGGTACACACTTTTGGAGATTTCGGTTACGGTATTTTCGGTACCGGTTGGTACCGAGCTCATCAAATCCTGTAGCAACGTAGCAATGCAAGTAATTGCACCGTTTAGATTACTTTTCATACACACAGTAAGTAAACTGTATTTCGTTTGATTGAGATTTTATATACACAACAACTTATTTTGCTTTCTTTTTTGTCTTTTTTCTGTAATGAATGAATTGTACCATGTAAAATTAACTTGGATATTTAGATTATTGATGAACAAATCGTATCAAATCCTGTAATCAAACCGGTATCGTATCGGTACCAAATTTACTATTACCAAATCATTTTCGTTACCAATTTGGTACCCACCTTTTGGCGTTTTCAGAATCGTTACTTTCGGTTCGACACCGGTCTAGCACCATACCTGTATTTATTGATTTTTACCTTCAAATACCATACCGTATTGTACCGATCATTTTCGGTGCCGGTACCTAATTTCGATGATTTTCCGGATCGGTACTTTCGGTGCCGTTACCGGTACCGAGCTCATCCATATTTTAACGTGTTAGCACCGTAATAACTAAAATGAAAACAACCGAATTTTCAACGTGTAGGACGTGTGGGTCATATTATTATATATTAGGTTATTTAAAATCGTTTTTTTAAGAAGAAATGACCATCCTTACCACGTCATTTTTATTTATGTTTTGATATTCGGTATCTGCTGCTGACACGCGTTTTGCAGACATTGGGTCCCGCCGCAACGCGCGGGCTGAAAATCAACTAGTTATTATAAAATTTAATATTGTCTTCATGGTGACGCACGGATGATCCTTATTTGGACTATAGCAATTTTTATATGTGACTGAAAATTTAAACCATAGAAACTTTCTAATTCATTTTCCATTTTTGTTACTGTTTTTTCTAACAAATCTTAAAACTCAAAAGAGAGTTGCGTCTCTAAGAATTCAAGTACGTTATTTGTGCTAAAAAAATGTGTCCTTATAGCTTAATGATAAAAAATTCAATTACGAAAATGACAAAATCGTAGTATTCGATAAACGATGCAATTACGAAAAATGAGAAAATCATATTATCCGAATGAGTTACATACCGTATAGCACCGGTTTGAGAATTCATCAATTCTTCCGCCTGTTTCCTCTTTTGACGTGTTTACCATCCGGACGCTTGTTTAGAAGCCATTAACGTCTAAATAATCGAATTCAATTAACAATAAATTTTGAGAATCAGTGTTCAATTAACAACAATAATTAATCAATACTCAATTAACATTTAACACTAAACCTTCACTATATCATAAATGAACGAATGATGGAAACTATCTTTTTATAAATAACATCAATGTGCCTATTAAAGAATCAATACTCAATACTCAACAATAGTTAATCAATACTCAATACAATTTACACTAAGGGTCTGTTTGTATAGGGTAATAGAATGGACGAAAGAATGGAATGAACGAGGTAATGGAATGGACAAAGGAATGAAATGGATCATTCCATTCCATGGTCTTGTTTGGTTACTATCTGGAAATGGAATGAATCATTACCTTGTAGTGTTTGGTGGGTAGGAAAAGAAGAAGGAATAAAATTGGCGATGGGTGGCGGTAGTCGATGGCGGTGGCGGTTGGTGGTAGCGGTGGTGTTAGCGGCGGTGGTAGGTTGTGGCGGCAGTGATGCTGGTATTCGGTGGCGATGGTCGGAAGTGGTGCTGATGTTGTGGCTAAGGGTGGTGGCGGCGGGTGGGCGGTGTGAGTGGTGGTGGCGCCGGTGTTCGGTGGCGGAGGGTGGCGACGGTGGTGGGTTGTGGTGGTGGTGGTCGGTGGTGTTTAGTGGTTGATGGTGGCGTTGGTGCCGATGTTCGGTGGCGGAGGGGGTGGTTGCGGCGGCGGGTGGTGGCTGTGGCGCCGGTGTTCGGTGGCGGTGGTCGGCAGTGGCACGACAGGTGGCGGCGCCGGTGGTCGACGGCGTATGGTGGCGACGACGGGTGGTGGTGGCATTTGTGGGTGGCTAGTGGTGGGGAGGTGGTGGGAGGTGTTGGTGATGAAGGTGGGAAAGGGAATGGAATGAAAAATAAAAAACAAGGGGTGTGGATGGATTGAATTTGAGGGAATGGAATGCCATATGTAATGGGTGATTCTATTACCTTGACCAACCAAACACATTTTTTTCCATTCCCTCGTAATAGTCCATTCCATTCACTCTCTCATTCCTGCATACCATACACTGCCTAAACCTTCTCTTCTGATGTTTGGTACAATCAACACTATTAAAGAATCATTCTCAATACTATTATAGAATCATTACTCAATCAATACCCAATACTATTAAAGAATTAATACTCAATACAATAATTAATCACTGACCTGTTCAATCGATCGATGTCCGGAATCGATAATCATTGGTCGATTGATCGATGTTTGGAATCAACTTGTTTGCTTGTCACCACTGGTGAGTTGTTCACTTGTTCTTGTTCGAGAGTTCAACTTGTTCGTTCTTGTTCGATAATCACTGGCCACTCAGAGTTGTTCTCATGATTTTGTTCGTGCATCTATTCAATATCCACGGTGAACAATTCCCGTCCAAGTTACAATTATGTTTTTTTTTTAAATCAAATTAGCATTAAGCCTAATAAACCTAATGTCAAGTAGGTTAAATTATAAACCATAAAAATGATTTGTAAATGCGCCTACATTAGAATTGGTATGTTTTTACTATTTTAAAAAATTAGCATATATATATATATATATATATATATATATATAGGGGAGGGTTTAAATGAGAACGCTAAATATTGTGAGAACCGTGAGAACAAATGAAAAAATCGCTAGAACTTGGTCAAAAACAATTCAAATTCAAAATTTTTTTCTACGCTCATCATTATTATTCGAATACAGTGTTATAAATTTAATTTACACGTTTAAATTTATGTGAATTCGTAAGAAAAGAAAATTTACACATGTGTAAGTTTGCCATTTACACATGTGTAAATCTGTTATATTTACACATGTGTAAAAAATCTAAAAAGAGTGATTTTGAAAGTAGAAATGAATTATTTGATGTTATAAATTCTTTTTTTGATGTTGTATTTTAATTACAATGAGGTTTGTATTAAAAAAAATGGTTTTGATTGGTTTTTTCGTTCGTTCTCACGGTTCTCGCAATATTTAGCGTTCTCAAGATAACCCTCCCCTATATATATATATATATATATATATAATTGCACTAAAATAAGAACCACATCAAGTTGTAAGAACCGTGAGAACTTTTTGATCCGGGGCGAGGTGGACCAAATTTTTTTTTTTCACAAACGTAGATACGTGTATTATAAACACATTTGTAAAAAAAATTAAAAAAAATGTCGTGTGTGTAGTTTTGAGCACCACAAGTTTGTGTTTACGGGTAACGTAAATTTTCCGGTTAGATTAACTGTACCCGTAAACACAAACTTGTGGTGCTCAAAACTACACACACGACATTTTTTTTGAAGTTTTTTTTTACAAATATGTTTATAATACACGCAACTACGTTTATGAAAAAAAATTTGGTCCACCTCGCCCCGTATGGTGTAGTTCTCACGGTTCTTACAACTCGAGGTGGTTCTCATTTTAGCGGTCCCATATATATATATATATATATATATATATATATATATATATATATATAGGGAGCCGCTAGAATGAGAACCACCTCCAGTTATGAGAACCATGAGAACCACTTTCAACCAATGAGAGTTTGCCAACATAAAGGGTACATTAGTCATTTACCCCATATGTCAAGTCACCACTCTCTCTCTCCATTTAATGCTATTCTCTCTCCTCATCATCTCTCTCTCTATTTATTGCTACTCTCTCCTCCTCATTTTGTGTTTCATGTCTCTGGTTCTCTCCTAATTTGAATATGCAAAGTCCCATGTTCTTCATCTCAAACCCATTATCCACCACCATTTCCCCACCTGCAACCCACCCCCTCCTCCGTCAACCACAGTTCTGGCACCCCCAAACATCGTTCACCACCGCTCCGATTTAGAGTCCGGCACCCCCAAACATCGTTCCTTCGTTGAGCCAGGCGGTGGCGGTTTTTTGGTTGGAGGCGGTGGTGGTTTTGGGTGGGTGGAGGTCCGGTGGCGGCTGAGCTGGTGAAGCCGGACACAGGTTTGAGTTGGGGATGATTTTGTGTGTTCTTTGATTATGATTGTGTGAGCTATTTTTTTAACACAAATTATGTTTGGGGTTCGGTGGGAGTTGTGCAGAGGCGGAAGGGCGGTGGTGGTTTGTGGGGAGACCGGTGGGGGTTTTTGTACAGGGATCGGTGATGGTGGTGGTTAGTTCTTTGTAGATGTGAACTTCTTGACATTTTGTCACCACTTTGTTGATGGTTGATTCTGTTGAATCTGGTAATTTCACCCTTGTGTTTTTTACTTTTCTTGATGGTTTGTATTTATGATGATGTTCATGTGTTTCTGGTGCTTTTTTGAATCTGTTGAATCTTTGGGCTGATTTTGAAATTTTGTGGCTGATTTTGAAATTTTGTGGGTGTTCTTGAAATTTTTGGGCTAATTTTTAAATTTTGTGGCAGTTGATAGGGTTTGATCTGTTAAAAAATGGGTTGTTGGTGATGAAAAAAAAACGTTGATTTTGTGGCAGTTGATAGGGTTTGATCTGTTAAAAAATGGCAGTTGAAATTTTGTGGCAGTTGATAGGGTTTGATCTGTTGAAATTTTGTGGCAGTCGATTGGGTGGCGATGATGAAAAAAAAAACGTTGATTTTGATGACGATGGCGCGACAAAGACGGCGGAGGGTAGGTTTTTTGAACCTGCAACCCCATTTTGCAGCCTTTTTTATTATCGGAAAATCTGAGCCAAACCACTTTTTTTTTTCGAGATACGCTTTGTTTTGATGTTGTTGGCTTTTTATATTTTTTTCCCCTAGTCGATGACGATAACAATCTATCTGAGACACCTACCGAGTTTGCGTTTTCTGGGTGCGGTCGTGTTGTGTAAAACAATTTTTTGTAAAAAAAAATGTTAAAAACGAAAAAAACCGTTAACGTAAAAAACCGGCGCGTAAAGCGTAAAAAACCGTTAACGTAAAAAACCGGCGCGTAAATCGTAAAAACGAACAAAAAACGTTAACGTAAAAAACCGGTGCGTAAAAAGTAAAAAACCGGCGCGTAAATCGTAAAAACGTAAAAAACCGACGCGTAAACGTAAAAAACCGACGCGTAAAACGTAAAAAACTGACGCGTAAAACGTAAAAAAACGGGGCGTAAAACGTAAAAAACCGACACGTAAGACGTAAAAAACCGACGCGTAAAACGTAAAAAACCGGGACGTAAAACGTAAAAAACCGACGTGTAAAACGTAAAATAACGTTAACGTAAAAAACCGGGGGCGTAAAACGTAAAAAACCGACGCGTAAAACGTAAAAAAACGACACGTAAAACGTAAAAAACCGACGCGTAAAACGTAAAAAAACGGGGCGTAAAACGGGACGACTTGTAAAAAAACGCGACGGCAAAAACGGGACGGCAGAAAACGGGACGGCTAAAACGGGACGGCAAAAAACGGGACGGCTAAAACGGGACGGCTAAAACGGGACGGCAAAAAACGTAAAACGTAAAAATTTTAACGTAAAACGTAAAACTTTTAACGTAAAACGTAAAAATTTTAACGTAAAACTTAAAATGTAAAAAGTCTAAAAAGGTTAACGTAAAACGTAAAAAGTGCAAAAACGGCGCGTAAAACCGGGAATAAAAAACCGCACTTAAAAACCCGGTCGCCAAAAAACGGCATGAAAAAACGCGGCGTAGAAAAACGGCGCGTAAAACGGGCCGTATAAACGACGCGTAAAACGGGCCGTATAAACGGCGCGTAAAAACGGGACATAAAAACGGGACGTAAAAAATGGGGCGCAAAAAACAGGACGACTTGTAAAAAATGTGACGTAAAAAACGGCGCGGCAAAAAACGGGACGGCTTGTAAAAAAACGGGACGGCTTGCAAAAAACGGGACGGCTTGTAAAAAAACGGGACGTAAAAAACGTTAACGTAAAAAACCGGGGCGAAAACGTAAAAAACCGACGCGTAAACGTAAAAAACCGACGTGTAAAACGTAAAAAACCGACGCGTAAAACGTAAAAAAACGGGGCGTAAAACGTAAAAAACCGACGCGTAAGACGTAAAAAACCGACGCGTAAAACGTAAAAACCGACACGTAAAACGTAAAAAACCGACGCGTAAAACGTAAAAAAACGGGGCGTTAAACGGGACGGCTTGTAAAAAAACGGGACGGCTAAAACGGGACGGCAGAAAACGGGACGGCTAAAACGGGACGGCAAAAAACGGGATGGCAAAAAACGGGACGGCAAAAAAAACGGGACGGCTAAAACGGGACGGCAAAAAACGGGACGGCTTGTAAAAAAACGTGACGCTAAAAACGGCGCGGCAAAAAACGTGACGTAAATAATGCGGCGAAAAAAACGGGACGTAAAAAATGGGGCGCAAAAAACGGGACGGCTTGTAAAAAACGTGACGTAAAAAACGGCGCGGCAAAAAACGGGACGGCTTGTAAAAAAATGGGACGGCTAAAACGGGACGGCAAAAAACGGGACGGCAAAAAACGGGACGGCTAAAACGGGACGGCTTGTAAAAAAACGTGACGCTAAAACGGCGCGCTAAAACGGCGCGCTAAAACGGGACGGCTAGTAAAAAACGTGACGTAAAAAATGGCGCGGCAAAAAACGGCGCCTAAAACCGGTCCTAAAAACGGCACTTAAAAACTACGGTCGCAAAATCGGCTTGAAAAAACGGAGCGTAAAACGGGTCGTAAAAAAACGCGCGTAAAAAACGGGTGGTAAAAAAACGCGCATAAATTTTTTTTATATAAAAAATCTGATTTTCAAAATTTTTGTTTAATAAAGAAATCTTTTAAAAAAATAAAAAGTAATATAATAAAACTTAAAAGTAATATAATAAAACAAAAAGTAATTAAAAAATAATAAAGTGAAAAAGACAAAAAAAAGTTATTTTACCAATCTACCCTTTTTGATTAAAATATAAAAGACATAATAAGACAAATTTTATTTAATATTAGTTTTTGTTAATTTTAATCTCATCCATCCTTCAAGTTGATCTAAAGGCTATAGAGTGGTTCTCATAACTGGAGGTGGTTCTCATTTTAGCGATCCCATATATATATATATATATATATAGGTAAAGAGTACTGTACAATATTGCTTATCGTAGATTACGTACGCTTCAATCTCAGCCGTCAGATCATCTTCCCGCATTTTAAAATCGCATGTTGTTTTTTTTATAACAATTTCGCATGTGATAATTTTTGATGAATTCGCATGTTGTTTTTTTGTACCAATTTCGCATGTGATAATTTTGATGAAATAGCATGTTGTTTTTTTTTATAACAATTTCGCATGTGATAATTTTTGATGAATTCGCATGTTGTTTTTTTGTACCAATTTCGCATGTGATAATTTTGATGAAATAGCATGTTGTTTTTTTGTAACAATTTCGCATGTGGTACAAAAAACAACATGCGAATTCAACGCGGGAAGATGATCGGACGGCTGAGATTGTAGCGTACGTAATGTACGATAAGGGCATTTGTATGATAACCGGCCTCTATATATATATATATATATATATATATATATATATATATGGGGATGGGTTTATGCGAGAACCACCCTTATTGTGAGAACCGCGAGAACCAATGTGAACACAACCTAAAATAGCTAAAAAAAACCTAAAAAGAACCCTAAAAAAACCTAACCCCCCCCCCCCCAAAAAAAAACCTAAACCCCCCACCCACCCCCCCAAAAAAAACCTAACCCCCCCCCCCCAAAAAAAAAAACCTAAACCCCCCCCCCCCCCAAGCTAAAAAAAACCTAACCCCCCCCCCCTCCCCCACCCCCCAAAAACCTAACCCCCCCTCCCCCCCTAAGCTAAAATGCTAAAAACTAAACCCCCAAAAAACCTAAAAAAAAAATCCAAAATTTTTTTTTTGATTTTTTTAATATTTTTAGGTTAAAATCGCTACTTTTCGAAGCCAAAAAAAAAAAAAAATTTTTTTGGGTTCGAAAAGTAGCGATTTTAACCTAAAAAATATTAAAAAAATCAAAAAAAAAATTTTTTGTGATTTTTAGCTATTTTTAGGCATTTTTGGTGTGTTCACATTGGTTCTCGCGGTTCTCACAATAAGAGGTGGTTCTCGCATGATCTTCTCCCTATATATATATATATCAGATTTTTTTTTTAAATCGCGTACCCCTCAAAATCACGGGCCTTGTTCGAAGGTTCTCCCCGCACACCATCTAAGCCGCCACTGTAAAAAGACTATAATATAATTATTGAAATTTATATTACAGAAACAATAAATTATTATTGCGTTATTTTATTTTACCGGTCCAACGAGAAGTGAGTAGTTTAGACACTTTTTTGGTTTTAAAAACATTAGAATAATGAAACATAGTATCAGTGTATTTTAGGTTAGAGTAAATTACGTTTTTGGCCCCTGTGGTTATGTCAGTTTTACTATATTGGCCCAAAATAAGATTTTTTAACGTTTCTGCCCCCATGGTCCCTATATCTAACCATTTTGGCCCCTGAGACTAACTCCATCCATTATCCTGGTTAATTATTAATGCACATGATGGGTAAATTGGTAATTTCCCCTCTCCTTTTAATTATTTTATAAAAATAACCCTAGTTATAAATCATCATCTTCAACCATCATCATCTGGTAATCGATCACCCCCATTTCTCCTCCACTCTCATCTTTCTCTCTGCTCTCTCTCTCCTACCACCACCACCACACCACCACCACCCCCACCACCGCAAAACACAACCTGCAACAATACACCTCCGCAAAACCCTAACCCCAACTTCCCATTTTTTTTCTACAACACTCACACCAGAGAGATTGAGAGAGAGAGAGATGAAACTAGTGGATTTCTAGCCACCCATGGCAGCCGCAGGTGGCGGCGCACGGTGGTGCACAGCGGTGGTTTGAAGATCTGGGTTTGATGATGTTATGTTCTTGAAGATCTGGGTAAGAAGACGAATATGTTCTTGAAGATCTGGGTTTGAAAGTGGTTTGAAGATGTTCTTGAAGGCTTTCTTTTTCAGCATCCGGTTCTTGTCCGATTCTACAACCCACCAAAACAGGGAAGTTGCTCTTATCTTAATCACTGATGCGAATCTGAATGTGCAATGATTCGAATCGGATTTGGGGATGTATGGTGGTGGTTTAACAAATCTGAATCACCCAGATTTGTTAATGTTTGATTCGAATCAGATTTGGTGGGTTTCATTCGAACACAAACACTGATCTGTTAATGTTTGATGCTGGAATTGAATGCTTGTGTTGAGGTTTTGTTTTTGTTCGAACTGTTAATGTTTGATGCTGGAATTAAAATTTGGGTTTTGGTTAGGGGCTAAAACACTGATCTGTTAATGTTTCATTCGAACTGTTGATTTGTTCTTGTTATTGAATTTGGGTTTTGGTTAGGGGATGATGATGATTGTTGAAGGTGGTCATGTCCTTGAAGATCTGGGTTTGAAGTGTTCTTGAAGATGATGATTGTTCTTGAAGATTAGGGTTTGAAGATGATGATGTGCAGATGATGTGTTCTTGTTCTTGAATTTAGGTTTTGTTTTTTTTATTTGTTCAAGTTCATGAAGATCTGATTGTTCTGAACTGTTGATTTAATTATTGTCTTTTTGATTTGTTCAAGTTCATGAAAATCTGAAATTGATCTGAAACTTTTGGGGGTGATCGATTACCAGATGATGATGGTTGAAGATGATGATTTATGACTAGGGTTTTTTTTTTATAAAATAATTAAAAGGAGAGGGGAAATTACCAATTTACCCATCATGTGCATTAATAATTAACCAGGATAATGAATGGAGTTAGTCTCAGGGGCCAAAATGGTTAGATATAGGGACCATGGGGGCAGAAACGTTAAAAAATCTTATTTTGAGCCAATATAGTAAAACTGACATAACCACAGGGGCCAAAAACGTAATTTACTCTTTAGGTTAATTAAAAGTATCATCCAACTATCTATGTTAGTACAGTTTCAATATAGAAATTGTAACTAAAAATGTCAAATAACGATGAAATTTAATGCAAGTTTATTTTAAATGATGTAATGTAAAATATATTGTCTAAACTTTAATGTGTAATAGATAGGGTATTCTAGAATATTTTATTCATTAGAAATTATTACGTACTATGCGAAAGTATAGAAATTAGTATTAAGCATTCTTACGTTGCAGCAGGGGCGTAAAACCGTGTCAAATAGCATCAATGTCACATCACCGTGAGCGACCACAAACACGGACTTTGTGACATGTTAATGCGATAATTAGACCAAAAAGTAAAATATAGAAAACAATAACTAAGTCGATCTAGGACCCGCACGTTATGACGAACCTGTCAAACGGGGAAAATAGATGACTTAAAAACGTTGAACCACAAACACATGTTGTGTCGTGTTAACTCGCAAAACTTAGAACGAAGCATAAAACGAAACGTAAAAGCATTGAACCACACACGCACGTTGCGTCGTGTTAACTCGCAAAATTTAGAACGAAGCGTAAAATGAAAAACTTGCGAAAGATGAAAAGTACAGGAGAACAAAGTTGAAAGTAAGATAGTTGTTAGGTTAAATTGCAAAAGTTGAAAAACTTTGGGTTAAAAGTAAAAATTCAAATAGTTTTGGGTTAAATATCAAATACTTTTAAACTAAAGGTAAAAGTCAACTTTTTTTTAAAAAACTCCTCAAGCATTAGATACAACACCTATATGCACAGATAAATTGCTAATTTATAGTATTTAAATAAATTAAATATTTAAATTCAAACTAAATGATTATTGTAATGTATCCAAATTTAGGATTGGAGTTATATATTTGGTTATATATTCCCACTCTACTCATTATTTTATGTGGCATCCAGGTGAAGAGCGAATATGGGTGGCGCCGGTTCGGCTTGGATGTGAGGCGATGTTTTACCGATTAGTCCACTGTCGTGCCTTAGGACGGGTGGAGGTCAGGTTTCCGCGCATCTGGGAAGAGCCAAGCGGATGGCGGCGGTCGAGTAGTCAACCTTAGCCACAACGTCCGGTGTCACGGTGGTTAGCACGTCATTCCTTGCTGTTCAAACAAAAGTTATATATTTGGTTACATATATCTAAACTCTGATAGAAACCATAGATAAAAAAGGTGAAGAGGTTTGTTCACCCCTTTTATATAAAAAAGTTAATTACATGAGTAATCCATGTATAATGTAATATTATATTTCTCGCTCTTTAGTTAACTCTTTATTTAGAAGTACTCAACTCTTTATTCATAATAGAATGAAAGAATAGAAAACTATATAAAAACCAAAGCCTCACCTATCTTATTAGTTAGATTGTTGGACACTTGGGCACATTCTACCTACACCCCACCCACTAGGTTTATATCGTGAATACTTCGCACCATCATCCCGTTGTCGTCGCAAACGACCATTTCTACAGTTGTTACAACCAAGCCTTGTCGTCCATAACCATGACTAATTCAAACACTCGAATACTCAAATTACCGTAAAATAAAATATTAGGCCTACAAAACCTATAACGTCAGACCGACTCACTCAATGTAAACATTAACATGTCTTCTAAATCACGATAAAGTTAAATTTGTTTCGGTCGAACAACTCTTAGGTGCTGTTTGTTTTTTCTGAAAAGCTCTGCGCAGGCTCTTCTGTCTGCGCTGTGCAGACCACGCGCAGACATTGCCACGCGCAGACTGTTTGTTTTTTCGAAGATGTTTCATTAAAAAAACGTATGCGCGAGCTATTCTTGGTGCAGACTTGGCCCAACCACTTATAAGATCTTCTAAGGTCTGCAGAGGGTTAAACACCACCACCCCCCACCACCGTCCATCACCACCACCACCACCACCACAGTTCACCACCTTCGTCCACCACCCACTACCATCCACCACCACCACCACCGTCCATCACCCACCACCGTCCATCACCACCACCGTCCACCACCCACTACTGTCCATCACCACCACCACCACCACCGTCCACCACCCACCACCACCGTCCAACACCACCACCACCCACCACCACCGTCCGAACACTACCACCAGTTTATTTTAGAAGTCTGCATACGTTAAAAAACAAACAGCCTTTTTCTTGCAGACTGCAGATGTTTGATGCACCTCTTCTTCAACAGATGTCTACAAATGTGGTCCGTAGACTGACATTTTACCTCTTAAAAAACAAACAACACCTTAGCTTTCAAATTTACTTAACTGGTATTCATGACCCGCGCTTTACGGCGGGACTATTAAACCAAACAAAAACTTGACGTAAAAACGTTTAATCACACACGCGCGTTGCGGCGTGTTAACTCGGGAAAAAATTGGCGGATAAAAAATAGAAAATAATAATTAAGTCGACTCAGGACTCGCGCACTGCAACGGGTCATTAAACTACAAAAAAATAGATGTAAAAACGTTGAACCACACACAAACACGTTGCAACTAACTCGCAAAATTTTGACCAAACACGTAAAACATTATCGTTAAAAACTAAAAATACTTTAACCCAGATAATAATAAGAGTTCTGAGAACCCATGCGTTATTCCAGACCCGTAAGCGTATACGTAATTAAGGTAAACCACATGGACTAAAGTAATGAGATGATATCAATTTTTAAGGTCAAAATTCAAACTAAACCATAAAGGTTATTACCACATTATAAACAAGCAACAAAGATGTGCATCAAGAGTTGTAACTTGTGCTTAGGGTATTTTTCAAAAAAAAACTTGACTTTTTTACTTTTAACCCAAAAGGTTTTTACCTTTTCCATTTTAACCCTACATAATTTGTTTTTTAACTTTAACCCAAAAATTTTCATCATTTGCAATTTAACTTCACAACTTTTGTCACTTATACTTTTCATCTTTTGCAAATTTTCGTTTTACGTATAGTTCTAAATTTTTCGAGTTAATACGATGCAACGTGCATGTGTGGTTCAACGTTTTTACCTCTATTTTTCCATGTTTGACAGGTTCGTCGCAACACGCATATCCTAGGTCGAGTCAGTGTTGGTGGTCTATGACGGTTGTGTGACATTAGTAGTATTTGACACCGTTTTACGCTCCGCTGCAACGCAGGGTGTGCTTTGGGGGTTTTTCAAATAAAAAATGGTTATGCATATGGTTGTCGTAATGTTGGCTTTGGGGGTTTTTAAAAAATTGATTTTTTTACTTTTTACCCAAAAGTATTTCATAAATTACTTTTAACCCAAAACTATTGGTTTGTTTACTTTTAACTCAAAACTTTTTATCTTTTGCAATCTATCCTCATAACTTTTTTTACTTTCAACTTTGGTTCTTTATAGTTTTCATTTTACGCAAATTTTTCGCTTTATGCTTGGTTCTAAATTTTGTGACTTAACACATCGCAACGTGCGTCTTTGGTTTAACGTTTTTACGTTTCGTTCTAAATTATGCGAGTTAACACGACGCAACGTGCGTGTGTAGGTGAACATTTTTACATCGTCCTTTTTCCCCCGTTTAACAGGTTTAACATAACGTGCGGGTCCTAGATCGACTTAGTTATAACTAAAGAATCCCCGCCGCATTGCGGCGGGTCTTAATCCTAGTTTTGTAAAAGAAGAAAAATAAAATAATAAAAAGTTTAGCTGATGAAAATCAAAGTAATACAATAGAGCTTAACCTACTTGTACACAAATCTAAATTCTGCAAGACAAATTTGTTTTGGTAAAGTTTAATTCAAAAGTAATTTTCGAATCGTTTATTAAAAGTAAGATACCAAATTGCTAAATATATTACCGAAAGTCGGAGAATAACAAATATATACTTTTGAATTTATATTAACTTTATATAATAATTAAATTATATGTTAGTTTATGGTTGCAATTTAAGATAAACGAGTTTTTAGGACCCGCACGTTGCGGCGGGATTATTAAACCGAACAAAAAAAAACGGTAAAACGTTTAGCTACACACGCACGTCGCAAACAGTTACATAAACGAAACAATAACATTGGTTTGTTATGATACGGACATTCGCTACAACAGCTAAAGAGAAAACCCAAATGCCCAAAAGGATTTACATCCCACAAAAATGAATGACAAATTATAAGCGATATTTTAAATAACGTATTCAAATTCGTGCTTCAACTATTTGAATTTGGGGTTAAGTTATTCTACAAAGGTCAAAACCTAAAACCTAAACCCACTACAGCACCACCCAAAACCTAAACACCCACCACCACCCAAAAACCTAACACCCCCCACGCCAAAAAAAAAAAAAAAAAACTATACCACACCAAAAAAAAACCCCAAAAAACCTAAACCCCTTTAAAAAAAATCACCCAAACTATCTTTTTTTTATTTTTATTTTTAAAGAGGAGAATAAATATTTTGCTAAAATGAGTTGGTGGTTTGACTTAGTTGTGGAGGTGAGAAGAGGTGGTCTGTGGAGGATTATGAAGTTGATGGTTTGGGTGCTTGACTTAGTTGTACACCTTGCTAAAATGAATTGTATAAAATTGAACAGTATATTCAAGACACATTAGTATTTTGCTAAATTAAAGAGGGGAAATAAAATAATAACTAAGTTATTTTGTCATTATTGTATAAGATATTTACATATAATAAATGTCACACCCTCAAATTCCAAATGCGAAGTATTATTGCGAGGCGTGCGACTGCCCAGGATCCGGCCACTAATTATTTTGAACCGTTTGCGAAAAGTGTAAGTTATTACAATTAATATTAATAATACAATTAATGACTTAATTTAAAATTTTCAAAAATATAATTTGTAGTGGAAATGTAACTTAAAACTTTTCATAGTTAGAAACCACAATTTAGAATGAATGTACAAAACGTACCATGTAGACACTCCATCCGTTTGCATTGTTCGTTCTAAGTTGTATCGAGCAACCTGCAAAGCATGCAGTAGGGTGTCAACATAAAGTTGGCGAGTTCAGAGTTTTCGAAAAAAGTTTTCTTGTTTATCCAGAAACATTTGTTTTATGAGTTACCATGTTATCAAAACATGTGGTGGGAAATCCATCCCATAATGAGCTACTAAACTGTGTAGTACCAAAACTTTGACGTAGTTGTTGTTTGCCCTCTTAAGTCAATGTCTACCGTCATTGACCCGATGTCCAGATAATAGTTCACGCCCGGCTCCCCGCACGGTGTGAGGTTGTCAAACCTAATAGCGCTATCAACTAATATCCCGTTCCTTCCCCGCGATTAATCGGTATAAGTCTAAGGGACTTTCCTTGGTAGAGTTTCGTTTAGTATGGTAGCTCTCAAACCATTGGGAGTGCATGCTTTATGAGTTTTATAAAGTTGTCACACCGTTACCTTGGTGTGAGAGAAGTTCCCAAATCATTGGGAATACAAGCGTTTAGTTTAAGTGTGAACTCACCTCGGTTTGCTCGGCAGATAAAGCATTTGTCCTAACTTGGTCAACCACGTCCTACTGATCGAGAGACTATGAACCGGGGTTCCGACGGTCACCGCTGCAGCCGCTGTCTTCGACGTCGACGCTGAAGCTTTGAGTCACCATCACCGTAACAACTCGTCGGGAAGAACGAAGCACTGCCGCCGCCGGGAGGTTGTCGCCGGAAACGGACGGTAACCTTCACCGCCGTCTTCTCCCTCTTCCGGTCTCGGGTTTCTCTCTCTCCTCTCATCGTTTTCTTTCTTCGAAATCCCAGTCATCCGTCACCACCCACCACAGCGCCGCCGGCTGTGGTGGTGGTCTCCCCCTTTTACTCCGGTCGTCATGGTTCCGCAACCACCACTGGCTCCCTTCACTACTAGGTCTGTCTCTCTCTCGCTGTACTCTCTCTCTCTCTCACTGACGCGAGAGTGGCGGGGAAAGGGGGAGGGGTTTCATGTTTATGGGTGTGGTTTGTTGGAAAAACGGTTGGAGACGGCTGGGACTTCTCCGGTCGCCGAACATCAAAAAAAGGCAGGGAAAGGGGTTTGGTTTGAGGATAGGGTTTTTTTTAAATGGAAGAGGGTAGATGGATATGATGTATAAATAGGCTAGGGTTTTTAGTTTAGGTGTGTTGGGGTTGGGCTTGGGCCCGTGCGTATGGATCCACCGAATATTATAAGTCTCGCTCACCATTTTGTTCGCTTTAAAAATTCACGAATAATTATTATATTAATATATACGTGTGGGATAAATTAAATATGCATTGTTTCGAGTTGTTAATTAAACAGTTCTTTTTATTGTCACGGGTTATCATTATTTAGTGAATAAATAATATTAATAATAGTAAAATAATAATACTAAGATACGCTTCTCTCGATGATGGGGATCGAGAGTACGGGTTGTCACATTCTCCCCATGTTACAGAAATTTTGTCCTCGAAATTTCTAGCTAAGACATACGATACGCTCTTATTTATAAATTCGTTAATAACCTTACTGTTGCACGCAAATACACGTAGTTTCACGAAAGTCCACAAAACGAATCATTTAAACCACATAGCACATAAAGTCACATATCACGTAAAGTCACGTAATTCGCATAACATGAAAATTCACATAGTTTTATACTTATTTCACATAGCAGGGAATATCACATAATTTATATCTATTTGCTCAAGATTATTGTGTCGTGAGTGTATGTGAAATTTTTTAGACTCTTGGTTTACCTGAACTCAAACGAAATGCCCAAGAGAATGCCTAAGATGACGGGGTTTGTGTCTACACTGTGGAGGCCGGGTGTCACATCATCCCTTAGTTGAAAGAACTTAAGCATAATTCTTGTTCCATAGTATGATCCTAACTCACAACTACACAATTTTTCATACGAACTCATGGATGGGTTGAAACCCACTTTCTACAAATCATCAAATTAAGAATTTCGACTTACCACTTGTTAATCAAGCATGGATGATCACTTATTAGGGCACATGCATAAGATTGGCATCAATTTCATCCTTCAATTTGTTAGAATTGCAGATTTTAGTTTTAGATTGAACTTGTTCTTCTTTCCCGCTCTCTCTCTAAGTCACACACAAACACACACACATATAAATTATGCACTTGTCTTTCTTATAATATTACTTTCTAAAGTGCCAAATTCAGCCCCTCATGTCTTATCTAGTATTTAAATTTGGTCAATATTTCTTACCCTTTGCTAGATTACATATACATAAGTACTTAACTAGGTTAGTTGGCACTTACCAACAAGTCTCATATTAAACGTTAGGATTTATTAACATGTTAGTTATTATTCGCGGATTGCAACTTAAATATTATTCTTCATATTATGGTATCAAAACCAACTAGGATATTAACATGTACAAGTTTTGGGGTGTTACAACGTATACGTAATTAAGGTAAATCACATGGACTAAAGTAATGAGATGATATCCATTTTTAGGGTCAAAATTCAAACTAAATCATAAAGGTTATTTTGTAAACGAAGAAAAATAAAATAATAAAAAGTTTAGCTAATGAAAATTAAAGTAATACAACGGAGCTTAACCAACTTGTACACAAAGCAATCCAAATAATAAAAAGTTGAATAGTAGCATATACTAACAATTAACTTTTTGCTAATTAATATATGGAAAATATGTTTTTTAAGCCATATAAAATATAGTTATCATTATAAATCTAAATTATACAAGACAAATTTGTTTTGGTAAAGTTTAATTCAAAAGTAATTTTCGAATCGTTTATTAAAAGTTAGATACCAAATTGCTAAATATATTACCGAAAGTCGGAGAATAACAAATATATACTTGCTAAATATATTACCAAAAGTCGGAGAAAACAAATATATACTTTTGAATTTATATTAACTTTATATAGGGCTGTAAACGAACCGAACGAGACCTTGTTCGTGTTCTTTGTTAAAAAATATATGTGTTCGCGAACCGTTCACGAACACTTATCGAACGAGATTTTATGTTTGTGTTCGTTTGTTAAGGAAATGAACTTGTTCGTGTTCGTTTGTGTTTGTTTGTTAATTTTAGGCAACGAACGTTGGCGAACACAAATGAGCACAAACTAATGTTCATGAACACAAATAATCGTTCATGAACAGAATATATACACTGACACTTATTAAATATTTAATTTGTCAGAATTTTGATATATTTAAATAAATATAAAAGCTAAAAATATTAATGAACTATCAAACACAAGCGAACACATTATCGAACGTTCACGAACATAAACGAACGAACGCGACCTCTGTTCATGTTTGTTCATTTAACTAAATGAACGAAATTTCTTGTTCGTGTTCGTTTGTTTAATAAACGAACGAACACAAACGAACTTCCCGCCGAACGGTTCACGAACTGTTCGCCGAACGTTTGGTTCGTTTACAACCCTAACTTTATATAATAATTAAATTATATGTTAGTTTATGATTGCAATTTAAGATAAATATAATAATAACTAAGTTATTTCCCATTATTGTATAAGATATTTTCATAGAATAAACTAATGGAATGCAATTGATTTTTTTAGTTATTAACAATTACAAATTTGTAAGTTAAAGTAATAACTAACGGAATCCCTCGCGTGATGTGGTTGAAATTCAGTTTCAGTTGATATCGATTTAGTTCATTAAGGTACCGACATTCGGTATAGCAACCAAAAGAAAAAAAACCTAAAATTAAAGTTGTTAAACTTCAGAGTATAATAATTTTGTGATCATTTAAAAAAAATTTAAAATTCTTTAAACAAAAAACAAAACATGATATTTAATTGAAAACCATTAATGAAATATGTGCTAAGCTCCATGTATTATACAACTTGAATTAATAAATGTTTGTCTTATTTTTATAATTCTAAACATGTGTGATCATAATCCTCTCCCTAGCCCAGTTGGTCCCATGTGGTTGGGCTTATGTTTTCCTTTGGGAGGTCATAGGTTCGAAACCCGACTGCGGCATTTCGGGGGGAGGACGTCCCAATGATGGATCGTTCCTACCGAGGCATGGTGCGGTCTTGAGGGCAACCCGGTTTTACCCAGCTGTTACCCCAGCGAGTCTCTCGTGTGGGGGCAGTATGGTTTCCGGGCGAAGGTCAGCTTGCGCAACGGCCGGGGCCCGATCGAACATCGCGTCCGGAAGAGCGGGGCTGACGGGGGATTGTCTTCGACATGAACCCGATGACCAATAGATCCTGTACATAAAAAGTCACCCTTCAAAAAAAAAAAAACATGTGTGATCATAGAAGACATAAAAGGAAAATGAGAATCAAAACTTTTAAATTTAGAAAAATAGAAACAAAATAACGGTCAATTAAAATTTTATTGTAAAAATGGCAAAGTTTAAATAACAAAAGTGCGAGATTGATGTTTTTTACTTAAGTAAGATATCTTCTTTATTTAATACGTGTAACACACGGGTTTATAACATAATAAAATAACATAAAAAAACATTAATTTCTCATATCAAAGACTATTTTTCTAAAAAAAAAAGATTTTCCAAAAAAATAAGAAAATAAAAAAAATAATCCCATTCTCTTTCCTGCTTCCTTCTCTTCTCTTCTCTCCTCTCCTCTCCTCTCCATGCCAGAAGTATATAATAATTTTGTTTCTCATTTTCACTTTCTTTATGCATATACCCCTCTTGACTCCAACCCCCCAATCAACAAATTTGGAGCAAAAATCGTCCCAAAGTTCCAATTTTTCTTTAAATCTTCATAAACCCTATTCCTTTTCATTTGATAATCAACAGATCTGCCACTTTCACATTTGGGTTTTTGAAGGTAAACGAATCAAGTTCTTGTATTTATGTTATTTCCAACTCTGCTTTAAATTTTGTTTATAAATTCCCTTTTCCTAGTTTTATTTTATCAAGATTTGATTAATTAGTTAGAGGGTATGTTTATTTACCTGCCAATTTTATTGGGTGCCATATATCTTGAAGTTTCATGTATGTTTTGTACAGATTTTGGGAATAATTTGGTAACAAGTTAGTATATATGGTGCAGTGAAATGTAATAGATGTTCATATAAAAATTAAAAAAAAAAATTTAACTTTGGTTTATGGAAATATGTTTTGAATGGAAGTGAGTAGCTTCAAGGGAATTTATTAAAGATGGATTACTAGATTTTGGTTTGATTTCTTGTGTGTTGTTTGTTTGCAATCCTCTGTATACAGCTGTTTGTTGAACTTATGGGTTGACTTTTACCAAAAAAAAAAAAAAAAAAGGTCTTGTAGTCTGGAAATTTGAAACCTTTTGTGATGGAAATGTGGAATTATTGATTAGGACATTGGGTTGCTTCCTAAAGTCAACATGCATGTTTTGTTGTCTTTTGGTAAGACTCGTTTGGTTTGTCGTTCGGTTTGGTTCGGTTTCAGGATTAGAGATTGTACTACTAGTTTGCATAGGTGGCCATTTTTTCTTAGTTTTGCAACGGTTAATATGTTTGTGGTATTGCCATTTGCAAATAGCTTGTTTTCTTAATTAGAGTTAATGACTAGAGATTTGACGTGTTTTAAGTTTCGACCCATACCGACAAAAACCACCCGTTTTGACTTTTGACCCGTTACCAACCCGCCCATTCTACCACTTCTATTTCCTTTGCAATTTCCATGCACGTTTGAGAATAAATCACTGATCTACTCAACCATTGTTAGGTCTTGAAAATCGACCCACTCTCAATGGATCATGATAATATATATGGATAAAATGGAATCCGTGTATTCAACAACTAAATGTGGTCTTCTAGAGGATTTGAAAATCCCGACACAATGTCTTCTGGTAGAAACCTGATGAATAATAGCTCCATCGGTATTCGGACACGGGCCTCTGATCCAACTACCGGGTAATAATAATAATAATTTATAATAAAATATACAAAGTATATGCTTATTCTCTCCTTTGACTTTTTAAGGATGCCTAATTTGTAACCAATGTTTTTTTTTCAACAGGCTTAATCCTCAAACGGTAAATGATAATACTGCGTATTCTTCGGACGAACAGGTATACTACATGGCTGTTTATAGCTGTCAAAAAGGGTTGGGTTGACCTGAAACATAATAATAGTGTGCCAAATATGATTATAAAAATTGTGTTTCTTCAGTAATAATCTAATTTTTGAAGAAGATGATTTAATTTAAGAGGTTATATTCATCAAAAATATACTTTGGACACTTTAAGCTATTTTTTTTTATTTTACTCGTTTGAATTGTTTGAGCTAAAACACAACCTGAAGCGACCCGTTTATAATAAAATTTGTATTTCCCATAGGGCTGCAAACGAGCCGAGCCTGAGCTCAAGCTTGTTTAACTTATGAAAGCTCGAGCTCCGCTCGGTTTGTAGGTAGATTTTCAAGCTCGAGCTCGGCTCGTTTATTATTTATCAATTATTTATATTAATTATAGTTATTATTTTGTATATAATTTAGTTATATTTTCACAATTTGATAACTAATAATTATTATTACTTAAATATATATTTAATATATTAATTAAAAATTATATAACTAACGGGCTCGTTTAGGCTCGCGAGCCGGCTTGAGCTCGATAAGTGAAGCTCGGTATCAGGCTCGGGCTCAGGATCGTTTACTAAACAAACTTATTTTTAGGCTCGGGCTCGAGCTCGTTTCGAGCCGACTTGAGTAGCTTGGCTCGTTTGCACCCCTTATTTTTCTCATACATTTTCTGTAATTGCTAATTTCATAGGAACACCTTGCACGCTTGAAAGCTCAAAAGGAGGAAATCCAGTATCTTAGACAACAAATTACCTTAGCAAGTGTCAGGGTATGTTTTGTTCTACTTGTTTGCCATTGGTTTATTTGTTGTTTGATTTCATGTATAGAAATAAATATTTTATAACTTTGGATTTGATCATATCAGGAACGGCAATTATTGAACGAAAAATACACGTTGGAAAAGAAGTTTTCTGAGCTACGGCTGGTTTGTCCTACAACCTTTAAACCTGTCAACACATGTTATCTTTCGCTGGTGTTTCTTATTTGACTATATTATTATTAGGTTTATATTATGAGCCCACGGGCCATTAGGTATCTGGGGTTTACATCCCTTCTCTATATATTGTAATGCGTTATTCAAATAATATCAATCAAGTCTTTTACCATCTTACATTTATTTTATACTATTGTTTTTGAGTAAAGTGCATGGATGGTCCCTGTGGTTGACCAACATTTTGGATTTGGTCCCTAGCTTTCCAAAAGTACACGGATGGTCCCTGTGGTATGCGCTATGTAATGCATTTAGTCCCCAACTTTTGCCAAAAGTACTTGGATGGTCCATGTGTTTTGCACTTTGTAACGCATGTAGTCTCCAACTTGGACCTGCTGAAACCATTAGATTTGTTTGTTGGGGACTAAATGTGTAACAAAGTGCAAACCACAGGGATCATCCGTGTACTTTTGAAAAGCTAGGGACCAAATCCAAAATCTTAGTTAACCACAAGGACCATTCTTGTACTTTACTCATTGTTTTTCAATCATCGTAGTTACCGCACTAATCATTATTATTATGAAGAATTAGATTTGGATAAAAAAGTGTTTGTGGGTCAACCTATTGTACCTGGCCCATGTTGACCATACTAAAAATGACCCATTTCAAACTGCCAGACCCGCCTATCTTGCCACCTATAGACAAATGGATTACTTTGTATGACGGAGAATCGTTTGATCGGGTTACAGGCTCTAGATGAAAAACAAAATGAAGCCATTGAGTCTGCCGCTAATGAACTGGCTCGTAGAAAAGGTGTTCTTGATGAAAATCTGAGTTTAGCCCATGAGTTGAAGGTAAATCACCATCCTCGTTAGATTTGGTTTTCGTTTCATTTGAAGTATAGATATATAATAGGAGCCCCTTTGAAATGGTCTCTTTATCGTTATATTTATTTTGATCCATATTTCCTTAAGAATTAAACATACAACTTTTATTCTGATCCTCATTTTATTTTTCTTTTAATTTTCACATACAAACAAATTTATCGAATTAATATCCAAAAACAAACATTTTTTTTCACCCAAGTCATCTAATTATTAGAAAAATACGTTAATCCATCAACTAAGCAGTCAACAGCGGTGGGATAGCGGTTATCAGGCCTTCCAAAATAGCGGTGCAGAATAGTGGAACCGCTATTATGGGCACTATGGACTACTATTTGACTGTATGGACTGTTATTTTAGGTGCCTTGGTTGATGTCGGCTCGGAGGAAGATTTCATGGCTTACGATTATATCATGTTTCAAATATTGGCACTTTTGAGTTTTGACTTTTGATATTGGCACTTTTGACTTTTGATATTACTATTAATATGATATATGTTTTGCGTTTTATATATATGTGCATATATGAATTCTGCATGATATAAAATTACCGATATCCCACCACGATAACCTATATCTCAAATATCTGCCCTTCACCGCTATTTGATTTAGGACCACTATAACTACATAACTCATCAAAATTTATAAATATATCAAAATTTTCATTGTTAAAATGTGCTCTATTTGAAGTCTTGTTCTACACCAAATTTAAATAGCTTTGCATGATATTATTTTTTTTTTTCCGTTTTTGTATAATAGGTTACTGAGGATGAGAGGTATATCTTCATGTCATCTTTGGTTGGGCTATTGGCTGAATACGGCATTTTGCCTCGTGTCACAAATGCCTCAGCTCTTTCCGATAGCATAAAGGTATATAATATTATAATTACCTGTTGACCAATTTTGTTTTCTTCCTTGAAGATTCCTTTATTTGTCTTCATTAAACGTTCTAAAATGTCTCATATGTAGTCAAATAGTTGAATATTTTATCTTTCTTTATATCTTAATTCAAATTTCTTCTTTCTTACAGCACTTACACGACGAAATGCAGCAGAAGATTAGAGCATCACAAGTACGATCGTTGTGTCACCACATTTTCCAAATTTAATTGTTGCAGTTGTTTAATAATCGTTCTAACGTGGTTATTGTGTTGGTCGTTATTTGTGTTATTTTAGGATCAGCAGCGGTTTTCACCTTCACCCTATAACAATTCTACAGGTGGCAGACAATTGGAATCAGATTATGATGTTTCTAAATACACAACACCGCTCAGTGGTCAAATGAATCAATCACAAGAAAATGATAACCGTCACAAATTTGAATCAAGGCCTGTTAGGTTAGTATAAATAATCTCAAACTTATCCCCAGTTTCTTATTTTCTTTATTCCATAATTCGGTACTTTACTTTTGTATTAACGAATTTCAACTAGGGATGAGATCGGTACCGAACCGAGAGTACCGATCCCGAAATTTGCCAAAAATGGGTACCGGTACCGTTACCGAAATTCGATCGCAACGGTACATAACGGTACAGTATTTGAAGGTAAAAACTAAAAAGTCGGAAAAATTACGTACCGTACCGCACCGGAATGAAAGTACCAATCCCAAAAGAGCCAAATATGGGTACCAAATTGGTACCGAAATTCCATCGGGTACGGTACAATATTTGAAGGCAAAAAGTCGGTACCGTACCGAATCGAATGTACCAATCCCGAAACGCGCCAGATATGGGTACCAAATTGGTACCGAAATTTGATCGGTACGGTGCCGCACCGGTTCGGTATCGGTATATATCCGGTACTGGTACCTAATTGCTCATCCCTAATTTCTACCTAAATTTTTCGTTGAATTTCATTTTTTTTCAGTCAGAACATGGACCATGTCTATGACAACAATAGGGTGAGTAATAGATTTCAAGATGGGGCTGACAATAATTACTTTCAACCACCTTCCGTTAATTATGAGGATGATTCTTTCGCTGCAGAAGGTAACGAACATAATTACTACATTTGGGTTTGTATCTACTTTTAACGGGTTAAATAAAAAACTTACCTAAAAATAAATTGATGGACTAGTCCAAACATGTTAATAGAGTTGCGCAAAGTGTTTTCAAATGTTCAATACCTCCTAATTTGTTTTGCTAAAGAATTCGATAACATAGTTGTCAATAGGGGCTATAGCGCGCTACGTAGCGTATAGGTCATATGTCGCTATATATCATATAGCGATCAATATCGACATTTTTGTTTCTGTTTTTTATTTTTCATTGTTTTCTCATCTCCACTGCTCGATACCTCAGGTTTCGTCTTATAACATGTATTTTTCTGTTTCTCTACTATATCGTTAAACATGAAATAGCGGGCGCTATTTCGTCGCTACGTAGCATATAGGTAGCTTGTCGCTATTGACCACTATTCGCTATTGACAATTATGTTAGATAATTATTTCAACGGTATAGCTCTCAAAATCTTTTCTACTTTCATTTGGGTTGCATCTTATATTTTGCAACATTTAAAGAGATAAGGGCGGACAAAGTGTTGACAGGTCAGCATATATAAAAAAAAGTTACCTGTTTTGATCCGTTAAATTTTGCCACCTGTAAATAATTACATGGCATGTATTTTATTTACTTGTTATAGATGCTAATATGTTATATTTTTCAAATCTCAGATGGCCCGGGAATCGAAGGCTTCCAAATAATCGGGGATGCGAAACCAGGCGGTAAACTTTTAGGCTGCGGATTTCCTGTGCGTGGGACCTCACTTTGCATGTTTCAGGTACGGAAGCTTCGAAATATTCAGCTAAAGTATTTTTTTTTTAATTTTTTAAATTGTGACAAGATCGATATATGACACTTCTATTTCAGTGGGTTCGTCACCTTCAAGACGGCACTAGGGAGTACATTGAGGGTAAGATTTTTTACTACTAAACTGATTTTCTTAACTGCTCCCAAGATTTAGATAATTATTGTACCATTTTATTAATCATAACTAACACATTTTTTTTATAAAGGAAAATTGGATTTTAATAATCTCAACTTTGACATATTGGCTGCCAACAGTCCAAACTAAAGAATGTTTTGTGATAGTCCCAACTTTTAACCTATTTTCCAACCGCGTATGTGGCAAATATGTAAAGTTGAGAACTTGAGATTATCAAAATCCAATTTTCCTTTCATAAAAGATGCGGACACAAATGTGTTTACGGGTCAACCATCCCAACGCAAACACTTTGATCCGTACTAAAAAAATGACCCGCTTCAGTCTGAACCATGTTGACCCGTTCCCAACTTAGTCTGTTATAGTTGTTTGGTAATAAGGGGTGAAATGGTAATTCTTGAAATGCCACAACGATATATGTTTTCTTGATCCACAAGTTTCTGTATGATGCAGGAGCCACAAATCCAGAGTATGTAGTTACAGCTGATGATGTCGATAAACTTATTGCCGTTGAATGCATACCAATGGATGACCAAGGTCGACAGGTAGAACATCCTCTATACATTGTTTGTAGTGATTTTTATTGTTATTATCATTATTATTTTTATCGAAACTGTTGTTGCTTCAGTTCCGTAAGAAATGATGAAATTGCTACGAATAATCTATATGTTCATAATCGATTCTTGAATTTCTAATCTTGAACATTTATATTATATTTACTATAGATATGCTATTTTTTTGTCAACATCAAAGAACTTTAGCCCCTCAACTTTAGTAATAAACAACTTCAGCTCCTCAACTTTAATAAGGACATATTTAGCCCCTCAACACTAATAATGAGATGTTTAGCCCCTTCACTAAAACATCAAACAACTTTAACTCCCGCAATTTGCTTATTTTTATCTACGTTTGGAACCCGCTGCAGAGCGCGGGTGGTAACCCACTAGTTTTAATAATTAGCCCAACTTTACATTCTTTTAGCGCGGAATAAAATATGGTAGAGCGTTTCCGCAATTCCGCCAACGTAACTTATATTGTGTTTTCAGGGGGAAATAGTGCGACTCTTCGCCAATGAGCACAACAAAATAACGTGTGGTAAGTTTAATCTGTTAATTAATTCAACCGTTAAAAAAAATCGGTAGTTTCAACTTCCGTCTTTAACCTGCAAGTGAAGTAACAAGTTGTTGAAAAGTAAAATTCTGTTTTCTCATATCCTTGTTTCTTGAAATATAATATTCTGTAGATCCCGAAATGCAAGAAGAAATCGACAAATATATGGCAGCTGGTCAAGCATCATTCAGCGTTTCACTGCTGGTACATGAACTCTATAATAAATTCATTTTTATTAGTGTTTTGTGGTCGATTTACTTGTGGTACAAGTTTCGTTTGGTATGTTTAAGTGCATCACATGAGGCTGTTACTTTTGCAGATGGATTCTCCTGAGACTTGGGAGCTAACAACGTTCACTTTGAGACGTTCAAATTACCAAATTAAAATCAATCGGACGCAAAATATTTTCATCGATGAGAAATATTCCAGTGTTTTGTCGGTATGTAACTTTTTTTCATGTGTTTATATAGCAGTGGTGGCATTTTGACCCACTCTATAGATGGGTCGATTTGGATTATGTTTGATCTCTAACGGGTCAAATGGATAAAATTTTAAATTTTGTCTGAAACCGGTCAAATGGGTAAAATCTAAAAATTAGTGAATTCTCATCTCTCTTGTGATGATACTGCAGATCAAAATCCCTTCAGGGCTTACTTCACAATTCGTGTTGACCCGTTTAAATGGTTCTTCACATCCTTTTACATTCCATGATGTTAGGTAATATATTGACTTTGTATTCTTGTTGACTTTTGTTTGACTTTCTTGTTCCTTTGACACTTAGGGTAGCAAAATACTTTTCAAATGCGAAAAAGTTAAATATATTAATTTTAATGCCAAGTTTGTCACCGGTAATAATATTTATGACAACCTACTACAAAGTACAAACAACAAGTTCTTTATGCAAGTTTAAAACGAATTAGTGTAGCGTTTTTTATAGGGGTGTCAAACGTGTCAGGTTGCCAGATTGAACTATTGAACCCAAACATGAGCTACATATTTATTCGTGTCAAAGATATCAAGTCAAACTCAATCCCGACACACTTAAAATTGGGTAACCCAAACATGACCCGTTTAACCCATTTATTTAAACGAGTGAAACTAGTCGGGTTGTAATAAATGGGTTAAACGAGTTGGCAAGTTGATTATACGAAACAATTAAACGTGTTCAATCAAATGGGTTAAACATGTCTAGACGAAAACGGCCCATTTATTACCCAAACCATATGATTATTTTCTTGTCATGTCAGAAATTGTCACCCTAGTTTGACGTAGTAATTAGTTCTTTTTTTTTTCTGTTTCTTTTTTGTAGAATGCGTGACACGTTCGTGCTCACCATGAGAATGTTCCAAAGCAAGGTACCTTTTAAGTTCATGTCTTTCAACTTTCGACATCTTTTAACAATTTTATACCGGATTTTGGTAAAAAAAAAAGGTGAGTTATTAATGGGATAGTATTCTTTATTGTTGAATAGGCAGTGGATGAAAGAAGGAAGACAAAAGTCTGAAACTTTGTATACTTGAATATAGATACAAGTATTATATACTCATTCTTTGTAGAAATGAAGTAGAAGACAATATAGACTACTTTAGAAGGTATTGTTGTTTAGATTGGAATCAATGGGTGAGTGAGAACAAGGGTGTGTTTTTTTGTGTCCATTTGATTTTGACTTTTGTTAAAAGTCAACTTACTATTTAACTCTTTGGGTATACCAAGATTTTATGACCCTATATATTTATTTATTGTATGAAAGGAAAAACATGAAAATGATGTGAAAAAGCTGAGCCTTTTTGTTTCATTAAGCTTTGATTTTTTTTTTATTTATTGATTTTTTTTTCTTGTAAAATTCCATATTGTTTTAATAGTTACAAACAAATCAATTTTTTGCTCTCAACCTAGCAATGTAACACAACACGTATTCACTGTATCAGATTGAAGGGGTATGGTCTCAAAAAGCCGCGCAGACCATTCAGGTCGCGCGCTGGACCATACTCCTTAATGAACTAATTAATCTATAGACCTCGCGCGTGCTGCTTAAGTAAAACATGAGTCTCGTGCGAGACCCAGGCAACAGACAACATCAGTTTCACACTTAGTATTCTGAATAAGAGCCCTCAACTCCTACAACCTTGCGCGGGCTAGTTACAAGGGTCGCGTAAGAGTTACTGCGCAGGGCCACTTCAGAAAGTACCAAAGGTACAAGTGGCAGAAATACGAACCAATCAGTGTCCACCAGGCTGTGCTCTATCGTGCTCCACGATCGACTGACGTGTAGGAGAGAGAGTACACAAGGACACATACGTGGCACAAATCAGGGGGCAGCGGCAACTGTCCCATGATCTCCACTCACCTGCTGATTGCAGAGGGACAACAAGGCCGACAACTGGGACACATGGCTCCAATCAAGGTGCGTCAGCACCGGAGACCTTCTAGAAATCAAAGCGGTTACTTATTCTCACGCCGGAGACTGGTTAAGAGGGAAACCCCCATATTCCCCTCTTAACGAGTTAACGGTGTTGCTGTTTTGCAGGAAGATCGGATCATTGTTGAGCTCAGGAAAGATTTAAGAAGATTAACCCTCATGTTTAAAACATAAACCACCTAATTAACCTAAAATTAGATTCGTGTTCTTCATTGGCGCCCACCGATTTTTACAATCACTCCTTCTTTTTTCTGAGTTTTTTCTGTTCTCTTGATCATGGCTGGTCAAGGGATAATTCCTGATTTTGGTTTCGGCACTGCCTCTCAAGCGGGAGCGGGGGAGGACAACTCGCACGTCCAACTCCACCTCATTGACGAGATCGTCGAAGAAGAAGGAACAAACACTGTGGGACCCCGCGCGAGTATCAGTCGCATCACTCAAACGGGTACCCCAGGAAGTAATGTTGCTGGTCCGTCAAACCCAGCTCCAAATCCAAACATTTTAGCGTTATTAGGGCTACCAGAGGGTGAAACCCTAGCCTCTTGGTACGCCAAGCAAATTACCACTATAAATATTGCGTATCAGTCTTTGAGCGCACAACAAGCGATTCTGCAAACAGAACCATCCTTGGTTACACCTCCGGGTCCAATTCAGGGGGCGCACCAGACACTCTCTCAGCAAAACATCCAAGGGCAAGCTAGCAAACCTCCTCCACAAAGAAGAATGAGCGTGCACGACACGCGCGACACATACGGAGAAACATGCACTTACTGTGATCACCCATCCTATGTCCAACACAAACGTCCAGTTCATAGCCGGCTAGGGCCGCGCAACATGAACAACGAATGGGATGACACGGATCCGGACGATCCTACTTGGCAAGATGACGAAGGTTCTTCAGTTTTCAACCTTCTCCAGAAAAATCACGAGTCTTATAGACCAAAGCCGCGCGTCGCCTACAACGAGGAAGCAGAGCGCGACTTCAACCTTGTCTATAGACCAACAGAAGCTGCTGAGCAATCGAAATTCATCAGAAGTATCGCTCTAGCCACGCTAGAGAAAGCAAAGCTACCACCAATAGTTGGAAAGTTCAACGGTCTCACTGACCCCGATGATTACGTGCGAGTATTTACAAGCGTCGGTGTTTTAGGAGGATGGACCATGCCAATGTGGTGCCATCTATTCATTCAGACTCTCACAGAGGCTGCTCGCGCCTGGTTCGACAGCCTTCCAGCTGGGAAAATCAAGTCTTGGATCGACTTCAGAGACCAATTTGTAGCCCATTTTAGCCAGCATAGACGTTATCAGCGCGATACGTCTGAAGTAACAGACATCTGGCGCAGAGAGAATGAGGGGCTAGAAGACTTTATCACGCGCTTCAACAAGGAATGCTTAGAAATTGGAGATGTAAGCGAACGGTTAATGCGCGCCCACTTCAAGAAGGCAATACGTTGTGATAGTCTAATCAGGACTATCACAGGAAAGGATGGCATGCCCTAAGAATGGGACAAACTGATGGCAACTGCGAAGATTGTAGCGCAAACTGAAGAATCATTGGCTGGAACCAAAAGCTCATACGCCGAAAATCGATTTTCGAAAGGCAACTCGCGCGACTATGGTAAGCGCAACAAGGGCAGAAACCATGGGTGGAAGTCAGGACAATCCAGCGGTTATGAGGAGCGATCTCACTTCAAAGAAGACGCGCGGGAAACAATTGATAGAATCGGGTACCGAAAGGCAGTCAAGAACGAAAACCGTGAAAAGCACTGGACTCCGCTCACTAAAACACCCAAAGAGGTACTCATGACGGAGAACCACGATTTCAAGGCACCAAAGCCTATGACGTACAAGAAGGGGCAAGACCCCAATCTTTACTGCGATTTTCACAAGGATACAGGTTATTTGACGGATGACTGTATCAGTCTAAGGCAAAAAATCGAGAAGGCTCTGAAGAGCGCCAAATTACGATATCTGGTTAAAAACGTGCGCAAAGAGACGCGTTAGATCCAAAGGAATGATGATGGAAACCAGAAGAAAGTTAGGCGCTTAGAAACTCATATGGTCGACGGACCAAGATGCAGCGCGAGGAGCAAGGGCAAGCGCTCATTTAACCAGCATGGCAAGAACAACAAGTCATCTTTCTGGTAGTGCGCGGGGGACCACGCGCCACGCGCCCCATCGTCATTACCGGCATTATTGGCCACTACGAAACAGAATACGTCTTCATTGATCCAGGAAGCACACCTGATATTATCTACGAACAGTGCTTCAACCAATTTGATCCGGAAGAAAAAGTGCGCCTCGAACCTGTTGATTACCCCCTATTTGGATTTTGCAATGAGACAATCTTCCCATTAGGCCAGATCAGCTTCCCCGTCACGCTGTCTGACGGGAAGCATTCAAGAACCACGAACGTTAACTTCATGGTGATGCCGGTCAAGTCAAAACATGATGTCTTGATTGGCAGAGAAACTCAGGGTGAAATGAATATGATAACTTCCACGCCTCACTCAGCGATCAGTTTCCCAACCGAGACAGGGGTATCAATTATCTATTCAAAGAAAGAAGTGATGGCAACGGAAGATGCGCGACCAGTAAAAGCAGTTAAAGTCTCCACAACAGAGCCAGAAAAATGGGTCTTGAACCGCAAGTACCCAGAGCAAACAGTGACAATTGGTCATGCAATTTCACCAAGTATCAGAACACACCTCAAGCAACTGCTATTCAGAAACATGGACATCTTCGCCTGGACCCCGTCGGACATGACAGGCGTCCCGCGCGACATAACAGAGCATTGCTTAAACAAATATCCATCTGTTGAACCCAAGGTCCAGAGGAAGCGTAGCCTTGGATCAGACAAGACAAAAGCCATGAATGAGCAGGTGTGCGAACTACTCAAGGCAGGCATATTGCGAGAAGTACGTTATCAAAGCTGGGTTGCAAACCATGTAATGGTTGAGAAGTCCACAGGTAGATGGCGCATGTGTGTTGATTACACTGATCTTAACAAGGCGTGCCCAAAGAACTGCTACTCTTTACCAGAAATCGATAAGAAGATAGACTCCCTCGCGCCGTTTAGATTGAAGTGTTTTCTAGACTGTTACAAGGGATATCACCAAGTCCAAATGAAGCTAGAAGATGAAGATAAAACAGCATTCCGCACTGACTTCGGAATCTTCTGTTACACAAAAATGCCCTTTGGGCACAAAAATGCTGACGCAATCTACCAGCGCTTAATGGATAAGATATTTGGTGATGACATTGGGAAACATATCGAAGTATACATTAATGATCTTGTAATCAAAAGTCCTGAGGAGGACCAAATGTTGAAGGACATAGAGAAGACGTTCAATTCCTTGAGAAGCGTAAAGATGAAGCTGAATCCAGCAAAATGCTCTTTTGGCATAGAGGAAGGTAAGTTTATGGGTTTCGTGGTCACAAACGGCGGTTTTAAAGTTAACCCCGAAAAAGTTCAAGCAATCGAACGAATGCCTTCACCGCGCACGATCAAAGAAATGCAAAGATTAGCCGGTCGCTTAGCCGCGCTTAATCGTTTTCTGTCAAACCACGCCGCAAAGTCATATCCGTTAATTAGTACATTGCGCAACTGTGTCAAGAAACAAGAGTTTAAATGGACACCAGAAGCGGAAAAAAGCCTTTCAGCAAATGAAAGAATGTTTAATCAAGCTTCCAACCCTAATAGCTCCATTTGAAAAAGAATCACTCATTTTGTATTTGTCCTCTTCAGAAAAGGCAATTGGTACGGTACTACTGGTGGAAAGAGATGGAGTTCAAACTCCGATCTATTATGTTAGCAGAGTGCTCACTGATCCAGAAACAAGATATTCCACCATGGAAAAGCTAGTGCTTGCGCTGCTTCACGCCTCTAGAAGGCTGCGCAGGTACTTCACTGGCCATGTGATCACAGTATTAACTAACTTCCACATCGGCACGATCTTGCAAAAACCAGAGACATCAGGCCGCTTGGCAAAATGGGCAATCGAACTGGGAGGCCACAACATACTATACAGGTCGCGCCCAGCTATCAAGGGCCAAGTTTTAGCAGACTTCATCACAGAAGAACCGGAAGACAAGATCAAAGAGTGCGAAGCAGTAGATACTCCCATCAAAGACACATCAGACGAACTGTGGTTGTTGTTCACTGACGAAGCCTCAAATGAGGACGGCGCAGGAGCTGGTTTGCGCCTTGTCAGCCCAGAGAAACATGAATTTACCTATGCCATCAAGTTAGATTTCAAAAATACCAACAACGAGGCGGAATATGAAGCGTTCTTAGCAGGCTTGCGCCTGGCCATAAAGATGGGAGCTCAAAATTTATAAGTGCATGTTGACTCTCTCCTGATCGCGAGTCAAATTAATGGGTTGTATGATGCGAAAGGCGAGGTCATGGCTTTATACTTGGAACAAGAAAAAGAGCTACTCCAGAAGTTCAAGTCATACAAGGTTGTTCATATAAACCGGTCAGAAAACAAGCCAGCTGACGCGCTAAGCAAGCTCGCCTCAACAGCTTTTCAGCACCTGGCCAAGGATGTAAGAATTGAAGTTCTAAAAACCCATCAGTATTATTGCGCCAGGTCAATGTGATTGAGATAGGGCCACCTTCATGGATGACCCCTATCATTCTGTATCTCCAAGAGGGAGTTCTCCCGGAAAACAAGGCGGAAGCAAGAAAGATACAGAACAAAGCGTTGTTTTATGAAATGAACGGGGGCATTCTATACAGGAGATCTTTCCTGGGCCCACTACTACGATGTATAGACCCCCAAGACGCAAGTTATCTGATCAGGGAAATATATAAAGGCATCTGCGGCATTCATGCATGCCCGCGCATGGTAGTCGCGAAGATAATGAATGCAGGTTACTATTGGCCAGGGATGCACGTCGACACTTTGAAAGAATTGCGCAAATGTGACTCTTGTCCGAGGCACACGCGCCAAAGACCTTGCGCCCAAAAAACGACCTGATCCCCGTATCAACGGCTTGCCTTTCCAACAGTGGGGGATAGACATGGTGGGTCCATTTCCTGAAGCCCAGGCACTGTAAAATTCATAATTGTTGCCGTTGATTACTTCACCAAGTGGGTGGAGGCTAAGGCCCTTGCTTCAACTTCCGCAATGATGGTGCGAAAATTCATATGGGAGCATATCATTTGCAGATTTGGCCTCCCACTCAAGATTGTTATTGATAACGGCACCAATTTCGCCTCAGAAGATCTCCAAGAATGGATGAAAGAGCTTAACATTGAGCACAATTTATTTTCCGTTGCGCACCCTCAAGGCAACGGTCAAGTAGAAAGTGTCAACAAAAGCATTGTCGAAGGGATAAAAGCCCGTCTGGGCACCAAAAGGAGAGGCTGGGCAGATGAACTCCCTAGCATCCCGTGGGCTCATCGAACCATGCCAAAAACAAGCAATGGCGAAACCCCCTTTAGCCTTATGTATGGTTCAGAGGCGGTTATCACAGCTGAAATAGGCCTCCCCTCGCCGCGCTTATCAGCAATCAACAAGATTGATAACGAGGCGAAGCGCCACTTAGACTTGGACCTGCTCGAGTAAAGTCGTGAAATAGCGCGAATCAAAGAGGCCAAGTATAAGACGCAATTAGAGAGGTACTACAATGCAAGGGTGCGCATTTGTACCTATACTCCAGGAGAATACGTTTTCAGAGACAACGAAGCTTCCAATGCTGAGCGCCCCGGAAAACTAGCACCGAAATGGGAAGGCTCATACTTGATACATGAGGTGCTCGGAAAAGGGGCATACAAGCTGCGCACCCTGGATGGACACATCATCCCGTGCACGTGGAACGCGTAACAACTGCGCAAGTGCTACACGTGATTACCCCTGGCCATGCGCCTTTTCTCTTAGCTATGTTGGCCATGCGCCTTTTATCTATTTATGTTGGCCACGCGCCTTTTGATTATCTATGTTGGCTACGCGCCTTTTTCTTTCAATATTGTATGATGGCCTTGCGCCTGTTTCCAGCTACTCAATACAAATGTTGGCTGTGCCTTATGATTTATCATCCTATGTCTTTTACGTTACAAATGCATGTCAAACTTTTGATTAACACGAAAACACTTCAGTAAATTACGAGCTCTTGAGTTAAGCCTCCTGGGTCCTCCGCGAACATAGCGCGAGACCGGGCAATAACACTCATATACGAGCCACACTTACATTTATTCGAGCTAATTTAACCAAAGTTTCAAACAACAGTGCAATAATTGTAACTTGACAAGAATAAAAAACAAACATAGTATGTTCCATTCAAAAAAAATAAAATAAAAAAAATAGCGCAGCCGCGCATTGATTACGTTTAAGACTAAAAACATGAAAATTACAAGGCATCAGCGTGCAAACACTACTACCTATTCATAACCATCACCACCATCATCATTACCATCGCCATCGCCGCCGGCTTCCTCCTCATCGGTCAACTCTACAGTTTCCGGAGGGTCAAGGATGGACTTGAGCCGTGCATTCCAATCATCATGCTTTAACGATTCAGTGACCAACTCCATAACTGGGAAGGAGAGATGGTCGTAAACATGTTTAGTACGAGCAAGTAAGGCATCAGCTTGATCGGATACTGAGCAATGGCGAGTGTCAAACTGTTGGCCAAGCGCTTCTTCAACATGATGAGCACATTCCAGATAACCACCACGGTGCCCAACGGCACGCGCGACATCAGTAAGCGCGGCGACAGCCTCATCCAGCTCAGTAGCATTCAACACAACGTTGACAATCTGCACAAAGGAAAAATCATGAGAACAAAACAACAATAAAGAAAACCCAAGGCAAAAGAGGAGAAACTCACCTTGACTACCCCTCTACTACGCATCCATTCGGACTCAGAGACAAGCGTGTCAACGATTGTTTGAGTCTCAACGTAGTTATTCTGAGCCACATTTAGGGCAGAAGTGCTGATATCACGCGCCTCCCCGGCTTTCTTCTTCGCCTCCTCGGCGGTCTCAACCTTCACCCTTTCGGCTTCAAGATCTATCTCTAAAGATTCATTCTTGTCATGAGCCTCAAACAATCGGCGCTTAAGCTCCGCTATCTCCACGTCCTTGGCAGCCAACTCTTTATCTTTGCTTGCAACCTGCGCATTCAACTCAGCCTCCAAGTGTTCAAACAAAGAGTTAGAAATATCTAGACAAGTAAAGCGATATAAAAGGAAGAAGAGTTGAAGAATGTTGAACCTCAACACGCTCCTTGTCGGCTTTAACTTCCTCAACCTTCCCTTTCTGGATGGCAATTTCAGCTTCAAGGTCAGTAATCTTGGAGCGCGCAGCGTACATACGCTGGTTGTCTTTTTCACAGACTTTCCTCCATTTCGCGCGCTCCTTAGACAACAGCTCCTCAGCAGCTTGGAGCTTGCTCTTTAGGCCCTCGCGCCCCCATTCTTCAGACTTCTTTTCTTCCTCAAAGGCGGCTTTCTTCTCGGCAAAAGTATTTTTCATCTTTTCAAAATCTTGGACTTGTTTCAACAAACGCTCTCGGTATTTCTCCCAATAACCCCGCTCTTTAACCATCGTACGCCACTCGCGCACAATCTGATGGTTGGCAGCACGGGTGTTGGCCTCCCCAACAATGTAAGCACGGTACAACCCATCATGGGTACGCGCTCTCTGCCTACTGACCTCCCCGGGAGGGAAAGAGCCCAGGAACCAATCTCTGCAAGCTCCAAACTCGAAAAATGTATCTTTTTGTTTTAAACCCCAAACAGGTTGGTGAGCGGCATCGCCGCGAGCCTCTTCCGTGTAGGTCTTATAGTAAATATCTCCCAAGGTATCCTTAGGACCTATGGAAGCTTGTAGTGTCGACCCATGGCCCCCTGCACCTTTTTGGCTAGCGTCTCCAGCGCCGCCGGAACCTCCAGCACCTGCACCACCCGTAGTGGCAGCTGACCCCCCAGCAGCGGACGTCTCTTTTACTGTTTGGGTGGGGGTGTCTCGCTGCGCAGGCTTAGTGGGTTTAACAACTTCAGGCTCCCTCTGCCTAACAACTTCAGGCTCCCTCTGCCTAATAACTTCAGCTTCTTTCTTCTTCAAGGGTTGGTCAAGCCCCGTGATGCGCACGACCTCCGGACCCTGCGCTTTATCTCGCTCGGTAGTAGCAGCAGTCTCGGTTTCTTTTGCCTTCTCCTTCTCAACAGTAACCTCTCCCGCGGGCTTCTTAACCACCTTCTCAGCCTCCCTCTCAACAGTCTTAGGAGGTTTGATGATGAACTTGGTCTTCTTGAGCGCCGGCTCCTTCGGATCCTTCAGCTCAACACCCTTCACCTTCTCAGAGGTTTTCTTCAGGGCCTTTGTAGAAATCAGGTGTTAGAAAAATTCTCTAAGGAGGAAGAACAAAAAGTATTAAGATTCACTACTAACCTGGGGAAAACTTGTAGAGGGTGCGCAAGTAGCTTTGCTTCCCTATCACTGTGACCTCCCCAACCTTCTGCGCTGGCCCAGCCCCAGCAGCAGTCTCTTCCCTCGACCTCTTCCAGGTCACCAGCTTAGTAGCAGCCTCCTCATGCTCTTCTTCTTCTTCTTCATCGACCGCGATTGAGGAGGGAGTTGCGTCGGATTCAGGGATCCTAGACCCCGCGCTCCCAGAACTCTTAGAGCCAGCCGCGTCGCTTTTCTTCTTTTCACCTATACGGGATAAACCCTTTAGTGAGTCGCTAGTAACAACTTAATCCTCAATGTTACTCTGTCGAAACCGAAGAGTACCTTTATCTTGAGCTGCGGCAGTCGCGCGGCTACTTCCGCATTTCTTACTGGGCGCACCAGTATCAAGAGTCACCTTTTTGGTCTTCTTCTTTGTAGCCTTCTTTGGTCTCTCCTCTAGGTCTATTCTCAAGTTGCGCAGCACACCTGCAAAATGTTAGACCATAAGCTCAACTCTTCTTGCGACGAGCCCACGGACTCCTCGCTGGAAAGATACAAGATTTCCTTTCCAGCAGAAGTCACGCCGCGCAAGGGTCTCGGGTTTGGAAGTAGCGCACCTTTAGTCGCGGAAGGGTGATTACCAAAGACTCCAGCCGGGGGAAAGAGAAAGTTGCCCTTTATCTGTTCATACCAATAGGGCTCTCCAGATTCAAGCGGGCGGACGCCCATAGATCCTCCAAAGGTGGGAAAGGCCGCTTGATAAAGTTGCACCTGTGCAATAAAAAAACGGTAGTTAAGCACAAGTATGTGACAAGAAAAGAAAAAGGAAATAACACATACCTTCGCCATTGAACTTAAGAACTGGTACTTCTTCACTCGACTCTGGCCATTTGTCACTCATCCGCGCCGCAACCAACACATTTTCACCAAAGATTCGATTAGGCGTTGCAGTAAGTTTCAAATACCAGTCAGCTCCTTTGGGGGTAGGAAGTTCCTCCTTCTCAATAGTGTCTGACTCGCGAAAGATCATACCGATCGGCATAACTTCTTCCCTGATGAAGAAGAACTTCATCTACCAGTCATGGAAGCTTTTTGGAGGATTCAGCAGAATCTTCTTAGCAGAGCCTCGGTTGCCGAAGGAATAGAACCCGATATTCCTGATCAATTGGTAAAACGCCCGGAACTTCTCAACGGTGGGCTCTATCCCATGAGAACGGCACAAAAACTCGAAGTGTCTCACCCTCACCATCCCTGCCGGACTCATCTGGGATATGTGAAAGCAGTAGAAGTGCAGAATCGATGCCATAAAGTGAGTCGCTGACAACCGGAAATTTCTGATAAAGAAGAAATCTTCGAACAAAGTGATATATCCCGGCGGTGCGTCGGCGGCCGTCTGGCCCAGCCGGGGATATCTTGCATCCCATTCCGATGGGAAATGGAACCCTCTGGTGATCTGCTCGAAGAGCCCCTGATCCCATTTAAGGACAGGGACCGGACCTTCTTCAACTTGGACTTCTTCTTCAGCCATGAGTATCTGGATATGAAGATTTAACTATTTTCTGGGAAACTAGAAGAATGTTCAATAAAAACTTGAAGATCTGCTCCGAAATCTTTGAAGATTTAAACAAACTTTAAAGATTAGAGAGAGAATTGAGAAAGCAGGTGAAGGATCGTGCAACTCTCTCTCCTATCGTTGGATATATATACCCATCGCATTTAATGCGATGGGTAAACGTGCCGAAATCACCGCGCTCGTAACCAATTAGCAGTCGCCACGCAAGGCGGGATTCTCGGAGTGACAGTTACCACGCGCGCATGGTCCTCACTCGCCTAACAAAAGGTGAACCGTTAGTGACCGTATGATGATCACCGTGTCAGCAGTCAACTGAACCGTCGCCATCAACGACATTTGCACCAACCTGTCAGAATTCAAATTTCGAGAGTTTTCCCGCTCAAGTTTAATATAAAACTTTATGAAAAGGATAGCTAAGGCCACGCCGCACTCATCATTAACCAATGAGCTCGCACGTTAACCCTCAAATAAGCATCCATCTGTACACAGTCTGGTAGACGTGCCGTAATAAGTGACAATCACTTATACGCGCGCCGCCTACCAAAACCTAAGAAGAAGCTTCAAAGCAAAAGCTATCAATAAGCAAGCATGGTAGTCACACCGAAATAGTCGACAAGCACCTATACGCACGCCGACTACCAAGACTTAGCGAATACTTTTAAAAGCTAGCACACTTTCTTTCTTCTAAGTCTAGAGCTCCAACCATTTACCTCGCGCATGGAGAAGCACTGGACTGGGGGGACTTGAAGGGGTATGGTCCCAAAAAGCCACGCAGACCATTCAGGTCGCGTGCTGGACCATACTCCTTACTTAATGAACTAATTAATCTATAGACCTCGCGCGTGCTGCTTAAGTAAAACATGAGTCTCGCGCGAGACCTAGGCAACAGACAACATCAGTTTCACACTTAGTATTCTGAATAAGAGCCCTCAACTCCTACAACCTTGCGTGGGCTAATTACAAGGGTCGCATAAAAGTTACTGCGCATGGCCACTTCAGAAAGTACCAAAGGTACGAGTGGCAGAAATACGAACCAATCAGCGTCCACCAGGCTGTGCTCTATCGTGCTCCACGATCGACTGACGTGCAGGAGACAGAGAGTACACAAGGACGCCTACGTGGCACCAATCAGGGGGCAACGGCAACTGCCCCATGATCTCCACTCACCTGCTGATGGCAGAGGGACAACAAGGCCAATAACTGGGACACGTGGCTCCAATCAAGGTGCGCCAGCATCGGAGACCTTCTAGAAATCACTAACGGTCGAGACCAGTGAGACAAAGAGGATATTCCTTATTGTCGCTTTCCGGCCCAAGGCCCATCAGCCCATCTCCTCTTACACTACTCCGGCTATAAATAGAGACCTCCATACTCAGGTTAGACATTCCGTTCTCTCTACTCTCACTCTTAACACACACTTAATTATCCTCAAAGCGGTTACTTATTCTCACGCCGGAGCCTGGTTAACAGGGAAACCCCCATATTCCCCTCTTAACGAGTTAACGGTGTTGCTGTTTTGCAGGAAGATCGGATCATTGTTGAGCTCAGGAAGGATTTAAGAAGATTAACCCTCATGTTTGAAACATAAACCACCTAATTAACCTAAAATTAGATACGGGTTTCTTCACAGATGATGTCATATAATATTAGCTGATGTTAGTGAGGTTCATACGTTCTTAAAAGAAGAAATTGATTTCTTTGAAAATTAATGTGATGTTTAGTTTGTTATAAAAAAAGTAAATTACAAAACTACCCTTAAATACTCCTCACTCACACACACAGTCCATGTAACCCTAGTGCGACTTTTCTATGGAGATTGAAGCAGTACCCTCTGCATTCTCCTTTCACCTCCTTAGAAATTAAATTAAATTAAACTACATATACATTTACCCAGACGGGTAATAGTTATGTTTTGTGATCGGACAAAAGTGGCGGCAAGCAACCAACTTTTTTTTTTGTTTTTTACTTTAAGTTAGTATATAATAGTTATCTTTAGTTACAAAAGGAAGATGGGGAAGTAGTCCTGTCAAATTACAATTTTATTCCTAGTTTTAAAATTACGATTTTACCCCCAGTTTAAAATAAAAATTTGAGTAAACTTCCGTTTTGCTCCCTGTGGTTTGGTCACTTTAACGGTTTTGCCCCAAATCTTTAAAAAGAGCCATTTTACTCCCCGATGTTTTGATTTTATCGCCAGTTTGCTCCACGTGCTAAACTCCATCCATAATGTATGTTAACTTAAAGGACATTTTGGTAATTTTAAGATAGAAATAAGGGTATTTTGGTAATTTGTATTTAATTTGTATTTAAATATACCACTACCCCAAATCTTCAACAAAAGACAACTATATCATCTCCTCAAACCCACCTACAATTAATCGGATTTTAAATTACCTTAAATGCTTTAATATGCATATTGTGACACCCCAACCGATGGCGGAAACATCGGGGCGCGACACTGAGCGAAACAGATTGTTCAAGAGAATCCACAACAACTATTAAATTACCAAATCTTTAATGTTAATATCCCATACTACTAACAGATAAAGCAACCATAGTTATTACAGATAATTGTCTCAAAAACAAGCAAACTGTCCCGACCACTCAGATTTTATTAGATTTGTTTCTAGACTCCATCCTAGCTTGATTTCCAGCAAGTAATAAGCAAGCATCCTAAGCACCTGTCACATACGTTAAAATAGCGGTCAATACACATAGTGTAAAGGTAAGCATACAAGTTTAATAGTATAATAGATTCGAAAGCGTTTATGCATAACCAGCATGTAACATGTAGCAAAGTGAAGCATGTAGGTTATCGACAATGAAATATGCACAGACATGACTGCGAGTTGTAGAATGCGCAACACATATCACCACTGTGATACGTGAAGAAATAACCTCAACAACCCCTGTCCACGGCAGGTGCTGAGTCCAAACTATAGTACTATTGTTGCTAAGGCGTCAGGCAACAATCACTGTGTAAACATAACATACAAGCATTCATCGAGTAACACGTATAACATGCAGTAACGGTTAGCGTATAAAAGTGTTTGCGTTGTGTGATCGATGTGATTTAGAATAGGTAACGTATGTAACACCCAAAAGTGCTTAAAGCGAAAAGGGATCGAGTATACTCACAGCGATGGGAGCTAAAAGGATTGAAGGGAGCGCTAGAGTGATTAGCCTGAACAGTTAACGGTATCATAAGCGAGGAACGGCGCGTAAAACGGTGCAAATGAAACAAGTAACGAAGGGTCATCTGATCGGATGGCAATCCGAACGGATGGTCATTCGATCGGATGTCAATCCGTTCGGATGGTCATCCGTTCTGATGGCCATTCGGTCGGATTCACACTCGTTTGGGTTGGATGTGTTTGTATAATGGCTTTGAAGTTTTCGTTGTAGTATTTTAAAATCAGAGAATTATCTTTACCTTTCAGGTCGTTCGATCGAACGGCAGTTCGATCGGATAGTGATCCGTTAGGCGAGGCATTTCCCAGAGAACAAGTTCACAGCAGGATTGTCATTCGACCGGATGGTCTTCCGATCGGATGGCAATCCGCTAGAAACCAATGATGTTTGAAAATTGTCAAATGTTGAAGTATTGAGGTCCAAGTGCAACCCGATCGGATTGTCGTTCGGCCGGATGGTGATCCGATCAGATGGCAACTAGTCCCATAGTCTGATCGTTCTGAACTTGAATATTTTGAAAGTTTTGTGGTTTGATCGAGACGGTATGATAACGTATTGAACAACAGGAACTTCACCCAGCCCAGACTACCTGACCAGATGGGAACCACCCCAGTCCGATCGGCTAACTGTTCGTGGCGGTTCATTCTTGTTCAATCCGAAATCGATTATCCCCTTGATAGGAATCAGATCTTGAACCGACACTCCACTAGAGAAAGAGTAGAAGGCCTGAACGAGCTCCGATCCTATCGGTTTTGAGTGCATTGAGTGTAAAAGGGTTGAAAGAAGGTTAGAAGCCAACTTTCAATCATTCACATCATGAAAATGTTAGTTTTATTGCGAAATCAGTGTTTAAACATGTTGAAATCCTTTAGATCTGAGTTGTTCTTGGTGGAATGAAGCCAAACCTTGAAATTCATAAGAACTCCATGATGACATCATCCTAGAACACCTCAAATCCGCTGATTCCATGGTTAAAAATGAAGATTCAAAGGTGAAAATGATGTAGAAGTGTGTAGAGATCAAAGTTGTACAAGATTTGGGAAAGAAACTTACAAGAATCGCGAGAAATCGAGAGAAAAGTGGGCTGGAACGCTGGTCTAACGAGAGAGAGCTGTCACATCACTGTTGTGATGTGACAAGGGGTATTTATAGGGTTTCCAAAAGAGGAAAGGTGGGCACCAGTGTTGGATCGGATGGCCATCCGATCGGATGGTCATCCGTTCGGATGACCATTCTATCGAATGGTCATTCGATCGGCTGGTTTCCGCGGGTTGGTTTTCACGTTTCCATTTCGTGCGTTGAGCGTTGCGATGTGTTTCGAGTAAGCGATGCGATAGTATTACCCATTAGTTACACAAATAGCCTAATTACTATATCTAACATACAATCATCATAAGTAACTTGCGTTTAGCGTTTGCGATGAGATTGCGTTGCGATAGAGTTGCGATTGCGATTAAACACCTCAACATAAACATAACATGCACAAGTAACACATAATAGCACACACGCGTAAAACAATATCCATAACCTATAATTCGGGTTGCGAATGCGATTGCGATGCGATTAGCGATAAGTCGATTGGCGATAAACATGAGATTAAGTAGCGATCTATTAACAGGTACTCCACATAATACAACTAAAGCGAATAAAAAATAGAATATCGATTACAAGTCAATGAGCACAATTCCATAGTTAAGCAAGGAGTGACAGATTGCAATTAGCAATCTTTTCTTCCTTTGACTTTGACTTTCCAAAAAGCGGGTTGTTACAGCCTCCCCTACTTTATGAAATTTCGTCCTGAAATTTAAGAAGTAGGGGTAACAAACAGTTGCGGATACTTCGCCTTCATGTCACTTTCGAGTTCCCAGGTAAACTCGGCGCCGCATTTGCTTCCCAGCGAACCTTCACAATGGGAATGCGTGAGCGTCGGAGTACCTTGGTTTCTCGACCCATGATCTCGACAGGCTTTTCCACGAAGTGTAATGTTTCGTCCACTTGTAAATCTTCGAGAGGGACATGTAATTCCTGGTCGGCTAGGCACTTCTTGAGGTTCAAAACATGGAAAGTCGGGTGGACATTACTAAGTTCCTCCGGTAGTTTGAGTCTGTAGGCCACTTTACCAATCCTTTCCAGAATTTTGAAGGGTCCAACATATCGAGGTGCGAGCTTTCCTTTCTTGTATTTGGAGGATTTTGTCAGTCGTTTCTTGCCACAGCTCGGGACCGGTAAGTTGCGCGTCTCCGATCTCGTGCCATACAATAGGCGATCGATATTTTCTTCCGTATAATGCCTCAAATGGTGCCATTTGAATGCTAGATTGATAACTGTTATTGTACGAGAATTCGACTAAAGGTAAATGTGAATCCCAATTACCACCGAAATCTATAACACACGAGCGAAGCATGTCTTCGAGGGTACGAATCGTGCATTCAGTCTGACCGTCAGTCTGGGGATGGAAAGCGGTACTTATATTGAGAGTAGTACCGAGAGCAGATTGAAACGTTTTCGAAAGACGTGAGGTAAATCGACCATCGCGATCAGAGATGATGTCACGAGGTGTCCCGTGTCGACAAATAACCTCGTCGGTGTAGATTCGTGCTAATCGTTCTACCTTATAGTCTTCCCGTATCGGTAGAAAGTGAGCGGATTCAGTCAAACGGTCAACGATAACCGAGATGTTGTCGTGACCTGATGGCGTGCGCGGGAGTTTCGTTATGAAGTCCATAGCTATACACTCCCATTTCCAGATAGGGATCTCGGGTTGTACGAGTAAGCCAGAGGGTCTTTGCTGCTCAGCCTTGACTTTCAAACAAGTCAGGCATTTTGAAACGTAGATAGCGATATCATTCTTCATGCCCGGCCACCAGTACTTATAGCGCATGTCCTGGTACATCTTGTCGGCACCGGGATGAATGAATATCGTGATTTGTGAGCTTCGTCTAGTAGAGTTTGTCGTAAGTTGGTGCGCTTAGGAACCCAAATTCGGTCTAGATAATGGAAGATACCATTCGATTTGTTCTCGAGTTGAGCGCCGTCGTTAAGAATTCTTACCTTCTTCAAGGTTCGTTCGGTAAAACAAGCATGTTGAGCGTCACGTATAAGAGTTTCGAGATTATGCTGGGCTTGGACATTACGAACGCTATGCAAATAGCTTTGTCGGCTGAGAGCATCGGCGACGGCGTTAGCTTTGCCTGGATGGTAACGAATCTCACAGTCGTAATCGTTGAGGAGTTCTACCCACCGGCTTTGGCGCATGTTCAGTTCTTTCTGGTCAAAGATGTGTTGTAGGATCCTATGATCGGTGAAGATCGTACACTTTGTACCGTATAGGTAGTGTCGCCAAATCTTTAGCGCAAAAACAACTGCACCAAGATCGAGGTCGTGTGTAGTATAGTTCTTCTCGTGGATCTTGAGCTGACGAGATGCGTAAGCGATAACCTTGTCCCGTTGCATGAGGACGCAACCAAGACCGAGGTTAGAGGTATCGCAGTAGACTACGAAGTTGTCGTTTCCGTCGGGTAGTGAGAGCACGGGAGCGTTATAAAGCATTGCCTTGAGAGTTTGAAAGGCCTCCTCTTGTTTAGTTCCCCAAAAAAAGGTTTGCCCTTAAGTGTATGCGAGGTAAGCGGCACAACGATCTTAGAGAAACCTTCGATAAATCGTCGGTAATAGCCTGCTAGTCCGAGAAAAGAACGGACTTCAGATGGGTTCTTAGGTGTAACCCAACTCTTAACAGCTTCGATCTTCACGGGGTCGACGTGAATAAATGTGACCCAGGAATTGGACCTCCTCCAGCCAAAATTCACAGTTGGTGAATTTGGCATAGAGACGGTTTCCCTGGAGTAGTTCAAGAACCAAACGTAGATGTTGTGAGTGTTCGGTTTTTGACTTGGAATAGATCAGGATGTCATCGATGAACACGATGACAAAGCGGTCAAGGAAGGGTTTGCACACGCGATTCATTAGATCCATAAAGACTGCTTGTCACACCACCAAAATCCACAAGCGGAGTATCACCGCAGGGAGCGTGACTGACCAGGATCCAGCCACCAATCATATTGAACGATGTAATTAAATAAATAAATGTCCAAACCAAACAATATAATTGGTGTTAAAACAATTCAACAAAGCTTAAGTTATCAGCGGAAGCATTAAGTTCAAAACCATAATAAAGTATAAAAGTTCACAAGTTTAACATTGAACTCAACAGTCCATGTCCCACAACGACCTCTTCCTCCTGTGCAAGCTCCATCTAAGCACCTAACGACCTGCAAGGCATATAATAATGAATCAACAACAAAGTTAAGCGAGTTCACAGTTGGTTTTCCATTTTAACGTTGTTCCAAAAAGCATAGTCATGTTTCGAAAACCATAAGTTAACCATTTCCTTGTTTCCCAAACTATACTCAGTGGGGGCTTCCCCATGTATCCCATTAGACCCGTTACAATATCGACTACTCACTGTAGTTATGTTTATGTGCCCTGCGTCAATGTCTATCATCATTGACTAGTGCCCAAGTCCATTAGTCCACGCCCGTCCTCTGCGGCACGGTGTGAGGCTTGTCAAACCAAATAGCGCTATTAAACTAATGACCCGTTCGCCATTGGCCCGACGATTAAGTCGATATAAAATGAGGGACTTAATGATAGAGTTTTTTCTAGTGTCAATGTTATCTCCCTTTAGTTAAGAGGTTGGGAGTACGTGTCAAGAAGAACACACAGGTTTCAATGCTATCACCCTTCAACAAAGATGGTGGGAGTACGTATTCTACCCAAGGAGTATACACAAGTTTCCTTAGTGTACTTTAACCCATTCCCAAACCACCGGGAATCCCATGCCTTGTAGAAAGTGTGAACTCACCTTTGGTTGCTCGGTTGAACTCTTAAAATAGCTGACGGTCAGGGTTGGTCAATCACGTCCTAATATGATTACCATTTAGTTTGTTAATGGTTTTAGATAAAACACAAAGTTCCTACACGCATCTATCACATAACACGCACTCACTTTAACAGTTCACACCCATATAAACATCCTATCTATAACCATTCAAAAGCAAGAATACGATATTGCACATAACACTTTCATTGACATATAACACGTTAGATCATTCTCAGATAACCTATCCAACATTTAGACACGCAAATTACTACTTACGTCGTTTCAGCTTTAACATCCAAAACTGGGCTGTTTTTTGGCATTTTAATAAAATAGTTAACTTATTCCAAAAATTCCCAAATTTTTACAGAATGTTTTAAACGATCTAAATATTATTGTGTAAAAATATCGGGATCCAATTCATCACCAATTATTTTATAAAAATCATTTACTGGGCTGCAATCAGATTCGCCACTTTCTGACTGCAGTCCACGGATAAATTCATTTAAACTTTATCGTAAGTCCGATTGACGAAATTCCAGTTGGAGAATTACAAAGAAACCCGTGGCCATCTACTATACGAATTTCATGAACTAACTCTATCCGGATTTCAAGTTATGACGAAAAACATAACACACATTTTCTGCAGAAAAAACGCAGCTTTTGCTGCTGTACAAAACGGACCTTTAAAAATAGCAAACGACCTCAAAAAAATATGATTCTAGTGCCATTTGAAGCGTATTTCAAAATAACACGTTATAGACTCAAGAAAACCCAATTTTCGTTATATTATGACCACCTTACAGCCGATTAAAGTCGGCTGTAACTGTCAGACAGATTATGTTTTCTATACCCTATCGCCCCAACCAAAAACCTAGCACACCCAACGACCCACAATGATCATTTACAGCAGATTATCTTCATAAAATATATCATACTCAACTATTCAGCAAGAACTAACAAGGTTTACATCCAAATTATGCAAAGAAACTAAACCCTAACGACTAGATGAACACATAATCGATCTTAACATTACATACATGCGATCTTTGACAACTAGCACTATAATTATCATCAAGAAACATCAACAATCATCACAAATCAGGAAACACAGCCATGTATCCACATAACTCAAAAGATATCAAAACAACATGTAACACTAACCGTACTTGGGAGAGGTATACGAGTGAGAGAGAGTAGCAAGAGGGGAGAGAGCCGTGACCGGGGGAAGGAAACCCCTATTGCTGTCGATCTTGATTTGTAGAGTGTTAGGGGTTTTTTTTTGAATCACCATATACGCACACTCCTGCATGCGGATTAATTTAGAGGAAAGGTGGGCTTGGGCGACTTGGGAGGTGTCTAGCCGAAATGGGCTTGAGTCCATCATGTTGGGCTGATTTCAGGAAGTGAGGGTGTGGGTTAGAGTATTTGGGTTGCCAACAGAAGTCGAGTGAGAAGAGTGTGGGTTAGTTTGGTTTACTTGGCCATCCATAGAGAAATTTGGGCCGAAAGGTATGGGTTTCGTGTGGGGTTGTTTTGGGTTTTGTTTTGTTTTGGGTTTTATTTACGAGAGTTGAGTCGGGTCAAGATTTGGTTTACTTTAATCGTTTGTATACTAATAACTTTAGCTCGATCAATGGTTTATATAAACGCGTTAAATTATATTAAACTACGAGGCGTGGGGTAGCAAGGAGTAACGAAATAAATAAAAAAATATAATTCATAAGTGCGAAACATACGGTGCTAACCTCGAGATTACGAGTTGTCACATCATCCCCAAGTTGAAAGAAATTTTGTCCCGAAATTTGAGAACAGTCACTGAAGAAGCTAGTGTGGTTGAATATTTTCGCGGGGTGTCACATCAACCCCCAGTTGATTTGGAATTTCGTCCCGAAATTCAGTAGTAGCTTCAGTACTGGATGCATTATTCCTAAACAACTGAGGATACTTGCGTTTCATCTGGTCCTCTCGTTCACAAGTGAACTCTGGGCCACGACGGGAGTTCCAACGAACTCAAACAATAGGTATCTTGGCTCGCTTAAGAGTCTTGATTTCCCGATCCATAATTTCCACCGGTACCTCGACGAAGGGCAACTGGTCGTCGATAGTGAGTTCCTTGAAAGGAACAATGAGGGTCTCATCTGACAGACACTGAACTGATTTTCTTAAATGCTCCCAAGATTTATATAATTATTGTACCATTTTATTAATCATAATTAACACATTTTTTTTATAAAGGAAAATTGGATTTTAATAATCTCAACTTTGACATATTGGCTGCCAACAGTCCAAACTAAAGAATGTTTTGTGATAGTCCCAACTTTTAACCTCTTTTCCAACCGCGTATGTCGCAAATATGTAAAGTTGAGAACTTGAGATTATCAAAATCCAATTTTCCTTTCATAAAAGATGCGGACACAAATGTGTTTACGGGTCAACCATCCCAACGCAAACACTTTGATCCGTACTAAAAAAATGACCGCTTCAGTCTGAACCATGTTGACCCGTTCCCAACTTAGTCTGTTATAGTGGTTTGGTAATAAGGGGTGAAATGCCACAACGCTATATGTTTTCTTGATCCACAAGTATCTGTATGATGCAGGAGCCACAAATCCAGAGTATGTAGTTACAGCCGATGATGTCGATAAACTTATTGCCGTTGAATGCATACCAATGGATGACCAAGGTCGACAGGTAGAACATCCTCTATACATTGTTTGTAGTGATTTTTATTGTTATTATCATTATTATTTTTATCGAAATGTTGTTGCTTCAGTTCTGTAACACATGATGAAATTTCTACGAATAATCTATGTTCATAATCGATTCTTGAATTTCTAATCTTGAACATTTATATTATATATACTACAGATATGCAAATTTTTTTTTTGTCAACAACAAAGAACTTTAGCCTCTCAACTTTGATAATAAACAACTTTAGCCCCTCAACTTTAATAATGATATGTTTAGCCCCTTAACTAAAACAACTTTAGCCCCTCAACTTTAGTAATAAACAACTTCAGCTCCTCAACTTTAATAAGGACATATTTATCCCCTCAACTTTATTAATGAGATGTTTAGCCCCTTCACTAAAACATCAAACAACTTTAACTCCCGTAATTTGCTTATTTTTATCTACATTTCGAACCCACTGCAGAGCGCGGGTGGTAACCCACTAGTTTTAATAATTAGCCCAACTTTACATTCTTTTAGTGCGGAATAAAATATAGTAGAGCGTTTCCGCATTTCCGCCAACATAACTTATATTGTATTTTCAGGGGGAAATAGTGCGACTCTTCGCCAATGAGCAGAACAAAATAACGTGTGGTAAGTTTAATCTGTTAGCAAGGTTCAAATCCAATAATTAATTCAACCGTTAAAAAAATCAGTAGTTTCAACTTCCGTCTTTAACCTGCAAGTGAAGTAACAAGTTGTTGAAAAGTAAAATTTTCTGTTTTCTCATATCCTTGTTTCTTGAAATATAATATTCTGTAGATCCCGAAATGCAAGAAGAAATCGACAAATATATGGCAGCTGGTCAAGCATCATTCCGCGTTTCGCTGCTGGTACGTGAACTCTATACGCAATTCATTTTTATTAGTGTTTTGTGGTCGGTTTACTTGTGGTACAAGTTTCTTTTGGTATGTTTATTGCATCACATGAGGCTGTTACTTTTGCAGATGGATTCTCCTGAGACTTGGGAGCTAACAACGTTCACTTTGAGACGCTCAAATTACCAAATTAAAATCAATCGGACGCAAAATATTTTCATCGATGAGAAATATTCCAGTGTTTTGTCGGTATGTAATTTTTTTCATGTGTTTATATAGCAGTGGTGGCATTTTGACCCATTCTATAAATGGGTTGATTTGGATTATGTTTGATCTCTAACGGGTCAAATGGATAAAATTTTAAATTGTCTGAAACCGGTCAAATGGGTAAAATCTAAAAATTAGTGAATTGTCATCTCTCTTGTGATTATATTACAGATCAAAATCCCTTCACAATTCGTGTTGACCCGTTTGAATGGTTCTTCACATCCTTTTACATTCCATGATGTTAGGTAATGACTTTGTATTTTTGTTGACTTTTGTTTGACTTTCTTGTTCCTTTGACACTTAGGGTAGCAAAATACTTTTCAAATGCGAAAAAGTTAAATATATTAATTTTAATGCCAAGTTTGTCACCGGTAATAATATTTATGACAACCTACTACAAAGTACAAACAACAAGTTCTTTATGCAAGTTTAAAACGAATTAGTGTAGCGTTTTTTATAGGGGTGTCAAATGTGCCAGGTTGCCAGATTGAACTATTGAACCCAAACATGAGCTACATATTTATTCGTGTCAAAGATATCAAGTCAAACTCAATCCCGACACACTTAAAATTGGGTAACCCAAACATGACCCGTTTAACCCATTTATTTAAACGAGTGAAACTAGTCGGGTTGTAATAAATGGGTTAAACGAGTTGGCAAGTTGATTATACGAAACAATTAAACGTGTTCAATCAAATGGGTTAAACATGTCTAGACGAAAACGGCCCATTTATTACCCAAACCATATGATTATTTTCTTGTCATGTCAGAAATTGTCACCCTAGTTTGACGTAGTAATTAGTTCTTTTTTTTCTGTTTCTTTTTTTGTAGAATGCGTGACACGTTCGTGCTCACCATGAGAATGTTCCAAAGCAAGGTACCTTTTAAGTTCATGTCTTTCAACTTTCGACATCTTTTAACAATTTTATACCGGATTTTGGTAAAAAAAAAGGTGAGTTATTAATGGGATAGTATTCTTTATTGTTGAATAGGCAGTGGATGAAAGAAGGAAGACAAAAGTCTGAAACTTTGTATACTTGAATATAGATACAAGTATTATATACTCATTCTTTGTAGAAATGAAGTAGAAGACAATATAGACTACTTTAAAAGGTATTGTTGTTTAGATTGGAATCAATGGGTGAGTGAGAACAAGGGTGTGTTTTTTTGTGTCCATTTGGTTTTGACTTTTGTTAAAAGTCAACTTACTATTTAACTCTTTGGGTATACCAAGATTTTATGACCCTATATATTTATTTATTGTATGAAAGGAAAAACATGAAAATGATGTGAAAAAGCTGAGCCTTTTTGTTTCATTAAGCTTTGATTTTTTTTTATTTATTGATTTTTTTTCTTGTAAATTCCATATTGTTTTAATAGTTACAAACAAATCAATTTTTTGCTCTCAACCTAGCAATGTAACACAACACGTATTCACTGTATCAGATTGAAGGGGTATGGTCCCAAAAAGCCGCGCAGACCATTCAGGTCGCGCGTTGGACCATACTCCTTAATGAACTAATTAATCTATAGACCTCGCGCGTGCTGCTTAAGTAAAACATGAGTCTCGCGCGAGACCCAGGCAACAGACAACATCAGTTTCACACTTAGTATTCTGAATAAGAGCCCTCAACTCCTACAACCTTGCGCGGGCTAGTTACAAGGGTCGCGTAAGAGTTACTGCGCAGGGCCACTTCAGAAAGTACCAAAGGTACAAGTGGCAGAAATACGAACCAATCAGCGTCCACCAGGCTGTGCTCTATCGTGCTCCACGATCTACTGACGTGTAGGAGACAGAGAGTACACAAGGACACATACGTGGCACCAATCAGGGGGCAGCGGCAACTGTCCCATGATCTCCACTCACCTGCTGATTGCAGAGGGACAACAAGGCCGACAACTGGGACACATGGCTCCAATCAAGGTGCGTCAGCACCGGAGACCTTCTAGAAATCAAAGCGGTTACTTATTCTCACGCCGGAGACTGGTTAAGAGGGAAACCCCCATATTCCCCTCTTAACGAGTTAACGGTGTTGCTGTTTTGCAGGAAGATCGGATCATTGTTGAGCTCAGGAAAGATTTAAGAAGATTAACCCTCATGTTTAAAACATAAACCACCTAATTAACCTAAAACTAGATACGTGTTCTTCATTGGCGCCCACCGATTTTTACAATCACTCCATCTTCTTTTTTCTGAGTTTTTTCAGTTCTCTTGATCATGGCTGGTCAAGGGATAATTCCTGATTTTGGTTTCGGCACTGCCTCTCAAGCGGGAGCGGGGGAGGACAACTCGCACGTCCAACTCCACCTCATTGACGAGATCGTCGAAGAAGAAGGAACAAACACTGTGGGACCCCGCGCGAGTATCAGTCGCATCACTCAAACGGGTACCCCAGGAAGTAATGTTGCTGGTCCGTCAAACCCAGCTCCAAATCCAAACATTTTAGCGTTATTAGGGCTACCAGAGGGTGAAACCCTAGCCTCTTGGTACGCCAAGCAAATTACCACTATAAATATTGCGTATCAGTCTTTGAGCGCACAACAAGCGATTCTGCAAACAGAACCATCCTTGGTTACACCTCCGGGTCCAATTCAGGGGGCGCACCAGACACTCTCTCAGCAAAACATCCAAGGGCAAGCTAGCAAACCTCCTCCACAAAGAAGAATGAGCGTGCACGACACGCGCGACACATACGGAGAAACATGCACTTACTGTGATCACCCATCCTATGTCCAACACAAACGTCCAGTTCATAGCCGGCTAGGGCCGCGCAACATGAACAACGAATGGGATGACACGGATCCGGACGATCCTACTTGGCAAGATGACGAAGGTTCTTCAGTTTTCAACCTTCTCCAGAAAAATCACGAGTCTTATAGACCAAGGCCGCGCGTCGCCTACAACGAGGAAGCAGAGCGCGACTTCAACCTTGTCTATAGACCAACAGAAGCTGCTGAGCAATCGAAATTCATCAGAAGTATCGCTCTAGCCACGCTAGAGAAAGCAAAGCTACCACCAATAGTTGGAAAGTTCAACGGTCTCACTGACCCCGATGATTACGTGCGAGTATTTACAAGCGTCGGTGTTTTAGGAGGATGGACCATGCCAATGTGGTGCCATCTATTCATTCAGACTCTCACAGAGGCTGCTCGCGCCTGGTTCGACAACCTTCCAGCTGGGAAAATCAAGTCTTGGATCGACTTCAGAGACCAATTTGTAGCCCATTTTAGCCAGCATAGACGTTATCAGCGCGATACGTCTGAAGTAACTGACATCTGGCGCAGAGAGAATGAGGGGCTAGAAGACTTTATCACGCGCTTCAACAAGGAATGCTTAGAAATTGGAGATGTAAGCGAACGGTTAATGCGCGCCCACTTCAAGAAGGCAATACGTTGTGATAGTCTAATCTGGACTATCACAGGAAAGGATGGCATGCCCTAAGAATGGGACAAACTGATGGCAACTGCGAAGATTGTAGCGCAAACTGAAGAATCATTGGCTGGAACCAAAAGCTCATACACCGAAAATCGATTTTCGAAAGGCAACTCGCGCGACTATGGTAAGCGCAACAAGGGCAGAAACCATGGGTGGAAGTCAGGACAATCCAGCGGTTATGAGGAGCGATCTCACTTCAAAGAAGACACGCGGGAAACAATTAATAGAATCGGGTACCGAAAGGCAGTCAAGAACGAAAACCGTGAAAAGCACTGGACTCCGCTCACTAAAACACCCAAAGAGGTACTCATGACGGAGAACCACGATTTCAAGGCACCAAATGTGACAACTCGAAATTTAGAACCTTCAGTGCATCTTAGTACAACCTACTTGTAATGTTATGTGACTAGTTAACGTGATTGGTTTAATAAAATAAGTGAACATCCTATGTGACTACGTGTTATATTTATGTGTCGTGCTTGTACGTATGTGTGTATTTATATGAACCGAGACAACAAGGACCCGACTCGAGACCATGAGGTCTCGAGTGAACAGTGTAACATTGGGCCGGTTGGGCCACACACACACACTTAGCCTATCCGAAACCCATTAGGGTGCACCCATGTGGAACAACTATATAACCCTTAATGAGGTTAACCTTGCCATTCTTTGGACAATCCACACACACACTCTCCCCCTCTCTCTCACGAAAACCCTAAGCCACAACATTGCTCTCCTTCTTCTCGGATCAAACCGGTGACACTAGGGGCTTTTGGATCGGCTCACACACACCCATTTGGAAGCTTCATACACACCTTTGAACCCCATACTTGAACCGGTAAGTGTTTCTCATTGTGTGTTTATGTTTCGGTTGATGATGATGAGGTATGATGAAGATTATTTGATAATATGTTTGCTTGATAAGTTTTATACATGATTAAAGTATGGATTATGTGATAATAGGCACCGTAACCATTGTTTGAACATGACAAAGTGTTTGTGAAGTTCTTGTTGGATTAAATGATGCATGCTTAGGAAACATGACTTTTGTAGAATGAATATTGAACAAATAGTTTGAACAACAAAAGAATGATAAGTTTAGGATTATTCATGACCATCCGACTCTATGTATGAGATGAGCTTGTTATCTAGTTTAGGTATTATAACTCTTGTCCGTAAAATGCAAGGTGATGTTTGAATAAGAGTGGTTTGTGCTATGAATATTTGATGAACATGATGAACATATGAAGAACATGATGAATATGATATGAACATGCTTGAATATTTGAAATCTGATATGTTTGATCCAATTTGGTAAATTGTTAGACAAATAAACATGTTTATGAGAATAGTACATAATGTTGCATGAAATAGAATTTCTATTGGATAGTACACTGTGCAGAATCAGCTTATGTCCAGTCGACACCTTCGGTTGCGACTCGAGACCACCACATGACGAGTCGAGATCCCCGGTTGCGACACAGGTTGCGAGTCGCAAACACCTGGTTGCGACTCGAGACCAAAACAGCATGAACCGAGACCATGTTTGCGAGTCCAGATTGCGACTCGAGATCACCTGGTTGCGACTCGAAACCACACTTGATCAGCATAAACCTTATGACTCGAAACCACAGTTACGAGTCCGGTTGCGAGTCGAGACCAAAACAGCATGAACTGAGACCGCAGTTGCGACTCATGGTTGCGAGTCGAGAACGCCTGGTTACGACTCGAGACCAGGTGCATGTGCAGACTGTTTGGACTTGCACCTCATTTCGGACTTAAGTACTTGGGCCGGACTTTTGGGCCTAATGCACAAACCTTATATGTTACTGTTGAACGTGAATATTGCTGAACTGCCATGATTAAACGTGTATGCCATGAACGATACTTGAATGCATTATGCTAGAAACATACGTGTACTGCCTGAATACGAACCTGATTGGTATGATACAACTATGATAGGACGTGAGTAGCCACAATATTGCTTGATCGACTTTTCTGTGTATCTACCGAGCAAACCAAGGTGAGTTCACACCCTCTACAAAGCATGGGATTCCCAAGGGTCGGGAATTGGGGTTAAGGAACATGGGTTCCTCGTCCTCCTTGGGTAGGACAGCAATGGTTCAGGAATGTAATTCCTCGTCCTCACGGACAGATAACTCGTACTAGACCAAAACTCTATCACGAAGTCCCTCATTTTTTATATCGACTTAATCGCCGGGCCAATGGCGAGCGGGTCATTAGTTAGATAGCGCTATTTAGGTCTGACAAACCTCACACCGTGCCGCAGAGGACGGGCGTGAACTAATGGATCTGGGGCACGTCAATGATGATAGACATTGACAGTTTCAGGGCACTTAAACATGACTACAGTCAGCAGTCGATATGGTAACGAGTCTAGTGTATACATGGGGTAGCCCCCACGGCCGAAATGCCAGATAACTACACGGGGTAGCCCCCACGGCTGGATAGCCAGAGTAACCGGGAATAAACAAGTCACGTTTTTAACTATGGGGTAACCCCCACGGCAGGATTGCCAGATAAAGGAAACTGTTTTCGAAACAACTTAAAACGAACACCCAACCGTGAACTCACTAAACTTGTTGTTGACTCGTTACTACATGCTTTGCAGGTCTCTAGGTTCTTAACTGGAGCTTGCATGGAGGAGGATCGTTGTGGGACATGGACGGCTGTGTGCCATGTTATACTTTGAAACAATTAAACTTATGTTTTGATTTAAGACTTATGCTTCCGCTTGCAACTTAACTATGTTTTGTTTGATCACCAATTGTATTGGTTGGATTTTTATAACTACTTATATGCTTGTTCAATATGATTGGTGGCTGGATCCTGGTCAGTCACGCCTCCAAGCGGTGGTACTCCGCAGGTGGATTTTGGGGGTGTGACAGATTGGTATCAGAGCCATTGGTTATAGAGAACTTGGTTTTAATAAAGGGGGAAAAACGTTTTTGTTAAAACCAGACTATAACCTGTACAGTGCTCGACGGTCCACAACGACGCTTCACTCCACATGCAAGGCTCGACATTCTAGGTGATATGATCTGTGTATATATTGCCTACCTGTTAGTTACATAGTACATTGCTTATAGTATGCTGGGTTAGTATAACTACTGTTGCCTGAACACGTGCGTGCTTACTCTATTTTATCGTCGTACTTTCGCGAACCCCTCTCACTCACGTTCTTCTTGATATGAAGATCATGTCTGGACGCGTCAACCTGACACAAGCCCAGTTGACGGCTCTGATCAATGAACGAGTTGCCGCAGCACTTGCAGCTGCACACGCAGGAGGTATATCCTGCAGTCCGAACTCATTCTAGGATCTTTAGGATCCTACTCTCGTGAACCAACCTTTGTGTTAAACTCTGTCTTTTCTTTCACCCACGATAGGTCATCATGTTCAGCCACCCGTGTGCACTTTTAAGACTTTCATGGACTGCCAACCAACTACTTTTAGCGGCACTGAAGGAGCAGTAGGTCTCCTACACTGGTTTGAGAAACTAGAATCTGTCTTCGAAATGTGCGAATGCCCTGAGGCGCGCAGGGTGAAGTATACTACTGGTACTCTCGAGGGTTTAGCCCTCACATGGTGGAATGCTCAGGTTCAGATGCTGGGGTTGGTTGCTGCCAACGCCACCCCATGGGAAAATTTTAAGGAAATGATCAAGGAAGAGTACTGCAGTCGGGATGAGATTCACAAACTGGAAGTGGAGTTCTTCAACCTCAAGATGACGGGGTCGGAAATTGAAGCTTATGTGAAAAGGTCGAACGAACTGGCAATTCTGTGCCCTACTATGGTGGACCCTCCCATCAAACGCATCGAACTGTTTCTTCAGGGCTTAGTGCCGGAAATCCAAAGTCATGTGACTTCAGCGAACCTCGCCACCTACCAGCAAACTGTTCAGTTGGCTCACCGTCTCACGGACCAGGCGGTGGAGCAGAACAAGTTACCAAAACGCATAGGTGCTGCAACTACTTCTGGTGCCTCTAATGACAACAAACGGAAATGGGATGGAACTTCAAGTAAGGGTTCGACTTCTGTTCAGTCCCAGTCTCAGCAGAGGAAGACTGATGACTACAAGAGCCCTAATCAGCAATCGTCTGGTGGTCAAAGCCATGGTGGGTACAAAGGAAATCAACCCAAATGCAATCGCTGCAGCCTGCACCACAGCGGGCCATGCACCAGGGGCAACTGTCATCGGTGCAACAAGCCTGGTCACGCTGCAAAGGATTGCAGGAGCTTATACCCCGCCAATCAGAATCGTCAGCAAGCTCAACAGAACCAGCGCCAGCAGCAGCAGCAAGGTGACAACAAAGGGTGCTTTCAGTGTGGAGCTGAGGGCCACTTCAAGAGAGACTGTCCCCAACTGAACAAGAACCAGAACAACAACAACAATAACAACAATCAGGGGAATGGTAACAATGGGAACAACAACAACAATGGCGCCAGGGGGCGGGTGTTTGTGATTGGCCAAGGTGAAGCAAGGAATGACCCCAATGTTATGGCGGGTAAGTTCCTTCTCGACGACTTTTATGTTTCAGTTTTATTTGATTCGGGTGCCGATACTAGCTACATGTCACTAGAAGTTAGTCGAATGCTTAAGCGTATTCCAACACCTTTGAACAACAAGCACACAGTAGAGCTAGCAAACGGTAAGAGTTTAGAAGCCACACACATAGTCAAGGGTTGTAAACTTGTTCTCGCTGACCAGACCTTCTCTATCGACCTCATTCCCATTGTCTTGGGTAGTTTCGACGTTGTCGTTGGGATGGATTGGTTATCCCAACACCGAGCGGAGATTCTTTGCAACGAGAAGGTTGTCCGTATTCCAGGTCCCGGTGGTGAACCTCTCATGATTCATGGCGACAAGAGGAGTGCTGTTGAGAACGTCATTTCTCTCCTTAAGGCCCAAAAGTGCTTGCGAAAGGGCCACACTGCCATTTTGGCTCTCGTTACTGACACCTCAGAAAAAGAGAAGAAGATAGAAGATTTTCCAGTTGTACGCGATTATCCAGAGGTATTTCCTGAGGAATTACCTGGTCTTCCGCCTCATCGCCAAGTCGAGTTTCAGATTGAACTAGCTCCTGGAGCTGCGCCTATAGCTCGTGCACCTTATCGATTGGCTCCATCAGAGTTGAAAGAACTCTCTACGCAACTACAAGAGCTCCTGGATAAGGGTTTTATTCGTCCTAGCTCATCGCCCTGGGGAGCTCCAGTGCTATTTGTGAAGAAGAAAGACGGTACCTTCAGGATGTGCATCGACTACCGAGAACTCAACAAGGTAACGGTGAAGAATCGTTATCCTCTACCGCGTATCGACGACTTGTTCGACCAGCTGCAAGGGTCGAGCTACTATTCGAAGATCGATTTGAGATCGGGATATCACCAGCTGAGAGTCCGGGAAGAGGACGTCTCCAAAACAGCTTTCAGAACTCGATACGGGCACTATGAGTCTTTGGTCATGCCTTTTGGGATGACAAACGCACCTACAGTTTTCATGGACTTGATGAACCGGGTGTGCAAACCCTACCTGGACGAGTTCGTTATAGTTTTCATCGACGACATCCTGATCTATTCCAAGAGTCGGGAGGAACACGAGCAGCATCTGCGACTTATTCTGGAACTCCTTCGAACAGAACAGCTTTATGAAAAGTTCTCGAAATGCGACTTCTGGCTTCGAGAAGTCCATTTCCTAGGCCACGTGGTAAACAAGGATGGGATTCACGTTGATCCATCCAAGATAGACTCGATTAAGAACTGGCCTGCACCTCGTACACCAAAGGAAATTCGCCAATTCTTGGGTTTGGCGGGATACTACCGGAGATTCATTAAGGATTTTTCTAAGATCGCACAGCCTCTCACCTCACTGACGCAGAAAGGCGTTGTTTATCGCTGGGGAAATGCACAGGAGTTGGCATTTCAGCACCTAAAGGATAGACTTTGTAGCGCACCTATCCTTTCCTTGCCGGAAGGCACAGACGACTTTGTGGTTTATTGCGACGCATCAATTCAGGGTCTTGGTTGTGTATTGATGCAACGAGATAAGGTTATAGCCTACGCCTCACGCCAACTCAAGGTTCATGAAAAGAACTACACGACGCACGACTTAGAGCTGGGAGCTGTTGTTTTTGCACTTAAGTTATGGCGGCATTACCTGTACGGTACCAAGTGCGCCATCTACACTGACCACAGGAGCCTCGAGCATATCTTCAAGCAGAAGGAACTGAATATGCGACAACGACGATGGGTCGAGCTGCTGAATGACTACGAGTGCTCAATCAGGTATCACCCGGGCAAGGCCAATGTTGTGGCTGACGCCCTCAGTCGGAAGGACACTGCGCCTAAGCGCGTGCGAGCTTTACAACTCACGATCCACTCTAGTCTCCCTTCCCAAATACGAGCAGCTCAGATAGAAGCACTGAAACCAGAAAACGTCAGGGCTGAAGCCCTACGCGGATCGAGGCAACGATTAGAACAGAAGGAAGACGGTGCTTACTACGTGACGGGACGCGTTTGGGTCCCACTCTATGGCAACCTACGAGAGCTTGTGATGGACGAAGCACACAAGTCTCGCTACTCAGTACACCCTGGATCAGATAAGATGTATCATGATATCAAAACTACGTATTGGTGGCCTAGCATGAAGGCCCACATAGCGACCTACGTCAGCAAGTGTTTGACTTGTGCGAGAGTCAAGTCCGAATACCAGAAACCATCAGGCCTGCTCCAACAACCAGAGATACCTCAATGGAAATGGGAGCAAATTTCCATGGATTTTGTCACTGGCCTGCCTAGATCCCAGCGCGGGAACGATACTATTTGGGTGATCGTGGATCGACTCACAAAATCTGCACACTTCTTGGCTATCAAAGAGACGGATAAATTCTCCACGCTCGTAGAAATTTACCTCAAGGAAGTTGTTTCGAGGCACGGGGTGCCCACCTCTATTATCTCAGATCGAGATGCGCGTTTTACTTCAGAGCTGTGGCAAGCGATGCACAAATCCTTTGGCTCACGATTAGATATGAGCACAGCGTATCACCCTCAGACGGACGGGCAGTCCGAGCGCACCATTCAAACCTTAGAAGACATGCTTCGTGCATGTGTGATCGACTTTGGCAACCGCTGGGAAAAGCATCTGCCACTTGTGGAATTCTCGTACAATAACAGCTACCACACCAGCATTAAAGCTGCTCCATTTGAGGCATTGTACGGACGTAAATGCCGGTCACCTCTTTGCTGGGCAGAGGTGGGTGATAGTCAAATCACTGGCCCAGAATACGTGGTAGATACAACCGAGCAAATTGCTCAGATACGAAAACGCATGACGGCCGCTCGTGAACGTCAGAAAGTTTACGCCGACATGGGCAGGAAACCGCTTGAGCTCCAGGTTGGGGAGCGGGTACTACTCAAAGTTTCACCCTGGAAGGGTGTGGTTCGTTTTGGTAAACGCGGTAAACTTAACCCACGATACGTTGGACCCTTCGAAGTCATTGTGAAAATAGGCAGGGTGGCCTACAGACTGAACTTACCAGCGGAACTCGGTGCAGTTCACAACGTTTTTCACGTGTCGAATCTGAAGAAGTGTCCGTCAGATGAGACCCACGTAGTTCCTCTGAAGGAACTCACTATCGACGAACAGTTACGATTCGTCGAGGAACCAGTCGAGATCACGGACCGGGATGTTAAGGTCCTCAAGAGCACTAGAATACCTCTTGTTCGAGTTCGATGGAACTCACGTCGCGGCCCAGAGTTCACCTGGGAGCGCGAAGATCAGATGAAACAAAAGTATCCCCAACTGTTCGCAAACAGTACACCCACTACTGAGGCCGAAGCTACGGAATTTCGGGACGAAATTCCAGATCAACGGGGGGTGGATGTGACACCCCAGGAAAGCCGGGAAAACCATACAACTTAACTAGCTTCCTCAGTGAGTGCCTACCAAATTTCGGGACGAAATTTCTTTCAACTTGGGGATGATGTGACAACTCGAAATTTAGAACCTTCAGTGCATCTTAGTACAACCTACTTGTAATGTTATGTGACTAGTTAACGTGATTGGTTTAATAAAATAAGTGAACATCCTATGTGACTACGTGTTATATTTATGTGTCGTGCTTGTACGTATGTGTGTATTTATATGAACCGAGACAACAAGGACCCGACTCGAGACCATGAGGTCTCGAGTGAACAGTGTAACATTGGGCCGGTTGGGCCACACACACACACTTAGCCTATCCGAAACCCATTAGGGTGCACCCATGTGGAACAACTATATAACCCTTAGTGAGGTTAACCTTGCCATTCTTTGGACAATCCACACACACACTCTCCCTCTCTCTCTCACGAAAACCCTAAGCCACAACATTGCTCTCCTTCTTCTCGGATCAAACCGGTGACACTAGGGGCTTTTGGATCGGCTCACACACACACCCATTTGGAAGCTTCATACACACCTTTGAACCCCATACTTGAACCGGTAAGTGTTTCTCATTGTGTGTTTATGTTTCGGTTGATGATGATGAGGTATGATGAAGATTATTTGATAATATGTTTGCTTGATAAGTTTTATACATGATTAAAGTATGGATTATGTGATAATAGGCACCGTAACCATTGTTTGAACATGACAAAGTGTTTGTGAAGTTCTTGTTGGATTAAATGATGCATGCTTAGGAAACATGACTTTTGTAGAATGAATATTGAACAAATAGTTTGAACAACAAAAGAATGATAAGTTTAGGATTATTCATGACCATCCGACTCTATGTATGAGATGAGCTTGTTATCTAGTTTAGGTATTATAACTCTTGTCCGTAAAATGCAAGGTGATGTTTGTATAAGAGTGGTTTGTGCTATGAATATTTGATGAACATGATGAACATATGAAGAACATGATGAATATGATATGAACATGCTTGAATATTTGAAATCTGATATGTTTGATCCAATTTGGTAAATTGTTAGACAAATAAACATGTTTATGAGAATAGTACATAATGTTGCATGAAATAGAATTTCTATTGGATAGTACACTGTGCAGAATCAGCTTATGTCCAGTCGAGACCTTCGGTTGCGACTCGAGACCACCACATGACGAGTCGAGATCCCCGGTTGCGACACAGGTTGCGAGTCGCAAACACCTGGTTGCGACTCGAGACCAAAACAGCATGAACCGAGACCATGTTTGCGAGTCCAGATTGCGACTCGAGATCACCTGGTTGCGACTCGAAACCACACTTGATCAGCACAAACCTTATGACTCGAAACCACAGTTACGAGTCCGGTTGCGAGTCGAGACCAAAACAGCATGAACCGAGACCGCAGTTGCGACTCATGGTTGCGAGTCGAGAACGCCTGGTTACGACTTGAGACCAGGTGCATGTGCAGACTGTTTGGACTTGCACCTCATTTCGGACTTAAGTACTTGGGCCGGACTTTTGGGCCTAATGCACAAACCTTATATGTTACTGTTGAACGTGAATATTGCTGAACTGCCATGATTAAACGTGTATGTCATGAACGATACTTGAATGCATTATGCTAGAAACATACGTGTACTGCCTGAATACGAACCTGATTGGTATGATACAACTATGATAGGACGTGAGTAGCCACAATATTGCTTGATCGACTTTTCTGTGTATCTACCGAGCAAACCAAGGTGAGTTCACACCCTCTACAAAGCATGGGATTCCCAAGGGTCGGGAATTGGGGTTAAGGAACATGGGTTCCTCGTCCTCCTTGGGTAGGACAGCAATGGTTCAGGAATGTAATTCCTCGTCCTCACGGACAGATAACTCGTACTAGACCAAAACTCTATCACGAAGTCCCTCATTTTTTATATCGACTTAATCGCCGGGCCAATGGCGAGCGGGTCATTAGTTAGATAGCGCTATTTAGGTCTGACAAACCTCACACCGTGCCGCAGAGGACGGGCGTGAACTAATGGATCTGGGGCACGTCAATGATGATAGACATTGACAGTTTCAGGGCACTTAAACATGACTACAGTCAGCAGTCGATATGGTAACGAGTCTAGTGTATACATGGGGTAGCCCCCACGGCCGAAATGCCAGATAACTACACGGGGTAGCCCCCACGGCTGGATAGCCAGAGTAACCGGGAATAAACAAGTCACGTTTTTAACTATGGGGTAACCCCCACGGCAGGATTGCCAGATAAAGGAAACTGTTTTCGAAACAACTTAAAACGAAGACCCAACCGTGAACTCACTCAACTTGTTGTTGACTCGTTACTACATGCTTTGCAGGTCACTAGGTTTTTAACTGGAGCTTGCATGGAGGAGGATCGTTGTGGGACATGGACGGCTGTGTGCCATGTTAAACTTTGAAACAATTAAACTTATGTTTTGATTTAAGACTTATGCTTCCGCTTGCAACTTAACTATGTTTTGTTTGAACACCAATTGTATTGGTTGGATTTTTGTAACTACTTATATGCTTGTTCAATATGATTGGTGGCTGGATCCTGGTCAGTCACGCCTCCAAGCGGTGGTACTCCGCAGGTGGATTTTGGGGGTGTGACACCAAAGCCTATGAGGAACAAGAAGGGGCAAGACCCCAATCTTTACTGCGATTTTCACAAGGATACAGGTTATTTGACGGATGACTGTATCAGTCTAAGGCAAAAAATCGAGAAGGCTCTGAAGAGCACCAAATTACGATATCTGGTTAAAAACGTGCGCAAAGAGACGCGTTAGATCCAAAGGAATGATGATGGAAACCAGAAGAAAGTTAGGCGCTTAGAAACCCATTTGAACCAGCATGGCAAGAACAACAAGTCATCTTTCCGGTAGTGCGCGGGGGACCACGCGCCACGCGCCCCATCGTCATTACCGGCATTATTGGCCACTACGAAACAGAATACGTCTTCATTGATCCAGGAAGCACACCTGATATTATCTACGAACAGTGCTTCAACCAATTTGATCCGGAAGAAAAAGCGCGCCTCGAACCTGTTGATTACCCCCTATTTGGATTTTGCAATGAGACAATCTTCCCATTAGGCCAGATCAGCTTCCCCGTCACGCTGTCTGACGGGAAGCATTCAAGAACCACGAACGTTAACTTCATGGTGATGCCGGTCAAGTCAAGACATGATGTCTTGATTGGCAGAGAAACTCAGGGTGAAATGAATATGATAACTTCCACGTCTCACTCAGCGATCGGTTTCCCAACCGAGACAGGGGTATCAATTATCTATTCAAAGAAGGAAGTGATGGCAACGGAAGATGCGCGACCAGTAAAAGCAGCTAAAGTCGCCACAACAGAGCCAGAAAAATGGGTCTTGAACCGCAAGTACCCAGAGCAAACAGTGACAATTGGTCATGCAATTTCACCAAGTATCAGAACACACCTCAAGCAACTGCTATTCAGAAACATGGACATCTTCGCCTGGACCCCGTCGGACATGACAGGCGTCCCGCGCGACATAACAGAGCATTGCTTAAACACATATCCATCTATTGAACCCAAGGTCCAGAGGAAGCGTAGCCTTGGATCAGACAAGACAAAAGCCATGAATGAGCAGGTGTGCGAACTACTCAAGGCAGGCATATTGCGAGAAGTACGTTATCAAAGCTGGGTTGCAAACCCTGTAATGGTTGAGAAGTCCACGGGTAGATGGCGCATGTGTGTTGATTACACTGATCTTAACAAGGCGTGCCCAAAGAACTGCTACTCTTTACCAGAAATCGATAAGAAGATAGACTCCCTCGCGCCATTTAGATTGAAGTGTTTTCTAGACTGTTACAAGGGATATCACCAAGTCCAAATGAAGCTAGAAGATGAAGATAAAACAGCATTCCGCACTGACTTCGGAATCTTCTGTTACACAAAAATGCCCTTTGGGCACAAAAATGCTGACGCAATCTACCAGCGCTTAACGGATAAGATATTTGGTGATGACATTGGGAAACATATCGAAGTATACATTAATGATCTTGTAATCAAAAGTCCTGAGGAGGACCAAATGTTGAAGGACATAGAGAAGACGTTCAATTCCTTGAGAAGCGTAAAGATGAAGCTGAATCCAGCAAAATGCTCTTTTGGCATGGAAGAAGGTAAGTTTATGGGTTTCGTGGTCACAAACGGCGGTTTTAAAGTTAACCCCGAAAAAGTTCAAGCAATCGAACGAATGCCTTCACCGCGCACGATCAAAGAAATGCAAAGATTAGCCGGTCGCTTAGCCGCGCTTAATCGTTTTCTGTCAAACCACGCAGCAAAGTCATATCCGTTAATTAGTACATTGCGCAACTGTGTCAAGAAACAAGAGTTTAAATGGACACCAGAAGCGGAAAACAGCCTTTCAGCAAATGAAAGAATGTTTAATCAAGCTTCCAACCCTAACAGCTCCATTTGAAAAAGAATCACTCATTTTGTATTTGTCCTCTTCAGAAAAGGCAATTGGTACGGTACTACTGGTGGAAAGAGATGGAGTTCAAACTCCGATCTATTATGTTAGCAGAGTGCTCACTGATCCAGAAACAAGATATTCCACCATGGAAAAGCTAGTGCTTGCGCTGCTTCACGCCTCTAGAAGGCTGCGCAGGTACTTCACTGGCCATGTGATCACAATATTAACTAACTTCCACATCGGCACGATCTTGCAAAAACCAGAGACATCAGGCCGCTTGGCAAAATGGGCAATCGAACTAGGAGGCCACAACATACTATACAGGTCGCGCCCAGCTATCAAGGGCCAAGTTTTAGCAGACTTCATCACAGAAGAACCGGAAGACAAGATCAAAGAGTGCGAAGCAGTAGATACTCCCATCAAAGACACATCAGACGAACTGTGGTTGTTGTTCACTGACGAAGCCTCAAATGAGGACGGCGCAGGAGCTGGTTTGCGCCTTGTCAGCCCAGAGAAACATGAATTTACCTATGCCATCAAGTTGGATTTCAAAAATACCAACAACGAGGCGGAATATGAAGCGTTCTTAGCAGGCTTGCGCCTGGCCATAAAGATGGGAGCTCAAAATTTATAAGTGCATGTTGACTCTCTCCTGATCGCGAGTCAAATTAATGGGTTGTATGATGCGAAAGGCGAGGTCATGGCTTTATACTTGGAACAAGCAAAAGAGCTACTCCAGAAGTTCAAGTCATACAAGGTTGTTCATATAAACCGGTCAGAAAACAAGCCAGCTGACGCGCTAAGCAAGCTCGCCTCAACAGCTTTTCAGCACCTGGCCAAGGATGTAAGAATTGAAGTTCCAAAAACCCATCAGTATTATTGCGCCAGGTCAATGTGATTGAGATAGGGCCACCTTCATGGATGACCCCTATCATTCTGTATCTCCAAGAGGGAGTTCTCCCGGAAAACAAGGCGGAAGCAAGAAAGATACAGAACAAAGCGTTGTTTTATGAAATGAACGGGGGCATTCTATACAGGAGATCTTTCCTGGGCCCACTACTACGATGTATAGACCCCCAAGACGCAAGTTATCTGATCAGGGAAATATATAAAGGCATCTGCGGCATTCATGCATGCCCGCGCATGGTAGTCGCGAAGATAATGAATGCAGGTTACTATTGGCCAGGGATGCACGTCGACACTTTGAAAGAATTGCGCAAATGTGACTCTTGTCCGAGGCACACGCGCCAAAGACCTTGCGCCCAAAAAACGACCTGATCCCCGTATCAACGGCTTGCCTTTCCAACAGTGGGGGATAGACATGGTGGGTCCATTTCCTGAAGCCCAGGCACTGTAAAATTCATAATTGTTGCCGTTGATTACTTCACCAAGTGGGTGGAGGCTAAGGCCCTTGCTTCAACTTCCGCAATGATGGTGCGAAAATTCATATGGGAGCATATCATTTGCAGATTTGGCCTCCCACTCAAGATTGTTATTGATAACGGCACCAATTTCGCCTCAGAAGATCTCCAAGAATGGATGAAAGAGCTTAACATTGAGCACAATTTCTTTTCCGTTGCGCACCCTCAAGGCAACGGTCAAGTAGAAAGTGTCAACAAAAGCATTGTCGAAGGGATAAAAGCCCGTCTGGGCACCAAAAGGAGAGGCTGGGCAGATGAACTCCCTAGCATCCCGTGGGCTCATCGAGCCATGCCAAAAACAAGCAATGGCGAAACCCCCTTTAGCCTTATGTATGGTTCAGAGGCGGTTATCACAGCTGAAATAGGCCTCCCCTCGCCGCGCTTATCAGCAATCAACAAGATTGATAACGAGGCGAAGCGCCGCTTAGACTTGGACCTGCTCGAGTAAAGGCGTGAAATAGCGCGAATCAAAGAGGCCAAGTATAAGACGCAATTAGAGAGGTACTACAATGCAAGGGTGCGCATTTGTACCTATACTCCAGGAGAATACGTTTTCAGAGACAACGAAGCTTCCAATGCTGAGCGCCCCGGAAAACTAGCACCGAAATGGGAAGGCTCATACTTGATACATGAGGTGCTCGGAAAAGGGGCATACAAGCTGCGCACCCTGGATGGACACATCATCCCGTGCACGTGGAACGCGCAACAACTGCGCAAGTGCTACACGTGATTACCCCTGGCCATGCGCCTTTTCTCTTAGCTATGTTGGCCATGCGCCTTTTATCTATTTATGTTGGCCACGCGCCTTTTGATTATCTATGTTGGCTACGCGCCTTTTTCTTTCAATATTGTATGATGGCCTTGCGCCTGTTTCCAGCTACTCAATACAAATGTTGGCTGTGCCTTATGATTTATCATCCTATGTCTTTTACGTTACAAATGCATGTCAAACTTTTGATTAACACGAAAACACTTCAGTAAATTACAAGCTCTTGAGTTAAGCCTCCTGGGTCCTCCGCGAACATAGCGCGAGACCGGGCAATAACACTCATATACGAGCCACACTTACATTTATTCGAGCTAATTTAACCAAAGTTTCAAACAACAGTGCAATAATTGTAACTTGACAAGAATAAAAAACAAACATAGTATGTTCCATTCAAAAAAAATAAAAAATAGCGCAGCCGCGCATTGATTACGTTTAAGACTAAAAACATGAAAATTACAAGGCATCAGCCTGCAAACACTACTACCTATTCATAACCATCACCACCATCATCATTACCATCGCCATCGCCGCCGGCTTCCTCCTCATCGGTCAACTCTACAGTTTCCGGAGGGTCAAGGATGGACTTGAGCCGTGCATTCCAATCATCATGCTTTAACGATTCAGTGACCAACTTCATAACTGGGAAGGAGAGATGGTCGTAAACATGTTCAGTGCGAGCAAGTAAGGCATCAGCTTGATCGGATACTGAGCAATGGCGAGTGTCAAACTGTTGGCCAAGCGCTTCTTCAACATGATGAGCACATTCCAGATAACCACCACGGTGCCCAACGGCACGCGCGACATCAGTAAGCGCGGCGACAGCCTCATCCAGCTCAGTAGCATTCAACACAGCGTTGACAATCTGCACAAAGGAAAAATCATGAGAACAAAACAACAATAAAGAAAACCCAAGGCAAAAGAGGAGAAACTCACCTTGACTACCCCTCTACTACGCATCCATTCGGACTCAGAGACAAGCGTGTCAACGATTGTTTGAGTCTCAACGTAGTTATTCCGAGCCACATTTAGGGCAGAAGTGCTGATATCACGCGCCTCCTCGGCTTTCTTCTTCGCCTCCTCGGCGGTCTCAACCTTCACCCTTTCGGCTTCAAGATCTATCTCTAAAGATTCATTCTTGTCATGAGCCTCAAACAATCGGCGCTTAAGCTCCGCTATCTCCACGTCCTTGGCAGCCAACTCTTTATCTTTGCTTGCAACCTGCGCATTCAACTCAGCCTCCAAGTGTTCAAACAAAGAGATAGAAATATCTAGACAAGTAAAGCGATATAAAAGGAAGAAGAGTTGAAGAATGTTGAACCTCAACACGCTCCTTGTCGGCTTTAACTTCCTCAACCATACCTTTCTGGATGGCAATTTCAGCTTCAAGGTCAGTAATCTTGGAGCGCGTAGCGTACATACGCTGGTTATCTTTTTCACAGACTTTCCTCCATTTCGCGCGCTCCTTAGACAACAGCTCCTCAGCAGCTTGGAGCTTGCTCTTTAGGCCCTCGCGCCCCCATTCTTCAGACTTCTTTTCTTCCTCAAAGGCGGCTTTCTTCTCGGCAAAAGTATTTTTCATCTTTTCAAAATCTTGGACTTGTTTCAACAAACGCTCTCGGTATTTCTCCCAATCACCCCGCTCTTTAACCATCGTACGCCACTCGCGCACAATCTGATGGTTGGCAGCACGGGTGTTGGCCTCCCCAACAATGTAAGCACGGTACAACCCATCATGGGTACGCGCTCTCTGCCTACTGACCTCCCCGGGAGGGAAAGAGCCCAGGAACCAATCTCTGCAAGCTCCAAACTCGACAAATGTATCTTTTTGTTTTAAACCCCAAACAGGTTGGTGAGCGGCATCGCCGCGAGCCTCTTCCGTGTAGGTCTTATAGTAAATATCTCCCAAGGTATCCTTAGGACCTATGGAAGCTTGTAGTGTCGACCCATGGCCCCCTGCACCTTTTTGGCTAGCGTCTCCAGCGCCGCCGGAACCTCCAGCACCTGCACCACCCGTAGTGGCAGCTGACCCCCCAGCAGCGGACGTCTCTTTTACTGTTTGGGTGGGGGTGTCTCGCTGCGCAGGCTTAGTGGGTTTAACAACTTCAGGCTCCCTCTGCCTAACAACTTCAGGCTCCCTCTGCCTAATAACTTCAGCTTCTTTCTTCTTCAAGGGTTGGTCAAGCCCCGTGATGCGCACGACCTCCGGACCCTGCGCTTTATCTCGCTCGGTAGTAGCAGCAGTCTCGGTTTCTTTTGCCTTCTCCTTCTCAACAGTAACCTCTCCCGCAGGCTTCTTAACCACCTTCTCAGCCTCCCTCTCAACAGTCTTAGGAGGTTTGATGATGAACTTGGTCTTCTTGAGCGCCGGCTCCTTCGGATCCTTCAGCTCAACACCCTTCACCTTCTCAGAGGTTTTCTTCAGGGCCTCTGCAGAAATCAGGTGTTAGAAAAATTCTCTAAGGAGGAAGAACAAAAAGTATTAAGATTCACTACTAACCTGGGGAAAACTTGTAGAGGGTGCGCAAGTAGCTTTGCTTCCCTATCACTGTGACCTCCCCAACCTTCTGCGCTGGCCCAGCCCCAGCAGCAGTCTCTTCCCTCGACCTCTTCCAGGTCACCAGCTTAGCAGCAGGCTCCTCATGCTCTTCTTCTTCTTCATCGACCGCGATTGAGGAGGGAGTTGCGTCGGATTCAGGGATCCTAGACCCCGCGCTCCCAGAACTCTTAGAGCCAGCCGCATCGCTTTTCTTCTTTTCACCTATACGGGATAAACCCTTTAGTGAGTCGCTAGTAACAACTTAATCCTCAAGGTTACTCTGTCCAAACCGAAGAGTACCTTTATCTTGAGCTGCGGCAGTCGCGCGGCTACTTCCGCATTTCTTACTGGGCGCACCAGTATCAAGAGTCACCTTTTTGGTCTTCTTCTTTGTAGCCTTCTTAGGTCTCTCCTCTGGGTCTATTCTCAAGTTGCGCAGCACACCTGCAAAATGTTAGACCATAAGCTCAACTCTACTTGCGACGAGCCCACGGACTCCTCGCTGGAAAGATACAAGATTTCCTTTCAAGCAGAAGTCACGCCGCGCAAGGGTCTCGGGTTTGGAAGTAGCGCACCTTTAGTCGCGGAAGGATGATTACCAAAGACTCCAGCCGGGGGAAAGAGAAAGTTGCCCTTTATCTGTTCATACCAATAGGGCTCTCTAGATTCAAGCGGGCGGACGCCCATAGATCCTCCAAAGGTGGGAAAGGCCGCTTGATAAAGTTGCACCTGTGCATTAAAAAAACGGTAGTTAAGCACAAGTATGTGACAAGAAAAGAAAAAGGAAATAACACATACCTTCGCCATTGAACTTAAGAACTGGTACTTCTTCACTCGACTCTGGCCATTTGTCACTCATCCGCGCCGCAACCAACACATTTTCACCAAAGATTCGATTAGGCGTTGCAGTAACTTTCAAATACCAGTCAGCTCCTTTGGGGATAGGAAGTTCCTCCTTCTCAATAGTGTCTGACTCGCGAAAGATCATACCGATCGGCATAACTTCTTCCCTGATGAAGAAGAACTTCATCTACCAGTCATGGAAGCTTTTTGGAGGATTCAGCAGAATCTTCTTAGCAGAGCCTCAGTTGCCGAAGGAATAGAACCCGATATTCCTGATCAATTAGTAAAACGCCCGGAACTTCTCAACGGTGGGCTCTATCCCATGAGAACGGCACAAAAACTCGAAGTGTCTCACCCTCACCATCCCTGCCGGACTCATCTGGGATATGTGAAAGCAGTAGAAGTGCAGAATCGATGCCATAAAGTGAGTCGCCGACAACCGGAAATTTCCAATAAAGAAGAAATCTTCGAACAAAGTGATATATCCCGGCGGTGCGTCGGCGGCCGTCTGGCCCAGCCGGGGATTCTTGCATCCCATTCCGATGGGAACTGGAACCCTCTGGTGATCTGCTCGAATAGCCCCTGATCCCATTTAAGGACAGGGACCGGACCTTCTTCAACTTGGACTTCTTCTTCAGCCATGAGTATCTGGATATGAGGATTTAACTATTTTCTGGGAAACTAGAAGAATGTTCAAGAAAAACTTGAAGATCTGCTCCGAAATCTTTGAAGATTTAAACAAACTTTAAAGATTAGAGAGAGAATTGAAAAAGCAGGTGAAGGATCGTGCAACTCTCTCTCCTATCGTTGGATATATATACCCATCGCATTTAATGCGATGGGTAAACGTGTCGAAATCACCGCGCTCGTAACCAATTAGCAGTCGCCACGCAAGGCGGGATTCTCGGAGTGACAGTTACCACGCGCGCGTGGTCCTCACTCGCCTAACAAAAGGTGAACCGTTAGTGACCGTATGATGATCACCGTGTCAGCAGTCAACTGAACCGTCGCCATCAACGACATTTGCACCAACCTGTCAGAATTCAAATTTCGAGAATTTTCCCGCTCAAGTTTAATATAAAACTTCATGAAAAGGATAGCTAAGGCCACGCCGCACTCATCATCAACCAATGAGCTCGCACGTTAACCCTCAAATAAGCATCCATCTGTACACAGTCTGGTAGACGTGCCGTAATAAGTGACAATCACTTATACGCGCGTCGCCTACCAAAACCTAACAAGAAGCTTCAAAGCAAAAGCTATCAATAAGCAAGCATGGTAGTCACACCGAAATAGTCGACAAGCACCTATACGCACGCCGACTACCAAGACTTAGCGAATACTTTTAAAAGCTAGCACACTTTCTTTCTTCTAAATCTAGAGCTCCAACCATTTACCTCGCGCATGGAGAAGCACTGGATTGGGGGGACTTGAAGGGGTATGGTCCCAAAAAGCCACGCAGACCATTCAGGTCGCGTGCTGGACCATACTCCTTACTAAATGAACTAATTAATCTATAGACCTCGCGCGTGCTGCTTAAGTAAAACATGAGTCTCGCGCGAGACCTAGGCAACAGACAACATCAGTTTCACACTTAGTATTATGAATAAGAGCCCTCAACTCCTACAACCTTGCGTGGGCTAATTACAAGGGTCGCATAAAAGTTACTGCGCATGGCCACTTCAGAAAGTACCAAAGGTACGAGTGGCAGAAATACGAACCAATCAGCGTCCACCAGGCTATGCTCTATCGTGCTCCACGATCGACTGACGTGCAGGAGACAGAGAGTACACAAGGACGCCTACGTGGCACCAATCAGGGGGCAACGGCAACTGCCCCATGATCTCCACTCACCTGCTGATGGCAGAGGGACAACAAGGCCAATAACTGGGACACGTGGCTCCAATCAAGGTGCGCCAGCATCGGAGACCTTCTAGAAATCACTAACGGTCGAGACCAGTGAGACAAAGAGGATATTCCTTATTGTCGCTTTCCGGCCCAAGGCCCATCAGCCCATCTCCTCTTACACTACTCCGGCTATAAATAGAGACCTCCATACTCAGGTTAGACATTCCGTTCTCTCTACTCTCACTCTTAACACACACTTAATTATCCTCAAAGCGGTTACTTATTCTCACGCCGGAGCCTGGTTAACAGGGAAACCCCCATATTCCCCTCTTAACGAGTTAACGGTGTTGCTATTTTGCAGGAAGATCGGATCATTGTTGAGCTCAGGAAGGATTTAAGAAGATTAACCCTCATGTTTGAAACATAAACCACCTAATTAACCTAAAATTAGATACGGGTTTCTTCACAGATGATGTCATATAATATTAGCTGATGTTAGTGAGGTTCATACGTTCTTAAAAGAAGAAATTGATTTCTTTGAAAATTAATGTGATGTTTAGTTTGTTATAAAAAAAGTAAATTACAAAACTACCCTTAAATACTCCTCACTCACACACACAGTCCATGTAACCCTAGTGCGACTTTTCTATGGAGATTGAAGCAGTACCCTCTGCATTCTCATTTCACCTCCTTAGAAATTAAATTAAATTAAACTACATATACATTTACCCAGACGGGTAATAGTTATGTTTTGTGATCGGACAAAAGTGGCGGCAAGCAACCAACTTTTTTTTTGTTTTTTACTTTAAGTTAGTATATAATAGTTATCTTTAGTTACAAAAGGAAGATGGGGAAGTAGTCCTGTCAAATTACAATTTTATTCCTAGTTTTAAAATTACGATTTTACCCCCAGTTTAAAATAAAAATTTGAGTAAACTTCCGTTTTGCTCCCTGTGGTTTGGTCACTTTAACGGTTTTGCCCCAAATCTTTAAAAAGAGCCATTTTACTCCCTGATGTTTTGATTTTATCGCCAGTTTGCTCCACGTGCTAAACTCCATCCATAATGTATGTTAACTTAAAGGACATTTTGGTAATTTTAAAATAGAAATAAGGGTATTTTGGTAATTTGTATTTAATTTGTATTTAAATATACCACTACCCCAAATCTTCAACAAAAGACAACTATATCATCTCCTCAAACCCACCTACAATTAATCGGATTTTAAATTACCTTAAATGCTTTAATATGCATATTGTGACACCCCAACCGATGGCGGAAACATCGGGGCGCGACACTGAGCGAAACAGATTGTTCAAGAGAATCCACAACAACTATTAAATTACCAAATCTTTAATGTTAATATCCCATACTACTAACAGATAAAACAACCATAGTTATTACAGATAATTGTCTCAAAAACAAGCAAACTGTCCCGACCACTCAGATTTTATTAGATTTGTTTCTAGACTCCATCCTAGCTTGATTTCCAGCAAGTAATAAGCAAGCATCCTAAGCACCTGTCACATACGTTAAAATAGCGGTCAATACACATAGTGTAAAGGTAAGCATACAAGTTTAATAGTATAATAGATTCGAAAGCGTTAACGCATAACCAGCATGTAACATGTAGCAAAGTGAAGCATGTAGGCTATCGACAATGAAATATGCATAGACATGACTGCGAGTTGTAGAATGCGCAACACATATCACCACTGTGATACGTGAAGAAATAACCTCAACAACCCCTGTCCACGGCAGGTGCTGAGTCCAAACTATAGTACTATTGTTGCTAAGGCGTCAGGCAACAATCACTGTGTAAACATAACATACAAGCATTCATCGAGTAACACGTATAACATGCAGTAACGGTTAGCGTATAAAAGTGTTTGCGTTGTGTGATCGATGTGATTTAGAATAGGTAACGTATGTAACACCCAAAAGTGCTTAAAGCGAAAAGGGATCGAGTATACTCACAGCGATGGGAGCTAAAAGGATTGAAGGGAGCGCTAGAGTGATTAGCCTGAACAGTTAACGGTATCATAAGCGAGGAACGGCGCGTAAAACGGTGCAAATGAAACAAGTAACGAAGGGTCATCTGATCGGATGGCAATCCGAACGGATGGTCATTCGATCGGATGTCAATCCGTTCGGATGGTCATCCGTTCTGATGGCCATTCGGTCGGATTCACACTCGTTTGGGTTGAATGTGTTTGTATAATGGCTTTGAAGTTTTCGTTGTAGTATTTTAAAATCAGAGAATTATCTCTACCTTTCAGGTCGTTCGATCGAACGGCAGTTCGATCGGATAGTGATCCGTTAGGCGAGGCATTTCCCAGAGAACAAGTTCACAGCAGGATTGTCATTCGACCGGATGGTCTTCCGATCGGATGGCAATCCGCTAGAAACCAATGATGTTTGAAAATTGTCAAATGTTGAAGTATTGAGGTCCAAGTGCAACCCGATCGGATTGTCGTTCGGCCGGATGGTGATCCGATCGGATGGCAACTAGTCCCACAGTCTGATCGTTCTGAACTTGAATATTTTGAAAGTTTTGTGGTTTGATCGAGACGGTATGATAACGTATTGAACAACAGGAACTTCACCCAGCCCAGACTACCTGATCAAATGGGAACCACCCCAGTCCGATCGGCTAACTGTTCGTGGCGGTTCATTCTTGTTCAATCCGAAATCGATTATCCCCTTGATAGGAATCAGATCTTGAACCGACACTCCACTAGAGAAAGAGTAGAAGGCCTGAACGAGCTCCGATCCTATCGGTTTTGAGTGCATTGAGTGTAAAAGAGTTGAAAGAAGGTTAGAAGCCAACTTTCAATCATTCACATCATGAAAATGTTAGTTTTATTGCGAAATCAGTGTTTAAACATGTTGAAATCCTTTAGATCTGAGTTGTTCTTGGTGGAATGAAGCCAAACCTTGAAATTCATAAGAACTCCATGATGACATCATCCTAGAACACCTCAAATCCGCTGATTCCATGGTTAAAAATGAAGATTCAAAGGTTAAAATGATGTAGAAGTGTGTAGAGATCAAAGATGTACAAGATTTGGGAAAGAAACTTACAAGAATCGCGAGAAATCGAGAGAAAAGTGGGCTGGAACGCTGGTCTAACGAGAGAGAGCTGTCACATCACTGTTGTGATGTGACAAGGGGTATTTATAGGGTTTCCAAAAGAGGAAAGGTGGGCACAAGTGTTGGATCGGATGGCCATCCGATCGGATGGTCATCCGTTCGGATGACCATTCGATCGAATGGTCATTCGATCGGCTGGTTTCCGCGGGTTGGTTTTCACGTTTCCATTTCGTGCGTTGAGCGTTGCGATGTGTTTCGAGTAAGCGATGCGATAGTATTACCCATTAGTTACACAAATAGCCTAATTACTATATCTAACATACAATCATCATAAGTAACTTGCGTTTAGCGTTTGCGATGAGATTGCGTTGCGATAGAGTTGCGATTGCGATTAAACACCTCAACATAAGCATAACATGCACAAGTAACACATAATAGCACACACGCGTAAAACAATATCCATAACCTATAATTCGGGTTGCGAATGCGATTGCGATGCGATTAGCGATAAGTCGATTGGCGATAAACATGAGATTAAGTAGCGATCTATTAACAGGTACTCCACATAATACAACTAAAGCGAATAAAAAATAGAATATCGATTACAAGTCAATGAGCACAATTCCATAGTTAAGCAAGGAGTGACAGATTGCAATTAGCAATCTTTTCTTCCTTTGACTTTGACTTTCCAAAAAGCGGGTTGTTACATCCTCCCCTACTTTATGAAATTTCGTCCTGAAATTTAAGAAGTAGGGGTAACAAACAGTTGCGGATACTTCGCCTTCATGTCACTTTCGAGTTCCCAGGTAAACTCGGCGCCGCATTTGCCTTCCCAGCGAACCTTCACAATGGGAATGCGTGAGCGTCGGAGTACCTTGGTTTCTCGACCCATGATCTCGACAGGCTTTTCCACGAAGTGTAATGTTTCGTCCACTTGTAAATCTTCGAGAGGGACATGTAATTCCTGGTCGGCTAGGCACTTCTTGAGGTTCGAAACATGGAAAGTCGGGTGGACATTACTAAGTTCCTCCGGTAGTTTGAGTCTGTAGGCCACTTTACCAATCCTTTCCAGAATTTTGAAGGGTCCAACATATCGAGGTGCGAGCTTTCCTTTCTTGTCGAATCTGATCACCCCCTTCCAAGGTGCAACCTTTAGGAGTACGTGATCGCCAACGTCAAATTCAAGGGGCTTGCGTCGGCGTAACTTTTCTGGCGACTTCGAGCTTTCAACAGATTGTCTCGTATTTGGAGGATTTTGTCAGTCGTTTCTTGCCACAGCTCGGGACCGGTAAGTTGCGCGTCTCCGATCTCGTGCCATACAATAGGCGATCGATATTTTCTTCCGTATAATGCCTCAAATGGTGCCATTTGAATGCTAGATTGATAACTGTTATTGTACGAGAATTCGACTAAAGGTAAATGTGAATCCCAATTACCACCGAAATCTATAACACACGAGCGAAGCATGTCTTCGAGGGTACGAATCGTGCGTTCAGTCTGACCGTCAGTCTGGGGATGGAAAGCGGTACTTATATTGAGAGTAGTACCGAGAGCAGATTGAAACGTTTTCGAAAGACGTGAGGTAAATCGACCATCGCGATCAGAGATGATGTCACGAGGTGTCCCGTGTCGACAAATAACCTCGTCGGTGTAGATTCGTGCTAATCGTTCTACCTTATAGTCTTCCCGTATCGGTAGAAAGTGAGCGGATTCAGTCAAACGGTCAACGATAACCGAGATGTTGTCGTGACCTGATGGCGTGCGCGGGAGTTTCGTTATGAAGTCCATAGCTATACACTCCCATTTCCAGATAGGGATCTCGGGTTGTACGAGTAAGCCAGAGGGTCTTTGCTGCTCAGCCTTGACTTTCAAACAAGTCAGGCATTTTGAAACGTAGATAGCGATATCATTCTTCATGCCCGGCCACCAGTACTTATAGCGCATGTCCTGGTACATCTTGTCGGCACCGGGATGAATGAATATCGTGATTTGTGAGCTTCGTCTAGTAGAGTTTGTCGTAAGTTGGTGCGCTTAGGAACCCAAATTCGGTCTAGATAATGGAAGATACCATTCGATTTGTTCTCGAGTTGAGCGCCGTCGTTAAGAATTCTTACCTTCTTCAAGGTTCGTTCGGTAAAACAAGCATGTTGAGCGTCACGTATAAGAGTTTCGAGATTATGCTGGGCTTGGACATTACGAACGCTATGCAAATAGCTTTGTCGGCTGAGAGCATCGGCGACGGCGTTAGCTTTGCCTGGATGGTAACGAATCTCACAGTCGTAATCGTTGAGGAGTTCTACCCACCGGCTTTGGCGCATGTTCAGTTCTTTCTGGTCAAAGATGTGTTGTAGGATCCTATGATCGGTGAAGATCGTACACTTTGTACCGTATTGGTAGTGTCGCCAAATCTTTAGCGCAAAAACAACTACACCAAGATCGAGGTCGTGTGTAGTATAGTTCTTCTCGTGGATCTTGAGCTGACGAGATGCGTAAGCGATAACCTTGTCCCGTTGCATGACGACGCAACCAAGACCGAGGTTAGAGGTATCGCAGTAGACTACGAAGTTGTCGTTTCCGTCGGGTAGTGAGAGCACGGGAGCGTTATAAAGCATTGCCTTGAGAGTTTGAAAGGCCTCCTCTTGTTTAGTTCCCCAAAAAAAAGGTTTGCCCTTAAGCGTAAGCGAGGTAAGCGGCACAACGATCTTAGAGAAACCTTCGATAAATCGGCGGTAATAGCCTGCTAGTCCGAGAAAAGAACGGACTTCAGATGGGTTCTTGGGTGTAACCCAACTCTTAACAGCTTCGATCTTCGCGGGGTCGACGTGAATAAATGTGACCCAGGAATTGGACCTCCTCCAGCCAAAATTCACACTTGGTGAATTTGGCATAGAGACGGTTTCCCTGGAGTAGTTCAAGAACCAAACGTAGATGTTGTGAGTGTTCGGTTTTTGACTTGGAATAGATCAGGATGTCATCGATGAACATGATGACAAAGCGGTCAAGGAAGGGTTTGCACACGCGATTCATTAGATCCATAAAGACTGCTTGTCACACCCCCAAAATCCACAAGCGGAGTATCACCGTAGGGAGCGTGACTGCCACCAATCATATTGAACGATGTAATTAAATAAATAAAAGTCCAAACCAAACAATATAATTGGTGTTAAAACAATTCAACAAAGCTTAAGTTATCAACGGAAGCATTAAGTTCAAAACCATAATAAAGTATAAAAGTTCATAAGTTTAACATTGAACTCAACAGTCCATGTCCCACAACGACCTCTTCCTCCTGTGCAAGCTCCATCTAAGCACCTAACGACCTGCAAGGCATATAATAATGAATCAACAACAAAGTTAAGCGAGTTCACAGTTGGTTTTCCATTTTAACGTTGTTCCAAAAACCATAGTCATGTTTCGAAAACCACAAGTTAACCATTTCCTTGTTTCCCAAACCATACTCATTGGGGGCTTCCCCATGTATCCCGTTAGACCCGTTACAATATCGACTACTCACTGTAGTTATGTTTATGTGCCCTGCGTCAATGTCTATCATCATTGACTAGTGCCCAAGTCCATTAGTCCACGCCCGTCCTCTGCGGCACGGTGTGAGGCTTGTCAAACCTAATAGCGCTATTAAACTAATGACCCGTTCGCCATTGGCCCGGCGATTAAGTCGATATAAAATGAGGGACTTAATGATAGAGTTTTTTCTAGTGTCAATGTTATCTCCCTTTAGTTAATAGGTTGGGAGTACGTGTCAAGAAGAACACACAGGTTTCAATGCTGTCACCCTTCAACAAAGAGGGTGGGAGTACGTATTCTACCCAAGGAGTATACACAAGTTTCCTTAGTGTACTTTAACCCATTCCCAAACCAAAAACCTAGCACACCCAACGACCCACAATGATCATTTACAGCAGATTATCTTCATAAAATATATCATACTCAACTATTCAGCAAGAACTAACAAGGTTTACATCCAAATTATGCAAAGAAACTAAACCCTAACGACTAGATGAACACATAATCGATCTTAACATTACATACATGCGATCTTTGACAACTAGCACTATAATTATCATCAAGAAACATCAACAATCATCACAAATCAGGAAACACAGCCATGTATCCACATAACTCAAAAGATATCAAAACAACATGTAACACTAACCGTACTTGGGAGAGGTATACGAGTGAGAGAGAGTAGCAAGAGGGGAGAGAGCCGTGACCGGGGGAAGGAAACCCCTATTGCTGTCGATCTTGAGTTGTAGAGTGTTAGGGGTTTTTTTTTTGAATCACCATATACGCACACTCCTGCATGCGGATTAATTTAGAGGAAAGGTGGGCTTGGGCGACTTGGGAGGTGTCTAGCCGAAATGGGCTTGAGTCCATCATGTTGGGCTGATTTCAGGAAGTGAGGGTGTGGGTTAGAGTATTTGGGTTGCCAACCAGAAGTCGAGTGAGAAGAGTGTGGGTTAGTTTGGTTTACTTGGCCATCCATAGAGAAATTTGGGCCGAAAGGTATGGGTTTCGTGTGGGGTTGTTTTGGGTTTTGTTTTGGGTTTTATTTACGAGAGTTGAGTCGGGTCAAGATTTGGTTTACTTTAATCGTTTGTATACTAATAACTTTAGCTCGATCAATGGTTTATATAAACGCGTTAAATTATATTAAACTACGAGGCGTGGGGTAGCAAGGAGTAACGAAATAAATAAAAAAATATAATTCATAAGTGCGAAACATACGGTGCTAACCTCGAGATTACGAGTTGTCACATCATCCCCAAGTTGAAAGAAATTTTGTCCCGAAATTTGCGAACAGTCACTGAAGAAGCTAGTGTGGTTGAATATTTTCGCGGGGTGTCACATCAACCCCCAGTTGATTTGGAATTTCGTCCCAAAATTCAGTAGTAGCTTCAGTACTGGATGCATTATTCCTAAACAACTGAGGATACTTGCGTTTCATCTGGTCCTCTCGTTCACAAGTGAACTCTGGGCCACGACGGGAGTTCCAACGAACTCAAACAATAGGTATCTTGGCTCGCTTAAGAGTCTTGATTTCCCGATCCATAATTTCCACCGGTACCTCGACGAAGGGCAACTGGTCGTCGATAGTGAGTTCCTTGAAAGGAACAATGAGGGTCTCATCTGACAGACACTGAACTGATTTTCTTAAATGCTCCCAAGATTTATATAATTATTGTACCATTTTATTAATCATAATTAACACATTTTTTTATAAAGGAAAATTGGATTTTAATAATCTCAACTTTGACATATTGGCTGCCAACAGTCCAAACTAAAGAATGTTTTGTGATAGTCCCAACTTTTAACCTATTTTCCAACCGCGTATGTCGCAAATATGTAAAGTTGAGAACTTGAGATTATCAAAATCCAATTTTCCTTTCATAAAAGATGCGGACACAAATGTGTTTACGGGTCAACCATCCCAACGCAAACACTTTGATCCGTACTAAAAAAATGACCGCTTCAGTCTGAACCATGTTGACCCGTTCCCAACTTAGTCTGTTATAGTGGTTTGGTAATAAGGGGTGAAATGCCACAACGCTATATGTTTTCTTGATCCACAAGTATCTGTATGATGCAGGAGCCACAAATCCAGAGTATGTAGTTACAGCCGATGATGTCGATAAACTTATTGCCGTTGAATGCATACCAATGGATGACCAAGGTCGACAGGTAGAACATCCTCTATACATTGTTTGTAGTGATTTTTATTGTTATTATCATTATTATTTTTATCGAAATGTTGTTGCTTCAGTTCTGTAACACATGATGAAATTTCTACGAATAATCTATGTTCATAATCGATTCTTGAATTTCTAATCTTGAACATTTATATTATATATACTACAGATATGCAAATTTTTTTTTTTGTCAACAACAAAGAACTTTAGCCTCTCAACTTTGATAATAAACAACTTTAGCCCCTCAACTTTAATAATGATATGTTTAGCCCCTTAACTAAAACAACTTTAGCCCCTCAACTTTAGTAATAAACAACTTCAGCTCCTCAACTTTAATAAGGACATATTTATCCCCTCAACTTTATTAATGAGATGTTTAGCCCCTTCACTAAAACATCAAACAACTTTAACTCCCGTAATTTGCTTATTTTTATCTACATTTCGAACCCACTGCAGAGCGCGGGTGGTAACCCACTAGTTTTAATAATTAGCCCAACTTTACATTCTTTTAGTGCGGAATAAAATATAGTAGAGCGTTTCCGCAATTCCGCCAACATAACTTATATTGTATTTTCAGGGGGAAATAGTGCGACTCTTCGCCAATGAGCAGAACAAAATAACGTGTGGTAAGTTTAATCTGTTAGCAAGGTTCAAATCCAATAATTAATTCAACCGTTAAAAAAATCAGTAGTTTCAACTTCCGTCTTTAACCTGCAAGTGAAGTAACAAGTTGTTGAAAAGTAAAATTTTCTGTTTTCTCATATCCTTGTTTCTTGAAATATAATATTCTGTAGATCCCGAAATGCAAGAAGAAATCGACAAATATATGGCAGCTGGTCAAGCATCATTCCGCGTTTCGCTGCTGGTACGTGAACTCTATACGCAATTCATTTTTATTAGTGTTTTGTGGTCGGTTTACTTGTGGTACAAGTTTCTTTTGGTATGTTTATTGCATCACATGAGGCTGTTACTTTTGCAGATGGATTCTCCTGAGACTTGGGAGCTAACAACGTTCACTTTGAGACGCTCAAATTACCAAATTAAAATCAATCGGACGCAAAATATTTTCATCGATGAGAAATATTCCAGTGTTTTGTCGGTATGTAATTTTTTTCATGTGTTTATATAGCAGTGGTGGCATTTTGACCCATTCTATAAATGGGTTGATTTGGATTATGTTTGATCTCTAACGGGTCAAATGGATAAAATTTTAAATTGTCTGAAACCGGTCAAATGGGTAAAATCTAAAAATTAGTGAATTGTCATCTCTCTTGTGATTATATTGCAGATCAAAATCCCTTCACAATTCGGGTTGACCCGTTTGAATGGTTCTTCACATCCTTTTACATTCCATGATGTTAGGTAATGACTTTGTATTTTTGTTGACTTTTGTTTGACTTTCTTGTTCCTTTGACACTTAGGGTAGCAAAATACTTTTCAAATGCGAAAAAGTTAAATATATTAATTTTAATGCCAAGTTTGTCACCGGTAATAATATTTATGACAACCTACTACAAAGTACAAACAAGTTCTTTATGCAAGTTTAAAACGAATTAGTGTAGCGTTTTTTATAGGGGTGTCAAATGTGCCAGGTTGCCAGATTGAACTATTGAACCCAAACATGAGCTACATATTTATTCGTGTCAAAGATATCAAGTCAAACTCAATCCCGACACACTTAAAATTGGGTAACCCAAACATGACCCGTTTAACCCATTTATTTAAACGAGTGAAACTAGTCGGGTTGTAATAAATGGGTTAAACGAGTTGGCAAGTTGATCTGTTCAATTATACGAAACAATTAAACGTGTTCAATCAAATGGGTTAAACATGTCTAGACGAAAACGGCCCATTTATTACCCAAACCATATGATTATTTTCTTGTCATGTCAGAAATTGTCACCCTAGTTTGACGTAGTAATTAGTTCTTTTTTTTTCTGTTTCTTTTTTTGTAGAATGCGTGACACGTTCGTGCTCACCATGAGAATGTTCCAAAGCAAGGTACCTTTTAAGTTCATGTCTTTCAACTTTCGACATCTTTTAACAATTTTATACCGGATTTTGGTAAAAAAAAGGTGAGTTATTAATGGGATAGTATTCTTTATTGTTGAATAGGCAGTGGATGAAAGAAGGAAGACAAAAGTCTGAAACTTTGTATACTTGAATATAGATACAAGTATTATATACTCATTCTTTGTAGAAATGAAGTAGAAGACAATATAGACTACTTTAAAAGGTATTGTTGTTTAGATTGGAATCAATGGGTGAGTGAGAACAAGGGTGTGTTTTTTTGTGTCCATTTGGTTTTGACTTTTGTTAAAAGTCAACTTACTATTTAACTCTTTGGGTATACCAAGATTTTATGACCCTATATATTTATTTATTGTATGAAAGGAAAAACATGAAAATGATGTGAAAAAGCTGAGCCTTTTTGTTTCATTAAGCTTTGATTTTTTTTTATTTATTGATTTTTTTTCTTGTAAATTCCATATTGTTTTAATAGTTACAAACAAATCAATTTTTTGCTCTCAACCTAGTAATGTAACACAACACGTATTCACTGTATCAGATTGAAGGGGTATGGTCCCAAAAAGCCGCGCAGACCATTCAGGTCGCGCGTTGGACCATACTCCTTAATGAACTAATTAATCTATAGACCTCGCGCGTGCTGCTTAAGTAAAACATGAGTCTCGCGCGAGACCCAGGCAACAGACAACATCAGTTTCACACTTAGTATTCTGAATAAGAGCCCTCAACTCCTACAACCTTGCGCGGGCTAGTTACAAGGGTCGCGTAAGAGTTACTGCGCACTGCCACTTCAGAAAGTACCAAAGGTACAAGTGGCAGAAATACGAACCAATCAGCGTCCACCAGGCTGTGCTCTATCGTGCTCCACGATCTACTGACGTGTAGGAGACAGAGAGTACACAAGGACACATACGTGGCACCAATCAGGGGGCAGCGGCAACTGTCCCATGATCTCCACTCACCTGCTGATTGCAGAGGGACAACAAGGCCGACAACTGGGACACATGGCTCCAATCAAGGTGCGTCAGCACCGGAGACCTTCTAGAAATCAAAGCGGTTACTTATTCTCACGCCGGAGACTGGTTAAGAGGGAAACCCCCATATTCCCCTCTTAACGAGTTAACGGTGTTGCTGTTTTGCAGGAAGATCGGATCATTGTTGAGCTCAGGAAAGATTTAAGAAGATTAACCCTCATGTTTAAAACATAAACCACCTAATTAACCTAAAACTAGATACGTGTTCTTCATTGGCGCCCACCGATTTTTACAATCACTCCATCTTCTTTTTTCTGAGTTTTTTCAGTTCTCTTGATCATGGCTGGTCAAGGGATAATTCCTGATTTTGGTTTCGGCACTGCCTCTCAAGCGGGAGCGGGGGAGGACAACTCGCACGTCCAACTCCACCTCATTGACGAGATCGTCGAAGAAGAAGGAACAAACACTGTGGGACCCCGCGCGAGTATCAGTCGCATCACTCAAACGGGTACCCCAGGAAGTAATGTTGCTGGTCCGTCAAACCCAGCTCCAAATCCAAACATTTTAGCGTTATTAGGGCTACCAGAGGGTGAAACCCTAGCCTCTTGGTACGCCAAGCAAATTACCACTATAAATATTGCGTATCAGTCTTTGAGCGCACAACAAGCGATTCTGCAAACAGAACCATCCTTGGTTACACCTCCGGGTCCAATTCAGGGGGCGCACCAGACACTCTCTCAGCAAAACATCCAAGGGCAAGCTAGCAAACCTCCTCCACAAAGAAGAATGAGCGTGCACGACACGCGCGACACATACGGAGAAACATGCACTTACTGTGATCACCCATCCTATGTCCAACACAAACGTCCAGTTCATAGCCGGCTAGGGCCGCGCAACATGAACAACGAATGGGATGACACGGATCCGGACGATCCTACTTGGCAAGATGACGAAGGTTCTTCAGTTTTCAACCTTCTCCAGAAAAATCACGAGTCTTATAGACCAAGGCCGCACGTCGCCTACAACGAGGAAGCAGAGCGCGACTTCAACCTTGTCTATAGACCAACAGAAGCTGCTGAGCAATCGAAATTCATCAGAAGTATCGCTCTAGCCACGCTAGAGAAAGCAAAGCTACCACCAATAGTTGGAAAGTTCAACGGTCTCACTGACCCCGATGATTACGTGCGAGTATTTACAAGCGTCGGTGTTTTAGGAGGATGGACCATGCCAATGTGGTGCCATCTATTCATTCAGACTCTCACAGAGGCAGAGAGAATGAGGGGCTAGAAGACTTTATCACGCGCTTCAACAAGGAATGCTTAGAAATTGGAGATGTAAGCGAACGGTTAATGCGCGCCCACTTCAAGAAGGCAATACGTTGTGATAGTCTAATCAGGACTATCACAGGAAAGGATGGCATGCCCTAAGAATGGGACAAACTGATGGCAACTGCGAAGATTGTAGCGCAAACTGAAGAATCATTGGCTGGAACCAAAAGCTCATACACCGAAAATCGATTTTCGAAAGGCAACTCGCGCGACTATGGTAAGCGCAACAAGGGCAGAAACCATGGGTGGAAGTCAGGACAATCCAGCGGTTATGAGGAGCGATCTCACTTCAAAGAAGACACGCGGGAAACAATTAATAGAATCGGGTACCGAAAGGCAGTCAAGAACGAAAACCGTGAAAAGCACTGGACTCCGCTCACTAAAACACCCAAAGAGGTACTCATGACGGAGAACCACGATTTCAAGGCACCAAAGCCTATGACGAACAAGAAGGGGCAAGACCCCAATCTTTACTGCGATTTTCACAAGGATACAGGTTATTTGACGGATGACTGTATCAGTCTAAGGCAAAAAATCGAGAAGGCTCTGAAGAGCACCAAATTACGATATCTGGTTAAAAACGTGCGCAAAGAGACGCGTTAGATCCAAAGGAATGATGATGGAAACCAGAAGAAAGTTAGGCGCTTAGAAACTCATATGGTCGACGGACCAAGATGCAGCGCGAGGAGCAAGGGCAAGCGCCCATTTGAACCAGCATGGCAAGAACAACAAGTCATCTTTCCGGTAGTGCGCGGGGGACCACGCGCCACGCGCCCCATCGTCATTACCGGCATTATTGGCCACTACGAAACAGAATACGTCTTCATTGATCCAGGAAGCACACCTGATATTATCTACGAACAGTGCTTCAACCAATTTGATCCGGAAGAAAAAGCGCGCCTCGAACCTGTTGATTACCCCCTATTTGGATTTTGCAATGAGACAATCTTCCCATTAGGACAGATCAGCTTCCCCGTCACGCTGTCTGACGGGAAGCATTCAAGAACCACGAACGTTAACTTCATGGTGATGCCGGTCAAGTCAAGACATGATGTCTTGATTGGCAGAGAAACTCAGGGTGAAATGAATATGATAACTTCCACGTCTCACTCAGCGATCGGTTTCCCAACCGAGACAGGGGTATCAATTATCTATTCAAAGAAGGAAGTGATGGCAACGGAAGATGCGCGACCAGTAAAAGCAGCTAAAGTCTCCACAACAGAGCCAGAAAAATGGGTCTTGAACCGCAAGTACCCAGAGCAAACAGTGACAATTGGTCATGCAATTTCACCAAGTATCAGAACACACCTCAAGCAACTGCTATTCAGAAACATGGACATCTTCGCCTGGACCCCGTCGGACATGACAGGCGTCCCGCGCGACATAACAGAGCATTGCTTAAACACATATCCATCTATTGAACCCAAGGTCCAGAGGAAGCGTAGCCTTGGATCAGACAAGACAAAAGCCATGAATGAGCAGGTGTGCGAACTACTCAAGGCAGGCATATTGCGAGAAGTACGTTATCAAAGCTGGGTTGCAAACCCTGTAATGGTTGAGAAGTCCACGGGTAGATGGCGCATGTGTGTTGATTACACTGATCTTAACAAGGCGTGCCCAAAGAACTGCTACTCTTTACCAGAAATCGATAAGAAGATAGACTCCCTCGCGCCATTTAGATTGAAGTGTTTTCTAGACTGTTACAAGGGATATCACCAAGTCCAAATGAAGCTAGAAGATGAAGATAAAACAGCATTCCGCACTGACTTCGGAATCTTCTGTTACACAAAAATGCCCTTTGGGCACAAAAATGCTGACGCAATCTACCAGCGCTTAACGGATAAGATATTTGGTGATGACATTGGGAAACATATCGAAGTATACATTAATGATCTTGTAATCAAAAGTCCTGAGGAGGACCAAATGTTGAAGGACATAGAGAAGACGTTCAATTCCTTGAGAAGCGTAAAGATGAAGCTGAATCCAGCAAAATGCTCTTTTGGCATGGAAGAAGGTAAGTTTATGGGTTTCGTGGTCACAAACGGCGGTTTTAAAGTTAACCCCGAAAAAGTTCAAGCAATCGAACGAATGCCTTCACCGCGCACGATCAAAGAAATGCAAAGATTAGCCGGTCGCTTAGCCGCGCTTAATCGTTTTCTGTCAAACCACGCAGCAAAGTCATATCCGTTAATTAGTACATTGCGCAACTGTGTCAAGAAACAAGAGTTTAAATGGACACCAGAAGCGGAAAACAGCCTTTCAGCAAATGAAAGAATGTTTAATCAAGCTTCCAACCCTAACAGCTCCATTTGAAAAAGAATCACTCATTTTGTATTTGTCCTCTTCAGAAAAGGCAATTGGTACGGTACTACTGGTGGAAAGAGATGGAGTTCAAACTCCGATCTATTATGTTAGCAGAGTGCTCACTGATCCAGAAACAAGATATTCCACCATGGAAAAGCTAGTGCTTGCGCTGCTTCACGCCTCTAGAAGGCTGCGCAGGTACTTCACTGGCCATGTGATCACAATATTAACTAACTTCCACATCGGCACGATCTTGCAAAAACCAGAGACATCAGGCCGCTTGGCAAAATGGGCAATCGAACTAGGAGGCCACAACATACTATACAGGTCGCGCCCAGCTATCAAGGGCCAAGTTTTAGCAGACTTCATCACAGAAGAACCGGAAGACAAGATCAAAGAGTGCGAAGCAGTAGATACTCCCATCAAAGACACATCAGACGAACTGTGGTTGTTGTTCACTGACGAAGCCTCAAATGAGGACGGCGCAGGAGCTGGTTTGCGCCTTGTCAGCCCAGAGAAACATGAATTTACCTATGCCATCAAGTTGGATTTCAAAAATACCAACAACGAGGCGGAATATGAAGCGTTCTTAGCAGGCTTGCGCCTGGCCATAAAGATGGGAGCTCAAAATTTATAAGTGCATGTTGACTCTCTCCTGATCGCGAGTCAAATTAATGGGTTGTATGATGCGAAAGGCGAGGTCATGGCTTTATACTTGGAACAAGCAAAAGAGCTACTCCAGAAGTTCAAGTCATACAAGGTTGTTCATATAAACCGGTCAGAAAACAAGCCAGCTGACGCGCTAAGCAAGCTCGCCTCAACAGCTTTTCAGCACCTGGCCAAGGATGTAAGAATTGAAGTTCCAAAAACCCATCAGTATTATTGCGCCAGGTCAATGTGATTGAGATAGGGCCACCTTCATGGATGACCCCTATCATTCTGTATCTCCAAGAGGGAGTTCTCCCGGAAAACAAGGCGGAAGCAAGAAAGATACAGAACAAAGCGTTGTTTTATGAAATGAACGGGGGCATTCTATACAGGAGATCTTTCCTGGGCCCACTACTACGATGTATAGACCCCCAAGACGCAAGTTATCTGATCAGGGAAATATATAAAGGCATCTGCGGCATTCATGCATGCCCGCGCATGGTAGTCGCGAAGATAATGAATGCAGGTTACTATTGGCCAGGGATGCACGTCGACACTTTGAAAGAATTGCTCAAATGTGACTCTTGTCCGAGGCACACGCGCCAAAGACCTTGCGCCCAAAAAACGACCTGATCCCCGTATCAACGGCTTGCCTTTCCAACAGTGGGGGATAGACATGGTGAGTCCATTTCCTGAAGCCCAGGCACTGTAAAATTCATAATTGTTGCCGTTGATTACTTCACCAAGTGGGTGGAGGCTAAGGCCCTTGCTTCAACTTCCGCAATGATGGTGCGAAAATTCATATGGGAGCATATCATTTGCAGATTTGGCCTCCCACTCAAGATTGTTATTGATAACGGCACCAATTTCGCCTCAGAAGATCTCCAAGAATGGATGAAAGAGCTTAACATTGAGCACAATTTCTTTTCCGTTGCGCACCCTCAAGGCAACGGTCAAGTAGAAAGTGTCAACAAAAGCATTGTCGAAGGGATAAAAGCCCGTCTGGGCACCAAAAGGAGAGGCTGGGCAGATGAACTCCCTAGCATCCCGTGGGCTCATCGAACCATGCCAAAAACAAGCAATGGCGAAACCCCCTTTAGCCTTATGTATGGTTCAGAGGCGGTTATCACAGCTGAAATAGGCCTCCCCTCGCCGCGCTTATCAGCAATCAACAAGATTGATAACGAGGCGAAGCGCCGCTTAGACTTGGACCTGCTCGAGTAAAGGCGTGAAATAGCGCGAATCAAAGAGGCCAAGTATAAGACGCAATTAGAGAGGTACTACAACGCAAGGGTGCGCATTTGTACCTATACTCCAGGAGAATACGTTTTCAGAGACAACGAAGCTTCCAATGCTGAGCGCCCCGGAAAACTAGCACCGAAATGGGAAGGCTCATACTTGATACATGAGGTGCTCGGAAAAGGGGCATACAAGCTGCGCACCCTGGATGGACACATCATCCCGTGCACGTGGAACGCGCAACAACTGCGCAAGTGCTACACGTGATTACCCCTGGCCATGCGCCTTTTCTCTTAGCTATGTTGGCCATGCGCCTTTTATCTATTTATGTTGGCCACGCGCCTTTTGATTATCTATGTTGGCTACGCGCCTTTTTCTTTCAATATTGTATGATGGCCTTGCGCCTGTTTCCAGCTACTCAATACAAATGTTGGCTGTGCCTTATGATTTATCATCCTATGTCTTTTACGTTACAAATGCATGTCAAACTTTTGATTAACACGAAAACACTTCAGTAAATTACAAGCTCTTGAGTTAAGCCTCCTGGGTCCTCCGCGAACATAGCGCGAGACCGGGCAATAACACTCATATACGAGCCACACTTACATTTATTCGAGCTAATTTAACCAAAGTTTCAAACAACAGTGCAATAATTGTAACTTGACAAGAATAAAAAACAAACATAGTATGTTCCATTCAAAAAAAATAAAAAATAGCGCAGCCGCGCATTGATTACGTTTAAGACTAAAAACATGAAAATTACAAGGCATCAGCCTGCAAACACTACTACCTATTCATAACCATCACCACCATCATCATTACCATCGCCATCGCCGCCGGCTTCCTCCTCATCGGTCAACTCTACAGTTTCCGGAGGGTCAAGGATGGACTTGAGACGTGCATTCCAAGTAGAGGGTGCGCAAGTAGCTTGTAGAGGGTGCGCAAGTAGCTTTGCTTCCCTATCACTGTGACCTCCCCAACCTTCTGCGCTGGCCCAGCCCCAGCAGCAGTCTCTTCCCTCGACCTCTTCCAGGTCACCAGCTTAGCAGCAGCCTCCTCATGCTCTTCTTCTTCTTCATCGACCGCGATTGAGGAGGGAGTTGCGTCGGATTCAGGGATCCTAGACCCCGCGCTCCCAGAACTCTTAGAGCCAGCCGCATCGCTTTTCTTCTTTTCACCTATACGGGATAAACCCTTTAGTGAGTCGCTAGTAACAACTTAATCCTCAAGGTTACTCTGTCGAAACCGAAGAGTACCTTTATCTTGAGCTGCGGCAGTCGCGCGGCTACTTCCGCATTTCTTACTGGGCGCACCAGTATCAAGAGTCACCTTTTTGGTCTTCTTCTTTGTAGCCTTCTTAGGTCTCTCCTCTGGGTCTATTCTCAAGTTGCGCAGCACACCTGCAAAATGTTAGACCATAAGCTCAACTCTACTTGCGACGAGCCCACGGACTCCTCGCTGGAAAGATACAAGATTTCCTTTCCAGCAGAAGTCACGCCGCGCAAGGGTCTCGGGTTTGGAAGTAGCGCACCTTTAGTCGCGGAAGGATGATTACCAAAGACTCCAGCCGGGGGAAAGAGAAAGTTGCCCTTTATCTGTTCATACCAATAGGGCTCTCTAGATTCAAGCGGGCGGACGCCCATAGATCCTCCAAAGGTGGGAAAGGCCGCTTGATAAAGTTGCACCTGTGCATTAAAAAAACGGTAGTTAAGCACAAGTATGTGACAAGAAAAGAAAAAGGAAATAACACATACCTTCGCCATTGAACTTAAGAACTGGTACTTCTTCACTCGACTCTGGCCATTTGTCACTCATCCGCGCCGCAACCAACACATTTTCACCAAAGATTCGATTAGGCGTTGCAGTAAGTTTCAAATACCAGTCAGCTCCTTTGGGGATAGGAAGTTCCTCCTTCTCAATAGTGTCTGACTCGCGAAAGATCATACCGATCGGCATAACTTCTTCCCTGATGAAGAAGAACTTCATCTACCAGTCATGGAAGCTTTTTGGAGGATTCAGCAGAATCTTCTTAGCAGAGCCTCAGTTGCCGAAGGAATAGAACCCGATATTCCTGATCAATTGGTAAAACGCCCGGAACTTCTCAACGGTGGGCTCTATCCCATGAGAACGGCACAAAAACTCGAAGTGTCTCACCCTCACCATCCCTGCCGGACTCATCTGGGATATGTGAAAGCAGTAGAAGTGCAGAATCGATGCCATAAAGTGAGTCGCCGACAACCGGAAATTTCCAATAAAGAAGAAATCTTCGAACAAAGTGATATATCCCGGCGGTGCGTCGGCGGCCATCTGGCCCAGCCGGGGATATCTTGCATCCCATTCCGATGGGAACTGGAACCCTCTGGTGATCTGCTCGAATAGCCCCTGATCCCATTTAAGGACAGGGACCGGACCTTCTTCAACTTGGACTTCTTCTTCAGCCATGAGTATCTGGATATGAGGATTTAACTATTTTCTGGGAAACTAGAAGAATGTTCAAGAAAAACTTGAAGATCTGCTCCGAAATCTTTGAAGATTTAAACAAACTTTAAAGATTAGAGAGAGAATTGAAAAAACAGGTGAAGGATCGTGCAACTCTCTCTCCTATCGTTGGATATATATACCCATCGCATTTAATGCGATGGGTAAACGTGTCGAAATCACCGCGCTCGTAACCAATTAGCAGTCGCCACGCAAGGCGGGATTCTCGGAGTGACAGTTACCACGCGCGCGTGGTCCTCACTCGCCTAACAAAAGGTGAACCGTTAGTGACCGTATGATGATCACCGTGTCAGCAGTCAACTGAACCGTCGCCATCAACGACATTTGCACCAACCTGTCAGAATTCAAATTTCGAGAGTTTTCCCGCTCAAGTTTAATATAAAACTTCATGAAAAGGATAGATAAGGCCACGCCGCACTCATCATCAACCAATGAGCTCGCACGTTAACCCTCAAATAAGCATCCATCTGTACACAGTCTGGTAGACGTGCCGTAATAAGTGACAATCACTTATACGTGCGTCGCCTACCAAAACCTAACAAGAAGCTTCAAAGCAAAAGCTATCAATAAGCAAGCATGGTAGTCACACCGAAATAGTCGACAAGCACCTATACGCACGCCGACTACCAAGACTTAGCGAATACTTTTAAAAGCTAGCACACTTTCTTTCTTCTAAATCTAGAGCTCCAACCATTTACCTCGCGCATGGAGAAGCACTGGATTGGGGGGACTTGAAGGGGTATGGTCCCAAAAAGCCACGCAGACCATTCAGGTCGCGTGCTGGACCATACTCCTTACTAAATGAACTAATTAATCTATAGACCTCGCGCGTGCTGCTTAAGTAAAACATGAGTCTCGCGCGAGACCTAGGCAACAGACAACATCAGTTTCACACTTAGTATTATGAATAAGAGCCCTCAACTCCTACAACCTTGCGTGGGCTAATTACAAGGGTCGCATAAAAGTTACTGCGCATGGTCACTTCAGAAAGTACCAAAGGTACGAGTGGCAGAAATACGAACCAATCAGCGTCCACCAGGCTATGCTCTATCGTGCTCCACGATCGACTGACGTGCAGGAGACAGAGAGTACACAAGGACGCCTACGTGGCACCAATCAGGGGGCAACGGCAACTGCCCCATGATCTCCACTCACCTGCTGATGGCAGAGGGACAACAAGGCCAATAACTGGGACACGTGGCTCCAATCAAGGTGCGCCAGCATCGGAGACCTTCTAGAAATCACTAACGGTCGAGACCAGTGAGACAAAGAGGATATTCCTTATTGTCGCTTTCCGGCCCAAGGCCCATCAGCCCATCTCCTCTTACACTATTCCGGCTATAAATAGAGACCTCCATACTCAGGTTAGACATTCCGTTCTCTCTACTCTCACTCTTAACACACACTTAATTATCCTCAAAGCGGTTACTTATTCTCACGCCGGAGCCTGGTTAACAGGGAAACCCCCATATTCCCCTCTTAACGAGTTAACGGTGTTGCTGTTTTGCAGGAAGATCGGATCGTTGTTGAGCTCAGGAAGGATTTAAGAAGATTAACCCTCATGTTTGAAACATAAACCACCTAATTAACCTAAAATTAGATACGGGTTTCTTCACAGATGATGTCATATAATATTAGCTGATGTTAGTGAGGTTCATACGTTCTTAAAAGAAGAAATTGATTTCTTTGAAAATTAATGTGATGTTTAGTTTGTTATAAAAAAAGTAAATTACAAAACTACCCTTAAATACTCCTCACTCACACACACAGTCCATGTAACCCTAGTGCGACTTTTCTATGGAGATTGAAGCAGTACCCTCTGCATTCTCCTTTCACCTCCTTAGAAATTAAATTAAATTAAACTACATATACATTTACCCAGACGGGTAATAGTTATGTTTTGTGATCGGACAAAAGTGGCGGCAAGCAACCAACTTTTTTTTGTTTTTTACTTTAAGTTAGTATATAATAGTTATCTTTAGTTACAAAAGGAAGATGGGGAAGTAGTCCTGTCAAATTACAATTTTATTCCTAGTTTTAAAATTACGATTTTACCCCCAGTTTAAAATAAAAATTTGAGTAAACTTCCGTTTTGCTCCCTGTGGTTTGGTCACTTTAACGGTTTTGCCCCAAATCTTTAAAAAGAGCCATTTTACTCCCTGATGTTTTGATTTTATCGCCAGTTTGCTCCACGTGCTAAACTCCATCCATAATGTATGTTAACTTAAAGGACATTTTGGTAATTTTAAGATAGAAATAAGGGTATTTTGGTAATTTGTATTTAATTTGTATTTAAATATACCACTACCCCAAATCTTCAACAAAAGACAACTATATCATCTCCTCAAACCCACCTACAATTAATCGGATTTTAAATTACCTTAAATGCTTTAATATGCATATTGTGACACCCCAACCGATGGCGGAAACATCGGGGCGCGACACTGAGCGAAACAGATTGTTCAAGAGAATCCACAACAACTATTAAATTACCAAATCTTTAATGTTAATATCCCATACTACTAACAGATAAAGCAACCATAGTTATTACAGATAATTGTCTCAAAAACAAGCAAACTGTCCCGACCACTCAGATTTTATTAGATTTGTTTCTAGACTCCATCCTAGCTTGATTTCCAGCAAGTAATAAGCAAGCATCCTAAGCACCTGTCACATACGTTAAAATAGCGGTCAATACACATAGTGTAAAGGTAAGCATACAAGTTTAATAGTATAATAGATTCGAAAGCGTTAACGCATAACCAGCATGTAACATGTAGCAAAGTGAAGCATGTAGGCTATCGACAATGAAATATGCATAGACATGACTGCGAGTTGTAGAATGCGCAACACATATCACCACTGTGATACGTGAAGAAATAACCTCAACAACCCCTGTCCACGGCAGGTGCTGAGTCCAAACTATAGTACTATTGTTGCTAAGGCGTCAGGCAACAATCACTGTGTAAACATAACATACAAGCATTCATCGAGTAACACGTATAACATGCAGTAACGGTTAGCGTATAAAAGTGTTTGCGTTGTGTGATCGATGTGATTTAGAATAGGTAACGTATGTAACACCCAAAAGTGCTTAAAGCGAAAAGGGATCGAGTATACTCACAGCGATGGGAGCTAAAAGGATTGAAGGGAGCGCTAGAGTGATTAGCCTGAACAGTTAACGGTATCATAAGCGAGGAACGGTGCGTAAAACGGTGCAAATGAAACAAGTAACGAAGGGTCATCTGATCGGATGGCAATCCGAACGGATGGTCATTCGATCGGATGTCAATCCGTTCGGATGGTCATCCGTTCTGATGGCCATTCGGTCGGATTCACACTCGTTTGGGTTGAATGTGTTTGTATAATGGCTTTGAAGTTTTCGTTGTAGTATTTTAAAATCAGAGAATTATCTCTACCTTTCAGGTCGTTCGATCGAACGGCAGTTCGATCGGATAGTGATCCGTTAGGCGAGGCATTTCCCAGAGAACAAGTTCACAGCAGGATTGTCATTCGACCGGATGGTCTTCCGATCGGATGGCAATCCGCTAGAAACCAATGATGTTTGAAAATTGTCAAATGTTGAAGTATTGAGGTCCAAGTGCAACCCGATCGGATTGTCGTTCGGCCGGATGGTGATCCGATCGGATGGCAACTAGTCCCACAGTCTGATCGTTCTGAACTTGAATATTTTGAAAGTTTTGTGGTTTGATCGAGACGGTATGATAACGTATTGAACAACAGGAACTTCACCCAGCCCAGACTACCTGATCAAATGGGAACCACCCCAGTCCGATCGGCTAACTGTTCGTGGCGGTTCATTCTTGTTCAATCCGAAATCGATTATCCCCTTGATAGGAATCAGATCTTGAACCGACACTCCACTAGAGAAAGAGTAGAAGGCCTGAACGAGCTCCGATCCTATCGGTTTTGAGTGCATTGAGTGTAAAAGAGTTGAAAGAAGGTTAGAAGCCAACTTTCAATCATTCACATCATGAAAATGTTAGTTTTATTGCGAAATCAGTGTTTAAACATGTTGAAATCCTTTAGATCTGAGTTGTTCTTGGTGGAATGAAGCCAAACCTTGAAATTCATAAGAACTCCATGATGACATCATCCTAGAACACCTCAAATCCGCTGATTCCATGGTTAAAAATGAAGATTCAAAGGTTAAAATGATGTAGAAGTGTGTAGAGATCAAAGATGTACAAGATTTGGGAAAGAAACTTACAAGAATCGCGAGAAATCGAGAGAAAAGTGGGCTGGAACGCTGGTCTAACGAGAGAGAGCTGTCACATCACTGTTGTGATGTGACAAGGGGTATTTATAGGGTTTCCAAAAGAGGAAAGGTGGGCACAAGTGTTGGATCGGATGGCCATCCGATCGGATGGTCATCCGTTCGGATGACCATTCGATCGAATGGTCATTCGATCGGCTGGTTTCCGCGGGTTGGTTTTCACGTTTCCATTTCGTGCGTTGAGCGTTGCGATGTGTTTCGAGTAAGCGATGCGATAGTATTACCCATTAGTTACACAAATAGCCTAATTACTATATCTAACATACAATCATCATAAGTAACTTGCGTTTAGCGTTTGCGATGAGATTGCGTTGCGATAGAGTTGCGATTGCGATTAAACACCTCAACATAAGCATAACATGCACAAGTAACACATAATAGCACACACGCGTAAAACAATATCCATAACCTATAATTCGGGTTGCGAATGCGATTGCGATGCGATTAGCGATAAGTCGATTGGCGATAAACATGAGATTAAGTAGCGATCTATTAACAGGTACTCCACATAATACAACTAAAGCGAATAAAAAATAGAATATCGATTACTAGTCAATGAGCACAATTCCATAGTTAAGCAAGGAGTGACAGATTGCAATTAGCAATCTTTTCTTCCTTTGACTTTGACTTTCCAAAAAGCGGGTTGTTACAGCCTCCCCTACTTTATGAAATTTCGTCCTGAAATTTAAGAAGTAGGGGTAACAAACAGTTGCGGATACTTCGCCTTCATGTCACTTTCGAGTTCCCAGGTAAACTCGGCGCCGCATTTGCCTTCCCAGCGAACCTTCACAATGGGAATGCGTGAGCGTCGGAGTACCTTGGTTTCTCGACCCATGATCTCGACAGGCTTTTCCACGAAGTGTAATGTTTCGTCCACTTGTAAATCTTCGAGAGGGACATGTAATTCCTGGTCGGCTAGGCACTTCTTGAGGTTCGAAACATGGAAAGTCGGGTGGACATTACTAAGTTCCTCCGGTAGTTTGAGTCTGTAGGCCACTTTACCAATCCTTTCCAGAATTTTGAAGGGTCCAACATATCGAGGTGCGAGCTTTCCTTTCTTGTCGAATCTGATCACCCCCTTCCAAGGTGCAACCTTTAGGAGTACGTGATCGCCAACGTCAAATTCAAGGGGCTTGCGTCGGCGTAACTTTTCTGGCGACTTCGAGCTTTCAACAGATTGTCTCGTATTTGGAGGATTTTGTCAGTCGTTTCTTGCCACAGCTCGGGACCGGTAAGTTGCGCGTCTCCGATCTCGTGCCATACAATAGGCGATCGATATTTTCTTCCGTATAATGCCTCAAATGGTGCCATTTGAATGCTAGATTGATAACTGTTATTGTACGAGAATTCGACTAAAGGTAAATGTGAATCCCAATTACCACCGAAATCTATAACACACGAGCGAAGCATGTCTTCGAGGGTACGAATCGTGCGTTCAGTCTGACCGTCAGTCTGGGGATGGAAAGCGGTACTTATATTGAGAGTAGTACCGAGAGCAGATTGAAACGTTTTCGAAAGACGTGAGGTAAATCGACCATCGTGATCAGAGATGATGTCACGAGGTGTCCCGTGTCGACAAATAACCTCGTCGGTGTAGATTCGTGCTAATCGTTCTACCTTATAGTCTTCCCGTATCGGTAGAAAGTGAGCGGATTCAGTCAAACGGTCAACGATAACCGAGATGTTGTCGTGACCTGATGGCGTGCGCGGGAGTTTCGTTATGAAGTCCATAGCTATACACTCCCATTTCCAGATAGGGATCTCGGGTTGTACGAGTAAGCCAGAGGGTCTTTGCTGCTCAGCCTTGACTTTCAAACAAGTCAGGCATTTTGAAACGTAGATAGCGATATCATTCTTCATGCCCGGCCACCAGTACTTATAGCGCATGTCCTGGTACATCTTGTCGGCACCGGGATGAATGAATATCGTGATTTGTGAGCTTCGTCTAGTAGAGTTTGTCGTAAGTTGGTGCGCTTAGGAACCCAAATTCGGTCTAGATAATGGAAGATACCATTCGATTTGTTCTCGAGTTGAGCGCCGTCGTTAAGAATTCTTACCTTCTTCAAGGTTCGTTCGGTAAAACAAGCATGTTGAGCGTCACGTATAAGAGTTTCGAGATTATGCTGGGCTTGGACATTACGAACGCTATGCAAATAGCTTTGTCGGCTGAGAGCATCGGCGACGGCGTTAGCTTTGCCTGGATGGTAACGAATCTCACAGTCGTAATCGTTGAGGAGTTCTACCCACCGGCTTTGGCGCATGTTCAGTTCTTTCTGGTCAAAGATGTGTTGTAGGATCCTATGATCGGTGAAGATCGTACACTTTGTACCGTATTGGTAGTGTCGCCAAATCTTTAGCGCAAAAACAACTGCACCAAGATCGAGGTCGTGTGTAGTATAGTTCTTCTCGTGGATCTTGAGCTGACGAGATGCGTAAGCGATAACCTTGTCCCGTTGCATGAGGACGCAACCAAGACCGAGGTTAGAGGTATCGCAGTAGACTACGAAGTTGTCGTTTCCGTCGGGTAGTGAGAGCACGGGAGCGTTATAAAGCATTGCCTTGAGAGTTTGAAAGGCCTCCTCTTGTTTAGTTCCCCAAAAAAAAGGTTTGCCCTTAAGCGTAAGCGAGGTAAGCGGCACAACGATCTTAGAGAAACCTTCGATAAATCGGCGGTAATAGCCTGCTAGTCCGAGAAAAGAACGGACTTCAGATGGGTTCTTGGGTGTAACCCAACTCTTAACAGCTTCGATCTTCGCGGGGTCGACGTGAATAAATGTGACCCAGGAATTGGACCTCCTCCAGCCAAAATTCACACTTGGTGAATTTGGCATAGAGACGGTTTCCCTGGAGTAGTTCAAGAACCAAACGTAGATGTTGTGAGTGTTCGGTTTTTGACTTGGAATAGATCAGGATGTCATCGATGAACATGATGACAAAGCGGTCAAGGAAGGGTTTGCACACGCGATTCATTAGATCCATAAAGACTGCTTGTCACACCCCCAAAATCCACAAGCGGAGTATCACCGTAGGGAGCGTGACTGCCACCAATCATATTGAACGATGTAATTAAATAAATAAAAGTCCAAACCAAACAATATAATTGGTGTTAAAACAATTCAACAAAGCTTAAGTTATCAACGGAAGCATTAAGTTCAAAACCATAATAAAGTATAAAAGTTCATAAGTTTAACATTGAACTCAACAGTCCATGTCCCACAACGACCTCTTCCTCCTGTGCAAGCTCCATCTAAGCACCTAACGACCTGCAAGGCATATAATAATGAATCAACAACAAAGTTAAGCGAGTTCACAGTTGGTTTTCCATTTTAACGTTGTTCCAAAAACCATAGTCATGTTTCGAAAACCACAAGTTAACCATTTCCTTGTTTCCCAAACCATACTCATTGGGGGCTTCCCCATGTATCCCGTTAGACCCGTTACAATATCGACTACTCACTGTAGTTATGTTTATGTGCCCTGCGTCAATGTCTATCATCATTGACTAGTGCCCAAGTCCATTAGTCCACGCCCGTCCTCTGCGGCACGGTGTGAGGCTTGTCAAACCTAATAGCGCTATTAAACTAATGACCCGTTCGCCATTGGCCCGGCGATTAAGTCGATATAAAATGAGGGACTTAATGATAGAGTTTTTTCTAGTGTCAATGTTATCTCCCTTTAGTTAATAGGTTGGGAGTACGTGTCAAGAAGAACACACAGGTTTCAATGCTGTCACCCTTCAACAAAGAGGGTGGGAGTACGTATTCTACCCAAGGAGTATACACAAGTTTCCTTAGTGTACTTTAACCCATTCCCAAACCACTGGGAATCCCATGCCTTGTAGAAAGTGTGAACTCACCTTTGGTTGCTCGGTTGAACTCTTAAAATAGCTGACGGTCAGGGTTGGTCAATCACGTCCTAATATGATTACCATTTAGTTTGTTAATGGTTTTAGATAAAACACAAAGTTCCTACACGCATCTATCACATAACACGCACTCACTTTAACAGTTCACACCCATATAAACATCCCCTCTATAACCATTCAAAAGCAAGAATATGATATTGAACATAACACTTTCATTGACATATAACACGTTAGATCATTCTCAGATAATCTATCCAACATTTAGACACGCAAATTACTACTTACGTCGTTTCAACTTTAACATCCAAAACTGGGCTGTTTTTTGGCATTTTAATAAAATAGTTAACTTATTCCAAAAATTCCCAAATTTTTACAGAATGTTTTAAACGATCTAAATATTATTGTGTAAAAATATCGGGATCCAATTCATCACCAATTATTTTATAAAAATCATTTACTGGGCTGCAATCAGATTCGCCACTTTCTGACTGCAGTCCACGGAAAAATTCATTTAAACTTTATCGTAAGTCCGATTGACGAAATTCCATTGGAGAATTACAAAGAAACCCGTGGCCATCTACTATACTAATTTCATGAACTAACTCTATCCGGATTTCAAGTTATGACGAAAAACATAACACACATTTTCTGCAGAAAAAACGCAGCTTTTGCTGCTGTACAAAACGGACCTTTAAAAATAGCAAACGACCTCAAAAAAATATGATTCTAGTGCCATTTGAAGCGTATTTCAAAATAACACGTTATAGACTCAAGAAAACCCAATTTTCATTATATTATGACCAGGTTACAGCCGATTAAAGTCGGCTGTAACTGTCAGACAGATTATGTTTTCTATACCCTATCGCCCCAACCAAAAACCTAGCACACCCAACGACCCATAATGATCATTTACAGCAGATTATCTTCATAAAATATATCATACTCAACTATTCAGCAAGAACTAACAAGGTTTACATCCAAATTATGCAAAGAAACTAAACCCTAACGACTAGATGAACACATAATCGATCTTAACATTACATACATGCGATCTTTGACAACTAGCACTATAATTATCATCAAGAAACATCAACAATCATCACAAATCAGGAAACACAGCCATGAATCCACATAACTCAAAAGATATCAAAACAACATGTAACACTAACCGTACTTGGGAGAGGTATACGAGTAAGAGAGAGTAGCAAGAGGGGAGAGAGCCGCGACCGGGGGAAGGAAACCCCTATTGCTGTCGATCTTGAGTTGTAGAGTGTTAGGGGTTTTTTTTTTAATCACCATATACGCACACTCCTGCATGCGGATTAATTTAGAGGAAAGGTGGGCTTGGGCGACTTGGGAGGTGTCTAGCCGAAATGGGCTTGAGTCCATCATGTTGGGCTGATTTCAGGAAGTGAGGGTGTGGGTTAGAGTATTTGGGTTGCCAACCAGAAGTCGAGTGAGAAGAGTGTGGGTTAGTTTGGTTTACTTGGCCATCCATAGAGAAATTTGGGCCGAAAGGTATGGGTTTCGTGTGGGGTTGTTTTGGGTTTTGTTTTGGGTTTTATTTACGAGAGTTGAGTCGGGTCAAGATTTGGTTTACTTTAATCGTTTGTATACTAATAACTTTAGCTCGATCAATGGTTTATATAAACGCGTTAAATTATATTAAACTACGAGGCGTGGGGTAGCAAGGAGTAACGAAATAAATAAAAAAATATAATTCATAAGTGCTAAACATACGGTGCTAACCTCGAGATTACGAGTTGTCACATCATCCCCAAGTTGAAAGAAATTTTGTCCCGAAATTTGCGAACAGTCACTGAAGAAGCTAGTGTGGTTGAATATTTTCGCGGGGTGTCACATCAACCCCCAGTTGATTTGGAATTTCGTCCCGAAATTCAGTAGTAGCTTCAATACTGGATGCATTATTCCTAAACAACTGAGGATACTTGCGTTTCATCTGGTCCTCTCGTTCCCAAGTGAACTCTGGGCCACGACGGGAGTTCCAACGAACTCAAACAATAGGTATCTTGGCTCGCTTAAGAGTCTTGATTTCCCGATCCATAATTTCCACCGGTACCTCGACGAAGGGCAACTGGTCGTCGATAGTGAGTTCCTTGAAAGGAACAATGAGGGTCTCATCTGACAGACATTGAACTGATTTTCTTAAATGCTCCCAAGATTTAGATAATTATTGTACCATTTTATTAATCATAATTAACACATTTTTTTATAAAGGAAAATTGGATTTTAATAATCTCAACTTTGACATATTGGCTGCCAACAGTCCAAACTAAAGAATGTTTTGTGATAGTCCCAACTTTTAACCTATTTTCCAACCGCGTATGTCGCAAATATGTAAAGTTGAGAACTTGAGATTATCAAAATCCAATTTTCCTTTCATAAAAGATGCGGACACAAATGTGTTTACGGGTCAACCATCCCAACGCAAACACTTTGATCCGTACTAAAAAAATGACCGCTTCAGTCTGAACCATGTTGACCCGTTCCCAACTTAGTCTGTTATAGTGGTTTGGTAATAAGGGGTGACATGGTAATTCTTGAAATGCCACAACGCTATATGTTTTCTTGATCCACAAGTATCTGTATGATGCAGGAGCCACAAATCCAGAGTATGTAGTTACAGCCGATGATGTCGATAAACTTATTGCCGTTGAATGCATACCAATGGATGACCAAGGTCGACAGGTAGAACATCCTCTATACATTGTTTGTAGTGATTTTTATTGTTATTATCATTATTATTTTTATCGAAATGTTGTTGCTTCAGTTCTGTAACACATGATGAAATTTCTACGAATAATCTATGTTCATAATCGATTCTTGAATTTCTAATCTTGAACATTTATATTATATATACTACAGATATGCAATTTTTTTTGTCAACAACAAAGAACTTTAGCCTCTCAACTTTGATAATAAACAACTTTAGCCCCTCAACTTTAATAATGATATGTTTAGCCCCTTAACTAAAACAACTTTAGCCCCTCAACTTTAGTAAAAAACAACTTCAGCTCCTCAACTTTAATAAGGACATATTTATCCCCTCAACTTTATTAATGAGATGTTTAGCCCCTTCACTAAAACATCAAACAACTTTAACTCCCGTAATTTGCTTATTTTTATCTACATTTCGAACCCGCTGCAGAGCGCGGGTGGTAACCCACTAGTTTTAATAATTATCCCAACTTTACATTCTTTTAGTGCGGAATAAAACATAGTAGAGCGTTTCCGCAATTCCGCCAACATAACTTATATTGTATTTTCAGGGGGAAATAGTGCGACTCTTCGCCAATGAGCAGAACAAAATAACGTGTGGTAAGTTTAATCTGTTAGCAATGTTCAAATCCAATAATTAATTCAACCGTTAAAAAAAATCAGTAGTTTCAACTTCCGTCTTTAACCTGCAAGTGAAGTAACAAGTTGTTGAAAAGTAAAATTTTCTGTTTTCTCATATCCTTGTTTCTTGAAATATAATATTCTGTAGATCCCGAAATGCAAGAAGAAATCGACAAATATATGGCAGCTGGTCAAGCATCATTCAGCGTTTCACTGCTGGTACATGAACTCTATAATAAATTCATTTTTATTAGTGTTTTGTGGTCGATTTACTTGTGGTACAAGTTTCGTTTGGTATGTTTAAGTGCATCACATGAGGCTGTTACTTTTGCAGATGGATTCTCCTGAGACTTGGGAGCTAACAACGTTCACTTTGAGACGTTCAAATTACCAAATTAAAATCAATCGGACGCAAAATATTTTCATCGATGAGAAATATTCCAGTGTTTTGTCGGTATGTAACTTTTTTTCATGTGTTTATATAGCAGTGGTGGCATTTTGACCCACTCTATAGATGGGTCGATTTGGATTATGTTTGATCTCTAACGGGTCAAATGGATAAAATTTTAAATTGTCTGAAACCGGTCAAATGGGTAAAATCTAAAAATTAGTGAATTGTCATCTCTCTTGTGATGATATTGCACATCAAAATCCCTTCACAATTCGTGTTGACCCGTTTGAATGGTTCTTCACATCCTTTTACATTCCATGATGTTAGGTAATGACTTTGTATTTTTGTTGACTTTTGTTTGACTTTCTTGTTCCTTTGACACTTAGGGTAGCAAAATACTTTTCAAATGCGAAAAAGTTAAATATATTAATTTTAATGCCAAGTTTGTCACCGGTAATAATATTTATGACAACCTACTACAAAGTACAAACAACAAGTTCTTTATGCAAGTTTAAAACGAATTAGTGTAGCGTTTTTTATAGGGGTGTCAAACGTGCCAGGTTGCCAGATTGAACTATTGAACCCAAACATGAGCTACATATTTATTCGTGTCAAAGATATCAAGTCAAACTCAATCCCGACACACTTAAAATTGGGTAACCCAAACATGACCCGTTTAACCCATTTATTTAAACGAGTGAAACTAGTCGGGTTGTAATAAATGGGTTAAACGAGTTGGCAAGTTGATCTGTTCAAGTATACGAAACAATTAAACGTGTTCAATCAAATGGGTTAAACATGTCTTGACGAAAACGACCCATTTATTACCCAAACCATATGATTATTTTCTTGTCATGTCAGAAATTGTCACCCTAGTTTGACGTAGTAATTAGTTCTTTTTTTTCTGTTTCTTTTTTGTAGAATGCGTGACACGTTCGTGCTCACCATGAGAATGTTCCAAAGCAAGGTACCTTTTAAGTTCATGTCTTTCAACTTTCGACATCTTTTAACAATTTTATACCGGATTTTGGTAAAAAAAAAAGGTGAGTTATTAATGGGATAGTATTCTTTATTGTTGAATAGGCAGTGGATGAAAGAAGGAAGACAAAAGTCTGAAACTTTGTATACTTGAATATAGATACAAGTATTATATACTCATTCTTTGTAGAAATGAAGTAGAAGACAATATAGACTACTTTAGAAGGTATTGTTGTTTAGATTGGAATCAATGGGTGAGTGAGAACAAGGGTGTGCTTTTTTGTGTCCATTTGATTTTGACTTTTGTTAAAAGTTAACTTACTATTTAACTCTTTGGGTATACCAAGATTTTATGACCCTATATATTTATTTATTGTATGAAAGGAAAAACATGAAAATGATGTGAAAAAGCTGAGCCTTTTTGTTTCATTAAGCTTTGATTTTTTTTTTATTGATTTTTTTTCTTGTAAAATTCCATATTGTTTTAATAGTTACAAACAAATCAATTTTTTGCTCTCAACCTAGCAATGTAACACAACACGTATTCATTGTATCAGATTGAAGGGGTATGGTCCCAAAAAGCCGCGCAGACCATTCAGGTCGCGCGCTGGACCATACTCCTTAATGAACTAATTAATCTATAGACCTCGCGCGTGCTGCTTAAGTAAAACATGAGTCTCGCGCGAGACCCAGGCAACAGACAACATCAGTTTCACACTTAGTATTCTGAATAAGAGCCCTCAACTCCTACAACCTTGCGCGGGCTAGTTACAAGGGCCGCGTAAGAGTTACTGCGCAGGGCCCCTTCAGAAAGTACCAAAGGTACAAGTGGCAGAAATACGAACCAATCAGCGTCCACCAGGCTGTGCTCTATCGTGCTCCACGATCGACTGACGTGTAGGAGATAGAGAGTACACAAGGACACATACGTGGCACCAATCAGGGGGCAGCGGCAACTGTCCCATGATCTCCACTCACCTGCTGATTGCAGAGGGACAACAAGGCCGACAACTGCGACACATGGCTCCAATCAAGGTGCGTTAGCACCGGAGACCTTCTAGAAATCAAAGCGGTTACTTATTCTCACGCCGGAGACTGGTTAAGAGGGAAACCCCCATATTCCCCTCTTAACGAGTTAACGGTGTTGCTGTTTTGCAGGAAGATCGGATCATTGTTGAGCTCAGGAAAGATTTAAGAAGATTAACCCTCATGTTTAAAACATAAACCACCTAATTAACCTAAAATTAGATACGTGTTCTTCATTGGCGCCCACCGATTTTTACAATCACTCCATCTTCTTTTTTCTGAGTTTTTTCAGTTCTCTTGATCATGGCTGGTCAAGGGATAATTCCTGATTTTGGTTTCGGCACTGCCTCTCAAGCGGGAGCGGGGGAGGACAACTCGCACGTCCAACTCCACCTCATTGACGAGATCGTCGAAGAAGAAGGAACAAACACTGTGGGACCCCGCGCGAGTATCAGTCGCATCACTCAAACGGGTACCCCAGGAAGTAATGTTGCTGGTCCGTCAAACCCAGCTCCAAATCCAAACATTTTAGCGTTATTAGGGCTACCAGAGGGTGAAACCCTAGCCTCTTGGTACGCCAAGCAAATTACCACTATAAATATTGCGTATCAGTCTTTGAGCGCACAACAAGCGATTCTGCAAACAGAACCATCCTTGGTTACACCTCCGGGTCCAATTCAGGGGGCGCACCAGACACTCTCTCAGCAAAACATCCAAGGGCAAGCTAGCAAACCTCCTCCACAAAGAAGAATGAGCGTGCATTAATGATCTTGTAATCAAAAGTCCTGAGGAGGACCAAATGTTGAAGGACATAGAGAAGACGTTCAATTCCTTGAGAAGCGTAAAGATGAAGCTGAATCCAGCAAAATGCTCTTTTGGCATGGAGGAAGGTAAGTTTATGGGTTTCGTGGTCACAAACGGCGGTTTTAAAGTTAACCCCGAAAAAGTTCAAGCAATCGAACGAATGCCTTCACCGCGCACGATCAAAGAAATGCAAAGATTAGCCGGTCGCTTAGCCGCGCTTAATCGTTTTCTGTCAAACCACGCAGCAAAGTCATATCCGTTAATTAGTACATTGCGCAACTGTGTCAAGAAACAAGAGTTTAAATGGACACCAGAAGCGGATTACTTCAACAAGTAGGTGGAGGCTAAGGCCCTTGCTTCAACTTCCGCAATGATGGTGCGTAAATTCATATGGGAGCATATCATTTGCAGATTTGGCCTCCCACTCAATATTGTTATTGATAACGGCACCAATTTCGCCTCAGAAGATCTCCAAGAATGGATGAAAGAGCTTAACATTGAGCACAATTTCTTTTCCGTTGCGCACCCTCAAGGCAACGGTCAAGTAGAAAGTGTCAACAAAAGCATTGTCGAAGGGATAAAAGCCCGTCTGGGCACCAAAAGGAGAGGCTGGGCAGATGAACTCCCTAGCATCCTGTGGGCTCATCGAACCATGCCAAAAACAAGCAATGGCGAAACCCCCTTTAGCCTTATGTATGGTTCAGAGGCGGTTATCACAGCTGAAATAGGCATCCCCTCGCCGCGCTTATCAGCAGTCAACAAGATTGATAATGAGGCGAAGCGCCGCTTAGACTTGGACCTGCTCGAGTAAAGGCGTGAAATAGCGCGAATCAAAGAGGCCAAGTATAAGACGCAATTAGAGAGGTACTACAATGCAAGGGTGCGCATTTGTACCTATACTCCAGGAGAATACGTTTTCAGAGACAACGAAGCTTCCAATGCTGAGTGCCCCGGAAAACTAGCACCGAAATGGGAAGGCTCATACTTGATACATGAGGTGCTTGGAAAAGGGGCATACAAGCTGCGCACCCTGGATGGACACATCATCCCGTGCACGTGGAACGCGCAACAACTGCGCAAGTGCTACACGTGATTACCCCTGGCCATGCGCCTTTTCTCTTAGCTATGTTGGCCATGCGCCTTTTATCTATTTATGTTGGCGACGCGCCTTTTGATTATCTATGTTGGCTACGCGCCTTTTTCTTTCAATATTGCATGATGGCCTTGCGCCTGTTTCCAGCTACTCAATACAAATATTGGCTATGCCTTATGATTTATCATCCTATGTCTTTTACGTTACAAATGCATGTCAAACTTTTGATTAACACGAAAACACTTCAGTAAATTACGAGCTCTTGAGTTAAGCCTCCTGGGTCCTCCGCGAACATAGCGCGAGACCGGGCAATAACACTCATATACGAGCCACACTTACATTTATTCGAGCTAATTTAACCAAAGTTTCAAACAACAGTGCAATAATTGTAACTTGACAAGAATAAAAAACAAACATAGTATGTTCCATTCAAAAAAAAATAGCGCAGCCGCGCATTGATTACGTTTAAGACTAAAAACATGAAAATTACAAGGCATCAGCCTGCAAACACTACTACCTATTCATAACCATCACCACCATCATCATTACCATCGCCATCGCCGCCGGCTTCCTCCTCATCGGTCAACTCTACAGTTTTCGGAGGGTCAAGGATGGACTTGAGCCGTGCATTCCAATCATCATGCTTTAACGATTCAGTGACCAACTCCATAACTGGGAAGGAGAGATGGTCGTAAACATGTTCAATACGAGCAAGTAAGGCATCAGCTTGATCGGATACTGAGCTATTGCGAGTGTCAAACTGTTGGCCAAGCGCTTCTTCAACATGATGAGCACATTCCAGATAACCACCACGGTGCCCAACGGCACGCGCGACATCAGTAAGCGCGGCGGCAGCCTCATCCAGCTCAGAAGCATTCAACACAGCGTTGACAATCTGCACAAAGGAAAAATCATGAGAACAAAACAACAATAAAGAAAACCCAAGGCAAAAGAGGAGAAACTCACCTTGACTACCCCTCTACTACGCATCCATTCGGACTCAGAGACAAGCGTGTCAACGATTGTTTGAGTCTCAACGTAGTTATTCTGAGCCACATTTAGGGCAGAAGTGCTGATATCACGTGCCTCCTCGGCTTTCTTCTTCGCCTCCTCGGCAGTCTCAACCTTCACCCTTTCGACTTCAAGATCCATCTCTAAAGATTCATTCTTGTCATGAGCCTCAAACAATCGGCGCTTAAGCTCCGCTATCTCCACGTCCTTGGCAGCCAACTCTTTATCTTTGCTTGCAACATGCGCATTCAACTCAGCCTCCAAGTGTTCAAACAAAGAGTTAGAAATATCTAGACAAGTAAAGCGATATAAAAGGAAGAAGAGTTGAAGAATGTTGAACCTCAACACGCTCCTTGTCGGCTTTAACTTCCTCAACCTTCCCTTTCTGGATGGCAATTTCAGCTTCAAGGTCTGTAATCTTGGAGCGCGCAGCGTACATACGCTGGTTATCTTTTTCACAGACTTTCCTCCATTTCGCGCGCTCCTTAGACAACAGCTCCTCGGCAGTTTGGAGCTTGCTCTTTAGGCCCTCGCGCCCCCATTCTTCAGACTTCTTTTCTTCCTCAAAGGCGGCTTTCTTCTCGGCAAAAGTATTTTTCATCTTTTCAAAATCTTGGACTTGTTTCAACAAACGCTCTCAGTATTTCTCCCAATCACCCCGCTCTTTAACCATCGTACGCCACTCGCGCACAATCTGATGGTTGGCAGCACGGGTGTTGGACTCCCCAATAATGTAAGCACGGTACAACCCATCATGGGTACGCGCTCTCTGCCTACTGACCTCCCCGGGAGGGAAAAAGCCCAGGAACCAATCTCTGCAAGCTCCAAACTCGACAAATGTATCTTTTTGTTTTAAACCCCAAACAGGTTGGTGAGCGGCATCGCCGCGAGCCTCTTCCGTGTAGGTCTTATAGTAAATATCTCCCAAGGTATCCTTAGGACCTATGGAAGCTTGTAGTGTCGACCCATGGCCCCCTGCACCTTTTTGGCTAGCGTCTCCAGCGCCGCCGGAACCTCCAGCACCTGCACCACCCGCAGTGGCAGCTGACCCCCCAGCAGCGGACGTCTCTTTTATGGTTTGGGTGGGGGCGTCTCGCTGCGCAGGCTCAGTGGGTTTAACAACTTCAGGCTCCCTCTGCCTAACAACTTCAGCCTCCCTCTGCCTAATAACTTCAGCTTCTTTCTTCTTCAAGGGTTGGTCAAGCCCCGTGATGCGCACGACCTCCGGACCCTGCGCTTTATCTCGCTCGGTAGTAGCAGCAGTCTCGGTTTCTTTTGCCTTCTCCTTCTCAACAGTAACCTCGCCCGCAGGCTTCTTAACCACCTTCTCAGCCTCCCTCTCAATAGTCTTAGGAGGTTTGATGATGAACTTGGTCTTCTTGAGCGCCGGCTCCTTCGGATCCTTCAGCTCAACACCCTTCACCTTCTCAGAGGTTTTCTTCAGGGCCTCTGCAGAAATCAGGTGTTAGAAAAATTCTCTAAGGAGGAAGAACAAAAAGTATTAAGATTCACTACTAACCTGGGGAAAACTTGTAGAGGGTGCGCAAGTAGCTTTGCTTCCCTATCACTGTGACCTCCCCAGCCTTCTGCGCTGGCCCAGCCCCAGCAGCAGTCTCTTCCCTCGACCTCTTCCAGGTCACCAGCTTAGCAGCAGCCTCCTCATGCTCTTCTTCTTCATCGACCGCGATTGAGGAGGGAGTTGCGTCGGATTCAGGGATCCTAGACCCCGCGCTCCCAGAACTCTTAGAGCCAGCCGCGTCACTTTTCTTCTTTTCACCTATACGGGATAAACCCTTTAGTGAGTCGCTAGTAACAACTTAATCCTCAAGGTTACTCTGTCGAAACATAAGAGTACCTTTATCTTGAGCTGCAGCAGTCGTGCAGCTACTTCCGCATTTCTTACTGGGCGCACCAGTATCAAGAGTCACCTTTTTGGTCTTCTTCTTTGTAGCCTTCTTAGGTCTCTCCTCTGGGTCTATTCTCAAGTTGTGCAGCACACCTGCAAAATGTTAGACCATAAGCTCAACTCTTCTTGCGACGAGCCCACGGACTCCTCGCTGGAAAGATACAAGATTTCCTTTCTAGCAGAAGTCACGCCGCGCAAGGGTCTCGGGTTTGGAAGTAGCGCACCTTTAGTCGCGGAAGGATGATTACCAAAGACTCCAGCCGGGGGAAAGAGAAAGTTGCCCTTTATCTGTTCATACCAATAGGGCTCTCCAGATTCAAGCGGGCGGACGCCCATAGATCCTCCAAAGGTGGGAAAGGCCGCTTGATAAAGTTGCACCTGTGCAATAAAAAACGGTAGTTAAGCACAAGTATGTGACAAGAAAAGAAAAAGGAAATAACACATACCTTCGCCATTGAACTTAAGAACTGGTACTTCTTCACTCGACTCTGGCCATTTGTCACTCATCTGCGCCGCAACCAACACATTTTCACCAAAGATTCGATTAGGCGTTGCAGTAAGTTTCAAATACCAGTCAGCTCCTTTGGGGATAGGAAGTTCCTCCTTCTCAATAGTGTCTGACTCGCGAAAGATCATACCGATCGGCATAACTTCTTCCCTGATGAAGAAGAACTTCATCTACCAGTCGTGGAAGCTTTTTGGAGGATTCAGCAGAATCTTCTTAGCAGAGCCTCGGTTGCCGAAGGAATAGAACCCGATATTCCTGATCAATTGGTAAAACGCCCAGAACTTCTCAATGGTGGGCTCTATCCCATGAGAACGGCACAAAAACTCGAAGTGTCTCACCCTCACCATCCCTGCCGGACTCATCTGGGATATGTGAAAGCAGTAGAAGTGCAGAATCGATGCCATAAAGTGAGTCGCCGGCAACCGGAAATTTCCGATAAAGAAGAAATCTTCGAACAAAGTGATATATCCAGGCGGTGCGTCGGCGGCCGTCTGGCCCAGCCGGGGATATCTTACATCCCATTCCGATGGGAACTGGAACCCTCTGGTGATCTGCTCGAATAGCCCCTGATCCCATTTAAGGACAGGGACCGGACCTTCTTCAACTTGGACTTCTTCTTCAGCCATGAGTATCTGGATATGAAGATTTAACTATTTTCTGGGAAACTAGAAGAATGTTCAAGAAAAACTTGAAGATCTGCTCCGAAATCTTTGAAGATTTAAACAAACTTTAAAGATTAGAGAGAGAATTGAGAAAGCAGGTGAAGGATCGTGCAACTCTCTCTCCTATCGTTGGATATATATACCTATCGCATTTAATGCGATGGGTAAACGTGCCGAAATCACCGCGCACGTAACCAATTAGCAGTCGCCACGCAAGGCGGGATTCTCGGAGTGACAGTTACCACGCGCGCGTGGTCCCCACTCGCCTAACAAAAGGTGAACCGTTAGTGACCGTATGATGATCACCGTGTCAGCAGTCAACTGAACCGTCGCCATCAACGACATTTGCACCAACCTGTCAGAATTCAAATTTCGAGAGTTTTCCCGCTCAAGTTTAATATAAAACTTCATGAAAAGGATAGCTAAGGCCACGCCGCACTCATCATCAACCAATGAGCTCGCACGTTAACCCTCAAATAAGCATCCATCTGTACACAGTCTGGTAGACGTGCCGTAATAAGTGACAATCACTTATACGCGCGCTGCCTACCAAAACCTAACAAGAAGCTTCAAAGCAAAAGCTATCAATAAGCAAGCATGGTAGTCACACCGAAATAGTCGACAAGCACCTATACGCACGCCGACTACCAAGACTTAGCGAATACTTTTAAAAGCTAGCACACTTTCTTTCTTCTAAGTCTAGAGCTCCAACCATTTACCTCGCGCATGGAGAAGCACTGGACTGGGGGGACTTGAAGGGGTATGGTCCCAAAAAGCCACGCAGACCATTCAGGTCGCGCGCTGGACCATACTCCTTACTTAATGAACTAATTAATCTATAGACCTCGCGCGTGCTGCTTAAGTAAAACATGAGTCTCGCGCGAGACCTAGGCAACAGACAACATCAGTTTCACACTTAGTATTCTGAATAAGAGCCCTCAACTCCTACAACCTTGCGTGGGCTAATTACAAGGGTCGCGTAAAAGTTACTGCGCATGGCCACTTCAGAAAGTACCAAAGGTACGAGTGGCAGAAATACGAACCAATCAGCGTCCACCAGGCTGTGCTCTATCGTGCTCCACGATCGACTGACGTGCAGGAGACAGAGAGTACACAAGGACGCCTACGTGGCACCAATCAGGGGGCAACAGCAACTGCCCCATGATCTCCACTCACCTGCTGATGGCAGAGGGACAACAAGGCCAATAACTGGGACACATGGCTCCAATCAAGGTGCGCCAGCATCGGAGACCTTCTAGAAATCACTAACGGTCGAGACCAGTGAGACAAAGAGGATATTCCTTATTGTCGCTTTCCGGCCCAAGGCCCATCAGCCCATCTCCTCTTACACTACTCCGGCTATAAACAGAGACCTCCATACTCAGGTTAGACATTCCGTTCTCTCTACTCTCACTCTTAACACACACACTTAATTATCCTCAAAGCGGTTACTTATTCTCACGCCGGAGCCTGGTTAACAGGGAAACCCCCATATTCCCCTCTTAACGAGTTAACGGTGTTGCTGTTTTGCAGGAAGATCGGATCATTGTTGAGCTCAGGAAGGATTTAAGAAGATTAACCCTCATGTTTGAAACATAAACCACCTAATTAACCTAAAATTAGATACGGGTTTCTTCACAGATGATGTCATATAATATTAGCTGATGTTAGTGAGGTTCATACGTTCTTAAAAGAAGAAATTGATTTCTTTGAAAATTAATGTGATGTTTAGTTTGTTATAAAAAAAGTAAATTACAAAACTACCCTTAAATACTCCTCACTCACACACACAGTCCATGTAACCCTAGTGCGACTTTTCTATGGTGATTGAAGCAGTACCCTCTACATTCTCCTTTCACCTCCTTAGAAATTAAATTAAATTAAACTACATATACATTTACCCAGACGGGTAATAGTTATGTTTTGTGATCGGACAAAAGTGGCGGCAAGCAACCAACTTTTTTTTTGTTTTTTTACTTTAAGTTAGTATATAATAGTTATCTTTAGTTACAAAAGGAAGATGGGGAAGTAGTCCTGTCAAATTACAATTTTATTCCTAGTTTTAAAATTACGATTTTACCCCCAGTTTAAAATAAAAATTTGAGTAAACTTCCGTTTTGCTCCCTGTGGTTTGGTCACTTTAACGGTTTTGCCCCAAATCTTTAAAAAGAGCCATTTTACTCCCTGATGTTTTGATTTTATTGCCAGTTTGCTCCACGTGCTAAACTCTATCCATAATGTATGTTAACTTAAAGGACATTTTGGTAATTTTAAGATAGAAATAAGGGTATTTTGGTAATTTGTATTTAATTTGTATTTAAATATACCACTACCCCAAATCTTCAACAAAAGACAACTATATCATCTCCTCAAACCCACCTACAATTAATCGGATTTTAAATTACCTTAAATGCTTTAATATGCATATTGTGACACCCCAACCGATGGCGGAAACATCGGGGCGCGACACTGAGCGAAACAGATTGTTCAAGAGAATCCACAACAACTATTAAATTACCAAATCTTTAATGTTAATATCCCATACTACTAACAGATAAAACAACCATAGTTATTACAGATAATTGTCTCAAAAACAAGCAAACTGTCCTAACCACTCAGATTTTATTAGATTTGTTTCTAGACTCCATCCTAGCTTGATTTCCAGCAAGTAATAAGCAAGCATCCTAAGCACCTGTCACATACGTTAAAATAGCGGTCAATACACATAGTGTAAAGGTAAGCATACAAGTTTAATAGTATAATAGATTCGAAAGCGTTTACGCATAACCAGCATGTAACATGTAGCAAAGTGAAGCATGTAGGTTATCGACAATGAAATATGCACAGACATGACTGCGAGTTGTAGAATGCGCAACACATATCACCACTGTGATACGTGAAGAAATAACCTCAACAACCCCTGTCCACGACAGGTGCTGAGTCCAAACTATAGTACTATTGTTGCTAAGGCGTCAGGCAACAATCACTGTGTAAACATAACATACAAGCATTCATCGAGTAACACGTATAACATGCAGTAACGGTTAGCGTATAAAAGTGTTTGCATTGTGTGATCGATGTGATTTAGAATAGGTAACGTATGTAACACCCAAAAGTGCTTAAAGCGAAAAGGGATCGAGTATACTCACAGCGATGGGAGCTAAAAGGATTGAAGGGAGCGCTAGAGTGATTAGCCTAAACAGTTAACGGTATCATAAGTGAGGAACGACGCGTAAAACGGTGCAAATGAAACAAGTGACGAAGGGTCATCTGATCGGATGGCAATCCGAACGGATGGTCATTCGATCGGATGTCAATTCGTTCGGATGGTCATCCGTTCTGATGGCCATTCGGTCGGATTGACACTCGTTTGGGTTGGATGTGTTTGTATAATGGCTTTGAAGTTTTCGTTGTAGTATTTTAAAATCAGAGAATTATCTCTACCTTTCAGGTCGTTCGATCGAACGGCAGTTCGATCGGATAGTGATCCGTTAGGCGAGGCATTTCCCAGAGAACAAGTTCACAGCAGGATTGTCATTCGACCGGATGGTCTTCCGATCGGATGGCAATCCGCTAGAAACCAATGATGTTTGAAAATTGTCAAATGTTGAAGTATTGAGGTCCAAGTGCAACCCGATCGGATTGTCGTTCGGCCGGATGGTGATCCGATCGGATGGCAATCTGATCGGATGGCAACTTGTCCCACAGTCTGATCATTCTGAACTTGAATATTTTGAAAGTTTTGTGGTTTGATCGAGACGGTATGATAACGTATTGAACAACAGGAACTTCACCCAGCCCAGACTACCTGATCAGATGGGAACCACCCCAGTCCGATCGGCTAACTGTTCGTGGCGGTTCATTCTTGTTCAATCTGAAATCGATTATCCCCTTGATAAGAATCAGATCTTGAACCGACACTCCACTAGAGAAAGAGTAGAAGGCCTGAACGAGCTCCGATCCTATCGGTTTTGAGTGCATTGAGTGTAAAAGAGTTGAATGAAGGTTAGAAACCAACTTTCAATCATTCACATCATGAAAATGTTAGTTTTATTGCGAAATCAGTGTTTAAACATGTTGAAATCCTTTAGATCTGAGTTGTTCTTGGTGGAATGAAGCCAAACCTTGAAATTCATAAGAACTCCATGATGACATCATCCTAGAACACCTCAAATCCGCTGATTCCATGGTTAAAAATGAAGATTCAAAGGTGAAAATGATGTAGAAGTGTGTAGAGATCAAAGATGTACAAGATTTGGGAAAGAAACTTACAAGAATCGCGAGAAATCGAGAGAAAAGTGGGCTGGGACGCTGGTCTAACGAGAGAGAGCTGTCACATCACTGTTGTGATGTGACAAGGGGTATTTATAGGGTTTCCAAAAGAGGAAAGGTGGGCACCAGTGTTGGATCGGATGGCCATCCGATCGGATGGTCATCCGTTCGGATGACCATTCGATCGAATGGTCATTCGATCGGCTGGTTTCCGCGGGTTGGTTTTCACGTTTCCATTTCGTGCGTTGAGCGTTGCGATGTGTTTCGAGTAAGCGATGCGATAGTATTACCCATTAGTTACACAAATAGCCTAATTACTATATCTAACATACAATCATCATAAGTAACTTGCGTTTAGCGTTTGCGATGAGATTGCGTTGCGATAGAGTTGCGATTGCGATTAAACACCTCAACATAAGCATAACATGCACAAGTAACACATAATAGCACACACGCGTAAAACAATATCCATAACCTATAATTCGGGTTGCGAATGCGATTGCGATGCGATTAGCGATAAGTCGATTGGCGATAAACATGAGATTAAGTAGCGATCTATTAACAGGTACTCCACATAATACAACTAAAGCGAATAAAAAAATAGAATATCGATTACAAGTCAATGAGCACAATTCCATAGTTAAGCAAGGAGTGACAGATTGCAATTAGCAATCTTTTCTTCCTTTGACTTTGACTTTCCAAAAAGCGGGTTGTTACAGCCTCCCCTACTTTATGAAATTTCGTCCTGAAATTTAAGAAGTAGGGGTAACAAACAGTTGCGGATACTTCGCCTTCATGTCACTTTCGAGTTCCCAGGTAAACTCGGCGCCGCATTTGCCTTCCCAGCGAACCTTCACAATGGGAATGCGTGAGCGTCGGAGTACCTTGGTTTCTCGACCCATGATCTCGACAGGCTTTTCCACGAAGTGTAATGTTTCGTCCACTTGTAAATCTTCGAGAGGGACATGTAATTCCTGGTCGGCTAGGCACTTCTTGAGGTTCGAAACATGGAAAGTCGGGTGGACATTACTAAGTTCCTCCGGTAGTTTGAGTCTGTAGGCCACTTTACCAATCCTTTCCAGAATTTTGAAGGGTCCAACATATCGAGGTGTGAGCTTTCCTTTCTTGTCGAATCTGATCACCCCCTTCCAAGGTGCAACCTTTAGGAGTACGTGATCGCCAACGTCAAATTCAAGGGGCTTACATCGGCGTAACTTTTCTGGCGACTTCGAGCTTTCAACGGATTGTCTCGTATTTGGAGGATTTTGTCAGTCGTTTCTTGCCACAGCTCGGGACCGGTAAGTTGCGCGTCTCCGATCTCGTGCCATACAATAGGCGATCGATATTTTCTTCCATATAATGCCTCAAATGGTGCCATTTGAATGCTAGATTGATAACTGTTATTGTACGAGAATTCGACTAAAGGTAAATGTGAATCCCAATTACCACCGAAATCTATAACACACGAGCGAAGCATGTCTTCGAGGGTACGAATCGTGCGTTCAGTCTGACCATCAGTCTGGGGATGGAAAGCGGTACTTATATTGAGAGTAGTACCGAGAGCAGATTGAAACGTTTTCGAAAGACGTGAGGTAAATCGACCATCGTGATCAGATATGATGTCACGAGGTGTCCCATGTCGACAAATAACCTCGTCGGTGTAGATTCGTGCTAATCGTTCTACCTTATAGTCTTCCCGTATCGGTAGAAAGTGAGCGGATTCAGTCAAACGGTCAACGATAACCGAGATGTTGTCGTGACCTGATGGCGTGCGCGGGAGTTTCGTTATGAAGTCCATAGCTATACAATCCTATTTCCAGATAGGGATCTCGGGTTGTACGAGTAAGCCAGAGGGTCTTTGCTGCTCAGCCTTGATTTTCAAACAAGTCAGGCATTTTGAAACGTAGATAGCGATATCATTCTTCATGCCCGGCCACCAGTACTTATAGCGCATGTCCTGGTACATCTTGTCGGCACCGGGATGAATGGAATATCGTGATTTGTGAGCTTCGTCTAGTAGAGTTTGTCGTAAGTTGTTGCGCTTAGGAACCCAAATTCGGTCTAGATAATGGAAGATACCATTCGATTTGTTCTCGAGTTGAGTGCCGTCGTTCAGAATTCTTATCTTCTTCAAGGTTCGTTTGGTAAAACAAGCATGTTGAGCGTCACGTATAAGAGTTTCGAGATTATGCTGGGCTTGGACATTACGAACGCTATGCAAATAGCTTTGTCGGCTGAGAGCATCGGCGACGGCGTTAGCTTTGCCTGGATGGTAACGAATCTCACAGTCGTAATCGTTGAGGAGTTCTACCCACCGGCTTTGGCGCATGTTCAGTTCTTTCTGGTCAAAGATGTGTTGTAGGATCCTATGATCGGTGAAGATCGTACACTTTGTACCGTATACGTAGTGTCACCAAATCTTTAGCGCAAAAACAACTACACCAAGATCGAGGTCGTGTGTAGTATAGTTCTTCTCGTGGATCTTGAGCTGACGAGATGCGTAAGCGATAACCTTGTCCCGTTGCATGAGGACGCAACCAAGACCGAGGTTAGAGGTATCGCAGTAGACTACGAAGTTGTCGTTTCCGTCGGGTAGTGAGAGCACGGGAGCGTTATAAAGCATTGCCTTGAGAGTTTGAAAGGCCTCCTCTTGTTTAGTTCCCCAAAAAAAAGGTTTGCCCTTAAGCGTAAGCGAGGTAAGCGGCATAACGATCTTAGAGAAACCTTCGATAAATCGGCGGTAATAGCCTGCTAGTCCGAGAAAAGAACGGACTTCAGATGGGTTCTTGGGTGTAACCCAACTCTTAACAGCTTCGATCTTCGCGGGGTCGACGTGAATAAATGTGACCCAGGAATTGGACCTCCAGCAGCCAAAATTCACACTTGGTGAATTTGGCATAGAGACGGTTTCCCTGGAGTAGTTCAAGAACCAAACGTAGATGTTGTGAGTGTTCGGTTTTTGACTTGGAATAGATTAGGATGTCATCGATGAACACGATCACAAAGCGGTCAAGGAAGGGTTTGCACACGCGATTCATTAGATCCATAAAGACTGCTTGTCACACCCCCCAAAATCCACAAGCGAAGTATCACCGCAGGGAGTGTGACTGACCAGGATCCAGCCACCAATCATATTGAACGATGTAATTAAATAAATAAAAGTCCAAACCAAACAATATAATTGGTGTTAAAACAATTCAACAAAGCTTAAGTTATCAGCGGAAGCATTAAGTTCAAAACCATAATAAAGTATAAAAGTTCATAAGTTTAACATTGAACTCAACAGTCCATGTCCCACAACGACCTCTTCCACCTGTGCAAGCTCCATCTAAGCACCTAACGACCTGCAAGGCATATAATAATGAATCAACAACAAAGTTAAGCGAGTTCACAGTTGGTTTTCCATTTTAACGTTGTTCCAAAAACCATAGTCATGTTTCGAAAACCACAAGTTAACCATTTCCTTGTTTCCCAAACCATACTCAGTGGGGGCTTCCCCATGTATCCCATTAGACCCGTTACAATATCGACTACTCACTGTAGTTATGTTTATGTGCCCTGCGTCAATGTCTATCATCATTGACTAGTGCCCAAGTCCATTAGTCCATGCTCGTCCTCTGCGGCACGGTGTGAGGCTTGTCAAACCTAATAGCGCTATTAAACTAATGACTCGTTCGCCATTGGCCCGACGATTAAGTCGATATAAAATGAGGGACTTAATGATAGAGTTTTTTCTAGTGTCAATGTTATCTCCCTTTAGTTAAGAGGTTGGGAGTACGTGTCAAGAAGAACACACAGGTTTCAATGCTGTCGCCCTTCAACAAAGAGGGTGGGAGTACGTATTCTACCCAAGGAGTATACACAGGTTTCCTTACTGTACTTTAACCCATTCCCAAACCACCGGGAATCCCATGCCTTGTAGAAAGTGTGAACTCACCTTTGGTTGCTCGGTTGAACTCTTAAAATAGCTGACGGTCAGGGTTGGTCAATCACGTCCTAATATGATTACCATTTAGTTTGTTAATGGTTTTAGATAAAACACAAAGTTCCTACACGCATCTATCACATAACACGCACTCACTTTAACAGTTCACACCCATATAAACATCCCATCTATAACCATTCAAAAGCAAGAATACGATATTGCACATAACACTTTCATTGACATATAACACGTTAGATCATTCTCAGATAACCTATCCAACATTTAGACACGCAAATTACTACTTACGTCGTTTCAGCTTTAACATCCAAAACTGGGCTGTTTTTTGGCATTTTAATAAAATAGTTAACTTATTCCAAAAATTCCCAAATTTTTACAGAATGTTTTAAACGATCCAAATATTATTGTGTAAAAATATCGGGATTCAATTCATCTCCAATTATTTTATAAAAATCATTTACTGGGCTGCAATCAGATTCGCCACTTTCTGACTGCAGTCCACGGAAAAATTCATTTAAACTTTATCGTAAGTCCGATTGACGAAATTCCAGTTGGAGAATTACAAAGAAACCCGTGGCTATCTACTATACGAATTTCATGAACTAACTCTATCCGGATTTCAAGTTATGACGAAAAACATAACACACATTTTCTGCAGAAAAAACGCAGCTTTTGCTGCTGTACAAAACGGACCTTTAAAAATAGCAAACGACCTCAAAAAAATATGATTCTTGTGCCATTTGAAGCGTATTTCAAAATAACACGTTATAGACTCAAGAAAACCCAATTTTCGTTATATTATGACCAGGTTACAGCCAATTAAAGTCGGCTGTAACTGTCAGACAGATTATGTTTTCTATACCCTATCGCCCCAACAAAAAACCTAGCACACCCAACGACCCATAATGATCATTTACAGCAGATTATCTTCATAAAATATATCATACTTAACTATTCAGCAAGAACTAACAAGGTTTACATCCAAATTATGCAAAGAAACTAAACCCTAACGACTAGATGAACACATAATCGATCTTAACATTACATACATGCAATCTTTGACAACTAGCACTATAATTATCATCAAGAAACATCAACAATCATCACAAATCAGGAAACACAGCCATGTATCCACATAACTCAAAAGATGTCAAAACAACATGTAACACTAACCGTACTTGGGAGAGGTATACGAGTGAGATAGAGTAGCAAGAGGGGAGAGAGCCGCGACCGGGGGAAGCCAATTCATGATAGCTTCAATCTTAGCGGGATCCACCTGGATACCACGCTCAATAACCATATGTCCAAGGAATTGGACTTCCCGAAGCCAAAATTCACACTTTGAAAACTTAGCGTAAAGCTTTTCTTGTTAAAGAAGTTTAAGAATACAACGAAGATGCATCTCATGATCAGCTTGATTCTTTGAATAAATGAGGATGTCATCAATGAAGACGATGACAAACTTGTCCAAGTAGGGTTTGCAAACGCGATTCATGAGGTCCATGAATGCTGCTGGTGCATTAGTGAGCCCGAAAGGCATCACTAAGATCTCGTAGTGACCATATCGAGTTCTGAATGCAGTCTTGTGCACATCTTCATCTCTAACCTTCAGGTGATGGTAACCTAACCTTAAGTCAATCTTGGAGAAGTAACTTGCTCCTTGGAGCTGATCGAACAGATCGTCGATCCTGGGCAATGGATATCTGTTTTTAATTGTAACCTTGTTCAGCTCTCGATAATCAATGCACAACTGCATTGATCCATCTTTCTTCTTAACAAACAGAATAGGTGCTCCCCAAGGAGATGAGCTAGGTCTAATAAATCCCTTTGCCAATAAATCATCCAGTTGGGTTCTTAACTCTTTCATCTTAGTTGGGGCTAACCGGTAAGGTGCTCTTGCAACAGGTGTTGCTCCAGGTATAATGTCAATTCTAAACTCCACTTGCCTATCTGGGGGTAAACCAGGTAGTTCTTCAGGAAATACATCAGGGTATTCAGAAATGATAGGGATGTCTTCAACCTTGGGCTTTGGCTCATCAATAGTCACTTGTGCCATATAAATGACACAACCTTTCTTCATACACCTTGATGCCTTAAGCACAGACACTTGCTTAGGCAACCCATACTGAGTATCTCCTTGTATGGTAAGTGACTCACCATACGGAGTCTTGATCACCACTTGTTTCTTGTCACAAACAATTTGGGCTTGGTTATGAGATAACCAATCCATGCCTATCACTATGTCGAAACCAGCTAATTTCAAAGGAAGTAAGGATAACGGAAAGGAGTGGTTCCTAATGGATATAAAACATCCCTCTAGCACAATTAAGGCAGTTTCTAAGGTACCATCGGCCAACTCTACTTCATATTTCACGCTTAGGGTTTTAACAGGTAAATTCAATAACTTACAAAACTTATCATCTACAAATGACTTATCTGCACCCGAATCAAATAACACTCTTGCATAAACATCATTTATAAGGAAGGTACCTGTTATCACATTATCATCCTAAATGGCTTCTCGTACATCCATTCGAAAGACCCTTGCATTGGTCTTTTTGACTTCTTCAGGCTTTTTGGCATACTTAGGGCAATTGGTTTTGATGTGCCCTTTCTCATTACAGTTATAACACGTTGCATCGTTTATCTTCTTGCACTCTATCGTCTTGTGCTCATTTGACTTACAAATCCCACAAGCTCTTGGCTGTGATTGGGATTTTGACTCGTATCTGCACCTCCCCAAATGACGCTTCTTACAGATTTTGCATTTGGGCTTCTCGCCCGACTGTTGGTCATCTTTCTTGAACCCTGAACTCTTCCTGTGGTCAGAGTTCCCTTTGTGCTTCTTGTCTGAACGGTGTGAGTTTTCATCCACACGTTTTCTCTTCACTATATCAGAATTTCTCAGCGATCTCTGCCTGACCGCATCAAGGGTAAGCGATAGTGCAAGATCGGCTACAGATCTAAAGGTAGTCGGTCGAGATTCCTTTACACTGGCTTTGATCTCCGGGGCTAAACCCCCAATGAAACGGGCTATCCGCTTTGGTTCCGGCGTCACTAAGTAAGGAACCAATCGAGACATAGTATTAAAATTCGTAAGATAAGCCTAACAGTCCAAATTCTTCATAACCAATGTCAGGAAATCGGTCTCGATCTTCTCAACCTCATGTTGAGGGCAGTAATTTTCTTTGATGAGAGTAACGAACTGTTCCCAAGACATGCCATACAAATGGACTTTTCCAGTAGCTTGGATCAGAGACCTCCACCAAGCTAGCGCTTCTCCTTTAAATGACTGAGATACAAACTTCACAACGTCCCTATCAGCGCAACCACTGATATCAACCACAGTGTCCATTTCATCGAGCCAAGTCATACAATCGATGGCTCCTTTATCCCCTGTGAAGTCTCTAGGCTTGCAGGAGACGAAATACTTATATGTACAGGACTTACCACGTGGTTCTTGTTTGAGCTCAATCTTCTTCGACGGAACACTATGCTGATTTGAGGAGTGATGATCGTCATCCCTCCTTGATCCATTATGTTTAGGAGGTGGCTTACTATGAGCCTCTGAGTGAGTCTTAGGTTTAGAATGGGGTACATATGAGGTCTTGCTTCGAGTACCACTTGACTCATTAAACTGCCTATCTATGGCCTTGGTAACAACATTATCAATCAATGCTTGAAGTTCCGCACCAGTTACGTTGATCCTAGTAGTATCATGACTCTCCCTTGGATGACTGTTGACTTCTTCAGACTCTGCCATGTAGCTTGATTGCTACATAAAATGATGATAATGATTTCTTAGAGGTTTATAATAGATTTGTCATCTCGTTAACTTATTAACCATGGTATTAAAGAACCATATTGGTTAATTTGTTAAGTATTTCATTCAGGATTTTTCATTAATAACCCTTAGTTATAATTAAATATAATAATGGCACAAAAGGCCAAGTCACATGGATACATTCAAATTTTAAGTCAAGATCTTATAGGATCGAGGTACTAAGGTTTGAATAATAGTTCATTACCCATTCTTGACAGGGAGTTATAGGCTACAACTGTCTTTTGTCTTATATGACAATGATTATGGCCCGTAGGCATTACATCACAATTGGATGTTTAAATAATAAAGAAGGAATTGGAATAATCCAATATAAGGATGACACGTGTGATTTTACGAATCACATTAGCCAGGAATGTTAACATGTTTTCAGTTGTTAACAAGGATTTGAATCTTTTTAAACAGGTTTTTCCATCATGGCCGGGTCTTATAATGACATGCAGGCTAGGTTATATCCTTTAAGATTCTTATTTAATTTAATATTTAAAGGCAGATCTTATGAAAGGAATGACATATTTTGGATTTATTTATTTATTTCATACATATTACATTTATGCATTTAATGACAAAAAAAATTAAATGATAACATGCCACTAAAATTTAAAAGAGTGCATATTGCCCTAAACGGGACTTAACAGAAATAACTTGCCCGCGCAGGGGCTAAACTGAAACTACAAGTCCTCGCAGGGACTGGATACAGAAATAGATGTCCACACAGGGACTTGATTAAAGAAATACATCACAAACAAACAAACAAACAAAGAATCTCAATGATCCTTTTTGCTCTTCCCTTTGATTAAGCTCGTCAGACCTTTGAGAAATCCCCGGTGGTTCCTACGTTCCTCTTGAACCTCCCGTTCCACCTGGCTCAACCTCTGTAGAATCTCCTGTTGCTGCTGTGGCGGTATAAACGGCGGCTGTGGCGGCTACTGATGCGACGGTTGAGGAGGTGGTGGGTGTTGATACCCATAAGGTGGGTACCCGGTTTGGTAGGAGGATGAGTAAGGTCCTTCAGGATGAAGGGCATTGTAGTTGGCTGCTACAAGGTATGGGTCAACATTGGGGGATTTGTAGTAGTTATACCCCGGGTAGGCAGGCTGCTCAAAGGGGTTGTATGCCGCTGCACTGGCGTATGTAGGAATTGGGTTATCATAACCCACTGGTGGCGGTGCGACTGGCGCAGACTCCACCTCAGAAACAGGGTTAGAAGGCCCACCCATCTGTGGGTGTTCATATAGTGGCGGGTAATGACTGTCACTTGAATGTTAGGGGGTGCTGATACGGACTCCCTCTAACACGGACATCCGTGCGGTTGATCTCATACGCCTCGGTGGCTCCGGAGGCGGTTGCTGCACTGGTGGTGGTGGCGGTAGAGTGACCGCCACAAAACGCGAATCCTCGGAGGGATCCTGCTGCTGTTGTTATTGTTGGTTGTAGGAGGGAGTGAATACCCAGTCGTATTGGTTAAACCTCGCCTCGTAGCTGTCGGGACCACTATAAGGTGATCCAAGAAATGGTGACCCATCCGAAATCTCGATGGGGTGAGTAGGCGTTCAGGTTGGTGGTTGGGCAGGTTCCGGATCCTCTTCCATGTCCATGGAGAAGTGGTCCTCTGGTCCCAACGGGTTATAACCCACTGGCTCATCAATTTGGTTTGCCGGGTTAAACCGGCTTTGAAAGTAGGGTGTTGGGTCGTTGAAGGAATGGTGTGAGTTGGGGCTTTGAAGGGGTATAAAAGAGTGATGTGAGTTGTGGGGCTCGTTCTCCGATTGAGGCCCGAAAGAGTTGAGGTAGGAAGGTGAGGAGCTCAGCGAGACTGAACGCCTCGCGGGTTCTAAATGGGTCCTCCAGTTTTCTTGAGGACTTGTGCTTAAAGTGTCTGATGGAGTTCGCCGATGTGAAGGCCGGCCTCATGATCGTTGGGGGCGATGAATGGCCCCTTGCCTCTTCCTCTTGCTCGGATTCTTGGCGGAATTTTTGTAGGTCCTGTCAAAACAAACAAAAGAAACAACAAAAGAAACAATAAATGACAAAACAAAATAAGTCAGAATAAGTCCTAAGTTCTTTGTCTAGACTCGAAAGTCGAGAAATGTGCAAACTGTGTCATTGAGATTAAACACAAAAGGCTAGTGTTTAATTCACTCAACGTTGGCTCTGATACCAACCTCTCACACCCCGATATTTCCACATATTACCGGTGGGCCCGGTGGGGAGTATCGTATTGTAGTTGATATCATCATAGACAATTTATCACATTTATATACACAACGGAAGTCGAAAGATAAAATCATTACAACCTGAATGAAAGTAATATCATTTATTACAAAACGGTTGTAAAGGATCCACATGCGGATCAAAGTTAAAAGAAACGTTGTTCAGCAGATTTATAACATCTAAGCTTGCAAGACTCTTTATTGATGCTAGGAGTGGCCAGCCTATTCCGTTTAGTACCTGCACTTAGCCTTTTTGGAAAATACGTCAGTTTACACTGGTAAATACAATTAACCCACTCATTTTGAAAAATTTTAAGAAAATGGATTTGAATGCACAAGACACAAAATAATCTTTTATAACTTGGGATAATTATTTATATATAAACTTGTAAAAGAATTACATGTTCGTTATACGTTCAGTAGCCCGGGCTGAATACCGGGTTAAAGATTAATAAACACACCACATGATATAATCCTGCGGCGAGTTATTCTCGAACCGTCGGTTATACCTTTTTATATATATGCACTGGCAGGTGTATGCCTACACCCCGTCCTTAGGCTTTAAGCAAACATAACAGTTTAAACGGGTCATCTCAATAAATTAACCTTTATATGATTCAAAATCCAATGCCCGACAAAGCGGTATTTTATATACCGTACCCCAAGCCCGTATAAGGGAAAATAAGTTAAAAGTATTCACCTGAGCAAGTATATATCACAATCAGCGAGTGCAAGTATCTTTTACTGGTCTCCTAATCTGGAACGAAGGTTTTAATAACCTATTAGATTCCTAACGGGTCTTAATTAACTCTAAACTTAGACCAGTTAGTTTTAAAGGAAGATACACGGTTTGAAACGCAAGATTAAGCGAAGACCGGAATAGAATGTGATTTAGACCCGAAAAGTTTGAAGACTTGTATAATATGGGTAAACTAAACACATTCTGGATTTTGAGATAAAAATGATAAGGTTTGACCCGTTTCGGCTAATTTATGAAAACTAGTTACATAAACCGTACCGAGCACGAAAATGCATATCGGGCAAACAATGAGTCATGAACAGGTTACCTAAGTTAATATGCCTTAAATATGTTGTGATATCAGTAGGATACCTTCCATTATGCTCAAAATGAATTTAAACTCAAATTATGCCCCGTAGGGGTATTTTGGTCCTTTTAAAGCTTATAAAAGAGTTTAAATATTAATCTTAGTTTCAGGTCTGATATAATCAGTAAAAATATTTATTTTTATAAGTCATAACAGTAGGGTATTGCATATATGTGAAATTTATCTTTTATAACCAACTATGCACCGTAGGGGCATTTTGGTAATTTCACATAAGCTTTAAAGGTCAAAATTAGAATTCTGAGTTCAAAACTTTTGCTTACTGTTTAATTATAAAAATTTACTTAAAACATCAGTAGGTATTAAGTCTTATATGTTAAAAATGGTTTTAACTCATACTATGCGCTTAAAACGCGTAAAAGTCGGTTTTAAGCGATTTTCGAGTTTAAATAGGAAATCTGAGTTTTTGATCAGTTTATAAAGTTCAAAATGTTTTATTTATTATATAAAATCAGTAGCAAAAAGTTTGGTGTCAAAATATTATGTAAAACTCTTTTTATTCAAGAAAAGGGTATAACCGACAATTACCGAATTATAGCAAGAACCCTATGTTATGCTCAGCTTAAAAATAAATAAAAATCTTCAAAAATCCCAAAATATTATATTACATCAGTGGGTAAAAAGTTTGGTGTCAAAATTTGGGTTTAGATAGGCTTTATGCTAATTACTCCGTTTAATTAATAAAAAGCTTCTTAATTACGATATTGATCATAACTCCTAATCCAGACCTCAAACTGATCTCAAATTTTTAGGACAAGTTTATAAATCAGTAATAAAGGTTTTTGTCCTCTCACATTTTCAAAAATCTTGTTTTAAGGTCAAAAGGGCATAATGGTCAACATTTAGGCATATAACGAAAACATGCAAATGAATCGGATAACTAAGGAACCAAGTTGTATAACCTCAGAGGGTTACACTGATCTATAACCTGGTCCTAATAGAGCTCTAAGGAATTTCTAAAATATGCTACATTGGGTCAGAACTGAAAGTCAAAGCAAAAGTCTCCTTTTGCGACTTTCGGTTCCGAACCGAGCCTAAACTGAAAATTGTCGGGTTGAACATGCTTAGACATGTTCTTATATTAATTACCAAGTTATACAAGTGATAAAACAGGTTCCATGGCTTCTACATTGCTAATTATGCGTTTATTTGAAAAGTAGCTTTCTGTTGACTTTTTATAATTAAGTTTGACCCGACAATTGACCTAGTTAGAGTGGGAATCAGAGGGTGCCCTTTTAAGGGTTTATTACCCACATAATTACCAACTCAAAGCTACTTTCAATTCGAGAATTGACTGGACCATTAGTGATTAATCACTAAGTCAAACCTTAATTACGACGGGTTTGACTTTAGGCCATTAAACTAATAAAACATGAATTAGGGAGGTCAAGGACACTTACAATAGTCCTAAGCATGATTAAAGATCCTTAGGGAATGGTCTTGAGCTCCAGGAGACTCCAGAAAAAGAGTTATGAATGATTTCAAGTGAATGTCAAAATGTTGCAACAAGTGTTCTTCTTATATAGTGGATTTGATGCAACAAGATCATCACAACAAGGCCTATAACTGATCTTAGATCAATCCCAAGTGTCCCTATGCATGTAAAACTACTGTCCCAGCCTCTGGAATTCGAATACCATGCATAAAGGTCGGTGTAACAGGCTATAACAGACAACTGCCATGTTTTTGGATGCTGGTGGTTTTCAGGTGGCCCGCGTAAGAGTCCTGGGAGGTCTCACGCGGCCGGTATGGCTCCCAGATCCGGTCACCAAGTTTCCCAGATTTGCAATTTAGGTCCCTGGTCCTTCTATAGTGGTTTTAACTTTATTTATTGCACTTTTAACCCTCTAACTTGACTTTTAAGGACCCTAAGTCATAAACTAACTTCATTAAATCCCCCGTTAGTTATACGATCACCGAAAAGTCATGAATTTCAACGTTGACGCTTTTAACCACTTACTTACGAATGTTAGCGTATCTTTCTCATACGATATCGAAACCTTGTGAAATTTTTATCACTTATTCTAGTGAGCATGATTAATCGTTACAAAGCTTCGAGTTCGCTAAAAGGTCACTCAGAGGTATAAATTAAACATGTTGACACTTTTAACCCTTGCGGTTTGTAAACTTTCACTTTCTTCCACAAACGGCTTCGTACGATTTATAATTCATTCGTTTAAGGGTATAAACATCGTGTAGGGTTGTTGGAAGGTATAATTATCGAATGTTGACACTTTGAATCCTTTTACACACATACTTTCTTTGTTTGTCAACTTTAGTCCCTTATATTCAATCCATTACGCGTTTAAAGCTCATGACAAGTGTCTTCATTATATTGGTCTTGATTTTATGAGGTGTTACACGTAATAACAAACAAACTTCGCCGCAACGCGGCGACGGTGATAACCTAGTTATAATAAACCAAAAATGATCTGTAACTGAAATATAACTAACTAGGAGACTAACGAGAAGAAATATCCAAATATTACACGTTCGAATCATGTCCCCACATAATCACTTGAGGTCTTTTTGGGGTGGTAAAAGTTATGTTGCCAGAAGGTGGAGCAAAAATGCTCTGGGTTGAGCTAGAGGTTTTACGACCTTCATGCGATCAGTGGGTGGTGGGTTTCCTCTGGAATGGTGACGGGCCAGGTTACCAACGCCGTATGTGCTCGCAGGCGTGGGTGACCTTTTACCGTTAGCTTTCACTAGTTGACCGGGCTTTTGTTTTTGGTTAAAAGAAAACCTCAAATTATTTCAGTTTATAAATCCAATTTACAAATCTATATCTGTACTATATAATAAAAGAAACCATTTGAGGGACATTTGTTATCATATTATGGCATGTCTTATAGATAATTATTATTTTAGTTTAATCTCTTCTAATTAATTATAGATAAACCCTCATACTAAATATTATTTAGTTTAATATCTTATGGATAATTATTATTTAGTTTAATCTCCTTCTCATGTATAATATTATTTATTTGAATTAATTATTACTTTTATATTTATCTATTTACTTCAAATTCAAACTTAGTTAACTAATTTGATCTTAACTATATATTTGAACGTTTTGTCTAGTTTGGTATCAAATAGATTTTACGAAACTTAAAATAAAATTAACTAATATTATTTATCATTTATACATTTACGGAGTTTTAAATAAAGGGATAATTTATTGAGACTTCGTTAACAAATTTTGCTACAACAGATTAATTTAAAATATTTTTAAATTAAATAAATTATTTATCACAAAAACCAAACTTTGTATTAATATATTAAATATATTTATTTTCACTATACAAAATTACATTTACTCGACCCGTGTAATACATGAGGTTTTTTAAGATATAACTTTTTATTATTTAATATATATAACTAGATTTATTGAATTCATAAAATACACTGGTTTTTTTTAAGGATATATATATATATATATTTTATTATTTAGCATAGAAAATCACATTTATTCAAACCGTGTAATACACACATTTTTAAAGATGTAACTTTTTTATTATTTGGTATATAAAATTACATTTATTCAACCCGTGTAATAAATGAGGATTTTTAAAGATGTATTATTTTATTATTTGGTAAACAACTAGAATTATGACCCGCCGCAATGCGGCGGAGATTTTTTAGTTATAACTAAGTCGATTTAGGACGCGCACGTTATATTGAACATGTCAAACGGGAAAAAATAGACGATGTAAAAACGTTCACTCACAGACGCACGTTGCGTCGTGTTAACTCGCAAAATTTAGAACGTAATGTAAAAACGTTAAACCAAAGATGCACGTTGCGATGTGTTAAGATATAAAATTTAGAACGAAGCATAAAGCGAAAAAATTGCGGAAAATGAAAACTATAAAGAAACAAAGTTGAAAGTAAAAAAAAGTTGTGAGGATAGATTGCAAAAGGTAAAAAGTTTTGTGTTAAAAGTAAAAAAACAAATAGTTTTGGTTTAAAAGTAATTTATGAAATACTTTTGGGTGAAAAGTGAAAAAATCTTTTTTTTTTTTGGAAAATCCCAAAAGCCAAGGTTACAACAACCATATGCATAAACATTTTTGTTTGAAAAACCCCTAAAGCCAAGATTACAACACAAGTAAAAAAAAATCAAAGTGGTTAAATCGCAAAAGTTGGAAACTTTCGAATTAGAAGTGAAAAATCAAATTAATCAAAGTGTTAAATTACCAAAGATTAAAACTTTATACTAAAGGGGTTAAATTGTATAAGATGGAAACTTTCGAATTAGAAGTGAAAAATCAAATTAATCAAAGGGGTTAAATTGTATAAGATGAAAACTTTTGAATTAGAATCGAAAAATCAAATTAATCAAAGTGTTAAATTACCAAAGATTAAAACTTTATACTTAAATTGTCAAAGATTAAAACTTTAGGGTTAAAAAGAAAAATTCTATTTTTTTTAAAAACTCCCTAAGCAAATGTTACAACACATATATGCATATACATCTTGCTTCTTTATAGGTTAATAATATTACATTTATTCAACCCGTGTAATACACGTGGTTTTAAAGATATAACTTTTTTATTTGGTATATAAAATTACATTTATTCAACCTGTACAATATGTTTCTTATAAATATTACTTTTTATTATTTAATAATATATAAAATTATATTTATTAAACCCGTACAACATATGAGGTTTTTAAAGATATATTATTTAGTATATAAAATTTATTTATTCGGTTATAACCTACTATAAATTTGAAATATTATATTCAATGTAATCGAAGAATTTACATCGAGATAATTGGTAAACGGGCAACAAGTTGCGCCGCTACCCCTTTTTGAATAGCAAAACTAAGCCTTTTAAAAACTACGTTCATAGATCTCGGGGTCATAACATTACTATGCATGACCCTTTGAACTCGACTAAGTAGGTCCACAGCCTCTGGCGCCAGAAAACCAAAAGTATCAAAAGCAAATGGGATAAACACGTGTTGGTTGTCAATGCACGCTTTCTCATGCTTGATCACTTTACCCGAAGCAGCCTTTAAAGCAGCCTGACCCACTGTGAAAGCACTGAGCCACAAGCGGGGAAACCCCTGTTAAAGAAAAAAAAGTTACACACATCAAAATCCCCAATTTTATTTTTCCAGTGAGCATTCACATCCAAACCATCAAATTATACATACATTCCACTAAAAAACAACTCCTATATAAATATATTTCCACTAAAAACAAATACTTTTTCTCTCTCCTTTCAATTAAATAATATTATCATTACATTTTTCTCTCACTTCCACTCACAACCACTTTCAAAATATATTAAAAAATTTTAACGGGTGAACAGTGTCCCCCCAAATATACAGATGAACAGTAACATTTTCTCTCTCCTCTACTCACAACTATTTTTTATACCCTTTATAATATAAAAACCCTTCCTCACATTTGATGGTTATGATGGTTAGAATGTGAATGCTCCATACAAGAAATGGAGACGGAGAAGAATCAATGTTGCTGTATTTCACACATATTCTCCAAATCTGCTTCCAAAAACCCTAACAAAATCGCAGTGATTCATGCTTCCATATCCGCCGATCATCATCATCATGACACAAGCTTCACATATTCACAGATTCTGGAAGCCGTCGATTCCCTCAGTCGTCGTCTACGCTTCATCCTTCACGGTGGCCTTCATCCTTCTCTTATCACTTCTTCGTCAGGTGACTACAACTCTTTCATTTTGCCTACTTACTGTAAACGAATTGAACGTTTGTTTAGTGAAATGAATGAATATATGTGTGTATATATACATATTTTTGTTTTCTGTATTTTTTAATACAAAAGTTCATTTATTTGTGGTTGTTCATTCATGTTACATGTTCATTTTCTTAACGAACAAACGGACATGAGCTAGAAAATCACATGAACATGCCCCCGTTCGTGCTCATTCGGTTCGTTTATAGCAGTGGCGGATCTAGGATTCCGACCAAGCGGGAGCGTTTTATAAATAAGCGGTAACGAAATCGAAAAAATGTCAAATTTTTCCAAAATTTACACTAAAAATGTCAAAAATTTTCCGGCCAAGCGGTAGCGGAGGCTACCCCTTACATCAAGGTAGATCCGCCCCTGGTTTATAGGCCTATTCGCAGATGTATTAACAATTAAAACTGAAATAATGTTGAAGACGCATAAAAAAGCGAGGGCCTGAGAAAAGAAAAGAATAAAAAATATTTATGTATTAGAAAGTTAATACTATTCTTTAAATAAAATAAACTAAAACTATTGTATAACATTTAATATCATCTATTTACTACCAACAGTTCTAAAATATTAGTGTATTAGTATAGAAATGTAGATTTTGTTAGATAAAAGTAGAAATCTAGCTTGAAATAATCTGACCGGAATTTAGAGAAGTTGGCCAGAAACTCTCTAGAATCTAGGAATCTCTCCGGAATCTGCGCCTGGACCATCACCTGGAGAATTAAAGCGCAATTGCCTCGCCTCGCCTGGAAAGTGGGCCTAGGCGCAAGAAGCGATTGCTTTTAACAACTATGATTAGAATCTCTTGGTTGGAATGAAACGATCATCGAATTGTGGAACAATGTCTTTTCTCTGTATAACTCTTTTGTTATGAGATAGGTACGTAGTTATCTATAGAGTTTGATAGAAACATTTTGTTCAATCTATGAGTACAAAGAAAATGTTACAAGTGGTTAGTTTGCTAGTGTCTAAATTTTATCTGAATCTATTCCCACTTTTCCTTCAACTATAAGTTACTTTTTTATTTCTCCAAGCTACTTTTCATAGCCTCACGAGTAAGAACGTGCAAAATCTGTGCAAACGGCAATGGTTATCAATAATTGTCAAACTTACATTTTTTTCAGGACCTCTCTCTATCGATCAGTCAGCAAACGCTCCAAGAATTGTGGGGATATACATGGTTCCTTCTGTAGAATATATAATATCTGTTCTCTCCGTTATGCGATGTGGGGAGGCTTTCATGCCACTAGACCCTTCATGGCCCAAAGAAAGAGTATTATCCGTTGTTTCATCTTCATCCGTCAGTCTTATTCTTTGTGATTCTATTTTGTCTGACGGAAACAGTAGTCACCAGATCAACAAAAATCATTGGCTCGTTGATAGCGGTGGTTGTTCCATTATAGTGATTTCCATGGAAACCATCCTTAACAAGCACTTTGCACACCCTTCGTTGCGTTGGCCATGTGAAAATAAGCTGTCGAGATCGTTTTGTTACTTAATGTACACATCTGGATCGACTGGAAAACCTAAAGGTGTTTGTGGTACTGAACAAGGTAAGCAATAAAGTACACGAATGGTCTCTGTGGTATACCAAAATTTTGGATTTGGTCCCAAGCTTTCCAAAAGTACATGGATGGTCCCTATGGTTTGCACTTTGTAACGCATTTAGTCCCCAACCAACAAATCTGAATATCTTTTAGCAGGTTCAAATTAGGGACTGAATGCGTTACAAAGTGCAAACCACAGGACCGTCCATCATAGTTGTTAATAGCGAATAGCGACAAGGGATCTATATGCTACATAGCGAATAGCTACAAATAGCGACCACTATTTTACAAATAGCGATACACTAGAAAAAGAATTTTGAAAATTTTATATGTATACTATATCAAAATACATTGGTATATATGCTATTTTACATGTATATTTAACAAAAACCTATAAATCCAGCTATTTTATAGCTATATCTAATTGCTATTTACATAAAAAAAACTAGTGTTCGTGCACCGGTAGGGGATACTGATTTCTTTCCTGTGGAAGTCGGACTCCACCAAGGGTCAGCGTTGAGTCCTTTTCTATTTGCGATTGTCCTAGATGAGTTGTCAAAGTTGATTCAGGAGTCAGTTCCATGGTGCTTGCTTTTTGCAGACGATATTGTGCTGATAGAAGAAAGTAAACAGAGCTTGAATGAGAGGTTAGAAGAATGGCGTGTAGCCTTAGAAGGCAAAGGTTTGAGGATAAGTCGCTTTAAGACTGAGTACCTTTACTGTGATTTTAGTGGAGCAGGCGATGAGCACGACACTCAGATCACCATTGAGGGTCAGGTGGTCCCACAGGCAACTAAGTTCAAGTATTTAGGATCGTTTGTTCAGAGTAATGGAGAGATAGACAGTGACGTAGCTCACCGTATCCAGGTTGGATGGTGTAAGTGGAGAGCAGCCACAGGGGTATTGTGCGACAAGAGGTTCCCTGATAAATTAAAAGGGAAATTTTATAGGGTTGCAATTAGACCCTCTATGTTATACGGAACAGATTGTTGGGCCATCAAGAAAATCCATGCACGAAAGCTAGATGTGGCAGAGATGAGGATGCTAAGATGGATGTGTGGGCATACTAGGTTGGACAAGATAAGAAATGAGGTTTTTAGGGTAAGATTAGGAGTTGCTTGTATTTCAGACAAAATAAGGGAGGGAAGATAGAGATGGTTTGGGCATGTCAGGAGAAGGCAGATGACAGACCCGATTAGAATAGTTGAAACACTCACTGTAGATGGAAGGAGGAGTAGAGGTAGGCCGAAAATGACTTGGGAGGAGCGGATTAGGCAAGATTTGCTAGATTTGCACCTCTTCGAGGACATGGTCGAGGATAGAACTTCGTGGAGACGTAGGATTAAGGTTAAGGACTTTTAGGAGTTTGGTCTGGTTTTTGGTTTAGGTTCTTGTCTTATGAGTTTAATTTTTTTTTTGTTTTCTATGAGGTGTGATATAGCTTTCTATAAGTTGTCACTTAATCCCGGCGTCGTAGTTTTAATAACAACTTATTTATTTATGTGTTTATTTTTATTATTTTTCTTTTCCACATTTTTTTTAGTAGTTGTGTGCTTATATATGTTTTTCCGGAAGCTTATGTATTGGTTATGGTTTTTGGGAGCCGGGGGTCTCACTGGAAGCAGCCTCTCTATCCCCTGGGATAGAGGTAAGGCTTGCCTACATCCTACCCTCCCCAGACCCACTGGGTATGGTTGGTGTTGTTGTTATAAAAAAAACTAACTGTCGCTATTCACACTATTGGTCGCTATGACCCACAGACCCAGATAGCGACACTTGGTCTCCTCGCTACATAGCGCGCTATAGCGGTCGCTATAGCCGCTATTGACAACTATGCCATCCATGTTTTTTGGAAAAAGCTGGGGACTAAATGCGTTACAAATTGCAAAACACAAGGACCATCCTTGTACTTTTGAAAAGCCAGGGACCAAATCCAAATTTTGGAAAACCACAGGGACTATCTGTGTACCTTAATCTGACTTTAAATTTCTAAACATGAAACTTCTAGTACAGATGGACTAATTTTTTATATATATTTTTAGGTCTTCTGAACCGCTTTTTATGGATGCAAGACATTTATCCTTTACGTGGTGAGGAAACTTTGCTGTTCAAAACATCCATCGGTTTTATTGATCATCTGCAAGAAATTCTTGGAGCGATTCTTACAAGCTGTACCTTGGTTATTCCTTCTTTTAAGGCGCTAAAAGAAAATATACTTTCCATCACCGAGTATTTACAGGTACATTAACACTAATATAACTGTTTTCAACTAAGTAGAAATAATAAATTGTACTGATACTGCAGCTCTATTCGTTTCCGTGTTTAGTGCTTTAAGATTTTATTTTAATAAATTTAAATATTTAGAAATTATTGGCAGGACTACTCTGTTAATAGGCTCATTGCTGTACCGTCGCTAATGAGGATACTTCTTCCAACTCTTCAAAGTTCACCTATTACGATGATTCAGAGTTCTTTAAAATTGTTAATACTAAGCGGAGAAATCCTGCATTTATCCTTGTGGAATTCTCTTGCAAAACTATTGCCTGATACTGATATCTTGAATCTCTATGGTAGTACAGAGGTGAGTAGAAGATTCTGAATTACTTAATAATCACATTATATATAGATGTGTCAATTTCGACCCGTTTACTTTAACTCTCTCAATTTGGGTTCTGTTTTAACTTTTACGTTGAACAAGTTAAATGAGACGAACAATTGAAAGTTGCCTAAAATCATATATATAATGCAATAATGCATACCCTCTGTTTATTAATAGAATAAGATAAGATTATTATTGTTATTAACTTATCTTTTTTGTTTTGTAATCATAATTTACGCATGTTTTAGTTGATTTTCGTAGAAACATTGTCAAAAACTTTTTGTGGGTAAAGCCAACTAACGAAGCCCCGCTCTAGCATGTCTAAATTTGTGTATGAGTAAAGTACATGGATGGTCCCTGTGGTTTACCAAAACTTTGGATTTGGTCCCTAACTTTCAAAAGTACACAAATAGTCCCTGTGGTTTGCACTGTAACCAACAAATCTAAAGGTTTTAGCATGTCCAAGTTAGGGACTAATTGCGTTACAAAGTGCAAACTACAGGGACCATCCATGTAATTTTGGAAAAAGCTGGGGACTAAATGCGTTTCAAAATGTCAAAGTGCAAACCACAATGTCCATCTGTGTACTTTTTGGAAAGCCAAATCCAAAAATTTTGGTAAACCACAGGGACCATCTGTGTATTTACTTGCCAGTTCTAAACTTCTAATTCATTTAATATTCAATGCAAGGTTTCAGGTGATTGCACATATTTCGACTGCAAAAGACTATCATCAATAACGGAAACCGAGTCACTCACTACCGTTCCAATCGGAATATCTATTCCCAACTGTGAGGTAACACTCGTTGGAGAAGGCGCACCTGATTACGGAGAAATATACGTTTCCGGACATTGTCTTGCAACAGGATACTTTAACCATGACGCTACACCTCTCAACACTGTAAAGAAGCTTCCGGAATCTTCTTTTTGCTATTCTAGTAACGAGAACGAAAGTCATCTTTACTTTAAAACAGGTGACTTTGCCAAACAACTTCCAGGTGGTGACTTCGTTTTTATTGGTAGAAACGATCGTACCGTAAAAGTAAACGGTAACCGAATCGCGTTGGAGGAGATTGAAAATACAATAAGAACACATGAACATGTGGATGATGCTGCGGTAATTTTTAAACATGGTGAAGGAGAAATTGCGTATATTGAAGCATATATAGTTAGAAAATCGGGTTATGATTCCGTTAAAAATTGGAGTTCGTTTTTTCGAGGTTGGTTGGTTGATAAGCTTCCGTTGGCGATGATCCCGAAGCGGCTCTTTTTTGTTGATTCGTTACCGATGTCTTCATCTAGGAAGGTAGATTATAAATTATTGGCCAGTTTAAAGTGTTCCGTGGCAGATATTGAAACTGAAAGTGAGCAAATTTGTTGCGGCAATAAACTGCAAACAATAAAAGAGGTTTTACTCTATCCTTTCAACAACATTCTTCAATAAGTAAAAGAAAAAAATACCAATTTCTGTTGATTATATATAGAATAAAGTACACGAATGGCCCCTGTGGTTTACCAAAATTTTGGACTTAGTCCCTAGCTTTTCAAAAGTACACGGATAGTCCCCGTGGTTTGCAATTTGTAACGTATTTAGTCCCCAACTTTATCCAAAAGTACATGGATGGTCCTTGTGGTTTGCACTTTGTAACGCACGCATTTAGTCCCTAACTTGGACCAGCTAAAACCTTTAGATGTGTTGGCTGGGGACTAAATGTGTTACAAAGTGCAAATGACAGGGACCATCCGTGTACTTTTGGAAAGCTAGGGACTAAATTAAACTTTGGTAAACTACAGGGACCATCCGTGTGTAATGATATCTCAGGCTCTATGATGGCTGTCTATTTTTGTCACAGATTTGTACTATTAATATTGAATTTCATAGTTCTTATAATTTCAAGAAGGATAAATTGGATCTTGAATGCCACGGGTGGGGCCCATTGGTCAATCGGACCATTTTCTGAATCCCTCGATTTTAAGTACAAGAAACAAAACAAAAACACGATTGAAAAATAAGAATATAAGAATGCTAATTGTACCATGTTTGAAACAGTTAATGAGCACACTCTAAAACAAAAGAAATGAGTTTTTCTTTATTTGCTTATTTGAATAATTTCCACAATACAAAATAGAAGGAATCAGTTTGGCCTTGAACTCTTTCTATGTGTGTATCTTTAGGAAATGTGTATTTTGATTTTCCAAAATATTTTTTATTATTTTTTTGTTCTTTTGCATGTTATTTGTTTCAATTCCGGTAGTTTCTAGCTTAGTTTTCTATTAACGTTGACCTTGTAATATCGGAATTGTTGTTACTTAAACTTTAGGCCTTTTGCATATTTGATTTTATATGCTGAGGTCTGTCTAATTAAAAGGTGTGGATTGATGAATAGTATTCACACCTTTTACACTTTCACCCCCTGTAGTTTACTTCTTAGACCCTAAACTCTAAGAAAGTTATCAAACACCCCCTAAACTTTCACCCCCTGTAGTTTACTTAGTTTACTTTTTAGACCTTAAACTTTAATAAAGTTACCAAACAACCCCTAAACTTCCATAAAGTTTTCTTTCGACTTTATTTTTATGTTTTTTCTCTTTTGGTTGTTATACCGGGTGCCGGTATTGAATCGATAACGTAATGAACCTAACCAATGTCGACCAAACTCCTGCCGCAACGCGGGTAATTTTACTAGTTGAAATAAAAAACTGAAGCTTTTCTTGAGTAATAATTGCTAGGATATTTTTGCATCAATTGATGGAGCTTTAAAATATTTTTATTACTAAGTTTATAACACTTGTACACATTTAATCTCTTACTGAACAATTAACGTGTACGAACTACGGTACATATGCAGGCGTTTTGTGATGCTTTGGTGGTTGAAAATGTCAACAACAACGATGATTTTTTCACAATGGGCGGTAATTCAATTTCAGCAGCTCACGCTTGTCATAAATTAGGAATCAACATGAAATTATTATACACTTTTCCCACTCCTTCAAAGCTAGCAACAGCTCTCCTTGATCCTAAAACAAGGGTCCCACCTATATTCGATACGGAAGTGTTTGAACATGGCCCACAACTTTCTAAACGTACTGATCTGAAAACAAATAAGCCACATGGCAGGTTATCTAACAAACTTACCGAACCGGATGCTGAGAATCATCCTCACAAGGTTTTGAAACTAGACAGTGATCTGAATATCGATAACGTAACTAACGTTACATCGTTTGCAATTAGTCGTTGCAACAAAGTAATGTGCAAGGAGAATTATAAATATAACATCGGTGAATTATTTCAAGAAACATGGTTTGGTGAACCAAAAGGTTCTATAAGGGAAGTGTGGAAAGTTCATCTGGAGTCTTGTGTTGATGCATCGCCGCTTGTTGTAGTGAGAGAAAATGAGATGTTTGTGTACATTGGAGCTCATTCGCACAAGTTTATTTGCGTCGAAGCCTTGAGGCGAGTATCTATACTCTCAACTTTTAAACGTGTTCCGTTATTTAATAGTTTTAGATTATATGAATTAATGTTAATGATATTAATTGCAGTGGTTTTGTCCAATGGGAGGTACAATTAGAAGGAAGAGTAGAGTGCTCAGCTGCAATACTGGGAGACTTTTCTATGGTTTGACTAAGCATTATACGCGTGCACACACACACACACATATAGGGGTTAGTTAACGTACAATTGGCCTTAACGTACGATGGGTACGCGATAAATATATAACATGCGGATTTTAACGGACAAACTCGGAAGACTCACAAACCATAACGAAATCTTTTCAAAAAATGTTTTTTTTTTCAACAAATTTTTCTAAAATTATATAACTTTTTCAAAAAAAAATTTAAAAAAAAAATCATATACGAAATCTTACACCAGTGTAACCATAACGTTCTCCAACTGGTGACGTCATGCGTTTTGTAAAACAAATTTACATCAGTGTAAGACAAATTTACATGTCGAATAAATGCCAGCTCGACAATTTTTTTAAATTTTTTTTTGACAGGTGTCTTAGTTAGATGTTCATCTATGTTTGTGCAAATTTTGGTTGAAAAACTCGCACGTGAAGTAGGATCTCCATAGGAGTTCTTAAGTTCTCACAACTCGGAGGAGTTCTTGCATGAACCTGATCCTATTTGTATATATATATAGAGAGAGACATACATATATATATAGATACGCACATGTGTGTGTATTAACTAGAGAACTGTGATAACCGCATAAACACTTGTACTTATTGCCTTATCTGTGATACATAAGACACTTAACTGCATACCCGTCTCTGTTTTTCTCCCACTATCAGGCTTGCACAATATACGAATCTTTATATGGATCTCTACCTAAAATTGATTTTGCGTTGAACACGCTATGTGTGTGTACATATATTCATGTAATATGAATATTTATTTTTGGCTATCGGTTAATTTTTAGGTTGTAGTTGGATGTTACAAGGGGAAAATATATTTTCTAAATTCTTTGAATGGAAGCATTGGGTGGACTTTTCAGACCGGCGGTGAGGTAAAGTCGCAGCCAGTGGTAGATAGGCAAAGGCATCTAGTCTGGTAATGTTGACTTTCTGCACACACACATATTTTTTAGTTCAGTTAATAATGTTGTACACTTGTACAATACGATATACAGGTGTGGATCTTATGACCATAGTCTGTACGCCCTTGATTATCAAAGTTACAGCTGTGCCTATAAGCTAGATTGCGGTGGGAGTATATACGGGTCACCTGCAATCAATGAGGTGAGTTTATATTTTTGAAAATGTTCTTATTCCACCTTCTCACATTTTTTATCGCTTGATTGTGTACATAAACCGTTGTTTCTTTGTTGATTATGTAGGTTGATGAAAGGCTTTATTTTGCATCAACCAATGGTTGTATGACAGCATTATCTTTGAAAGTATAAACGACATTTATTTTTGATTATCCGCTCAATGTTTATGATACTTTTAACAGTTTATTTATCTTGATCATGCAGGCTGTGCCGTTCAGTGTTTTATGGGTGCAAGACCTGGGAGCACCCGTATTTGGTTCTCTCTCCATTAATCATAACGGAAACGGTATCTGCAGCTTTGTTCTATTAATTATGATAAATGCTGTTAAAATGTAATTAGTTTGCAAATCCACAAATATAGGGTTTCTATTAGGGGTGTGAATTTTTGACGCGTCCCGAAAACATGACACGACCTAACACAAAATTCGTAAGTTTGGGTTTTAGTCTAAACGGGTTTGGGTCAGTTTCAGGTTGAACCCGCAAACCTTTTTAGCTAAACGGGTCGGGTTCGTGTCAACCCGTTTGGGTTGGCGGGTTGACCCGTTTAACCCATTTATATTGTATTTTATTTTTTTTACATATGTTTTATGTCACAAGTTAAACTGGGGGTGTATTTTATGCCATAATTATAACATAAAAAGAGAAATTGACGTAAGATTTTGTAATTAAAATGTAACTGTATTTATATACATTTGTGTTTTTTAGTAAATTTTCAACTTTAATATATTAATTTGCAAAAATAATTAAAAATAAAAAAAATTCGGGTTGAACGGGTCGTGTTCGGGTTCATATGTATGACATGGTTTTCGGGTTTGGGTTCATCTAAAAATGTCGGGTTCGGGTCGGGTTCATATTCGGGTTCATATGTATGACATGGTTTTCTAACACGACCCGTTTAGCACCAGTGGCGGATCTAGGATTTTTTTTCAATGGGTTCAGATTTTTTCGATAGTAAGATTTTTCACAACCAAACATTGGAATTTTGGGTCCGGTCAATTTGGGTCGAACCTGGTATTTCATGGTCGAACCGAAGTTGTCGTTTGTTAATTCATAAAAAGAAAAAAAATCTTACAATTTTTTTTGCGACGTTGATTTAGCTTTATAGTGCACTTTAAAAGTAATTAAATTATATAATACCGGTGTAACTAATAGTTGCTACCATATTCTAATGAAGTCTAAAAGATTTTATGGAAATGCATACCTCAAATCGTAACTTTTAGATGAGAAAACCATAATAATAAAGTTCTTCGTTCATGATTTTCAGTTTCCTTAATGCATCCCAACTTTAGAAATTCCCCCAAAAGTTTGTTAATTGTTATTTTACCCAAAAAAATAAATTTGTTAAATGTTACTTTACTAAAATAACATGTAGTAATCGTTTGTTAGAAATAAAAAAATCTTTTCACAAGCCTACATAAATTACTAGTGGAGACTCTGGGTATCGCATGCTCATCAATTATTTCTTTTATTATCCAATGAGAAATGATGTCTTTCTAGAATTATGTATGCTCAGATTGATATTGTTATTCGAACTCTGATGCCATGTTTTATGCTATCATGTTTCTGTTTTAGTTATTTGGTGGACCATGACCATATTACAATTGATTTCACATCTTGTAAAATATGAAAACTTCAAATATTGGAATAGAAAACTGAAAAAGAGAGAGAAAGCTTTCCAAAAAACATAAGCAATGAGAATCGAAAGTGCAACCACATGTCTGGAAACGAATGATTTTTCCACTGCAACAGCCATTCATTTTGTCTATGGGTTCACCTCTTAAAATATTTATGGGTTCACTTCAAATTTTTATATATATTTTCTATTAAAATTTCGAAACTTAGTGGGTTCGCATGAACCCGTAACGGTATACGTAGATCCGCCCTTGTTTAGCACCCCTAGTTTCTATATTCATGTTCTTAAGACTGATGTTATTACATATGCAGTCATTTGTTGCTTGGTAAATGGACATGTTGTAGCTGTTGATGCATATGGATCCGTCCTTTGGAGGGCAAGTTTCTTCCACTTTTGAATCTCCATATCGGCTTATTTTTATGAGAACAGTTCTATAACAAAAATATCATTTTTACACAAGAAAAATGCGTAACGTCATTTTTTTTCAAATTTATGTCATTTATGCCTTCCCCTTAAATTTCCATTAGGATATGAGAAGAAAGAGAAGGGTATAATGGTCATATTATGATTTGTATGTAATGAAATGGGTGAAGTTGAAAATTGAAGTATTTTTATATTATATTTTCGGTTGGGTAAATATATGCAAGTTTAGAGGGGTATATATGAATTTGCTTCTTTGTATTACTAGTAGATATATATGTGTGATTTGAAAAACTAGTATGTAAGATCTTTCACCATCGGTAAACTATATATTCCATATAGGTAAACTATATATTCAATACACATAATTGTCTCTTACAATTAATTTTTACTGTAAAAAAATCAGGGAATAACTGGAGGCCCAATCTTCGCAGGACCATGCTTATCTCGTGTTTTATATAACCAGGTTAACATTCACCTCTGTTCTATGTCATTATCATAAATACAATGTAAGATCAACCGAGAAGATTTATATTATTTCGCCTCGACAGGTGATTGTATGTTCCCGAGAAGGAGGAGTCTATTCATTTAATTCGGTAAGAACTTGTGTTGATCACATTTCAAAACTTCATCCATGCATTGACGATTTGACGACACGTTTATGTTTTCAATCGCTGCAGGATACGGGAAATCTACTGTGGAAACATGATTTGGGGGATCCGATTAGCTCATCTGCTTATATAGACGAACACATGCAAAATCATTCAGACAGGTTGATATGTGTCTGCGGCAGTTCTGGAAGTATAGTTGTGTTGAGAGTCGAGTTACGTGTTGAAGAGAGATATGTGGTGGAAGAGTTTGGTAGGGTGGTTATGGAAGGTGGTATATTCTCTTCCCCGGTGATGATTGGTGGCAGGGTTTTTGTTGGTTGTAGGGATGATTATTTCCACTGCCTCCGAATACAAACCAACCGATGAAAGTTTAAAGTTTGTCGGTGACTTTCTTCCGCTTGCAGTTTCATGAAACTATAATGTGGTTGCATCAAATATGGCTGCAGCTTACATCATTAAGCGTCCGGAAAAAGTAGTAGAAATTGTTACGAGCCCGAGGGACACACATTTCTCATACAAGATCTCGACATCAATATAGTGGATCAAGTTGAACCCGCCAATTGTTATTTCATGTTCCGAGTCTAAAAAATAACTTGAAGCCATGGACACTGAGATGCAATCTATGTATAAAAACCAAGTCTTGAAATCGGTTGATCTTCTTCCCGATAGTCAAATTGTAGGAGTTAAATGGGTTTTTTAAAAGGTAAACCGAAATGGATGGTAATGCGCATACCTGCAAAGCATGGCTTTTCGCAAGTAGCCATGCTTATGAAGAAACTTTCTTGCATATAGCCATGCTTAAATCAATTAGAATTCTAATAGTCACATGACTACGATATATGGCAAATGGATGTCAAAATGTTTATAGTATATTGCTCTGCCATGAAAATCTAAGAGTTAGATGGGGATGTAATTGGTTAACTTTTTGTAATGTACCAACGTTTAAACTTTATAGAACTTTTAAGATGTCTTGCTCTACTTCAAACGCACGTGGATCACATAATCAATACTTTGGAAGGATAAACTTAACGTCGACTAGTATTGTGATATAAAAATATTTCTTAAACACGACATGAGATCGTATGTTCTAGATGATCTTGTAACTTCAAAATCATCTTTCGCAACTTCTTCAAACGATAATGATGCTTTTCAAGAGCATGTCATTGATTATGTTGAAGTATCAATTTTGATATAGACACACATCTACAAGGATATCTTCTTTTGTTGGAAGCTTATTACATTCTATAGTCATTAACATTTAATATATAAGTTGGATATCAAATGTTTTAAAAAGCAATTCTACACGTACAAAATGATTGAAGAATCATATAGTGAACTTCATCTTCAGCACCCATTGATGGTCTCAACTGTCTTGTTAATAATGAGTTGGCTGAACACACGGTTCTCAACTTATTATCGAAACCCCTTGAGCAATTCGATAAGAGTGAAATGGGCAATCCGATTTGTACAAAGGAAATCAAGAAGCCTAAAGTATTGGCAAAGAATTGAGTTTGAACCGAAAGTTGTTTAGACCCGAAGCTGATGAAGAAATGGCTAAATATGACATTTGTGAGTTGTGACCATTATGGTTAAATGGGCCGAGATGAACAAGAAACCGGTAACCGAACCGGTTTGGAACCGATTCCGTAAAACCGGTTTGGTATACAAACCGTAGGTTTGGGACCGATTCTCATTCGGGAACGGTTCTCATTCTACACGCCAAAAACTGAACCGAATCGGTTTTTGGCCAAACCGGTAAGAAAACCAATCCATTTATTTTACAAAATGTTATTTTAATGAATTTAAAAAAAATAAAATCCGGTTATTTTTACCCTAAAATAGTTCAAAAACTATTAAAATAATAATAATATTCGTATTTTATGTTTTTTTAAAACTTTTTTTTTGTCATGGTTAAAAACAATTGCGCGCAAGAACCAGTTTTTTTTTTTCCAGCTACAGAAAAAGAAAAAGGTTAGCATTGTGATTTGTATGGATGATTCTTAAGATATTAGTTTTCTTTAGGTGTTTAATTAGAGATGCACAAACCGGGTTTTTTTTAGAACCGTAGGAACTGGATCCGGGTTTGGTTAACAAAGTCCGGGCTTGGTCAACAAAGTCAAGAACTAGGTAGGGTAGGAACCGGTTCCGGGTACGTTTGGGTTTTTGACCGGGTAGAGGTGATTCTGGTTTGGTTCCTCTTTCTAAACCTGGTCTGTACCAGCGCGTCAGGTCCAGAACCGGCTTTTTTGTGCATCTCTATGTTAAAGATGTTATTCCTATTGTTTAATTTGTTCCAATAATCCGAAATCACATATTGACAACACACTACAAGTAAACCACATAAACAGAGTTGATATATTCATAAACACACATGAAAAAAAAAACAACACATACTCTCTTCATACTACACACACACACATATATATATATATTTATATATATATAGACACACACACATACATATTTATATATATATATAGAGAGAGAGACACATATAGTTGACATCATTTCATTCATCTTGTTCAGCATCCCTCTCTGGATGCCCTTCATCCAACAAAGCTAGACTCTCTTGGTATCCACCAATATAAATCGCGTCTTCAACAACAAAGCGCGAGTACGAATCAAGAAAATAGCCAGCATTGAAGTTAAAGAACTTCAAATCTCCATATCCAGATCCCATAAGTATCCCTCCATTCTCTCTCAACCGCAAAACGCGCCCCATATCATAAGGAAACTGAACATCATATATCAACGCCCATGAGTCCGTGTTCTTATACTCCGTCATAGCACTTATGATATAGCCACTTGGACCTGGAAACGAAAACCTAGGACGCTTAGTATATATAACGGTCAAACATCCTCGGACTACAGTCAACTTTAAATAGAACGCGGGCTTTTTAACTAAATATTTTGGCAACGCAATTGAGCCAAAACGCTCTGTACTCATGTCAAATGTCAGGATTGAAGCAGTTGACCCCCCGATTGCGTAATCGCAGATAATCCAATGCACGCATCCATTGAAAAACACTTGTGACCATGCGTCGAGGCTTGTGGAGTAGTTGCAAGGCAAATCATTAGGAAACCACGCTCTTGAAACGCCATTTTTGACACTATAAACTTCAACCTGAAATGGTAATCATAATTTATGTTTCTATATTTTATATATAAAATGTAAAAAGAGTACATATTAAGCAACACTTACCCGAGGTGTAGAGAATAAGCGAAAGTCATAAGCCAGTCTAAGAACCTTAAAATCATCAGTCGTCTCGTCATACCCGAACCCATAAATAAGACACCAATATTGCGCATGGCCCAAGTTAAACATAGCGGGAGTTACAATCAACTGTTTTTTGATTGAAGGGTTCCATAGAATGATTTTATCTTCATAAGTGTCACAATTACCATGAAAGAGACATACAACACCGTTGACACACCCGATCATCCTTAAAAAGGATAGGGTGCAGTAGTTACAAAAACGGAACGGAAATTCAATGAGAGTATCGGGAACCATGGTTAACGCTTCATCATCAAAATGCACGCTACAATATTCCTTGTCCACCATCAAATCAAAGTGACGAATAAAATTGCGCGGGTTTGAAAGGTTGAAAGTTTTAAGATGCGCGCTTTTGAAGTTACTAGAGGAAATTAAAGAACACCAAGATTTACAGACTGACCGAAAACGAAGAAGCGATTTTGATGGTAGTCTTGAAAGGATGTCAAAGACCAATTCCTCAGGGATGTAGTCACTCATTTTTGTTTTCTAGAGAGAGAGAGAGAGATACAAATCTTTTTTTACAGATATAGAAGGTAAATGTTTGACCTTTTATAAGTGAAAGGTCTTGGTAAAGGTTTAATGAGTTTGTTCAAAAAACATTTAAACAAAATCCGAATAAAAGGTTATGGTAGCGGTGCAATGAATTAGTAGATATCTTATAGATAAGTATAGAAATTTTGTTCAACGAGCATTTAAACGATGTCCGGATAAAAGGGCTTTGTTAGCGGTGCAATGAATTGAGTTAGTTACACTACTGTATTTATAGAAAATTGTTGGATAAACATTTAAGCATTAGACGAGATTAATGACTAACATCTACTATGCCTATACAACAACCGTACCCAGTAAATCCCACAAATAGCAAAGCTATTGAAAGGGTATGGGGAGGGTGAACCTTACCTCTATCCATGCGGATAGAGAGGCTGCTTCCAGAGAGACCCCCGGCATCGTGGAGGCTTGGGGTTCAAACCCCGACACCACCCAATTTGCTCTGGGACATGTGATTTACCTCCCTCATGTTGGCTATGGGACTGATCGGTGGGGGACGCCTAGTGGTGGCGTACACCCATTACTTTAAATGTGATACATAAGACGGTTATGTAACCGCCTCTCTTTCTCTCTCCCATTACATGTGATTTTCTTTCATACATTATGTACAAGTGTTTATTCAGATCTCTATTTAAAAGTGCTTGTGTATTGAACACGTCCCTAGTACATAACACGCTAAGATGTGGTCCAAGTTAAAACTAAGGTGAATGAGATATCGATGCCAAAAGTGTGTTTGAATGGAATTGAAATGAGAAAATGGGTTAAGTCTGTCAATCATAGATTGTGAACAAACATGGAAGAAGTTTGCAAGAGCCTTCCTTGCATTTTACTCCCACACGTACGTGTGTCCCCCCTATGGGAAGGCGTTTGCCAAATTCGATAAAATGGTTTGAAAAAAATCAAACTCATACGTGCCTGCAACATGGCAACATGAACGTGCCAAAGTAAATGTCTTGACACCACACCACGCAAATTGGGATTTGCTCCGACCCACAATCTTTTTCCCAATTGAGATGTAACCACAACTCATAAAACAAAAAAAAGGTCAAAAACAACTTTGTTTTGATCACATGAAAACAATTTATTTTACCTTAAAATGACTAACATTTTAAACTGTTTAATGTATGACCTTGCTCTGTTGTCTCCATACCCAAAAGTCCGAAACATATGGAAAACACCTACCGTTTTGGATGGTGGGCATACTTTGAAAGAGTAAAATCTTTGGTTTAAAAAAGTGCGCCTAATCACAAAGCAACCCTAGGCGCAAAGAGTTGCGCCTTGTGTGACATAAGGCGAGCTCTATACAAAAAGCGAGCATTTTTGGAAAAAAAATCCCACTGAGGCACGCACTTTTTATACAGTAGGTGTTTTTGTGCTTTAAAGTGTTATACATGTTGCTAAAATGGTTGTACATTTAAGTGATTTATACATTAAATCATATATAAACCTTATTTATAACTATGTTTTGGGTAAGGGATGCTAAAAGCCTATAGGATATATATAAGAAAATATATAAGCACATGGCGCCTCGTGTACGAAAAGCCCTCCGCTTTTGCGATTTGCGCTTTGATTTTAGACCTTGTCGCTTTTGTGCGCTTCGCGCTTTTTAAAACAAGGGTAAAATTGATAAAACGATCATTTATCTGTATTTACTTTAGAAAGGGTAAAACTGATTAATGATCATTTTAAATGAAGGGCAACAAAATGAGCTTACTTGTCAAAAATCTACAAACATATTAATGGTTTTCTTTTATCCCAATGTGCAATGTAGTTTAGATGTTACGAAAATCAAGTGCCAGATAGTTGATTGATAGCAATGGAAGTCAAGTAAGATAACAACAAATTGAAATTTCAAACGCAACAGATAGTTCAAGATTTAGTCACACCACTTAAACTAGACGTTGAGCAAAAATCTGACCGAGAATCAAGATACAGTCACACCACTTGATTCCGAATTAGCTTCCGCAGATCACCACCCAAAGTTGCTAGTCTTTGAATTAGCATTGGAATCAGTTAACTCAAGAGAGAGCAACCAAAATAAAACTTAACAAAATTTCTCTAATCCTATTCCATAAACATTCAGGTTTACATAGGAAAACTAAACGAATACTACCCACGTTCCTAATCCTTGGGGAATTACAAAAAGACACCATACTAACCGACCCACTACTAATAAAAAAACATTAAACAATACTTATGAATTACAAGACATAAAAACTAATTCAAACTAATGGAAAAACAAGCATGGGTATGTGGGAGTTGAGCATGCAATGCATGGGCCATCCTTAGCCACTTTTACGGTTGACCAAAGTGACCTGCCTGACACACATATGCGAACTAGCTCCACTTGTTGTTGACCCGCTTGACTCCTCTTCAGTGGCTAATGACACGTTACTCGGGTGGCCACTATCATTGATGATCTATAATAATGTTTTAACTTATTAACTCACTAATTTAATGGTGTTTTTAGCTCAGTTAATGGTAATGCCATAATGGTACTATGGTAGAAATGCAATTCTTTCATATCTTAACATATATGTAGACAAAAGCGCTCTAGGGGCGTAGATGAGGCGTTCACACCTCGAGCACTGGAGTAGCATTAATTTTATTATAGTTCTAGTCTCGAGCGTGCACCTTTTTTGGTGCCTGGCGTTCGAGGCGATTGCACCTTTGACTAACTAAGTTCGAGGGGATCACATGATTCCTAAGTCCTAACCTTGCAAAACTAATAGGACTAGATAATTCTTATTAGCACTTTTATCTTTCAATTCATTTAGGGGTAATTTTTGAAGATCAAGTCATGTCTAGGTACACCGCGTTTGGAGTCATGTGTGTGTGTGTTTAAAATTTTTTTTGAACGACAAACTCACAAACCCAGTAACTCTACTCCTAAATATAACACCAACCACCGACAAGTGTGTGTTTAAATTTTTTTAAAAAGGCAAACTCACACACCTTATTATCCCTATTCCTAATATAGCACCAATGACCACGGGTGTTTGTTTAGATATTCATAGAACTACAAACTCACACACCAAGTAACTCTACTCCAAAATATAACACCAACGACCACAGGTGTATGTTTAGATTTTTTTTAGAACGACAAACTCATACACCCAGTAACTCTACTATTAAATATAGCACCAACGACCACGGGTGTATATGTTTAGATTTTTTTAGAACGACAAACTCACACACCTAGTAACTCTACTCCTAATTATAGCACCAACGACCACGGGTGTGTGTTTAGATTTTTTTTAGAACGGTAAACTCACACACCCGGTAACTCTACTCCTAAAATATAACACCAATGTCCACCACGGGACTAGAACCCACACCACTCGGGGTGTGTGTTTAGTAATTGCTTGTTTATTTTCATACAAAATCTACATGAACAATAATAACTAAACAAGTATGCCACTAAAAACTCTAGTCACAAGCCATGAAACATTATTAAAAAACACAAAACTTCAAGTGATGGAAAGCAAAGCATACCTTTGGGGGTCATGTTCAACAATGGCTTTTAGAAACCAGATATCAGTAGCCCTTCAAATTACACCATGCAAAACAAAAGATTAATAATAATAAATTTACAGTCAGAAACAAGATTAAAAGGGAATACCTTGATTGTGAATCCATAAAAGATAAAATCTTGCAGCCCTAATAACCTTAAGATCATCAGGAATTGGGGCCTTAGATGAATGATTTTATCTTCTTTATTGATTAACTTGACATAAAGATTAGCTTTTGAGAAGAAAAATTGTAACTTTACTACCGAGAGAGATTAACCGTGCAGAAATTTGGAAGAAAATGGTGGTGGAAATGAAATGGGTAGGGTAGGGTCAAATTCACATAAAAATTGGTCCTTTTAAAAGGGTAATATCAATTTAATTTGAATTGAAATGGGTTAGGTTAAATGGGTTCGTCTTGAAATGGGTCGTTTTAAAAGAAAAATATCAAATTGGTTCATGATATTTTGTTTCGTGATGGCTAGTGGTAACGAGTGATGGTGACGGAGGAGGTGGAATGTGTATACGGACGTAGCGGCAGTGGATATGGTAATGGTGATGGAAATTGTTAGGGCGGCGACGATTGTGAAATAGGGGTGGCATGACAGTGGGAGAGCTGGTGGACGATCATTGTTCGATGAATTGAAATTAATACTCGAATTAAACGAGTCGAATGATTTGAATTTTGAAATTTTGGAAGTTGGATTCGATTTGGAATTTGATTACTAAGTTGAATTGAATTCGTATCCAACTTTAACTTTCTAGTGATGGTTGATTTCAATTAGTTAATTTGATTTCAAATTCGATAAAGTCTAAATGAACTCGAAATTGAACAAACTAACAAACTAAATGAACTCGAAATCGAATACGTACACTCTAAAGCGACTTCTTGTTCTTCATTAGTGGTTATCGACTAGAGTGAAATTATGGAAGTGACCCAAATGTTAGATATTTGGGTATTTTTAGGGATGGCAATGGGTCAGGTTCGGGTCGGGTATTGGTAATCTCATATCCATAGCTGGTTATAAAATCGTGTCGCATACCCGACCCAACACCCATCGGGTATTTGTCGGGTATCGGATATACCCGCGGGTATCGGGTATACCCATTAGTTTGTTAAAAAATATACGTTGAATTTCTAAATACATTTTTTACTATTATAATTATTATATAATTTTATTTATACAACAACTATTATAAATTAAAAATGTACATTACATACATAACATTTTTTACTATTATCATTATTATATAATTTTATTTATACAACAACTATTATAAATTAAAAATGTACATTACATACATATAAGTTTTATCATAAATTAATAATAACTTTATAATACTTATATACTTACATCTATATACTTCACAACATACAAAATGTAAATACTATTATCGAATGCATATACTAAAGGAAAAAATATTTTTTCACTTTATGAACATACTAAAATAAATCACCAATATACAAGGGTTAATGGAAATATAAATTAAAAAAACGGGTATATAGTTCGGGTAAACGGGTGTGTGGTTTCGGGTAATCGGGTCGGGTATCACCTAATCCCATACCTGACCCATACCAGCAAAATTTTTTAAAACTAATCCCATACTCGGCCCAACATCCGTCGGGTATCGGGTATTAATAGATAGTAATACAGAATAGGAAATTATGTGATATATTTGTTATGTATATCTCTCCTCAATATGAGGAGATTTGGTTTGTAACTATATATACGTTTGTATTGAATGAGAAGGCAAGGGAGTTTTCTAATCTATCATGGTATCAAACCCTAGCTGATCCTAGCCGATTCTTTTCTTTTCCCTGCACCAATTTCTTCTTCTCCACCATGTCTTCTTCATCTTCTCCGTTACACCCGACAGTCACCGTCACATCCATAAAAAGTCTCATACCCGTCACTCTCGACATTGAAACTGGCCACTATACAACGTGGTCCGAGATGTTCAAGATACAATGCAAAGCTCATCTCGTCTTCGACCATTTACAACCTAAACCGGCTACTGTAACTTCTTCCTCATCCGACACGAGCAAAGACAAAGAAAAAGAAAAATCGCCACCAACCGAGACTTGGGAGCGACTTGATTCCATTGTTCTACAATGGATTTACAGCACCATATCAACCGATCTATTACACACGGTTCTCAAACCTGACACCACTGCATACGAGGCATGGACTACCATCGCCAACATCTTTCAAGACAATAAAGCCACCCGTACAATCGACCTCAACAACAAGTTCGCCAACACTCACTTGGACCAATTTCCGAATATGTCCGCTTATTGCCAGGCCCTCAAGGTTATCTTCGATCAACTGTCCAACCTGGGATCTCCGGTCACTGATGAACAACTCGTGTTGCAACTTCTCTCGGGGCTGACCGAGCAGTATGAGAATACCGCCTCCGTCATTCAGCAGATGAAGCCTCTTCCAGACTTCTATGACACTCGTTCGCGACTATGTATGGCCGAGTCACGCAAACTTAGTCAGGCACGCCATTCAGCTCAATCGGCCGGAACCGCACTCACCGCAACTTCTGAATCGCGACAACGAGATGACCGGGACAAGTTGGAGCATCGAGAACAGAGAATGGAATACTCCGATCGGGGTCGGGGTCGTGGCCGAGGAAGGGGCCGTGGCCGTGGCCGGAACGGCGGTGGCCGTGGCAGGGGTGGCTATGGCTATTCGACTAATGGCAGCACTCAAAGTGGTAACAATAATTTCCCTCCATACCCTACTGTTGGCGGTTATTACCCTTGGCCATGTTACCCAACATGGGCTGGCCCACATGCTTCTAATTCTCATTCACAGTGGGCCTCTTGGAACAATATTCCTCCACGCCCATACCCCACCATGAACAAGCCCAACAACAATAATAATTCAGCTGGCATTTTAGGCCCAAGACCACCTCAACACATGCCAACCGATCTTAATCATGCCATGTATGCTATGTCGCTCAACGACCCCTCTTGGGCCATGGACACCGGTGCTACAGGTCATATGACTTCTAACTCTCATCTATCGTCTGTTTTTAATAAAAGCATTAATAAAAATATAATTGTGGGAAATGGTCAAACCATTCCCGTGCATGGACAAGGCAATCTTACCCTACCCCCTCCCCTACCACCATTCAAATTAAACCATGTTCTTTATGTCACACCCCGACCACGTATAACATACAAAACGTGGCGGAAACGTCGAGGAGTGTTGTAACAGAATTATTGTTTCATAACCATGGCATAAATAAATTCTGTTTTATTGAATAAATGAACTCATTGTTTTAATACAATCAAAAGTACAACTATGATCTTCCAAGTTTTAAAGTTTCTAAGGCACGAGTCCATCCTAGATGTAGCATGTGTCAACAATCATTGCAAAGTAGTACCTGAAACATGTGTAAAAATAGGTACGTCAGCATAAAAATGCCTGTGAGATACATAGGTTTTGTGAAAATAAGATTCATGACTTATGTTTAAGAAAAATGTTTAGTCATGAACCTTGTAATTTGTTTTGTTTTGTAAATCACTTGAAAAGCAATAAGATCAGATGATATATATAAGTAAGAGAATAATGTATGGTTAAATGAATAACCAAGTAAAATGAGTTTGTATAAGATAAGTTGTTTGTAAATCAATGTCTTGTGAAAAATATGTCATTTGTATAAAATGTTATATGTCTCAAATTTAAATGATTCAAATAACGCTACAATATGTAATACCATACAAACACTTATATATAGGAAGTACCAGCGGCGTATCCACCATGCTTGTATCATATTACACACGCCTCGTTACTTAATCACTTACTCAAACCAAACCAACAATGTAAGATGTCTATGTTTAAATCAATTGGCAAATGTATTGAATAATATGTCAAAATGTTTATGTCAAGATGTAAGTCATGTAATGTATAACCAAGATAATATGTGTAAATAAATGTAAGGTTAAACAAATAACCTTATAGTAGCATATTAAAAGTATACTTTTGGATTTGTAAATAACATATTAAACTATGTTTTGGTTCCATAAATAACATATCAAAATATGCCTTGGATGTGATAAATAACATATTAAATTATGTTTTGGTTTTGTAAATAACATATCAAAATATGTTTTGGATGATTAACAAAATATATGTTGGTCTTGTACAATACCACACATGAGAGTATATCAAATTATACTTTAAAAGTGTGATTTAAGAATTCATTCAGACCTAGTGCATCAAAATACACCTTTGAGACTATAGGGATACCACAAAGGCAATCCCTATTTGGATGGAGAAACAAATTGGTTTCAGACATTCCATGACAACAGGAATGGGGTGTCTAATCCTATAGCGCTATATCATACTAACAATCGGTCTGGTGAACAAAATAAGTACAATTCAACAATTAATGTTATAGTCTTTGAAAAATCAGTGTTTAAACCATAGATAGTCAATCAGTTTGTCAACAGATAAGTACTAACATGTATAATCAATTATACTTTTGGAAAACATAAAAATAACAGATAGGTACACATGCTTCACCCCAAAACAGTTTGAAAACGGTAAAAGAGGGGAACTATGTACTCACTTGAGATTGATCAGATGTCTTAAGATAACCACCAAGGAATGCTAAAGATCTCGGAATCAAAGAGGAAATGATAGGTACACATGCTTCACCCCAAAACAGTTTGAAAACGGTAAAACATGATAAAATCAAAAAATGAGTTTTGTTGTAAAAAAAGAGGAAATGATAGTACATCAGTGGACTGTCACAGCATGCTAAAGAAATGAAAAGATATAATGTGATAAACGATCTTACTAAAGATGTGACGGTAGGCTCAGCTAGACTAGTAGATTTGCGATAACGATACAAACTTAAATGAAAAAGCCTAGTTCTAGTGGGAAACATGGTCAAAAGCATAGTACTTAGTTTTGTCCTTCTTGATTGTGTGCCTACTCAGTAATCGCTGATTGTCGAAAGACATAAAACTGGTTAAGTGTGTGAACTTTCACAACTTTGCTGAAAAGTCGCTGTGATTGTGCATTTTATTTTGCAAAGATTTAAACTTGTTTTATTTCTTTATTTTGTTTAAGCATTGGACATCCTCTGCGTATATGTGAGTATCGACCTGGATGTTATTGCCTAAACGTTCTGCTTTATTTTCTTTGGTGTTTCGTTTAAGCTTTGGACCTCCTCTGCGTATACGGAAGTATCGACCTGGTGGTTAAAGCCTAAACAACTTCAACTTATTTTTATTTTTCTTTTTTTGTTTAAACATTGGACTTTCTCTGCGTATACGGAAGTATCGACCTGATTGTTAATGTTTAAATATTCTGCTTTGTTTTCACACAATTCACAGTTGATAAAAGTTTAAAGGCATTACTTGAGTCAGTGTATTGCATGATGAGGGGATATGCTGAGATTGTGGGGTCCATAAGAACTTAGTGCAAAATTAATATATCTTAACGTATTGGTAAGCATTTTGAAAGTTTTTAGATTGAGTTTATGTGGACAACAATATCGTCAATCAATGTGAATCGTTTAGAACTTAAAATGTTAAAAGCTTAACGGTGCTAGTGATTGGTCACATAAACTGATATGATCCTCTTACACAAGCTCACAAAAATAGTGTCTGTAAATATTTATTTACTGCATTTTATTATTTTCAAAAATCAAAAAGATTTTAGTGTGTTTTAGCATAAATTATGAAAAATTCAAAAAGATTTTCGACAACTGATGCTGGAGAGCTGATTTTCAAAATTCCAAGTGCTGACATGATGAACTGGTTTGGGAGTGTGTGTGTTGAATTGAGAAATTTTTGATTTAAGAAAAGAAATTGAAATTAGTTAATCAGGGTCATTAATTTGAACTTGATGTAACTATTACTAGTTAGTTTTTCTTATTGATTTAAGTAAAAACTTATATTTTGTTGAGAATTGTGTAGGTGTTGAATTGAACATATAAAAGCCAGGATTTGATTTCAAAGGCGATAACTAATTCTAGAATGAAAATCCCAGCTTGATGAAAGGGGGAGTCTGACGAGGTTAGAGCTAGAGAAAAGATCTGGTTACATGATTCCGGGAGAAATTCCTGAAGAAGACCGATCAAGATTGAAGAGTCGTTATGTTGGAGACTCTCACTGAAGATTCCGTCAACATTCAAGGGGGAGTCTGTTGGTGCAGTTGTCTGTCGACTTCATCTTCGTTCGAGTCTTAGATTAAAACTGATAGATCAGGGCTTGTAGTATGAGAAATTTAGGGTTTTGAATATTGTTTTAAGCTGATTTCGCTTGAAACATGTTATTTCGCTTGAAAGTAACAAATACCATTTCAAGCGAAATCAACATAAGTGATTTCGCTTGAACTGACATTTGTCAGCTTCAAGCGAAACCCCATCTCTATATATAGGTCCTAAGCGAAATCAGTTGTATGGTTCTTGTTCCGGTGAGCCGTAGTGCTGCCGAAGTGTCTACGTGCTGTAAATTGCTTCCAGATTAATATAAGAGACAGTTAATAGTGAATACAAGCTAAACAAAGACAGAATCAATGAATTCCGCCTCTGATTCTGTCTGAGCACTCTTCTGATCGACTCATTAGGTCGTTTCACGATCCTACATAATCCTCTTTTGTCAACATAGGATTTCCGATCCTTCCTGCAACCAAACCTTCATAAGATTGTAGCACAGTTGTAAGTAACGCCATGTGATCTTTTGCAATTTCTTCAGAAAAACTTTGACCATCTGGAAGATTCAATGCAATGTTGCACTGTATCACACAACCATTTCCACTTTTTGAACTTTGAGAATGAAAACTTGAAGTTGAACTCTTTGGATTAACACTCGGATATGAAGAAAATCCACTACTGCTATTTGTATTTTGATCAACAGCTCCAGCTGATTCTCCAGCACTAAAAGCAGTTTGAATTTTCGGACTCTTTTCAACCTCTTGAACATTGCCTTTGTAATACATTTTCACATCTTGTTGACCACTCAGATTACTCATCCTCGCAATCTTTTGTTGTTCAAGATCTTGACCCTCAATCTTCTCAATGAACTGAGAGATTGTCAAACCATCATATACTCCGGTGTTCTTTAAGATCATCAAAAATGTACCCCATTCTTTTTGAGGTAAAGCATCAGCTAATTTGTCGACCCATTCTTCTCGTTCTTTGCTTATGCTTAACAAAGACATGGAACGAACTAAGTGGCAATATCTTTCAATCAGTTGCTTTGTATCTTCCCCTGGTAGACTTGTGAATAGATCAAATTCTTTCTTAAGTAATGACTTTTTACTTTTGATCATATTTTCACTTCCCTCAAACTTGATTTTAAGAGCATCCCAAATTGATTTTGAAGTTTTGTCATGTTGAAGCAATACAAAGATGTCTTCTTTAATAGCTTGCTGAAGTAGACTAATCATCATCTTTTCAGCTCTGTACATGTCTCGTTCTTTATCAGTGAATTTAGAGATTTCTTTCTCAACTTGCAGATCAGTACGTGGTAGTACATACTTTTTCAAAATACACTCCCATGATCTCAAGTGATTAGCTTGAACCCAATTCTCTAACCAATCTTTCCAACTGTAATACTCCTCAATGCTCATTAGTTTCGGGGGTTTTTGTGTAGTTCCAGTCTCATTTTCCAAGTTCATGTTTTGAGCAATAGTAGCCGGAGTAGTCGGGGATGTTGCAAATGCGTTGTAAAATTCGTCACTCATGATTCGGTAAACTTTTTTACAAAACAGACAATTTCAAGCGGAATAAAGTCTCAAGCGAAATCACTCTTCAAGCGAAATCTCCTCCCAAGCGAAATCAACCTTTCAAGCGAGATTACCTGCACAACACTTCAAACTGAATTAAAAGTTTCAAGCGGAATAAGAATTTCAAGCGAAAACAGACATTGAAGCGGAATCACTGATTTAGCTTGTGATGTTTCAAGCGGAATAACACTTTTCAAATGGAACCGGTTATTTCCCTTGAAATGGCAACAACTTTTCAAGCGGAATCAAAATACTCGTTCAAGCGGAATTAGAACTTTTGTCCATTTTTGTCACTTTTAAGCTGAATTTCGGTCTAATTCTTTTAAGGCTTTGATAAAACACAATATCACTTATGTTGTGAAAAATTAAGGCCATTTTATCCATGAAAAGTTGTTCAAATGATACAAGAAGGTGTAGAAGCTAGAAAACACAATGAAATCAAGCTGAAAACTGCAGAACTCCTCCTTCTGAGCTCTGATACCAATTGTAGGATCGTGTATGGACCCGAAATGAGTCGATCAGAGGCGTTCTACTCAGAATGAAAGGTGGAAACAGACATAATGAGTTGAATTCAGCAAGATAACACTTTTAACTGTCGTTTATATTGATTTGGAACAGTTTTACAGCAAGACGACACTTCGACAGAGCTTCGCCGTCGGAAATACTTTTCTCTAATTCCGCTCTAAATGAAACAGACTAACATCTATATATGGATCATGTGATTCCACTTGAAACAACTCCAAGCGAAATCTGATTTCGCTTGAAACATCTCAAGCGAAATCAACTTGATACTTCGAGCGGAAATAACTACCTTATTCCATATGAAATGACCTAGTGTCATTTCAAGTGAAATCACCTCTAATTACACATTCTTGATTTTCGTGCCCTGATCTATATAGTTTAGCACAAGACTCAATACAAAACGAAGTTGACAGACGTATGCACCAACAGTTGCAGCGGTCGGGTTCTCATCGGGCCTTCCAGGACCCGACCCCGTATTTCCAGAGCCGGTTCAACCCGGTAAATCAGATTGAAGAACCAATGGGCCATAACCCATTGGGCCCTGAAGACCACTTCCCTGAAGCTCAGGGTATGGATATGGATGATGACCCCGATCCTGCCGAACCACCATCTGGGATGCCCACGCATCCCATAGAGATTTCAGATGGGTCATCTTTTCATGGATCACCTTATCGGGGTCCAGACAACTATGAGGCAAGATTTGCCTCATACCCTTGGGAGTTTACTCCCTCTTTCAACCCGTCTCAGCAGCAGCAGGATCCCTCTGAGGATTCACGTTTTGTGGCGGTCACGCCACCGCCACCACCGCTTGAGCAACAACTGCCTCCGGAGCCACCGAGGCGATGAAGAACAGGTGCACGGATGTCCGTGCGAGGAGGGGATTTCCATTTCAGCATCCCTCAACACTCCAGTGGCAGTTACTACCCGCCATTATATAAAGACCCGCAGATGGGTGGGCCTTCAATCCCCGTTTCTGAGGTGGACTCTGCGCCAGTCGCACCACCACCACCGCATATGGGTTTTGATAACCCAATACCTTTTGAGCAACCAGCCTACCCGGGGTACAACTACTACAATGCCCCCGATGTTGACCCGTATCTCGTAGCGGCAAACTACAATGCTCTTCACCCTGAAGGGCCCTATGCAGCTTCGTACCAATCTAGGTACCAAGCATATGGGTACCAATACCCTCCACCTGCTCAACCTCCGCAGCGTCAGCCGCTGCAGCCACCGCTGATCCTGCCAACGCAACAACATGAGATTTTACAGAGGTTGAGCCAGGTGGAACGCGAGGTTCTAGAGGAGCGTAGGAGCCACGAGGGATTTCTTAAGGGTTTGGCGAATCTGATCAAGAGGAAGAAGAGGGATTTTTGAAGATTCCTTATTTATTTATTTGTTTTGTAATTTATTTATTTCAATCAAGTCCCTGCGTGGACATTTTTATTTAGGTACTTAGTCCCTGCGAGGACTTGTATTTTCATTTTAGCCCCTGCGTGGGTAAGTTATTTATGTAAAAGTCCCGTTTAGGGCAACCTATGTACTTCTTTTAAAATTAGTGGAATGTTTTATTTAAATTTCATTGTCATCTTATGTATAAATATAAAATATGAAATAAATAAAAAATATCATTCCTTTTAAATGATCTGCCTTTAAATATTAAATAAGAATCTTAAAAGATATAACCTAGCCTGCATGTCATTATAGACCTGGCCATGATGGTAAAACCTGTTTAAAAAGATTCAAATTCTTGTTAACATCTGTAAACGTGTTAGCACTCCTGGCAGATGTGATCCGGTAAGTCACACATGTCATCCTTATACTGGATTCTTCCAGATTTCCTTATTTAACCTAATGATCTATAAATCATGGGTTCAAATCATCAATTAAGATAATCATTTATGAGACATCCATTAGTGATGCAGCGCCTACTGGCCGTAATAATTATCAAATAAGACAAAAGACAGTTGTAGTCTACGACTCCCTGTCGATAAAAGGTAATGAACTACGTTCAAACCTTAAGGCCTCGATTCTCTGAAATTATGGCTTAAAATTGTCCTTGTGACTAGGCCTTATGTGCCATTAATAATACCCTTAATACTTTATAATTAGGATAAATTATAATGAAAATGCTAAATAAATATGATCAACAAATTAATCAAATATGGTCTATGTTTACCATGGTGAATGAATCATCAGAAATAATGATTCCATAATAACCTCTGAATAAAATATTGTCAACTATTTTGTAGCAAACAAGCTACATGGCTGAATCGGAGGAAGTAAACAGTCACCCGAGAGAAAATCATGATACTACCAGAGTGAATGTAGCTGGTGCGGAACTGCAGGCATTAATAGATAATGCCGTTACTCGAGCTCTCGACAGACTGTTTAATGAATCAAGTGGTACTCGCGCTAGAACTCAGTCCGTACCACATACAAAACCACGCTCTAAGACTCATTCTGAGGCTCATAGTAAGCCCCCTTCTAAAGTGAACGAGTCAAAGAAGGACGATGCTCGTCACTCGTCAAATCAGCAGAGTATTCCGTCTAAGAAGATTGTGTTCAATCAAGAGCCCCGTGGTAAGACCTGCTCTTACAAGTATTTTGTCTCCTGCAAGCCAAGAGACTTCACAGGGGAGAAGGGAGCCATAGATTGTATGACCTGGCTCGATGAAATAGACACTGTTGTTGATATTAGTGGTTGTGCTGAACAAGACATTGTAAAGTTTGTGTCGCAGTCATTTAAGGGTGAAGCATTAGCTTGGTGGAGATCCCTAATCCAAGCTACAGGAAAGATCCACTTGTATAGCATGACTTGGGAGTAGTTTGTTGCTCTAATCAAAGAAAATTTCTGCCCTCAACATGAAGTTAAGAAGATCGAGACTGACTTTCTGACATTGGTTATGAAGAACTTAGACTGTCAGGCATATCTCACGAGTTTTAACACCATGTCTCGATTGGTTCCTTACTTGGTGACACCGGAACCAAAACGTATAGCCCGTTTCATTAGGGGTTTAGCCCCGGAGATTAAAGCTAGTGTGAAAGCATCAAGACCTACTACCTTTAGGTCAGTAGCTGATTTGTCATTATCTCTTACCCTTGATGCGGTCAGGCAGAGATCGCTTAGGAATTCTGATGCGGGGAAGAGCAAACGTGAGGATGATAGCTCACACCGTTCAGATAAGAAGCATAAGGGAAACTCTGATCACAAGAAGAGTTCAGGGTTCAAGAAGGATGACCAACAGTCGGGTGAGAAGCCCAAATGCAAGACCTGCGAGAAGCGCCATTTGGGAAAATGCAGGTTCGAATCGAAATCCCAATCGCAGCCTAGGGCTTGTGGGATCTGCAAGTCAAGCGAGCATAAGACATTAGAGCGCAAGAAGATAAAGGATGCGACGTGCTATAACTGTAATGAGAAAGGGCATATCAAATCCAACTGCCCAAAGTATGCCAAGAAACCTGAAGAAGGTAAAAAGAGCAATGCCAGGGTCTTTCAAATGAATGCACAGGAAGCAGTTCAGAATGACTACGTGATAATAGGTACCTTTCTTATCAATGATGTTTATGCAAGGGTATTGTTTGATTAGGGTGCGGATAAGTCGTTTGTGGATGATAAATTTTGTAAGTTGTTAAACCTGCCTGTTAAAACCCTAAGCATAAAGTATGAAGTAGAATTGGCCGATGGTACCATAGAAACTGCTTCAACCATATTAGATGGATGTTTTATATCCATTAAGAACCACTCTTTTCCTTTGTCTTTGCTTCCTTTGTAACTAGCTGGATTCGACATAGTGATAGGCATGGATTGGTTATCTCATAATCAAGCCCAGATTGTTTGTGATAAAAAGCAAGTGGTTGTTAAAACTCCTTATGGTGAGCCATTAACAATACAAGGAGATACTTAGTATGGGTTGCCTAAGCAAGTGTCTATGCTTGAGGCGTCAAGGTGTTTGAAGAAGGGTTGTGTCATTTACATGGCACAAGTAACTATTGATGGACCAAAGCCCAATGTTGAAGACATCCCTGTTATCTCTGAATATCCAGACGTATTCCCTGAAGAACTACCTGGCTTACCACCAGATAGGCAAGTGGAGTTCAGAATTGACATTATTCCTGGAGCAGCACCTGTTGCAAGAACACCTTACAGGTTAGCACCGACTGAGATGAAAGAATTGAGAACTCAACTGGATGATTTGTTGGCCAAAGGTTTTATTCGACCCAGCTCGTCTCCTTGGGGAGCACTGATTCTGTTTGTGAAAAAGAAAGATGGATCGATGCGTCAATGTATCGATTATCGTGAGCTAAACAAGGTTACAATCAAGAATAGATATCCATTGCCCAGGATCGACGACCTGTTCGATCAATTGCAAGGGGAAAGTTACTTCTCCAAGATTGATTTAAGGTCAGGATACCATCAGCTGAAGGTCAGAGATGAAGATGTGCATAAGACCGCATTCAGAACTTGTTATGGTCACTACGTGTTCTTGGTGATGACTTTCGGGCTCACTAATGCACCAGCAGCATTCATGGATCTCATGAATCGCGTTTGCAAACCTTATTAGGACAAGTTTGTCATCGTCTTCATTGATGACATTCTTATTTATTCGAAGAACCAGGCTGATCATGAAAAACACCTTCGATGTATTCTTAAACTTCTTCAGCAAGAGAAGCTCTATGCCAAGTTTTCAAAATGCGAGTTTTGGCTTCGAGAAGTCCAATTTCTTGGACATATGGTTAGCGAGCGTGGTATCCAAGTGGATCCCGCTAAGATTGAAGCTATCATGAATTGGCAAGAGCCGAAGACGCCCACAGAGATTCGTAGCTTCTTGGGTCTGGCAGGATATTATAGGCGTTTTATTGAAAATTTTTCAAGGATTGCAGCACCCCTAACTTCATTAACTCGTAAGAATATCAAGTTTAATTGGTGTTAGTGCATTTATGTCTATAGCCTTCGTCAATCCGAGCAGTAGCGAGAAACAGAAGAAAACGAGTCGTTATATTAGTGTTAGCTAGACAAAAAGGCAAGGTGGCAATATTGTAATTAATGAGAAATCTCATTAAATGCCTTGGACTATAAATAGGAGATTATGTCATAGATTAGGGACTTTTGCTACATTTGTCATTTGGAGCTTTCTAGATCTAGAGAGAGAATCTAAAGAGAGAAAGTGATTCAAGGTGCTGTACAATTTCATATTTCTAATAGAATCACGTTTATATTACATCACGTGTGTTAGGTCGCGTTCGTGTACAGATTCCGCACGTTATACGTTCGTTTCGCAATCGTTTCGGACCGGTCCTACAAGTGGTATCAGAGCAGGAGCTCGATTGCACTGATCTATCACACATTTCCGCGCAGAAAATCTTCAGATTTCAGATTCGAATTGCATCACTTCTTCATCTTTTTCATATTTTCACGTTTTTCACTGATTATCGTCAAGTTGAACGGGTTTTTACGGTCCAAATCGTCTGATTTTTTGATATGTTGTGCGAAAACACCTGATCTACAACTCTACCAAGTTTCAGATCCTAATTCCTAGCCGTTTAGGAGAAATTCGAGTTTTTAGGTCCGTTTGAATCAGCGACTGACCGTTTGAAGCAGTCCTGACCGTTTGAAGCAGCCCTGACCGTTTGAAAATACATGGTTGTCCGTTTGAAATTGATCTTGTCCGTTTGAAATTGATCTTGACCGTTTGAAATTGATATGACCGTTTGAAAAAGCATCTGACCATTTAAACAAACACCTGACAGTTTGAAAAAATACCTGACCGTTTGAAATCAAGCACATGACCGTTTGAGGGTGTGACAGTTTGAGAGTGTGACCGTTTGAGGGTAGCATTTGAAACACGTTGTCCGTTTGAAAGTTGGTTCAGTTGATCACGTGATTAAAGTTCAGCGGCCAAATCATATTCCATTAACTGTAGTCGACCAAATAGGAATTAAGACAAAAGTGATATTAAATCTTGGCTCATGTGCACGTGAATTCATAAAATGATACAATTAAAAGCCAACGTAATCATATGTGTTCATCGGCCCAAGATTGTTTTTAGATAAATGTTTGCATGTGAAACATTAATTGCAATCAGATTGCATGTGACTAAAATTCTAGAGGTCAAATGAGAAATTATTTCACATAATATTGACGACCATTTAAGTAAGTCAAAGTTGTCAGATCATTATCATTTTGTCGATCATTAATTCCAATTAAGAAGTGGTCCAATAGAAACATAGTAAATTCAGAATTGCATGTGATCTTGATTAAAAGCAATTACACTGATATGGAATGAGTTTTGAATCATAGTTACATGTGATATTGTTTTGAAAAGTTTGAAAACGTCACCCAACCAACTCAAGATTTTGTCGAGTAGTGATTTCAATTTTTGTCATCTTGTACCATTGATTAAAGTGGTCCAAGTCATGTCTTTGTGAATCAGGTCGTGTGGTTTAGCTAGGTCATTGGAAAAGGTCATTTGAATTTGATTCGGGTCACAGCAGTCCGCACAGTTTGTCATCCTTCAGTCCGCACAGAATATTCACCAGTTCGAGTATTATTTTGATTCAGTTATTTGATAGTGTTTGAACTGATTTTGTTTGTTTGTGTGATTCAAGGTTATTCAAAGATCACATCATGGCTGAAGAAAATGTTGTTGTTGAGATCAAAGAGAAAACTCGAGAAGAGATCTTGAGTGAGAAGACCTACAGAGAAAGAAACGTGATCTACAACAGAATGGATGACATGCAGGAGGAGTATGAGATGGCTGTCGGAAGCAAAAGATGGGATAAAAAGAGAGAATGCTATTATAACAGAGAAGGAGAACCGGTTGTTCCCAAGAAAGACATAATCTTTGATGATGTTCTTCTCAAAGTTCCGTTGAGAGCTGAATACTATAGAAATGTGTTGAAAGATGACACATACGTTAAGAGATTTGAAAAGGAGATCAGATATGCTATGTTATTGTGTCTGAGAAAAAGGGATGAGGAGAGAATGAAGAAGAATGTTGAAGAAATGGTGAACAATCTGAAGAAAGCTGCTGAAGAGGTTAAAGCAGAAACTGTTGAAGTTGAAGCTGTGAAGGAAATCAAAAGTGAAGACGTTGTTGTGAATGAAGAGGTTGAGAAAGCTGTTACTGAAGAACAGCAGATTGAAGAAGAGGTGAAGAAAGAAGAAAAAGAAGAAAAGAATGAGAATGAGGAAGCTGATAATGTTGGTGATGAAGTCGGTGTTGAAGAAAAGCAGAATGTTGATGAGCAGACAGAGGTTGCTGAAAACACTGAAGTGCCAATCACTGAGGTAAATTCTGATTCTGAAAACTTGAAACTGATTAATCAGTGCAAGAAATGCATGGAACCGTGCAGAACTTGTACTGAAAAAGATGAGCAATTTAGAACAAGAGATCTTGAGTTCACAAAAATTGAAAAGATTTTCAAAGAAAAATGCAAAGAAATGCTAGAAAAAGAAAAAGTTTTTAAAGAAAATGATGAAAAACTTTCAGAAAAATGTAACAAATTAGAGAAAGAAAATGAAGTTTTGAAAGAAAATGTTTTGAAAATGACAAATGAATGTGAACAAAAAGAAATTGCTTGTCAAGAAATGAAAAAGGAATATGACTCAATGAAACTATCATATCACATTACAAAAGAGTCATATGATAAAGTAAAAGACGAAATGAAATATGCTCAATCAAGAATGAATTATATGTGTGAAACAACCAAAGAGCTTAAACGAATGTATTCTATAAAACAAGATGTTGTTAATTCCTATATTGAGGATGTTGCTAAGTTAAAGCGACAGATTGCTGATTTAGAACAGGATAACAACAAGTTAAAAAGTTACCACGTGTCGTCATATGTGCTTGAACGAATTTTCAATATAAAATCGGGTGATGGTGAGTCTGAGCAGAACAAGAAAGGCATTGGCTCAGAGTTTCATCAAGTTCCACCACCGGGAAAATTTGCATTTTATGATGAGGAAAAGGTCGAAAAAGCTTTCAACATGGTAGACCAATTGCCAGACAACATTGACATAACCTATTCCAAATCTGATGATTCTCATGATTTAGAGGTGGTAGGTAAAGTCGTTGAAAGTGTGTTGAAAGAAGAGTCGGTTGTTACAGGTAAATCTGAATCACAGGATGAAGATGAAGGAAATCTTCATGATGGTTATCTGAAAAATACAAAATCCGAGGAAAGTTTGAATGATGATTCAAAAGGATTGGTTTATACCATGATTGGATCGGAAAAATTGTTCTTAGATGTTGTTTTCCCGATTCAGAATGTGATTTCAGAAAAGGTTGATAAAGTTTTCAAAATGGTTGAGATTGAGAAGTCTGAGATTTCAAAGTTTGTTGGTAAGAGTCATAAAGGTTCGTATAACAAACCTGGTTTCAAAAAGAAGAGCATGAAGGCTGGGTCGGGTTATAAGAAGAAACAGAATCGAAACAAAAATGAAATGCCAAATTTTCAGGCAAAATTGAGTTTTGTTCAAGGAGACAGTTTAGAAAAAGAAAAAGAACTCAAAATGAGACAGTCTAATGATGAGTTCTTTGCTCAAAAGAAAAAGCAACAGCCACAGGTCAAAGATGTGTCCATGAGAACATGTTTCAAATGTGATCAAAAAGGACATCTTGCACGCAAGTGTTCTAATCTAAAACCTGTGGATGTTGATCAAAAGAAGATTGATGCTGAGAAACAAAAATCTGAGAATGTGAGACAAAGGTCAACCAGATTTGACTCAAAACAAACTTGGAGATACAACACAAACAAGTTTGCTTCGAATCAAAACTGGAAATCAGACCCGAATAGGTTCGATTCTAGACAGATCCGGAATTCTCACACACCCAGATTTAGAACAACACAAAGTTGGAAAACAACTGTTGATATGACAAAACCTCAAGAGTTTTGGAAACCAAGAGTTGTTGTTCAAAATCATAATGTTCAAAAAGTTTCACATTTTTACAAACGAGGAACACCAAAAGGTCAAACATGGAGTGTTAAGAAACATGTTGATTTGGTAAAAGATGAGAAAGTTGAAGTTAAAATTGAGAAAGTTTTTGTGAAAAATGACAAAGAATTTCCAGCATTGAATGAAAATTATTGTGTTGAAATTCCTAAGGTTCAACAGACCTGGGCTAAATTGTTCAAGTAATCAAGTAGTCTAAATGTGCAGGTGCTCAACAAAACTAAAGATTGTGAGAATGGAGGTTGGAGCAGCCTGGCACAACAAGGAGAGGAGGCTGCTAGATCCTGTGTTGATTGAAACAGGAAGTTTATATGTTTTCTGTATATAAATAAACAATATTTCAAAAACCCTAAAAATTGAAAAATTTGAAAAACCAAAAATATGTTTGTTTTTAATTTTTGTCAAAAATTCAAAAATGCAAAAATATGTGTTGATTGAATACGCCGAAACCCTCACGGCTGAACAAACATGATTACTTTCATCAGGTTGAAAAAACGGTTTTCAAACTGTAAAATATCAATGTGTTGTAAATCATGGGGGTATGTATATTTTCTGCAAATCAGAGCACTTTAAGCAGAAAATGGATGGCGAGACAGAGCTATCAGTGTTGGTTGTCAAATTTTCTTTATATGATTTTGCATTTTAGGGGGAGTAATATTGTTAGAAAATACAAAAACATTTGAAAATTTGAAAAAGTCAAAAACATGATAAAATTCAAAAATTGAGTTTTTGCGTAAAAAGAGGAAATGATAGTACATCAGTAGACAGTTACAGTATGCTAAAGAAATGGAAAGTTTAAATGTGTTAAACGATCTCACCGTGGATGTGTCGGTAGGTTTTTGCACATTTAGTAGGTTTGTTCGGGATATAAATCTAAATCTTTACTTACTTATTTCGTGGGGAACACTACTTGGATATATAGGTAACCCCTGAAATCTCGTTTGAAAGATTCCTTGTTCTGATATACTAGGTCTTTATACTCAGTGATATCTGGGGTATTATTCCGGGACTTCTGCTGAATGGAAGTTCTGACCTAGTCCTCGAATAATACTTTCCGCAAATGCTTGAAACATAGCATCACCCTCAGCATATATGATAAGACAATAAAATTGCTTAGCAATGCTGTTGTAAAAAAGATCCTCTAAAGGGGACACACCCACAAGTTGAGTCATGATCTCTCTGCTGAACGGTAGTTCTGACCTGAGCTCTCATGATTCTTCATAATTTATTAACCCCTTACAGATATCATTTGTGTTATAATTACCTGTAAGACTGAATATTGGGATATGGATACGGGAGTATATTCAAGAGGTGGGACACACGTATAAGTTTAGGTCTCTAAAACACTTAATCTGTATCCTGGACAGATTGAAAATTGTGTGAGAATTTAAAGTGGACCAGTATATCGACAATCTAAGTGAATTGTTTAATACTTACTGTTTAACTAAGCTCAACGGTATTTGTGACCTGTCAGAAACTGATATGATCCTCTAACGCAAACTCAAACAAAAATATTGTCTGTAAATATGTTTGTACATATTTCTTTACTGCTTTATATTTTCAGAAAATACAAAAAGATTTTTGATTCTGCTTTATTTTCGACAACCGATGTCTGAGTGCCGAGTTTCAAAATCTAAGTAAGCTGATTGTGTTTCTGAAAATAAAACAAGTTCATTAATTTGAAACTTGAATTAAAAATAAAAATTCAAAAACAGTTTGTGATATCTCCAAGGTCATTAGTTTGGACTTGGTTGATTAACTGTGAGGGATTTGGATGCTTATACTGTTATAGAGCTAGTTTCCGATTCGATTCGATGAAACTGCTAAATTCATGAAAATTGTTTGTTTAGAATGTTTGAGTGAGCCAGGTTATATTTCCTGGATAGCTGAAATTTGAAATGTTGTTACTTATAAATTTTTTGAGTGATTGCAGATGTTGTACCAGACTACGATCCCGAAAGCCGAGTCTAAGGGGGAGTCTGAAGACGAGCTCAACGCAAAAGGAATGCGTGGATTCAAGGAGCCATGTGACTATTCCAGAAGAGCTTGTATACGGAAAGCAAGGTGTCGATCCCAAAGCACGGAAGCTTGACGAAAGGGGGAGCCTGATAAAGAAAAGAGTCTACAGAAAGGAGAAGCTGAAGCTGAAGACAGATCCACTGGGATTCTGTTCAAGAAGACTAAAAGAGAAAAAGAAGATGCTACGAGTTTGACTCAATGATCGAGATTGACTACGAAAATATCCAAGGGGGAGTCTGTTAGTGCATTTATGTCTATAGCCTTCGTCAATCCGAGCAGTAGCGAGAAACAGAAGAAAACGAGTCGTTATATTAGTGTTAGCTAGACAAAAAGGCAAGGTGGCAATATTGTAATTAATGAGAAATCTCATTAAATGGCTTGGACTATAAATAGGAGATTATGTCATAGATTAGGGACTTTTGCTACATTTGTCATTTGGAGCTTTCTAGATCTAGAGAGAGAATCTAGAGAGAGAAAGTGATTCAAGGTGCTGTACAATTTCAGATTTCTAATAGAATCACGTTTATATTACATCACGTGTGTTAGGTCGCGTTCGTGTATGGATTCCGCACGTTATACGTTCGTTTCGCAATCGTTTCGGAGTAAAAACCGGTCCTACAATTGGGGTCCTAAGCAACAAGAATCCTTTGATATTCTTAAACAGAAGCTAAGCAATGCACCTGTGTTGACATTGCCTGAAGGGATTGAAGAATTTGTGGTTTACTGCGATGCATCACACACTGGCATGGGATGTGTGCTAATGCAGAAGGGCAAAGTTATTGCCTATGCTTCTCGACAATTAAAAGTGCACGAAAAGAATTACACCACCCACGATTTGGAATTGGGTGCCGTTGTGTTTGCATTAAAACTTTGGAGGCATTATTTATATGGTACCAAGTGTGTGATCTATTCTGATCATAAGAGCCTTCAACATCTGTTTAACCAGAAGGACCTTAACATGAGACAGCGTCACTGGATGGAAACATTGAATGATTATGATTGTGAAATCCGATATCATCCAGGAAAGGCAAATGTAGTTGCCGATGCTTTGAGCAGGAAAGAAAGGGTTAAGCCCATTAGAATCAATGCCAAGAGCATTGAATTGAAGAACAACTTGAATGAAAGATTGTTAGCCGCTCAGAAGGAAACTGTATTAGAAGCCAACTATTCGAATGAAAAGTTGGGAGTAACTGCTGAGCAGTTATCATATGGCAAGGATGGGATTCTAAGATTGAATGGACGAATATGGGTTCTAATTTATGGAGGACTCAGGGACGTTATCCTTCAAGAAGCCCATAGTTCCAAGTATTCTGTTCATCCTGGCTGTGACAAGATGTACCAGGATTTAAAGGCAAATTATTGGTGGATAGGCTTGAAGAAGTCTATAGCCACTTATGTGGCCAAATGTTTGACGTGCGCACAAGTTAAGGCAGAACACCAGAAGCCGTCGGGTTTGCTACAACAGCCTGAACTTCCTACCTGGAAGTGGGAAATGTTAACTATGGATTTTATCACTAAGTTACCGAAAACAAAGCGAGGAAATGATACTATTTGGGTTATAGTAGATAGACTAACCAAGTCAACCCACTTCCTACCTATTAAGGAAACACATAACTCAGATAAATTAGCTCAGCTATACGTGGACGAGATTGTATCTCTTCACGGAGTGCCAGTGTCTATCATCTCTGATAGGGATACGAGATATACATCGCATTTTTGGAAAAGCTTTCAGCAATCCCTAGGCACTCGATTAAACTTCAGCACTGCATATCATCCTCAGACGGATGGTCAAAGCGAGCGTACAATTCAAACGCTGGAGGATATGTTAAGGGCCTGTGTTATTGATTTAGGTGGAAGTTGGGATGATCATCTTCCGTTGATTGAATTCTCGTATAATAATAGCTATCATTCGAGTATTCAAGCTGCACATTTTGAAGCTTTGTATGGAAGAAAGTGCAGGACGCCGGTTTGTTGGGCAGAAGTTGGATATGTCCAACTGACAGGACCTGATATAGTCCTGGAGACGACAGATAAGATTATGCAGATACGTGATCATCTCAAAGCTCCCAGGGATAAGCGAAAAAGCTACGCAGATAAAAGGCGTAAACCTCTGAAATTCGAGGTAGGTGACAAAGTGTTACTTAAAGTATCACCCTGGAAAGGGGTAATGCGTTTTGGCAAGAAAGGCAAGTTAAGCCCAAGATACATAGGACCATTCGAGATCATCGAATGTGTCGGAACAATGGCTTACTAGTTAAACCTGCCTGAAGAGCTTAGTGGAATTCATAATGTGTTCCACATCTGCAATCTAAAGAAATGTCTAGCTGATGAATCGCAAGCCATGTCACATAAGGATGTGCATATAGATGAGAGCTTAAAGTTTGTTGAAAAACCTTTGTCGATTGAGGATCGACAGGTTAAGAAGCTTCGAAGGAAGCATGTACCGATCGTGAAGGTTAAATGGGATGCCCGTAGAGGTCCCAAATACACGTTGGAGGTTGAATCCACAATGAAACAGAAGTACCCTCATTTATTTCAGTAAATCTCAAGGTTGAGATTTCTTTTAAGGGGGTGAGGATGTAACACCTCGTAAAATCACGACCAATATTATGAAGACACGTGTCATGGACTTTAAACGATTAACAAATTGATTACGAGGGACTAAAGTTGACAAACAAAGAAAGTATGTGTGTAGAAGGATTCAAAGTGTCAACATTTGATAATTTTTCCTTTCAATAACCCTACACGATGTTTATACCCTTAAACGAATGAATCATGAATCGTATGAAACCGTTAGTGGAAGAAAGTGAAAGTTTACAAGACGCGAGGGTTAAATGTGTCAACATGTTTAATTTATACCTATGAGTGACCTTTTAATGAACCTAAAGCTTTGTAACGATTAATTATGCTCCCGAGAATAGGTGATAAAAATTTCACAAGGTTTTGATATCGTATGAGGAAAATACGTTAACTTTCGTAATTAAGGGGTTAAAAGCGTCAACAAGGCAAAACTTGTGTTTTCGATTACCATTTAACGAAACCGGACCTAACGGTGTTTGGTTATATCTCATGGATCACAAGAATAAAAGTTAAATGGGTTAAATGTGCTTAAAATGAAAGAATTTACGCTTTAGAAGGTCCAGGGGGTGAAATGTCAATTATTGAAACTTGCTGACCTGGTCACCTCCATGGTGGCGTCACGCCACCACCAACACCCTCTGCCATCGCGCGACGCGATGGCCTGATCTGGGCAGATTCTCTGCACAGCTGCAAGTCATCCTGTTGCACCGCCTTTGCATGCCTTGTTTTCGATTTCAGGGGTTGAGCCAACAATTTTTCATGCATAGGGACACCTGGGATGATCAGGAATCACTTGTAGACTTGGGTGGAATGATCTTGTGAAGTTTAAATCCCTATATAAGAGCTTCTTGTTTGCTAGTTCATGTGCTCACTCACAAAATCATTCTAGCTCACTCTCTGGAGCTCTCTGGACTTAAAGCAAGTTTCCCTCAGCTCCTAATTCATGCTAAGAGCCTTTGTAAGCATTCTTAGCCTCTCCAGTTCAAGTTTTATTAGTCTAATGACCAAAAGTCAAAGCCGTCATAATTAAGCTTTGACTTAGTGATTAATCACTAATGGTCCAGCCATTATTCGAATTGAAAGTGGCTATGAGTTGGTAATTATGTGGGTAATAAACCCTTAAAAGGGCACCCTCTGATTTACACTCTAAGTTAGTCAATTGTCGGGTCAAACTTAATATTAAAAAGTCAACAGAAAGCTATTTTGCAAATAAACTAATAACTAACAATGCACAGGTTATGGCACCTGTTTTAACACTAATATAACTTGGTAATTAATGTAAGAACATGTCTAGGCATGTTCAACCCGACAATTCTGAGTTTAGGCTCGGTTCGGAACCGAAAGTCGCAAAAGAAGACTTTTGCTTTGACTTTCAGTTCTGTCCCAGTTTAGCTTAGTTTAGATATGCCTTAGGGTTCCATTAGGACCATATTACATGTAAGTATAACCCTTTGAGTTTATACAATGTGGTTCCTTTGTAATCCTAGTTCATTGCATGTTTCCGTTAATTGCTTAAAAGTTGACCACTATGCCCTTTTGATATTAAAATGAGATTTTTGAAAATGTGAGAGGACAAAAACCTTTATCACTGATTTATAAACATGTCCTAAAAATTTGACATCAGTTTGTGGTCAAAATTAGGAGTTATGCTCAATATCGTAATTTGAAAGCTTTTTATTAATTAAACGGCATTATTCGCATAAAGCCTATTTAAACCCAAATTTTGACACCAAACTTTTTACCCACTGATGTAATATAATATTTTGGGATTTTTGAAGATTTTTGTTTCTTTTTAAACTGATCATAATGTAGGGTTCTTGCTTTGATTCGGTAATTGACGGTTATACCCTTTTTGCTAATAAAATGAGTTTTACATAAAATTTTGATACCAAATCTTTTGCTACTGATTTTATATGATAAATAAAATATTTTGAACTTTATAAACTGATCAAAAACTCAGATTTCCTTATATAACCTGAAAATCGCCTAAAACCGACTTTTTAGGCGTTTTAAACGCATAGTATGGGTTAAAACTATTTTTGACACATAAGACTTAATACCTACTGATGTTTTAAGTAAATTTTTATACTTTAACAGTAAGAAAAAGTTTTGAACTCAGATTTCCGAATTTGACCTTTAAAGCTTATGTGAAGTGACCAAAATGCCCTTACGGCACATAGTTTGGTTATAAATGATAAATTTCACATATATGCAATACCCTACTGATATGACCTGAAAAAATAAATATTTTTACTGATCATTTTAGACCAGAACCTCAGATTAATATTTAATCTCTTTTATAACCTATAAAATGACCAAAATACCCCTTCGGGGTTTAATTTGACCTTAAATCCGTTTTGGGCATAATGGAAGGTATCCTACTGATATCACAACATATTTAAAGCATATTAACTTGTGAAACCTGTATATGACTCGTTTGGATACCCGTTATGCATTTTTCGCGTTCGATACGGTTTATGTGACTAGTTTGCATAAATTGACCGAAACGGGTCAAACCTTATCATTTTTACCTCAAAATCCAGAATGTATTTAGTTAACCTATATTATAAAAGTATTCATACTTGTCGAGTCTAAATCACATTCTAATCCGGTCTTCGCTTAATCCTGCGTTTTTAACCGTAAACAATTCTTTAAAACTAACCGGTCTAAATTTAAACTTAAGTAAGACCCGTTAGGAATCTAATAGGTTATTAAAACCTTCGTTCCAGATTTAGGAGCCCGGTAAAAGCTATCTGTACTTGCTTGATTGATTTACGGCTGGGAATAAATTTATATTTTTGCTCAGGTAAATACTTTTAACTTATTTTCCCTTATACGGCTTGGGATACGGTATATAAAATACCGCTTGGCCGGGTATTAAATCTTTAATCCTATGAAGGTTAATTCATTGAGATAACCCGTTTAATCTGTTTTGTTTGTTAAAGCCTTTGGGGGGTTAATGACCATGTCCTGGATATCCTTGGCTCATTCATTGAAATGGCCACGACTTAAGCACGGGGTGTAGGCATACACCTGCCGGTGCGTATGTAAAATGATATACCTGCCTGTTCGAGAATAACTCGCCGTAGGTTATATTATGTGGTGTGTCTTTTAATCTTTAACCCGATATTCAACCCGGGCTACTGAACGTACAATAAATATATAATCCTTTAAAAGATTATTTTTAAATAATTATCCCAAGTTATAAAAGAATATTTGTGCTTTATGCATTTAAATCAATTTTAATAAACATTTTCAAAAGTGTCGGTTAATTGTATTTACCAGTGTAAACTGACGTATTTTCCAAATTGTTAAGTGCAGGTACTATGCGAAATAGGCTGGCTACTCCTGAGTGAATAAATAAAGAAGTCTTGCAAGCTTTGTCACTTAAAAATCTGTTGAACAATATTTCCTATGTTTTGATCCGCCTGTGGATCCTTTTACATTCCGTTTGTAATACTCATAATACTTTCATTCGGTTTGTAATATTATTACTTTTAGACTTTCGCTGTGCATTGAACTGTGATTATTGACTATGATGATATCAACTACGTCACGATACTCCCCACCGGGCCCACGGGTAATACGTGGAAATATCGGGGAGTGACAATCTGAGCCATCCGTTTTGGCAAAGTACGCCACACAATGAGCAAGACGACCGTTATCGAAGAGGCCCGCGGACGGGTGAGCTTGGATATTATCTGATGCCACCTAGCACCCTAATTTCTCCTCATCCGACCACTCCACCGATTCCTAGTTTTTACGGATATTATTCCCAACCTCCATTTTTTCCCCAAAAGATAACCCAAACCCAAAACACAACCCAAACCGAATCCGTACCCGAAACCCAAACCGAACCCACTGTAACGCTCCGCGTTTTCATAACTTTCCATATTTAGAAACCGTTGTTCATATTCCTATTTTTGTAAACTTTGTACCCTTGTATTCGTCGTTTCGTTATAATCGTCGAAAAATCTTTATCTTAAATTTAATTCGTTATATAAATGGTTATTTATTCATGGTTTAATTAATCAAATTAGTTAATTTTACTATTTAAAAGTTTATTTTTATAATAATCTAGTTAGTCTCGTTAAAGTTTAAAGTTATTAATATAAACTAACTTAGTTAGATTAAATTGTAAAGTTAGTTTCTTTTGAAAAGCAACATAACTTAATTAATATTGTCCCGGGGCTGTTTATGTAATTTCCTGAGAGTTTCATGTTTTAAAACAAAAAGGATTTAAATCAACAAAAAGGCTGAAGACCACGGGACTCGAACCCGGGTCACCCGCCTCACACACACATGCACCAACCAGCTGAGCTGGGTCTTCACATCAAACAAGACCGAGCACTTAATTCTTTTATAATCTCACTTAAATCAAACATGAAACCCAACCCACTAAATCAAACCCTACCTATTTAAACTAACACTCACCCACTCAACACACACACACCTGCCGCACAACACACACACTCTCAGTTCCCTCTCTTCCCCCTCATCTCCGGTCACCGGAGATCGATTCCGGCGAGCCACTCCGGCCGGCGAGAACCTCCTCCCTCCTTCACAAACACCCACCTAACTCCCCTTTCTCCATCGCTCTCTCTCTCGTTCCTTCTCCGACAGATACACCGGCAGAACCGGCGGCGACGGCGACTCTCCAGCGCCCACCCTTCTCCTCCGACCACACACAAACACCCTCCATCTCTCGCTTCTCTCTCTCTCTCTTCAGCAGGTGGCCGACACCACTTCGGGTGGCGGCGGCATCTGTTTTTCGGTGGCATACGACGGCGATGGTAGAGAGAGACACGGAGAGAAAGACGCGAAGACAGAGGAACGGTGGAGGCAGTCGCACCGTCGTCTACGGCGGCGGTGTTGGCTCGACAGACCGATGACGGCTCCGGCGACCCTTGGCTTTCCGGGTAATCCATCTCCAATCCCTCGTTTTTTTGGTTCTTTTTATAAATCGACGTTGATGACAGATGATGTTATTGACGAGGTGATGGTGGTGGCCGACGGCGGAGTTGTCCGCCTGAGCAACGGCAGCGGCCGTGGTTCAGATTCGGTTCGATGTGTGACTTGGGTTCGTTGGGCTCGGGTCAGGTCAAATCGCAGGTTCGGGTCCCCGTTCAGTTCGAGTCATCGGGTTCAGTCTCGGGTTGTTAACGGGTCTGATTCGGTTCAGTCGCGGCTCATGTCCACTTCGGGTCAGTTTTCGGTTCGGTCAAACATGGTCAACTCAGCAGTCAACTGGTCAAACCTGGTCGACTAACGGGACGACGGTCACACTTGTTCAGTTCAGATTCGACGTTCGGTAAAATTTAACGACCCGATTATTTTTATAGTATTTTGTGTATATATTTTTATAACTAAACAAGCTCGAACCGATACACTTGACGTTTAATGATATTTTAGCATTTGACGTGAATGTTATATATATTGTTTAATGTTGCGTTTTGGAAAATAATAATCGACACCTTGGTTGTCAGGATCGTCCAAAAAAAAAAAAACAGGGGAAACTTTGCCCGTTTTTCGTATAAATCCACGAAACATACGTGTTTAATTTCAAAACGATTTTTTTTATTTTGATTCGTTTTCTTTTATAACCAAATCTCTAAATTTATAACTATATCGAATAATCCTTTTTATAACAATAATTTTTTATTGAGATAAAATATAATATACGAATTCCAAATTATGCAAAACATAAATATTAGAATTATTCTTTTTTTTAAGCCAATAATTATTAACGAGTTCGTGATATTTTAAATATCTAGGATAAACACCCTCGTTCGTTCTCTTGGAATTCCGTTTACTCATGCACCATCGTCTGCCCATATAGGGTAACCTCGGTGTTCCATCCTCCTAATCTCTTACGCTCGTCAACACTGGATAATCGGAAGAGTTAGAAATTCTGTGAGTATACTTGAACCCCTTTTTTTTACCACTCTTTGGGGTGTAACATGTTATTTATAAACTTACACACAAACTTTATTCATATTGCACAAACATTCCTCATACACGCATGCTTATTTGATTACTTGATACTTTAAACTTGGGTTTATGACATCTTGTGTTAGACTTATCATTAACTTCGTACCAGCCTATCCGTGACATATATAGCGTTATATGATTCACGCACCGCCCGTAGACTTGAGGTTATGTCACGAGCATATTGCGTTTCATCATTGGTTTGATATGTTGAACACATGCCGATTTTATTGTTTGTCTTGTATCAAGGGCTTGCCACATGGAATTGTTTGAAACTTATTTTTTTATGCTACGTACGAAAACCTGTATACTCGCCTTTGCTTTTTCATTGAATTTTATTTTAAACATGTTACAGGTTGAAGATAACGATGCTTTGAAATTGGAGTAGTGATGATGCTTAGATACACACATAGACGTCTTAAGCTTTATTTCGGTGTATCAATTTGTACTTGTTGTTGTATTCTTGTATTGAACATATCGTATATCATTTTGTTGTATTTGATTTTAAACTTTGTAATTGACTTGTAGAAATGAAAAGAAATCCTTTATTTAATTATTGTCACAAATAGTGTTATGAAGTCTCTTGCAATCTCGTTTTCGTCTCACTCCGATGTTTCCGCCATCGGTTGGGGTGTGACAGATTGGTATCAGAGCCATAACTATAGGGAATTAGGAAAAATTGCCATGCTTTTGACCTAGTCTATAGTTAAGTATCAAATTCGACCATACTTGCTTCACATGCTACTTTTATGAAACATCTTTACATGCTATTCTTGAAATGTCTCTTACGTGTTATTTTCTTGAAATGCTTTATATGCTCATACTTATTATTATTATTTCGAACGTACGTCATTTTACTCGTTTATACTAAAATCGAAACCACTCGTAATACACAAACGAGATGACTTCACCAAAATAAACGTGAAACCCACAATTTGGTGAACGACTCTCAATCCATCTATCCTTTTTACATGAAATTCGCCACCAAGTTAGGAGTGAAATCCTCACCTTGATGGAGAATTTCCATTTCAAATTCTAGTGGACCCTCGTCAAAGTGTCAAAATTAAATTTTGACCCGACGAGTACTAACCACACTTAGGGTACAAAATCGTCAAGTTAGGGGTGAAACCCGCACCTTGTCGACTAGTTCACTCCCTGACTTCCAAAAATCCCGCCGAGTCTCGAATTTTCGATTGATTTGGAACATGTAGTAACTGGAAGGGTGAATACCATTGACCAAGATATCGGCGATAGTATTCCACCTATTAGGCCAAAGCATGTTTCTCAAATTCAAAGGAATTTTCGACCACTTTGGTTTAGTCAAAGTTCCGTTTTGGAGCAATCCAAGTTTTAATCAAACCTATGCTTTACTATCATCGCTTTTATATGATACAATTCTCTCATTTCCAATTTCAAATTTATTTTCGAGATCCTTTTTCTCACACGCACATCATACTAAATCTTTTCATACATTTATACATATGCATGATTTCAAACGTCACTCAATTTCTTTTTTTTATATATATTCTTTGTAACCCCAAGATGGAGACATATAATCGAGATAGGAGTGATTTCCTTACCTTGACGATTAACTCCAATCATTCTTTTGTTTAAACGACCTCGTCGACGAGTTAGGGGGTGATCCCCTTACCTAGGTGATCGTTACCGAAATTTTCTTTCAAAAGAGATTTCATCATACAACACAATTATATTTTACACCTAAGTCGTTTATCATTCGTCAAAATCCTTACTTATGTGAATTTCAAAATTTATTATTTTATCGAAAGTAGTCTTTATTTCATAATCTATTTCACGTAAATCGCATACAAGAAAATTCTTAATCATGCCTTAAAACCTTTTATCACCCGAATTTCAAAACCTTGCGAAATGCTACCTATCAACTTAATCGGTCCATTGGACCTCTTGTCCATGAACTTCATATTTAACCTAATAACTAAAACGCGCTCACGTTATATCTTTATACTAAAGACTTTCATTCTCAGTCGTAAATCAAACCAACTTTCTCATATATTGATAAGATCTTATAGATATTATAAGATCGTTTTACCACAAACTCTTTTCAAAAACCAACAAATCATTTTGTTAAAAAAAACCTCTTTTCAACGAACACTAAGTTCATTGCTAAACTTCTTTTAAGAACCAACGTTTTCACAAGAACCTCCAAATTCCAAATTTCATATTTTAATGTAAAGATCCTTTGAAATAATACAAACTTATTACTTACAACGAACTTTTTACACCACTCAATACGTCATTAAAATTTCTAAACACGTGGGCAAGAAGACTACATGGGGACTGGCTACCTTCAACTTATGTAAATTTTCTTTTAAAACAAAAGTAGCATTTCCATTCCTCACAAAATACGTTATGTATAACCAATAAGTACCTTATATTCTTTGTACATTTACAAACTAGAATCTACATTACTAGTCAAACTCAATCTATTTTGATTCGTTAAACTCAACGTTTCGCTTAAATACATGTATACCATCGTACACATTTTAGTCGATATCTCGCGACAATTCCATTTATATCGTTCGTATTTACATACTCAACCTTTTCGAGCATTTTCACATGCTTAAATTTGTAGGTCCCGATTTCTGAGGATCGATAAAGAAACCAAATCTCTTGTTTATCACAAACACGGTCACGAGTGCGGAATCCCCGTGACTATGCCAAACCAAACATAGATAGTAATAACACGATATAACCAATGAACCACAGTCAATTGATTAACAGGATGAGAACAAAGGTTCAAACAGATACACACACAGTTTGAAGTAAAACTCTCAGAAGGTTATGCTCTCATAGTTTCAAAGTGAAACCATGAAGTCTTTATATAGGAGCCCAGGCCCATAACTAGACGAAACATCAATGGGCTTAACGAAACTTCATTTGGGCCTGACGAAACCTCCTGGACGACGAAACTCTAGGAGTTTCGTCATCCATCACCACGAAACTTGGGGTTTTGGTCATGAAGGAGTTTCGTCATGTAGTGCTTGACGAAACCTAGGGTTTCGTCGAAGGTTGCATAAGCTGTTTGGTTTGCTGCAAACATACAGTTTGCAGCAAAACACATAAACACACAAACATACATATAAACTTACATGCAACATGCATTGTTCATTAAACATTACATAACGAATGAGACAAACTTTGTCAGACACTTAGATAGATAGGAGGATATCCAACTAAGGTCGACGGCGAATACAGACTCGATAATCATTAAAATACCGTATTAAATACAACGATAATAAAGACAAGTTACAGACACCAAAATAATGCATCAACAAACTCCCCCTTGTCTGTTACTATCTTCGGTCTTCGATCTTTCGTCTTCAGTGTTTCAGCCTCCAGGTGCTTCCTGCATGAATTCCTCGGTAAAAGCAGTAACAAGAGACGTGCTGAAATCGCAACGCTTGATGCGCATCATTGTCATCATAGAATATATCATGCCAGAACAGCTTGCTGATGTCGTTCGCCGACATATTCATGATCCACATCGGATCTAGCATTTGATAGTTTTCACGATCGCCATTAAACACAATCACCGCTTCATGAGTATCCGAATCGTAACACCATAACCTCATATCATCAAGAAAGTTCTGTTTCATCGGCATTAAAGGGATCTTATCCATGACCTTAGCGGGCTGATACACAAGCTTGTAACGCGCCGTGTTGGTCGCTGGATCTAAAGTGAACTTGATCTATTGATAAATGGGGAACTGAGGCTTGTACGACTCATCTTTCCATCCTGACCTTTTGTTAAACTTTAGCCTTCGCACGAACAATGTAGCTCCTTCGAAGTTTGAGCGATTAATGAGCTCAAACTTCGTCAAAGCTGCAACATCGTAAAAAGGTAAAGACAGTATGCTCAGCAATGATCGGAAATATTGAATACCGAATTCCCGTTTGATGGCGACGCAATGTATTTCCTTTACGAACATCCAACAAAGAATTCTTCCATGCGGCTTCACTTTTTCAAACTGTAGAAAATCAACCTGTGCTTCCGGAGGTGTAGGCTTTTCAACTCTTGACAAGAAACGTTTTCTCCATTCTTGGAATGCATCAATCGGATTATCAGAAGACGTATGATTCTTCAACTGTTCATCAATGTCTTCCTGATTCTCTTGCATCCATTCTTCATCAAATGGACCAAACTCCGTTCCGTCAGCACGAAAATAAGTTGATTTCTTCTCATTTCCTTCAAACACAATCTCTTCAATATTTTCAACATCGGCAGTTTCAGGCTCACTCGACATTTTATCAATCTCAGCATCGTCAATCTCTTTCATTGCGTTCAGAGCCAGTAACTGCTCATGTGAAAGATCCAAGATGATTTCTCCTTCTTCAAGAAGTTCTCCAGTGATAGGATGCACAACCTGCAATGCAAGATCAGCAGTGCTAGGAACAGAAGATGTACCAGGCAAAGATTCAGGCTGTAGTATTTCTTCAACTGTTCCACTGGAGGTTCCTTGAGAAGATTCAAGTTGCGCAATCTTGAAGACTACCAATTGTGTAGAAGAAGTTGCCGGTGGTTGTTCTGATGTAGCAGAGGGATCAGGGTTCCCTTGATCTTTAGGATCATCATCCTTTTTCTTCATCACCTCTTGTTGCTTACATCTATCGCCCCACAAAATATTTACCCGCTTTCGAAGAAACTCATAGCCGTCATTTATCTTCTTGACCCCATCAACTATAGTGGTGTTTCGAGAATCGTACCACTGTTTCATGTAGTCATGTCTTTCTTTTAAACCTTTGGCCAACTTTTGAAGTATAGAGTTGCTTTCTTTCATGCGGTTAATTTCAATACCGCGATTATTATCAGCCACACGCATCTGTTGTAACTGCCTTTCTCTCACTTTGTATGCAGCTTTCAAACTTGCGTTTTCTGCCCTTAATTGCTCAATTTCAGCTTGCTGACGAGTGATTTCTGCTGCTTGTCGTCCAACAGTGGCATTCAACGTGTTAATTTCCACATGTTGCTTGATCATATAGGCTCGTGTAGCTTTGATCACGCCCGTGTGTCGAGTGATTTGACCTGTAGCAGCTTGTAATTGAGAAAATAAGAAATCTACCTTCTCATCCGACTGCATCTGTTCGAATAGACTTTGTCTGCGTTCTGAGGCAGGCTGCGAGGTCGTTGCACGTATGGTTGATGCAATAGTGTGAGTAGGTGCCTGAGGAGTTACTGCAGGAGTTTCAGGTGTTGAACTCACTGCAGGAGTTGGTTCTGTAGACCTCGGAGGAGATGGAATCATTTTAGAAGCTTCAGTGGTCGTGAATCCAAGATTTGGATCCATTGCCGCTTCTTGTGAAGGCTCTTGAGGAATGGATTATTGTGCAGAAGAAGTACCAATGTACTTTCTTGCTTTCTTCTTGCGTTTGACAGCCGTTTCCTTTCTCTTTAATCGTTCCGCTTCGATATCCGAAGGAACGTATTCAGGATCATCTTCTTGTCTAATCCTCCTGATCCTTTTCACACCGCGTTCATCATATTAAACTTCGTATCCAGGTTCTGGTGGATTATCACCAGATTCAGAATCATCATCTTCATTACCAGCTAAAGTGCCACCAGCTGCACCAGCAGACGATGCACTAGCAGAAGACGCACCAATGGTATCAGCACCTGCATCACCACCATCACCACCTTCATCATTATCACTGTCACTGTCTGACGAATCTGAATTATCTGGACCAAACTTTTCAACCATCTTTTTCTTTAACTCCAGCTCTTCGTTATCTGATTGACTGTCATTGTGACGCCATTTATCATCTTCCGGAGCAATGTAGTCTGGTTTCCTAAGAGCACCGATTAACTTCCTAGGAGTATCGCTTTCTTTGTATCTCTTGGCTGCAAGGCTCTTGAATATCCTTAAATATTGCAAGATCATAGATTCTATCTTCAGGATGTCGTCGTCGGTTTTGGAAGATTGGGATGTTAAACGTTCGTGATCATCTGTAGAAAATGAGGATACATCCAGAATTTGTTCCCAGTAATTCTATTGCTAGTTCTCGACATGTTTTCTTTCATGTTGGCGAAGATATACTTTGATATGCTAAACGGTTTGTTCAGCACCAAAGCCACCATAAGACCAACAAGATCGTTGTCTGCCATATCATATCCTGCACGTCTGTTGCTGATACACTGAATAAGAATGTGCAAGAGAAACTTGTAACGTAACGGCAAATCTCCTTTGTTAATCTGATTGCTGAAGATGTCGCCAATACACTTCATCCGTAATAAGCAGCCAGGAGTACACATGATCGGTATAGAGGACTGAGCATTTGGATCGTCTTGCAACTCTAAAACAGCGTTCAATATTTTCGGAGATACAATCACATCCAGATCATTCACTCTCCCTTGAATTACTTCATTTCCATCAACCTGTACAACGCTTGCGGAGTTCCAGAATTCTTTAACGAGTGTCTTGTAAACAGGCGTTGAAAAGGTAACAGCTTTATGTATCCACGACTCTCTAATCCACCGCGTAATCTCTTTCAGTTCAGAGATCTTTTCTTCCGGATCCAGAAAGGCAATTTGGTTGTGACGCTTCTCGAACATCATTTCCTCTTCAGATTTGTTTTCTTTCTTAGTCGGTGCCTTACGCTTTCTTTCTTTCGGGTGCCATTTGCAATGCAAACATCCACAATAGGTCAAAATGTCATAACATGTGCATTAGACACATGTCTATGCAAGTTCAAGTGTGAATTGGACATTTATCATTCAAATGAACATCTACTGTGAAAAGGCACCATACTTAGAAAATTCACTAAGTCCTGGATGACGAAACTTCATCATCTCGACGAAACCCCCTTCAACACGATGAAACTCCCTTGGTCAAATAAAGTCAATGTTGACCGTTGACCAGTGAGGTTTTGTCGACATCCTTTCGACGAAACTTGTTCCATTTCAAAAGGGTTTCGTCACAGGGGTTTCGTCGTCTACATTTTGAAGAAACTTAGGTTTCGTCGTCCAAGGGTTTTGTCGACAGAGGGTTTTGAACAGTTAGGGTTTCATCCAGGTTAGGGTTTCGTCGATCTGTTTTCAAACCAAAAGGGGGTTTCGTCGATTTGGGGTTAACAGATGAATGATTCCAAAAATCAACATTTAACACTTCGTGTTTTACCCAAATAAACTGAAAACAACCTAAATGCATAACCGACATGTGTTATTGACCGAAACCCACCGAAACAACTCAAACAACAAACAACAAAAAAACACACATCCCCTGTTTTTTGTTACATGAAACCCAACCCAAATCAAAGATCAAGACCCTAAACAAGCCCTAAAACTATCAGATTTTATCAAAAACCAACACAAACCACAAGTTTATATCCTTAAGAGATCAAATACAAGGTATTTTGAGGGTTTGCCGAACAATCAGACACAAACTTAGGGTTCCTAAGGTTCAACACATTTGAATAATCCATTGAATACCTTCGATTTTGATAAAAAATGGAGAGAAAATGAAGGTTTTGAGGGTCAGAGTTGGTGAAAGAAAGTATGGGGTTTTGAGTGTGGAAGAGGATAAACAGTGGAGAGGTTTGAAAAAGTGATACAATTTTTTGACCTGGGACCCCTTTATATATACCTGACCTCGGCGAAACCTCCATCTCGACGAAACCTCATGTGGGCTTGACGAAACCTTAAATTGGGCTTGGATTGGGCTTGAACATTTAGCCCATGACGAAACTTAAAAGGGCCAATGGGGTTTCGTCGTAACCTCGACGAAACTAGGAGTTTCGTCGTGAACCAAACAGTTTGGACCAAATTTTGACCAAGTTTGAAAAAGTTGACTTTGACCATGGAGTTTCATCGACATAAAGGGGTTTCGTCGACCTTAGGAGTTTTGTCGACCATTTTTCCAAAAATTCACTAAGGCATGGAAACTTGAAATTTTGCACACTTTTTGAACAGTTTTTGTTTATTTGAACACATTTCCATTTTGATTGATTTTTAACAGATGCAAGGACATTTTATGAAGTAGGTTTCAGGCTTCCGGCAGAAAACACCAAGTTACAACTCCGGCTAATTCAAAAATGAACTTTACAACTACACTAAAACAGAATTTAAAGCGTGGTAAACTAATCGAAAAGCTATAAAAAGCAATAAACAACTGTACAAAGTGCAATCTTTTGCGAATTTCAAGGAAAAGGAATCATACCGGCTTACGGTCTTAGTCAAACATGATTTTTGTTCGGTTTAAAGCTCTGGATAAGTATATTACCTCGATTATCGGTATTGTTGTCCACATAAGCTCAAACTGATCAGATTTAATCATAATTAGGAGATACGATATACGGTAAGGATTATACTTACAAGTCGATGTTCATCCACTCACGACACATTCCCGTATCAAGGTATGCACGAGAGTTCATCTTACCGGTGAGTATACCGTTTATCATCTGTTTGACCGTATAAAAGAATGTGAGATACTCACTTATTTTGATTTGAAAACAAGCCCTATGTGATAGAATCACTTATTGATGAGGAACTTGATTTTCGATGCATGAGGGCACAGGAGCAAGTCTGTGAACAGGTCAGTACAATGTACAGCAGAGAGACGAACTTAACTCCCGGATAGATGTGATATTTTATCACTTATTTTGTTTGGACATGTGATTGTTGATAACTTATTGAGGTCGAATGCAATATGTACACGTATGTATAGTATCATGGAAGATCTAGACTTCGTCTCCGTTATATTTCGGTAAAAGATACAACCATGATACCCAGATGATAAGACAGCATAAAGACCGAATATCTCAGAACCTCGGCAATCAATCAAATGAAAATTCGGTACCAAGACCATATGCCAATGAATGGTTCCCACCTGACTTGAAGTCTGTTAGGTTTGTATCATCCTGCACATTTTAGTCTGATTGTGAGCCTACCGATACATCATTAGTAGATATACATATCATTTCTCAATTTTTTTTGTTTTACATTTTGAACATGTTGACCGACCACACCAGTGAATATCATCATCTTCCTTTTTCCAAGAAACTCATTTTTGATTTTCTAATTTTTTTGAATTTTTCAAATACAGAAAGACAGAAAGTAAAGACATATTTTTGGATTTTTGATTTTCAAATGTTTTTGTATTTTCTTGAATTTACTCCCCCTAAAATGCTAAAAGGTGAAAATCTTTTTGAATTTTTTAGAGTTTTTAAAGAAAATATTTGCAAAAACGATTAGCCAAAGAAGTTACTTGGGTATCACCTTAATGCCATTGACCAAAAGTAGATAATCAAAACGTGATTTATCAAAAGCTTTTGTAAACAGGTCGGCACGTTGGTGATCGGTGTGGACTTTAACAACATCGATTATTCTTTTGTCAAAACAATCACGTATGAAGTGATATTTAATTTCGATGTGTTTGGTCTTGGAATGCTGCACAGTATTTCTAGTGATCTGTAAGGCAACATTGTTTTCAACAAAAATAGGAGTAGATAGGAATTCAAAACCGTAGTCACGCATTTGTTTTTGTATCCATAAAACTTGGGAGCAACAACTAGAGGCAGCAATGTATTCTGCTACAGGTTGATGTAGCAACACACGTTTGCTTCTTGCACTGCCACGTGACCAGGCGATTTCCTAAGAATTGACATCTAGCTGTTGTTGATTTGCCATCAATTTTTGCAACAACCAAAATCATAATCGCTGTATGCAATCAAGTCAAAACTATCATCCCTAGGGTACCAAAGACCGGTGTCAGGGCATCCCTTCAAATAGCAAAAAATCCTTTTAACAGCTGACATATGAGAGGCCTTCGGGTTGGCTTGATATCTTGCAAGCAGGCACGTTGGATACATGATGTCGGGCCTCGAGGCTGTGAGATACATGAGAGATCCGATCATAGCGCAGTAGTATGAAGAGATAACGCTTTCACCCTTCAGATCCGGAGTAATCCCGTGATTCTGCGGAAGTGGGGTACCAATGGGTGTTGCATCTGACATCTGGAATCGGCTCAAGATGTCACCAACATATTTAGTCTGATGGATGAATATCCCAGACTAGGTTTGTTGAACTTGAAGGCCCAAAAAGAAATTCATTTCAACCATTGCGCTCATCTCGAACTTTTCTTGCATCACACGCTCGAATTGCCTGCACAAAGTATCATTAGTTGAACCAAAAATTATATCATCAACGTATACCTGCACCAGCAGAAGATCTCCATCTTGTTCCTTGATAAAGAGAGTGCAATCAATAAGACCTTGTCGAAAACCATTCTCCAGAAGATAGTTGGATAAGGTTGCATACCAAGCCCTAGGTGCTTGATGTAAACCATAAAGAGCTTTGTTGAGCAACCAAACCCGATCGGGGTGAATAGGATCTTCAAAACCCGGAGGTTGTTCGACGTGCACCTCTTCTTGAACCACACCGTGAAGGAAAGCACTTTTGACGTCCATCTGGTAGACTTCGAATCCTTTGAATGAAGCATAAGCTAGAAAGATCCGAATAGCTTCCAGACGAGGAACAGGTGCATAAACTTCATTGTAGTCAATGCCTTCGATCTGGAGAAATCCCTGAACAACCAATCTCTCCTTCTTATGAATGACTACTCCACGATCGTCCTTCTTGCATTTGTAAACCCAGCGTGTGCCAATCTTCTTGTTTTCCGGCCTTTCAACAAGCTTCCAAACACCCAGTTTTTGAAATTGCTGCAGTTCATCCTGCATGGCTTCAACCCAAGAATTATCCTTTAAGGCTTCCTTCCAAGATTTCGGTTCTTCTTGTGAAACATAACACGCGAAGGACCAATCATTTTGAAGACCAGATTCTCTGATGGCTGAATATAAACCAGCATTCTGGTTGTTTCTCAGCTGATTACGCGTCTCCACCCCGCGTTGGACATCTCCTATGATATTCTTCTGCGGATGGGTATCGTGAATCCTCATTTCAGGATTTTCAGGAACACGAGCATTAATACCCAAATTGTTAATATTAAGATCAACAACCAACTCCACACCAGGAATAGGCGTAGAAGTGGATGCATTCCCTTCAGGAGTATCTACATTCTGCACACGAGGAGTTTCTACAGAAGCACCTTGAACAGGAGCAACTGGAGCTGAAGTGCCTTCGTGCGCATCATGATATTCATCATCTTCCGATGACTCATTGTAATCAGTAGCATCTTCAAATACCTCATTTTGAACCGTATTGTTAACCGAATTAGAACCTTGGGGGTTAACAATAATAGGTCTAACCAATGGTGAGCCAGCAGCGTTGTCACTATCAAATAACATTCTAGCAGCTACAGATTCTTCGTTAAAGGTTGGCAGATTAAAGGAGTCGAAAAGCCCATCGTAATCGAACATCCAAGGATCACCTAGAGTTCTAATAGGATTTGTGTACCTTTGAACCCTTACTTCACTTCATAGCTCAATCTTTTTGGTTGCCAGGTTCCATACGCGAAAATTTGGAGTAGCATATCCAAGGAAGAAACCCTCGATAGCTTTCGCGCCAAACTTTCCATCCGGCTCAATCATAGTACATGGACCACCAAAAGGTTCTAGGTAAGAAAGATCCGGTTTCCTTTTCTGTAGAAGTCCGAAACAAGTCTTGCCATGTCTCTTAACTGTAAGAACTCGGTTTAACGTGTAGCAAGCAGTCGACACAGCCTCACCCCAGAACTGAACTGGAAGCTCCGACTCTACCAACATCGTTCTTGCAGTTTCAATTATCGTCCGATTCTTCCTCTCCGCGACACCGTTTTGCTGTGGAGTGTATCGAGAACTGTATTCACGAAGAATGCCCTTAGAAGTACAGAACTCATCCATCACACGGTTTTTGAACTCAGTTCCATTGTCGCTTCTGATCCTCTTCACTTTCAACGTGTATAAATTTTCCAGCATAGTAAGAAGATCCTTGAGGATTCCAGGAGTGTCACTCTTATGTGCCATAAAAGCTACCCAAGAAAATCTAGAATAATCATCGGTAACCACTAGACAATAAGCATCACCAAAGGTTGTCTTGTGTTTCATAGGTCCAAAGAGGTCCACATGAAGACGTTCGAGAGGCATGCTAACAGTGTTGATTTTCTTCAGCGGGTGAGACTTCTTCGTTTGCTTCCCTTTCTGGCACGAAACACAGATATATTGCAGATGAAAAGTTCTAACAGGCACACCATTCACAAGATTGTTTTTCACCAAATGGTTCATTTTTCTTAAGTGAATGTGCCCCATTCTTCTGTGCCAAGATATAGACTCCTTCTCTGTGGCTTTCGAGACAAAACATGTGACTTGCGCAGATGTTGTAATCGCTTGGCTCATATCAAGAATATAAAGATCATTAACTCTTGGAGTCGACAAGAGAATCCATTCTTTTGGAATTTTGAAACCAAGTTTCAGCACATAACAACCGGCATCATCAAAATACACGGTGAACTTCTTATCGCAGATTTGCGAAACACTGAGAAGATTATGATTAATTTGACGAACATAATTGATCTTATCGAAACATACAACACCATTGGAGATCATTCCCTCTCCAGTGATGTATCCGCCTTTGTCTCCAGCAAACGCGGCATAGCCTCCTCTAATATTTCTCACATCATATAGAAGCCGTAAGTCGCATGTCATGTGCCTAGATACTCCACTGTCAACAATCCAATGACTGCTAACAGTTCCTCCTGGAACATCCTGCACATATCATCCAACGATCAGTTGAGGATGGGGACCCAAGCCTTAGTGGTCTTGGGTCGTCCCTGAGCATCACGAAAAGTGATCTCGATTTCCTGATGGTTTTGTAACACAACACCTCCCCCTGAACTTTCACCCATCTTAGGTCTCCAAGTTTGATTTTGTTTACCAGTTTGGTTTTTATGAAAAGATTTTGAAACCTCTGGTTTTAATGATTTTGATGAACTTGGTTCCCTATTAATTGATTTGACTTTCAATTTTAAAGCCTTTTCAACTGCTTTCACATTTTGACGTCGTTGTTTCGTTTCTTGTTCTTTAACAGTTCTTTTATCATGTTTTGGTGAAACGGGACGACGTTGAGGGTGAACCTTTTCAGGTGGTGCTTTCTCAACAAATTTATCCTTGGGAGTGTTTGTATAATTTTTAATGATGTGTCCAAACTCCCCACATTTAAAACATGTTCTCCTTTCCACAAACTTAGGAGAATCTGATTGACGAACAGATGTCGAACCCGTAGAACCTGAGGTACTTGCTTTTTCATCACACTCGTTTGTATGTTGAGTGTAATTGTTTTGACTGTTACGTTTTAAAATCTTGACTTGTTGGACAAAATTGGTGTTTGATTTGTTTTCAAAAGTCTCAATTTTATCCGTACCCTTCGATGCTACAAATTTGACATTACTATTTTTCTTTTGATAACGAGCTCCTTTTGTTTCAAATTTAGATTGAGAAACGTTAGGCTTTTGAGCTCGCCTTTCTGGTTGTTTACCCTTAGCAGCAATAGGTTGTTGCTTTGTCGGTGGTTTCTGATTTCCAAATTGTTTTCTGATTTCAGCTTTTGGAATTGGATCACATTGAGTTACAGTAACTCCTGGGATCGTCTTTCCCAAAAACTTGCTTGTGTTATCTTCAAAAACTTTATCAATCGAAGATGGATTGACATTTTTGATTGGAAAATCATTGTCTGGATAAATTTTAACATCCCCGACCAAAGTATACAACACGTTATTGCTCTTAACAGCAGACACACATTCCTTGTCATCTTTAACATCCTTGACAGGATCTATCACTTGTTTGACAACTGATTGAACAACAGGAGTAGGAGGATCACAAAGAATGTAATTCTCAATTGGAATATCTACTCCTTTCATTTTATCAAGTGATTATCCTGATTACTTACATCTGATTCATCATCAGACGACTCATAGTCCTCAATAATTGGAGCACTTTGATTCGTCGATGTTGAAGTTTTAGTTTCATCAGATGAAGTACTCGAGGAACTGTCCGATTTGAACCCTAGGCCAGTAGTAACTTCCTCATAATCAAGAGGCACACTGGGTTCAAAATGTGGCATTTCTTCTTCATCGGGCATATGAGTATAATTATGTCTCAAAGGGGGCGGACACTTCTTATACCCTACGCCTTTCTTGTTTCCCTTTAGTTGTTGAGCGTCAATGATGTGATCGAACACGTATCGGGAGTTAGAGTAACTCTCCAATTTGAGCTTGATTGCATCATGCTCGCATTTGGCAAAGGCTAGCTCCTTTTTGGTTTCCTCGATGATATTAATGTAATTGTTAATACCAATTTGCTTATTGAAAACAATTTTTGTTAGCTCGGAAACACTTTTCTTTAAGGTTTCAATCACAGATTTAAAATCCTTTACATTTCTTGCTAAAGCCATATTTAACTCTTTGCACTTAGACAACTCAATAACCAAACTTTGATTATGGCTATGAACCTTTTCGGATTCAAGCTTCAAATCTGCACAAACATTACAAACACTAGGAGCAGGAGTTTCAGATTTTACCTGACTGGTAGAGGCTGAGACATTTGCCATGAAGGCAGTTTGATAAGAAAAAGATCCGTCTTCAGAGAAGAACTTCTCCATTTCTTTTGATGCGACTCCAGCCTTCTTGATGAGAATAGATTTCTGACTCTTCAACTCCTCTGCTTCATTCAATAAATCATCACCATCAGAATTCCCTTCTTCCTTCACATTAGATTCCGAATTATAACCACCCGAATTAGAACTTTCTTCATCAGAACTCCCGGTATAACCCGAACTATCGTCACTTTTAGAAAATTCTTCCCTGTGAACATGCTTGATGTGATTGATGATCTTTGCATAACAAGCTGTTCCTCCTCCTTCTTGATCACCTTCCCCAAATTGTACATACCAATTACACCCTTCATCAGCTTGGACAACTAATGCTCTGGTGGTGTTTGAAGGTCCAGACTGGTTCTGGTTCTGGTTGTTGTTCTCCGCTACCATCCTTCTTTCACGATTGTCTTGATTGGCATTGGAAGTACTCGTCTGATTTCTGAAAGGATTTTGATTTCCTTGTCTGCTCGGTCGGGTGCACTCACGTTTGAAGTGACCCTTTTCGCCACAATTAAAACATGTAACCGCATCCTTATCAAATCCGTACTTCGTATCCTTCTTACTTTCCAAGGATGTTCTTCCCGTTCGAATCATGAAATCCTTTGCCCTTCTAACAGCACTTGCGAATGCCCACTTTATATCCATTAACTCCATTTCATCACGGTCGATTTGTTGATAATCTTCATTGGTCATATTGATGTTTTCAATTTGACCTGCGACCAGTCCGCAGTATGCACTGACCATAGTATTGATGAGTTCCATATGTTCCTTCGCTACTTCAATGCTAACTTTCGAGAGGTTTGAGGTATCAACTCTGACTGTGTTGGTGTTTTGGGGTGGAGGATTGTTGGTATAATGTGCTTGCTGTTGCTGTTGCTGTTGTGGTTGGGCTTGGGGTTGAGATTGTGGAAGATAAGCACTTGGATTGAACTGAGGTTGAGTAGTGGTAACTTGAGGTGGAGGTTGGGGTGTTGGTAGCCATGCACTCGGATCTAGTTGAGGTTTAGAAAAAGCATGAGCTTGAGCAATCATATGCGCTGGTGGATGATAAGCACTCAGATCGAAAACCTAAGGTGGAGCTGATTGTGGAAACGGAAAAGAGTTTGTATTTGACATAAACGCCGTCTGAAGCTTCAGTTGCTGAACGAAACTAGAATTAGCTGAAGGATTAAAACCATTCAGATACATTTCTGTCTTTTGAGGAACTGCAATCCTTTTAGCTTTCCGAATTTCCTCTTCGTTCTTATGCTCCAACTTTTGAACGAACTCGTAGATACTAACAGCATCCAAGACGCCCATATGCTTTAAAAGTTCAATGAAAGGACTCTACTTTGGAGGTAGAGCATCAGCAAACCATGCAACCATTTCCTGTTGAGTTGCAAGAACAGTATAAGAATACATTTCACTAATCAAATGATAAAAACGTGTAGTCATATCATTTAGGGTTTCATTCTCCAAGAACTGAAATGATTCAAACTCTTTCTTCAGTAGATCATGGCATGTCTTTCTAGTAGCTGCATTTCCTTCTCCTCTCGCTACCAATGCATCCCATAAAGCTTTCGTGCTTGTACAATAAGAGAATTGATGATAGATGTCTTTGTGAAGAACTTGGGTTAGAATAGCAAATGCCTTCTTCTCTAAATCATATGCTTTCTTGTCATCTTCAAGCATATTCGCCAATGTCGCCGCACTTGAACCTGCTTCTTCGAGGGCTGTGTTGTATGGAGAGGTGAAGCACTTCCATAATTCGGTATTTTGCCCTAAAACGTAAGTATGGAAACGACCCTTCCATGATGGATAGTCGTTCATGTGATTCAACTTTGGCGGGCGATTGTTGCTACCCGTCTCACTCTCACTAAGCAATAGATTTTGAATGCTTTGATTTTGATTCGACACCAATGACCATTGACTTGCACTTATAGATTGTGGGGGCATGACATTCCTTAACCATGCGGCTACCGAGGTTTGATCTTGACCTGGTCATGGGTCCATACTCCAATCCCATGGACTTGTACTACTCATATTTGATATATGAATGATAATTCTTGGTCAAACACTTGAAAATACAATGTTAAATCACTTTTGCAAGTACTCTGTTTATAAATGACAATGATCTCGACGAAACACTCTCCACAAAACTCAGAAGTTTCGTCGAAGTGACTTTGACAAAACTCTAGGGGTTTCGTCGAAGTTTCTTATGGCGAAACTATAGGGGTTTCGTCGGAAATCCTTGTGACGAAACTCAAGGGGTTTCGTCGCGTATAGGTTTCGTCGGGATAAGGTCTCAGACAGTTGGTGAAATAGTTGGTGAGATTTTTCAAACACAAATCTTATCTTTTTACTGACACAGAACAACTGATATCAACTCACAACATACTCATCTTACCAAACAAGTATGGTCACCAATATTTAATCCATTTTAATCCTTTTATCAATTTCCTTTTAATTGTAAATATAATGAATATCACAAGAACACTTTGAACTTCTGAAGAAGATATGAAGAACAATCCCAGAACAATGAACTTTCCCGTCAGATTGTTCACCGGAAAATTTTCCGAACACAAATTTTGCACAAACTTTTACTGAACCCGGTTTTTATCTTGTGAACAAGTAATGTAACAAAGGTTTTTAACAAAACTTTGGCAAACAAGCAAGATCAACAGATTTTAAGGAAACTTTTCCAGAAAAGTTATGAGGTTTTCAAGAACAAAAGTTTTCAGAAAATCATAAACAATAACCAGTTTTAACACTTGATGAAAACCGAACTATGTTTGATTTTAAACAAGGATAAGAGTGTTAGCTCTGATACCACTTGTAGGTCCTGATTTCTGAGGATCGATAACGAAACCAAATCTCTTGTTTATCACAAACACGGTCACGAGTGCGGAATCCCCGTGACTATGCCAAACCAAACATAGATAGTAATAACACGATATAACCAATGAATCACAGTCAATTGATTAACAGGATGAGAACAAAGGTTCAAACAGATACACACACAGTTTGAAGTAAAACTCTCAGAAGGTTATGCTCTCATAGTTTCAAAGTGAAACCATGAAGTGTTTAGCAGCCCAGGCCCATAACTCGACGAAACATCAATGGGCTTGACAAAACTTCATTTGGGCCTGACGAAACCTCCTGGACGATGAAACTCTAGGAGCTTTGTCATCCATCACGACGAAACTTGGGGTTTTGGTCATGAAGGAGTTTTGTCATGTAGTGCTCGACGAAAGAAGGCTGCATAAGCTGTTTGGTTTACTGCAAACAGACAGTTTGCAGCAAAACACATAAACACATAAACATACATATAAACTTACATGCAACATACATTGTTCATTAAACATTACATAACGAATGAGACAAACTTTGTCGGACACTTAGATAGATAGGAGGATATCCAACTAAGGTCGACGACGAATACAGACTCGATAATCATTAAAAGACCGTATTAAATACAACGATAATAAAGACAAGTTACAGACACCAAAAAAATGCATCAACAAAATTCCTTATGTTTCAATTTATTCTATTTACGCAATCTTTATTATTCGTACCTATACTCATACGTTCTGTATTTATACTTACACTTATACTTATGCTCATACTTTCCTTCATACTCATGATTCATACATTCGTACCCGTACGCGAGTGGAATCCGAGGGATTCGCTTACGTGGGTCCCATACATGCTTATATGCTACATTCGTACCCGTACGCGAGCGAAATCTGAGGGATTCGCTTACGTGGGTCCCATACATCCTTAAACATCAACATGCTTATACACTACATTCTTATACGTACTCATTCTTGTTTTTGAATTTATGTATACCCTAATTCATACGCAACTAGTACAAGCTATGTGGATCATGCGACGATCAATATAATCGCGGTTGCACACAGGATTATAGTGATAGGCGCATGCGAATCACAGAGTGTACTATTGTGTATGGTAAGACACGGAACGTAACATGACACGAATAACGAAACGGACGTAACATGGTCAAAACATGGTGGATACGCCGCTGGTACTTCCTATACATAAGTGTTTTCATCATGCTACCAAAGTTTCGTAAAACGTGCCGTGAGAAATTTGGTGTTTCACAGACCTTTTGGACCTAATACAAACTTTAAACAACTCACAAACGCATTATATCCGATTATCCATGACGAGACTTCGTTCTTAACTCATCATTTTCACTTATCCAATACTTAAGCCATCCTTACACTCGTAATAGTCTATTAGATCAAACTAGCTCATTTTTATCAAAATACAAACCGTTTTGTACAAAGATGTTCTTCCTAACACAACACATTTTATATATATACCTCTCCAAGTTGATTCAAAACTGTGTAAACTCACACATGTGCATGCTTTTACTTATGCTAAATATCTCGATTCTTTTAGCAAAAATGCTTTTTCTCCAAGGTCTTCCTCTTGAATAAATTTCGGGACGAAATTTCCTAAAGGAGGGGAGACTGTAACGCTCCGCGTTTTCATAACTTTCCATATTTAGAAACCGTTGTTCATATTCCTATTTTTGGAAACTTTGTACCCTTGTATTCGTCGTTTCGTTATAATCGTCGAAAAATCTTTATCTTAAATTTAATTCGTTATAAAAGTGGTTATTTATTCATGGTTTAATTAATCAAATTAATTAATTTTACTATATAAAAGTTTATTTTTATAATAATCTAGTTAGTCTCGTTAAATTTTAAAGTTATTAATATAAACTAACTTAGTTAGATTAAATTGTAAAGTTAGTTTCTTTTGAAAAGCAACACAACTTGGTTAATATTGTCCAGGGGCTGTTTATGTAATTTCCCGAGAGTTTCATGTTTTAAAACAAAAGGATTTAAATCAACAAAAAGGCTGACCACGGGACTCGAACCCGGGTCACCCGCCTCACACACACACGCACCAACCAACTGAGCTGGGTCTTCACATCAAACAAGACTGAGCACTTAATTCTTTTATAATCTCACTTAAATCAAACATGAAACCCAACCCACTAAATCAAACCCTACCTATTTAAACTAACACTCACCCACTCAACACACACACACCCGCCGCACAACACACACACTCTCGGTTCCATCTCTTCCCCTTCATCTCCGGTCACCGGAGATCGATTCCGGCGAGCCACTCCGACCGGCGACAACCTCCCCCCTCCTTCACAAACACCCACCTAACTCCCCTTTCTCCATCACTCTCTCTCTCTAGTTCCTTCTCCGTCAGATACACCGGCAGAACCAGCGGCGATGACGACTCTCCAGCGCCCTCCCTTCTCCTCCGACCACACACAAACACCCTCTCTCTCTCTCTCTCTTCAGCAGGTGGCCGACACCACTTCGGGTGGCGGCGGCGTCAGTTTCTCGGTGGCATACGACGGCGATGGTAGAGAGAGACACGAAGAGAAAGACGCGAAGACAGAGGAACGACGGCGGCAGTCGCACCGTGGTCTGCGGCGGCGGTGTTGGCTCGACAGACCGATGACGGCTCCAGCGACCCTTGGCTTTCCCGGTAATCCTTATCCAATCCCTCGTTTTTTTGGTTCTTTTTATAAATCGACGTTGATGACAGATGATGTTATTGACGAGGTGATGGTGGTGGCCGACGGCGGCGTTGTCCGCCGGAGCCACGACAGCGGCCGTGGTTCAGATTCGGTTCCATGTGTGACTTGGGTTTGTTGGGCTCGGGTCAGGTCAAATCGCCGGTTCGGGTCCCCGTTCAGTTCGGGGTCAGGTCAAGCATGACTCGTCAGAAGATGAGATCGTTGGTAAATTTTATCTCTATAAACTTTTTTTACATACTTCTATAAACTTATACTTTTGTGAATATATTTTTATAATTAAACATATTTATAGGAAACGACCAAGATGTAAAGGTATTTTGGAGTCGTATACGTGAGAATTTTTCGCCACAATGGGTCGTGGCGAATATCGTACGCCCGACTCTTTTTCGGGAAAATGGACCGCTATGAGGACGAAGGTTAGCAATTTCAACAATATACATACTAATCTCGTCAAGAATCATCGAAGAAGAAGTGGTTCGAGCAACGTGGACGTTATGACCCAAGCCCTCGCCGACTATAGAGTGTATCATGGGCATATGTTTACGCTGGTAAATTCGTGGGAGCTTCTTCGCAAATCTCCCAAGTGGCATCTTGTACCGCCGTTCGACCCAACCGCCCATAGGTCAAAACGATCCAAATCAACATCAACTAAAGAACCATCCGAGTCCGATGCTCGTACAACAATAAATCTAAACGACGATTTCGACGAATTTGAACAACTGCAAGAGCTGTCACGACCAAAGGGTATGGATAAAAGTAAGGCAGCAGCACGAGCACGAGTTCGAGGCAAGTCTCAAAAAAATAATCTCGACGAAAGAAAAAAAGCAAGAACTAAAAATGTAGAAACAAATCCAGAAAGACATGGAATTTATCGCGAAAGACTTTTCACATCTAGCGGAGGAGGACCGAGTCATTTTGAAGGCTCGTAAGGCACACATTCGGGCGAAATATATGTAGTTTTTATTTTCCAGAACCTTATTTTTTAACTTTGCATTTTTTAGGACTTTGTAATGTTTTTCTTTTTTTAATGAAATTACGTTTTTTTAATTTTCTAGTTATTAAAATTGACATTTAATTAAAAAAATAAAATATATAAATAAAAAAATAATTAGGTAATGATGACGGGGGCTTTATACCACATCCTGCAAGTTAAGGGAAGAGGCCTTAAAACTCCTGTGTGACGTGGCGTTGACGTGGCGTGATAAAGCCCATAGGGCCTTTATACCACACCCTCTAGCCTTAATGCAGTTTTTGGTTGATTCAAGTTCAATTTCGCCTGTTTTGGTTAATGATTCAGTTAGTGCTCACCCGTAGAAACTGTTAATCACATAACATATCATTTTCTTTTAATTAAATAAAATATACAAATACTATACTCAAATTAAAGAGAATAAAATGCCTGTTTTTATGGTGTGATTTTTTTAAAGAAAAATATTAATGTATGATCATTACATTTTAGGTCCACTCTATTGAATATTAATTATGCTAAAAATGCATTGATATTGGTGTGATTTTAGGTCCTAAAATGTAATGATCATACTTTAATATTATGCTTTAAAAAATCACACCATAAAACAGCCGTTTTATTCTCTTTAATCTGAGTATAGTATTAGTATATTTTATTTAATTAAAAGAAAATGATATGTTATGTGATTAACAGTTTCTAGGGGTGAGCACTAACTGAATCATTAACCGAAACAAGCGAAATAGAACTGAAATCAACCAAAAACTGCATTAATTGATAACCGAATTAACAAAAAACTGTTGTCGGTTATATGTACCCTCATTTAACCAAAATTAACCAAACCGAACCATTCATATTTTCATATATTTCTAACTTTTATACCATAATTCCATGTATGTATACTTCCATTTCAAGTATTTATACATCCATTTCATGTATTTAAACCTCAATTTCATGTATTTCCAAGCAAAAATTTTAGCCTAGGTTTAGTTTTAGCTATTAACTAAAATTAAAGGAACTGAACCAAAAATCATTAATCTAAACAAATACACGGAACTGATTACCCGAAAACCGATTGGTTAATAAAAATAAAATAGACTAACCGATATATTCCATTTTGGCTTTGGTTGAGGGTGATAGTCGAACCGACTAAACCATACACATATAATGTCTGTATTTTCGGATATTTCAGATTCGTATATCGGATATTTCGGATCGGATTTTTGGATACGGATAATTTTGAACACCCCTACACAATCATTCCCTTGTCATCTTTTATCATTATTCAAGTCTCAAACACAATCCAATCACCAAGTACAACCGAATTAATAAACAATACCGTATTATAATGAGGGATGTGAAAAGTAAAAAAAGCTTAAACAATAACTACTGTAACGTAATAAATAAATACCATTCATATAAATGAACTATCCAAACCACAACTATTAACATCTAAACTTAACTTTCCAAACCACAACTATTAACATCAAATATCCTAATAATATTCATAGCTTATCCAAACTAAATAATTACTAATAATAAATACTTAAGGACAGCAAAGCTCAACTTAGCCAGTAAAACCAATCGAACTTAGGACTTTTCCACATTTCATTGAAGAAATTGTATATGTTGGTCCATGGCCAACTCCCAAGTCACGTGATAAGATCGCATTCTGATAAATTATGGGGTACAGAGGGAAACCTACCAAATGCTCTTTGAAACTGTAGTTCACTATGAGTGAGAACCAAAGACTATTAGACTTCATGTCACTAGCTAGAATTCTGAGCTGCTCCGCGGATAGTGTCACACCCCAACCAATGGCTGAATCATCGGAGTGGGACGAAAAAAGATTGCTCATCACACATAACGCTAATTGTGACAATAGATTTACGAAATAAGTTGATTTCATTCATAACAAAATGTTACAATACATGGAACTTGAAATACAACATGTTCAAGACAAGAAAACAATACAACAAACAAATACAAATTGATACATCATTTTATAACTTAAGACTTCTAAGTGTGTATTTATGCATCATCACTACTTCAATTTCAAAGCTTCGTCATCCTCAACCTGTAACATGTTTAAAATAAAGTTCAATGCAAAAGGAAAGGCGAGTTTACAAGTTTTCATATGTATCATAAGAAAATGAGTTTAAACAATTCCACATAGCAAACTATTGATACAAGATAAACAATAAAATCGGCATGTGTTCGACTAATCAACCCAATGATGAAACGCAATAAGATCATGACATAACCTCAAGAATACGGGTGGTGTGTTAATCCTATAACGCTATATATGTCAAGGATAGGCTCGTACGAAGTTAATGATAAGTCTAACACAAAACGTATAAATCCCAAGTTTAATGTATCAAGTAATCAAGTATGCAAGCATGTATAAGGAATGTTTGTGCATTTACGAATAAAGTTTAAGTGTAACTTTCATAGATAACATGTTACACCCCAAAAAGTGGTAAACGAAAAGGGGTTCAAGTATACTCACAAATATTGCATATGCTTTCTCGTTATCCAAGTATTGACGAGTAGTGAGATTAGGAGATTGAATGTATACGGATTGGAGTTCAAGGTATGCTTAAGGTCGGAATTCAGAATTTAAAAGTACGTGGAAAGTAGATATATAAGAAATTAACCATCTAGCTCATAATACTCATCTTTGACACTATGAAACCCATAGGGGTTTGAATGCTTTCATGGGATAAAGTACCCATTAGAATCGTGACGAGTAATATGTTCTTAGATGGTGTAACCTACTATCTTGACAAATAACCATTAGGTTATCATCAAGAGTTTGGTCACCATAAGTATTGTATTTTCTATATAGTATATATTTATAAGTTCTAGTCTAATAATAACAAGAATTTCATATAGGTCAAGCATGAGGTAGGAAGTTAAATCTTCCATTTAGGAACCTCTTTGGTATTCATACAAGTCATGCATGAGGTAGGAAGATGAATCTACCATTTAGGTACCTCTTTAGTTGTCACCAATACATAAGTTGTCATAAGACAACAAGGATGGTCATGAACACAAATTAGGAAATAGAAATACATAATATCTAACTAAGAAAACATCAAGTGATGTGTGGATTGAAGGTAGGATAGCCCAAGCTATCCAAATAATCACACAACTTCAAGTTCTAAGCTTGTTCATCACTTGTGGGTAAAAACCCTATCAAAACATAATGTTTATGAGGATTAAACCTCTGGATTTACATGTCACAACCTTGTTTTTAAGCCCAACTAATCATAGACTTGATTATGAGCGTAAGGACATAGGAATGTGTATGAGAAACCTCAAGTTCAAGCAAGTTTAGCATATGTTTAATCAAAATAGAAACTTTGGAGCCATATATGGTAATGTTCCAGCCTTAGTTTTCCATGGAAAATCTATTGGAAACATACCTAAGGCTGTTCCAAGTGTTAGAAAGAAGAATCATTGAAAAAGATGAAGAAATGAGGAAGTTATGCTTGTTTTTGTAACTTGGAACGAAGTTGTCTTCTTACTGCTTTGCAGCTAAATTGAGAGTGTTTGAGAGTAATAATAGTGAGTTTGTAAAGTGGATGTGTGGAGAGGTGTTGGGTTTTATAAGGAATGATTTAGGGTTGGTAGTTAGGTGTAATAAGTGCAAGAAACAGAAAAAACACAAACTAGTGCCCAATCCCGTAGCTGATTAGGGGAAGCTGTGGATCAGGAGAAAAAAACACAAACATGTGTGGCCTGGTTGCGGGCCACGAGCCGGGGTAATGGCTGAGTTTAAGTTTCATTTGTTGACAAGTTTAGCCCCTTGAGTTTATTTTGATGGTCTTAAGGTGTTTCAAGGGTATTTTATGACTTATAAGCATAGTATAAGGTTAAAACAAGTATGAATATCATAAGACAAGTATGCCGAGGTATGATTTAGTGTATATATGTCGTAATTAAGTATCGTATGCATCCAAAAGACGTATGTTTCACGCATGTTATGAATTTTCAAGTTTAACACATAGTTTCCAAGAATTACGAATAATGTATCAATTGTTTTCACGAAATTAAACATATGGACATGTACAAAGTATGTATAACACGAATTTAAAGAAATACGAGTTTTATTTATGATCCAAGTCTCGGATTTTACAATGATTACAACGAAAGGACGATTATGAAAGAATCAAGTTTCCAAAAATAGATTTGCAAGACAAGCTTTCTAATTTAGGAATTTTATGAAAAAAGCAGAGCGTTACAAATAGACGTACTTCAATTGACGCAAAATCAATCTGCTGATTAGATTCAAATGATGTAGTGGGAAACACGTTCCTTTTTTGTCAGAGAGTTGATGTTAAACAATGACTCTCCCACCTTCTAAGCTGCTCCGCGGATTGACGTACTTCCATGGCATCGTATTTTTTATTTAATGTAGTCCACATAGCATATTTAACTTGATGGTCCATTTAGACATTTTTTCCTACCTGTAGATTGAACAGACAAATTGAACAAATGAATTAATCACATCATCACCATATTAAAAACTTCATTAATTCCATCAGTGTTATGAATGCATCCAGTATTAGGCTGCACGGTGTGGGAGCCCGACTTGGATCGTCCCCCACCGACGCCGGTCCCCTCTCCATGTCCCCCCCAAGCGGCGTCCTCACCGTCCACCTACGGACGTTTCCGACAGGCCACAAAAAGACAAAAAATAGCCCTCCCCCTCTCTCACACGCCTATCCATACAACTTATATATATATATATATATTAGGATCATCCCCCATTTCCTTCGTTTCATCCTCTTTGCCCCATCCTCACACCCATCCTACGTGGCGCTTACATGGCAGATCATCCTCCAAGGGAGGTCCATCACCATACCATATAGCCTTAGTGACTATCCACATTCTTAACTCTCATGTCACATTTATGTTTGTATTAATGTTATAGCCTATATATAGTGGCTCATGTATTTTGTATGAGACACATCAATAAGAATGAGCTTCTTAAATTCTTCATTTTCCCTTTGTCTCCATAATCTCTCTAATCTTAGTTCATATGTTTATATACTTTATATATTGTTGCTATTAGGTTGTTGTTAGACAACACGTTATCAGCACGAAAGTGCTCTATGTGTTTTGCCACCCTTGGTCCCTTTTCCTCGCCTTTGATGTGCATATTTTCCAGTCTAAATCAATCTCGCACATTGAGAAAGCCGCCAAATAATTATCCAAAAAGATGAAAGATGGGTTTCCTATGCGATGGAAAGTTGGAAACGATAGATGCGTAGCCACTACTGACAAAGTTGGATCCGCAGTCTCTACTAATAAAGGTATGATGCTTCGTAAGATTATTTCATACTATATTTGATGATGATGATACATCAATCTTACTGATGGCACTTATTAATATTAACATAAATATAAAAACTTAAAATTGATCATTACTATAAATTCTAGGATGTAGTCTTATAATTGAACTCTAGCTATATATATATATTTTTCAATTGATTTTAGAAGTTATTATATAAATTAGCATGTTGGTATTCATCGGGTTTTAGATGTTACGTCATAATTATGACGTTACAATTGGCTAATTCATTTTTTTCTAATACTCATTATTAATTGAATAACTTTAGTTTTCGTTGATGACGATATTACGTACATTTATTTTATTTTTGTCTTTTACAAATGAACTCTTCTATTATTCTAAATTGGCTAGCTTATCATTTAATTAGTTAATTTAATTATAATATTTGTTGTTTAGGACTCTTACAATCTTGTGATGCTCAGCTGCATATTCCTTGCGCCACCATGATCATATATTTATGCTTCTTTATTAACCCAGTTAAGTTGTAAATAAAATTGTTGAATTATTTTGATTTGAGGATGGTAAATATTAACCATGTTAAGTTGTAAGTAAAATTGTTGAATTATTTTGATTTGAGGAAGTTAATTTGCAATCTAGAGAATATTATATGTGCTTTTAGAACTCATGAAAGACAATTAAATTCAATATCACAAAGTATGGAACTCAATATTTATGGACTAAACAGTGCAATTGTATTATGTATATCTGCTTGTATTGGTGGTAATATATAATGATGTATGTACTATATTTTCATTTTGTATAGTTTATAATTTAAATGGATTTAGTGATGTTATAGGATTAAATATTTGGTTATACATTTATGCATAAATAAGATCTTTGATATAACCAAATTAAAATTCTATGTTGATTAATATAACAAAGTAGAGTTGAGAAAAAATAATTTGTGAGTTGAACAACAATTACGATTTGTTCATGATTTCTACTATAATGTTGGTGCAATCATATATTGCCTTTCTCATACTTAATGATTTTCAAGAAAAGTTGTATTAAGGTATCCATGATTTTGCATTTACTTGTTGATTATATTATATATATATATATATATATATATTTTAAAGTTATATATATATTATTTAGTTTTAACTAATATAGAATAAATTCAATTAAAGTTTTAATGTATAACTTATGAGTGTGAATTAATATTATTAATTATAAAATTAATTCCGATTTCCTCATCATTAATTCATTTTGATGTATATTTATTTTTTTACTCATTTGGTAAATTGAGGAAAAAAGGTTTATTAAACTTAAAAAAGTTCGACAAGCATTGTAATGATATAAGATTATCTCATTTATCTTATATTTAATTTGACATTATTGTTGTTATTTGTGGTTTAAGGAAAATAAATTATGGGTAGCAGTAGTGATTTTAATAATACATTCCAAGGTCATTATTGTAGTTTATTAAAGCTGTTATAATGAATTTTATATAATTTCTTGCTATAATGTTGAATATTTCATAATAGTTTCTATGAATATTTGTGAATGTTATAATATTCTTGCTTATATTTTAATATTTGAAATGCTTGTATGGAAAATATGATATACGAGTAAATTAATCTAACATTGAGAACCTCGTGAAACCTTTTATGTTATATGTACTAAGAAAATATATATAAAAAGAGTGGACATACTCGATCATATGTTATTATATGCTACTAAAACATTGTAAGGACTTAATGATTATGTATTTATAAGTTTCAAGTTACACTAAAAATATATATATGTATAAGAGATATGCTTTTGAGTTATTGCATCATGATAAGCTAATACAAAAAAAAAAAAAATTTCTTACAAGTGATAACAATCTTATTTGATAAGATTGTATCATAACCTATTTATTTAGTGACATGTTATATAGTCATGCATTGTATAATCTAATGTATATATTATGTTCCATATGTTATAAATTTGGAAGTGGACATCAAAGTGATCAGGGTTTTGGTATATGATCACAAGCTATAAAAACGATTGAATTGCGGTCAAGGTTTATATAAAAAGACACCTGGAGTGTCTAACTTCTCAAAGCTTATTATGAGTTTATCGAAGCTTGTAAGATTTTAAACCGATAAGTATAAATGTCTCGGTTATATAACTACATCTCGATTTATATCATGTGATGAGAAAAATATATATCATAATCCATTGAGCAAAACAATTTCCATCGTCAAATATCATATATGCTATTGAAGTACCAAGATTGTTAAAGAATATATATAAAGTTTGAAACAACAAGCATGAAAGTTCTGTGGTTTTAATCCATTCCCTGATGTGAATGTGATGATATAATGATCAATTCAAGAGTTATAATCATATACATAACTAAGAAAATTGTAATGATGCCACCATGAATGTTGTATGGGTATAATCTATTCCTTGAATAGAATGTGATGATATAATAATTGATGTAAAGTTCGTGATGATGGTAATTGAGGAAATTGTTATGATGATCATGTGATAAGATCAACCATGTTAATAGCGCAATGACTATACAATGATCGTTATAAAGGTCATGATCATGGTAACTGAGGAAATTGTAATAATCCTCATGTTGACAACCATTCTAATATTGAGATCGACCACCAAAAGTGGCAAACTAAGGAATGACCATATAACATGATGGTTTAAAATTTGAAGTTATAATACATTCTCTCGTATCTTATATTTTGTATTACATATATGCAAGTAATACATATGCGATCATAATCCAAAAGTTTATGGATCATAATTATTTAGTTAGTTGGCATGACCGGTTAGACCACACAGAGTCATTAATGATGATGTGAAAAGTATTGAAGAAACAGAAGATTCGTCTTGATAATTATACATTTCATGTTTGCTCTCAAGTGAAGTTAAGTATTGATCAACAAAAGTAGGGTGTGAATCCCTAAATATTCTGGAAATGATAATGAAAATAATTATACAAACATGATACCATTTAGTGTTTTAAATCGATGCATCGTCTAAAGGGTTATCAAATCCACAATATGAAGCTTGTGTGATTGTGGCTTAGCTAATGTGATAGTGATGTGTGCAAAATGCAACATATAAATTACATCAAATGAGGTATAAAACTAACCCTTTTTTAGTACTAATGTTGGAAAAAGCGTGTTTTTGTCTTCCTTTTGAATTTACAGGACCAAAAGAGCATAAACGAGCAAAAGGAACAAATATACAGAAAAACCAACATAAATAAAAAGAAAATGAGTAAACGTGACATGCCCGACCCCTCGGCAGCATCCCCAAAGGCAAAAACAAGAAACAGAAGATTGACCATGGGCCGTGCCCACTAGACACGGGGGCGTGGTTAGCCACCTACAGAAAAGACAAAGCTATAGAAGCTTCTACGCCCACCACGGGGGCGTGCCCAGCTCAGCATGGGGCGTGGTCAACGCCAAGATATGCAGAATCTTCCAAAATCTTGGTAGTACAAATACGCTTCTGCACATGGGGCCGTGCCCACCGAACACGAGCCGTGTTGAGCCCTCTGCTGACACATGCATTTAATGAAGGAAGAGAAAAGGATGGCCATGGGGTGTGTCTGCTGGACACGGGGCCGTGGCCGGGCTTCTGTTCAGGCTATAAATAGGGGTGCTTGGCTCACTTCAAAGGCATCACTTGGCAAACCACCACTCTTTCACTTTGCCACCACTCCACCACCACTACAACACCCACATCCACCACCATCATCCATCATTCATCTTAGAGTGTGTGTAGTAGTCTCGTGATCCAAGATTGATAGTAAGAGTTCTTGCCAATCAAAGACCAAGTTTGGCTAAGTCTCTTACATCACTTGGTGAAGACAATTCATTAATGTATTACTTTTGAATTTTAATCTTTTCGCACTTTTTATTTGGTTTTGTATTAGAATGACTTTAATAACTAGTTTCTTATGTTGAAGGTGAAACTTCTTTATCATTTGTTCGTGGTGTCTTGGCATTACTTTACTGTCTATATAAATTAAAAGATTTACGCCATTCATATCTCTATGGTCTATATAGAGATATGTTGGCTACCTGGTCGGGGGTTTAGTGATGGTTTAGTAAGGTTCTTGCCTTGTTCAGTGTATAGATCCTGCAAAGACCTGGGTCAAGCTTACTAGGACCTCCTTCAATACCCAATGGTATTGGATGGCGGGGGTGCGAATGGCTTGATCCCCTCATATGTAAACTACTATTAATACATTAAACCGGCTACTTGGGATTGTATCCCTGCTGACTCAAACCACTTAGCCGAGGGTAACGTCACCTTCAAAAGAGGGGCCTACCACTTTTCGCATTAATAACTTAATTAATTATCTTCCAATATTCCGACCCTTTGGGATTGTATCCTTGCTGACTCAAACCACTGGGTTGAGGGTAACGTCACCTTCAAAAGAAGGGACTACTACTATAATTAAGATAATCTCTTAAAAAGTGCAAAAGTGCGAAAATCATCAAAGGATACATTAAAGGCGAGTCGGATCCAAGTGATTCATCTTGTCTATCTGTTTTTTTATTTTATTTTTATTTCTGCATTTTTAGTTTTTATTTTCGTACTTTAAAATCTTTTCTCAAAAAATTTAGATCGATTAGACGTTGCGGATAAACCGGTACTAAAAGGTCTTGTGTCCTTGGTCGACCTCGGTATCTTACCAACGCTATACTACGCTCACGATGGGTGCACTTGCCCATGTGTGTGTTTAGTGTTAGCAGAATATCGTGTTTTATAAATTTAAAACTTGACTAATGCGTAAAATGGGATAAAAATATCAATAAAAACATAACACACCTAACGCACACCAAGCTTTTGGCGCCGTTGCCGGGGACACAAGGATTTTAAGAATGTTAGGAATCAACGGCCTAATCATTTTTATTATTTTTTAGGATTTTTCTTAATTTTTCAGCTTCTGTAGACTTCAGCACGGGGCCGTGCCCACTGAACATGCCCCCGTGCCCAATCTTTATTACTTGAAATCTTGTTTTAAGTCAGACAGTAGCTGAACACGGGGCCGTGCCCACCGAACACGCCCCCGTGTCCGCCTTCCAGCTGCTGAAAACAGAACCGTAAGATCCCGACGGTTGGTAGTTTCTGACAAAACTATGAGCGATATTGATTGTTTTTTACTTTCGCTCCTCTTATGGTGAATGGTGTCAAATATGTGATGGGTCTCATGAAGATTTAGAATGTTACTTTTTAAATTATACTCCCCACTCTTTAGACCCATCGTTTCACTATAACCTTAAGATGTGCGAAGGTAAAAACGATCCCTATCTCTCTCTCGAATGCTCTCAATCATTTCTTTTAGATGATATGATTCTCGAAGAATTATGTCAACTTGAAGAAATAATTCTCCAATTGATAAAAGAGCTTGAGATGGAAACAAGTTATTCATCCCAAGGCGACATCAAGGAGAACTATTAGGGTCGCATTCGGATTCTAACAACATCGATGATACCAAAAATACCTCTAACCCTTGTGAGGACATGAGCGATAGTCGTCCCTGTGTCGATTGTGCCATGAAGGACTCTCCATTGGTTTTGACCGGTGCGCTTATAGACCTGAGCGATTCGACATACACCTTCTTTAACGAGAGCCCGGATAAGGGGAATAAAGGTCAGTTTCGCCCACCGGTATTTAGCATAGGTTTTACCCTTTCCGATAACCTCTTGCGTTCGTGTTTAAATCGAGGGAAATTTAGGTACCTCAGGCACTTCGGTATTGTTCCATCCAGTAAGGAACCGCCAGATCCGGACAAATTCCTTAAAATAAGACGAAACTTCATAAAACTCTCTAGCCACGGGGCCGTGACCAGGTCAACACGCCCCGTGCCCACTTAAAATTTGACCACGGGGTCGTGTCAGGCCAATACGCCCCGTGTTCAGAATACGGTCAATATGTGTCAGAGTCAGGTTTGACCACGGGGCCGTGTCCAGCCAACACGGGGCCGTGGTCAGCGTGCTGTCGTTTTCTATAAAGTCAGCATGATTCCTTCACATTTGGACCCATTCAAAAGACAAAGATCTAGTGGGATCTTCACATATACCCTACAAGGTATATTCCAAAGAAGGTTCTCAACAACCATCTTGTATTTACCACTTTTGACTTTTGCCTTCTTTTTCAAAAGAGTTAACTGCCATTTTCGTCCCTGTGGTTTGGTCACTTTGGCCATTTCAGTCCATTTTTCAAAAATGCGCCATTTTCCTCCCCCACGTTCTGGAAAGGTGCCATTTCAGTCCAAAAATCATAACCCAGTTAAGTCAGTTTGTAAATAAGGACTGATTGTGTAAATTTGTAACATAAAGGACCATTTAAGTAAAATGTATAAATATTAATATAATTATAAAATATATATAAAATATATATAATATATATATATATATATATATATATATATATATATATATATATATATAATGTATACATAGGGACGGAACCGGAGCTCCGGTAGTCACCACTGCCGCCGCCGGAACCGGAGCTCCGGTGGTCACCGCCGCGCCGCCGGAACCACCACCTTCATCATCATCATCATCATTTCAATCATTTGAGAGCATCCGCAATCATCAGACATCATCATCATATCATAATACATCTTCAACTTCATCGTTCTTTCACCGGTCACCGGTCACCATCTCCGGCGACTGCATCGTCACCATCGACCAGCGTACACCGATCAACTTCTTCAAACACCGAACAACTAGCTGCAACTCCGACGGACACCAAAAACCTACAACCCTTTCCGATCATCTTCACTGTTTATCTTCACTCCAACCTCCATTCTTCTCGACCATCGCTCTCTCGTTTTCGTCAATCATCTCCGTCGACGGCCTCCGATCTCCGGAACCTGCAACTGTCTTCATCTCTTTCAAATTGCTATGCAATTATTTGAACCAGAAACCCCACTGATCAAAACTTTTTTGTTGGATAATTTCAAATTGCTATGCAATTATTTGAACAAAAACTGTTGGATTCCACCACATTATACACTGAATCCTCATATTGCATATAGAAATACAAAGTCAACATCATCAAACACAAAACTCCTAAAAAATCACCATAAATCTAGGTTTTGAACTCGTTATTGTTCATCTAACCACCACTCTCCACAAACCATTCTCTTCATCATCGGAATACCGGACTTGATATAACCACCATCATCATCTCCGACCATCTTCGTCAATGTCCGTCTTCATAAACACCATCCACCACTACTTCACCGTTCCACACCACCTTCACCGTCACACAGCGACTTCGGTCACTTCCATTTCCACCATCAACCTCCGCCGTTAATCCAGCACATCACCTCCGATCGACAACCCCAACCATCGTCACCCAACCTCCACAACCGTCCCCGCTACTGCGACTCGTTGGCGGTGATACTCCGGCCGTCGAGGCTCTGGCCGTTCATTGAATCGAAGAGAGAGAGATGGGAGAAGAAGGTTTGTTGCAACTTCCTGTTGGTGTGTGTTATTAGGAGATGGTATTAGATTGTTGTTGCAGTGTTTTCTAAAGGGTTGAAGAAGGGTTAAGGTTTTACTTAAATGGTCCTTTATGTTACAATTTTACACAATCAGTCCTTATTTACAAACTGACTTAACTGGGTTATGATTTTTGGACTGAAATGGCACCTTTCCAGAACGTGGGGGAGGAAAATGGCGCATTTTTGAAAAATGGACTGAAATGGCCAAAGTGACCAAACCACAGGGACGAAAATGGCAGTTAACTCTTTTCAAAAACTCCTCAAAATCTCCATTAAAGCTTGAAACCTCCATGATTTCAAGCTTTATTGAGATATTTTCTAGAATCTTATTAAAAATAGGTTTTATAACACTGTTTTAAGTTATTTATGCTCAGAAAGGTCTCAAAAGTCAGAAAAATAATTTAAAGCACTAAGATTCCTTATTCCAAAACTCTGCAGAATGGTGGCCACGGGGCCGTGACCATTGGACACGGGGCCGTGGCCGGAGTTACTGTTTCATTGCTTTGAACTTTTCGATTTGTTTTCTTAGAATGTCGAGCCAGAACAACGGAACATCCTCAGCTCACTCAAGAAACGTTCGAAGGGGAAGAAGAACATCAGTGGAAGACTCGTTAGTAAACTATGTGTACGCTTTACGAGAAGCCATTGATGAGATGACATTAGTGGAGGAAGCCCTAATTGACCGTATTAATCATTTATCGGTGGGTTAGAGGGATGTCTTCAAGAAGTCAACCTTTTGCACCAAAGGTTGAATATTCTTACTTCACCTCCTATGGTGCCAATCGTCACACAAAGAGGGTGGAGTGTCATGCCAGAAGTCATTATTCCAGCCGGATGGAATGTCATACCCCCTAGAACCTCCTCTAGACATATTACACGGGGTTCCAGTAGCCGTTGCGCCTCCTCCACAAGACATTATGGAGAATGAACCCGCCTTCTTTCTCCCTAGGGAGATAGAGGAATGGCTCAATGACATTTAAAAGACATCCTCCGGTCTCGAGTTCTACAAGACTCTTAAATTCCAGAAAGTCATTTCCGGGTTTTTGTCATTCCTACGACAATTAGGGTAGAACTCCTTAGTAATTTCCTACATTTTATGACCTATCTATCTTAGGAACTTTGTAGTTTTTCATTTTTAGTTACTTTATTTTCAATTCTTAGGAACTATGTACTTTGCACTTCTCTAATGAATGATGGTTTAATTTATTAAATGGTGTTTGGATGATGATCGTAATGAATAAAACACACTCGAAAAGGTGGAAGTTGCCAAGGGAAAGTTAAAACCACACCCCACGCACAAAAACAGAGCCGCCCGACAATTTTCCAGCATTACAGCAAGTTCAGCACGGGCCCGTGCTCAGCCCAACACGCCCCCGTGCCCAGGCTCTGTAGAAAAGTTGCCCAGTTCAGGTAACTGGACATGGGGCCGTGCTCACTGAACACGCCCCGTGCCCATCCTTCTGTTAAAATTTATTACTGGCAATCTGACCACGAGGCCGTGCCCGGACCAACACGGGGCCGTGGCCAGAAACCTAGTAACACAAAATTTTGTCTTTCAACACCTTTTTACAAATTCAATCAACCTAAAAACTTGTTTTTGGGAAACATTTAGGACAATGTGTAATTTAAGTGTGGGGGGGGGGGGGGATGCTAAAACCTTGAATTTTGCAAGTCCTAATAACAAGCCTTACACAAAACTCTATTGGAACCGCTAATCACCCCAATTTTTTTTTTTCCAAAAAATTTCATTTTCTTTACTTGTCTTGGTTTAATTTGGGAATAACAAGTTCTAGAAAAGGTTATATTTTTACAAATTTACATCCGATAGCGTCGTGATAAAAGAACCAACATAAGAAAATTATGAAAATGCATGACAAATCTAATTAAAAGTTGATTATATATACATGATCACATTAATATAGCCATTCCCACAACAAGTGAGTTTTGAGCCTTTATTGAGCATACAAGCATATATCTTTAAACTAAATGCTCATTTTTCGTTTCTTATGTGAATAGCCGCTTGGTTCTTACGACTCTAGAACTTGCCACGACAATACATTCCCAGTCCTTACCAACTTAAACCCAAGTAAGTAAATGATGGAGACATTAGGACTAACCCATTTTCCTTTCAACACCATTATTTTCCATTTTTTTATCACCTACCCAAAATCCCCCTACTTAACCCCTTTGAGCCTAAAAATTTTCAATTCTAAACCCACAAAACAAACACCCTTTACCCACCAAAACCTTTTTTCTTTTCAAACCCTTTATTTTAGTAAAAAGCTCGGTTATCTTGTGACTTCTTTATAAAAAAAAAGTCTCGCAATAAATAAACAAGTTCCTCAAAGAAACTTTGTTTGAATATGATTAGTTTGAATAAAAGTCACAAAAACAAAAAGTTTTTCGATGACCGACGCTTTTTACGCTTTTAGCCCTTTTCACTAACCACTAACCAAAACCACCTACCCTTAGCCCAAGCCTAACCCTTTCCAAAGTCCTCTTGATATTTACAAAGGTTTATAGATAAAAAGGAGGAGGCTTGATTGCTTGGCAAGCGTATGGTAGAATTAAGTTCCATGCCGGTCTCGAGTGTTTCACAAAAATACATCCTTGGCCGAGTGTTGAGTGATCTCTCGTGAGGTATGTTAACTTGTATATAAATGGAATTTAAAAAAAATTCCATGTTATGCCCAAATAAATAATTTTTCTTATAAAACGTTCTCAATAAATCATAACGAATAGGACTGTAAATAAAATAAAAATAAAACCCAATAAAGATCTTGGATTCCCGACACTCAAGACAAGTCCCAAAACTTCTCTTCTACCTATTCCATTTGGGTGTGTAAGCCACAAAATAAAGAGTTTTGCTTGAGGACAAGCAAATATTCAAGTGTGAGGGTATTTGATGTGTGCAAAATGCAACATATAAATTACATCAAATGAGGCATAAAACTAACCCTTTTTAGTACTAATGTTGGAAAAAGTGTGTTTTGTCTTCCTTATGAATTTACAGGACCAAATGAGCTTAAACGAGCAAAAGGAACAAATATACAACAAAAACCAACATAAATACAGAGAAAAGGAATAAACGTGACATGCCCGACCCCTCGGCAACATCCCCAAAGGCAAAAACAAGAAACAGAACACTGACCACGGGTCGTGCCCACTAGACGCGGGGGCGTGGTCAGCCACCTACAGGAAAGACAAAGCTGTAAAAGCTTCTACGCCCACCACGGGGGCGTGCCCAGCTCAGTACGGGGCGTGGTCAACGCCAAGATACGCAGAATCTTGCAAAATCTTGGTAGTACAGATACGCTTCTGCACACGGGGCTGTGCCCACCAGACACGGGCCGTGTTGATCCCTCTACTGACACATGCATTACTGAAGGAAGAGAAAAGGATGGCCACGGGGCGTGTCCCCTGGACACGGGGCCGTGGCTGGGCTTCTGTTCAGGGTATAAATAGGGGTGCCTGGCTCACTTCAAAGGCATCCCTTGGCAAACCACCACTCTCTCACTTTGCCACCACTCCACCACTACAACACCCACATCCACCACCATCATCCACCTTAGAGTATGTATAGTAGTCTCGGGATCCAATATTAATAGTAGAGTTCTTGCCAATCAAAGGCCATGTTTGGCTAAGTCTCTTACATCACTTGGTGAAGACAAGTCTTTAATGTATTACTTTTGATTTTTAATCTTTTCGCACTTTTTATTTTGTTTTGTATTAATGACTTTAATAACTACTCCCTCCGTCTCACTAAATGTGTCTTATTTTTAATTTTCAAATTCTTTATTTATAAACTTTGACTTTAATTATATATTTTTTGTGTTATATAAAACTTGATGAAAATTAACCCGATAAAAACATTTGTAAAACACACTCAAATCATATAACTTTCATCAAGTATTATCTAACACAGACAAAATTATTTAAGGTCAAAGTTTATAAATAAAGACTTTGAAAATTCAAAATAGGACACTTTTAATGGGACGGAGGTAGTAGTTTTTATGTTAAAGGTGAAACTTCTTTATCATTTATCCGTGGTGTCTTAGCATTACTTTACTGTCTATATAAAGTAAAAGATTTACACCATTCATATCTCTATGGTCTATATAGAGATATGTTGGCTACCTGGACAAGGGTTAAGGGAATGGTTTAGTAAGGTTCTTGCCTTGTTCAGTGTATAGATCCTGCAAGGACCTGGGTCAAGCTTATAGGACCTCCTTCAATACCCAATGATATTGGATGGCGGGGGTGCGAATGTCTTGATCCCCTCATATGTAAACTACTATTAATACATTAAACCGGCTACTTGGGATTGTATCCCTGCTGACTCAAACCACTTAGCCGAGGGTAACGTCACCTTCAAAAGAGGGGCCTACCACTTTTCGCGTTAATAACTTAATTAATTATCTTCCAATATTCTGACCCTTTGGGATTGTATCCTTGCTGACTCAAACCACTGGGTTGAGGGTAACGTCACCTTCAAAAGAGGGGTCTACTACTATAATCAAGATAATCTCTTAAAAAGTGCAAAAGTGCGAAAATCATCAAAGGATACATTAAAGGCGAGTCGGATCCAAGTGATTCATCTTGTCTATCTGTTTTTTTTTTAATTTTATTTTTATTTCTGCATTTTTCGTTTTTATTTTCATATTTAAAATCTTTTCTCAAAAATTTTAGATCGATTAGACGTTGAGGATAAACTGGTACTAAAAGCTCTTGTGTCCTTGGACAACCTCGGTATCTTACCAACGCTATACTACGCTCACGATGGGTGCACTTGCCCATGTGTGTGTTTAGTGTTTGTAGAATATCGTGTTTTATAAATTTAAAACTTGACTAATGCGTAAAATGGGCTAAAAATATCAATAAATACATAACACACCTAACGCACACCAATAGCAAGCATATTAATCCAGATTAGTATATTTATTTGATAATAAGTGAATTTGATTCCCAAGTTATTAACGATCATTGGAATAAGTGTTATTGTTGAGATGATCACTAAACTTCTACTATTGGTTACAAAGACAATAATCATGATAGGAGCAAAAGTTCATTTAGGTACTCGTAATTTTATATATAGTACTATTAATTCACATCAAGCCAATAAATTATAGTTCTCCCCATACATTTGGTTTTTGGTCAGGAACCAAAGATGTCTCATCAAAGTTTTGGTTGTGCGACATATATTGAAACTCATCCACCACACCGCATAAAAATGGGACTTCTAAAAAGTTTAAGAATATGTTGGGTATAAATAATCATCTATGATTAAATACTTAAAGCCATTAATGAGAAATTCGTTTATGGCTCATTGGTTTTTACTTTAATGAATGAATGTTCCCAACATTAGGGGGAGATAACAAGCAGTTGAAAAGTGAAAGGAATTATCATGTCATCTTGATCCTCAGATTATAAACTATGAACTAGAAGTTTAAATTATAATTCATTTACCAATATTAAAGAACAAATTACCAGACAAGTTCACTAACCTAAATAGAGTGACTAAGTACGTCACATAATCAACTGCTTATGCTCCAGTTATATTTGTGTCCCAAGAGGACAACCACATATTTTTGTAACGAGTCTATCTCACGCCTAAAGCGTGGTAGACTAGTTGATTCCAATAATAAAATTCCTCGAAGATTGGAGCAAGTAATTAAGATGGTCAAGTCGAGGTTATAGTAATAAGATCTCCTTAAGAGACAATAGACATGATGGTTCAAGAAGAACCTCAGGTACCTGAAATTAAAGAGATCTCGATAAGTTGTATCATGTCTAAGATATGTATGGAATAAAAATAAAAATCGATGTCGTTATACTTTTTTATATAATTAGCGCTTAAAATGATTAAATGATGAGGATCAAGATTTAAGATCTGCTTATGAATGAATATTAAGAAATGATTGGCCAAAATAGAAAAAACGCAAATAAGGCAGAGTTTAGTTCTCTAATGAAATGGAAAGTTTCTGGACCAACAGTCCATACAACTGAAGTTGTAACATATGTTGGATACAAATATGTCTTTTATGTGAATTATATGAAAATCAAATTGAATGATATAAGGAAAAATTGGTGGCATAAGAATTTTGCAAAAGACATATGATTGATTATGAGAAGACGTATTTTCCTGTGGTGGATGGATTGACTTTCCAATATTTTATTAGTCGGATAATATAAATAGAGAATTGATATTCGTCTTATGAATGTTTTGTATCACTTGATTCTGAGAGTTTACATGAAAGTCCCGAAGGATTAAATTATGTAGCTCATGTAAAGTAAGTTCCCGAGAACAATGTGATCATTCTATACATATTCTGATTTGAATATGTTATGATTATTTTACATGTTGGATATAATTGGAACTCTTGGTGAGTTTCTAAAGAAATTGAGTGCTTAAAAGGTTAATTGACACATCTTAATGATGTAATACTTGTGCACCAAGAAACATACATAGAAAACTTGTACCCGGTGATTGAGATATCTCAATAAATAGTGTACACGCATGGTACAATATGGTTTTTGGAGATAAAAGCAAGTGTTCATGACATTTTTGAATATGATATAGATATCTATGTGTTAAATGGGCAAATTTATGTAGCAAAACTTCTAAAGAGTGAAAGCACATGCATATTTGGATAAGATGGAAAGAATTCCCTCATGGATTGATAATTCTAGAAGCATTAATGATGCTAAAACCTTAAGAACGTATTATATGAAGTTGACAAAATACGTATGGACTAAATAGTCAAAATGAGTGTTGTACAACTCGAGATATTCGCATTAAGAGGGATATAAGTTTGATTAAATTAGCCATGTTCTATGAACATTCTACTTTTAAAAGTTCACTATAATCGCAATTATAGTAATGATGTCTAGGCATCATCGAATGATGTCTGGGCATTATCGAGAGAAATTGTCGAGCTTTTAGAGGGAGAATTTTTTAATGACCTTGGCACGATCTAATTATTACTTGAACTGCAGTTCGAGTATATATGTAATTATATTTTACTAATCCCTCAAGTACATCTAGAAGATGATGTTTGGATATTTTAGTATGGACATAGTTGAACCTTAAAGTATGTTAAAGGTTGTTAAGTCATTTGTTATAAGAAATGCCTATTATCATATCCTACCAAAGTAGAGATTCTTATTCTAGAAGTACCATCGTTAAATGCATAAGTGCATTAATATGTTTTGCTAGCTATGTATGGTTATAATATCTTTCACTTGAGCTTATTGTCATGATATAACCTTTGTTAAGCGAAGAGACATTGGAATGAGTTCAAAGAAATATTTTAGGTATAAACGATATTTGATTATATTTTACTAACCCATCAAAACAAGTTTGGTTAGTCTTGTAGATGCAAGAATGTAACAAAACACAGTCGTGCACATTAAGGGATCAAGCGATAAATCATTGGCTACAAAAGCTTTGTTCGACTTTCAAGGAAAATGGACATACGTCACTTAAAGGATACATGTTAAAATGAGGGGGAGACTTATTCAAGTTGCACTCTTTTTCCCTTGACTAAGTTTTGTCTAATTGGGTTTTCTTAGTAAGGTTTTTAATGAGGCAATATGTAAGACCCAAACACGTTTTAACCATCAAGACGCAGCGGAAATACGAGCCTTAAAATTTCTTTCTTTATAAACGTCTTGACATACTTGAAAGCCCATTTTAAAATAACTCCTTTAGAACAAATACTTTCTTCGTTCTCATTTATGAAATAAAACATAACTTATATTTACTAAATGACATAATCACACATTCCCATACAATTTATCTTATGCCTCAATCTTCGACCGCTTACACCTCGTGATGATGATCCGCGATTCCGTACAACCTGCATTCACCACATACATTCACATCATTAGTACTTGGTGACATTATATATAATCTAAGATTCATGACTATAGGATCACGCCGCGTTCTATCCTCATATACATCCCATTCGATTATCTTTCTGAATTCAAGTATTTCATCTCGGTGTTTACTCTTCAATAATTCAACAATAATGTACCTGCATTTCATTTCATTCTCAAAAGCAACCCATTTTGCATCGTTAATACTCAAGTATATTTACACCATACATACATACATACATACATGCATGCATGCATGCATGCATACATACATACATACATACATACATACATACATACATACATACATACATACATACATACATACATACATACATACATACATACATACATACATACATACAAGTCTCACTCATTCGAATACATATGGTTCGATAACACGCATACGATTTATCTAATCCAACTCTTTCGAGTATGATAAATCCTACTTCATACCCCTACTGCTCTATCCAAACTCTTACATACAACTTACATTCTCACATATTCATACTAACAATTCTTAATCACAAACTACTATACATACAAGTCTCGTACATACCAACCTACGCGTTTAATCATTTCTATTCGCGTTTACTAATGAGTTCCATCTACTAACATACAATTAATCCATTCATACATTCCTACATATTTATTTCATTCCCACACATACTTGCGTACACACCCCATTCTTACCCGTACCTCGTAAACACTCTTTAATAAGTTTGGGGTACAATTCAGGAGCTTAGAAATGAATTCTATAATCACTTGTACCTCACAATACTATTTAGTAAGATTAGGGTACATTATGGAAGTTTAACGGGGCTTGGGAAGGGTTCTACGGGGTCCGGAATTGAAGAAAAATGAAGAAACGAGGCTGTTGGCATCGGCTGGCGCGTAGACAGCAACTTAGGGCGTTGGCCAATTGCTACCCAGCGTCGGCGACACTGCCCCTGCAGTACCGACGTCGAATTTCGTTCTTTTCGATGTTTCGACCTTCGTTCCCGCATCCTTAACTTCCCAAATCATAAAATAACATTATTCCAAGCCTCCAAATCATTCTAACACTTAACCCCAAGATCAAACCAACTACCACATCTCGCCATGTTACTTTCTATGTTTTGACCCGTTTGATCTCACCAAGCATATTCCATTACATTTGAACTATAAACAACCTACTACAACATTTCTTACCCATTTACTTACATTTCATCCCCATTCCTACATGACTCTCAACATTCACACCCATTTACTTACATTTCATCCCCATTCCTACATGACTCTCAACATTCATACAAACAAACTACATTTATATACTAAGAAGTGAGTTTTGGAATTCACTTACCTTAAGTGTCCGTATTCCCGTTCGCTTCCTTATATCATCTTGTTCCGTTAGCCTTCTATACTTGAGTCCATGTCAATTGGGGTTCCTATCCTTTCAAGTCATTATGTCCATATCATAGTTAGTGTCACACCCCAACCGAGGGCGAAAACATCGGAGTGAGACGAAAACTAGACTGCAAGAGACTTCATAACACTATTGGTGACGATAATTAAATAATGGATTTCATTTCATTTCTAAAAGTCAATTACAATGGTTGAAATCAAATACAACAACTTGAAATACAAGAATGATAATACAATACGAATACAAAATTTTTAATGTGTATCTAAGCATCCTAATATGTTCCATGCATCATCAACATAATCTCAAAACCTGCAACATGTTTTAAAAGTGTAGTTCAATACAAACGTATTGGCGAGTATACAAGTTTTGTGTAGTAGCATATAAGTATAAAAAAATGATAAGGAACAATCCACATGGCAAACCTAGTTTTCAAGATTAACGTATAAACTGGCATGCGATTTACAAGTCAACCCTCTGTTTACGCAAGTATGAATGAATAAACCTAACATGACCTCAAGAATACGGGCGGTGCGTTACTCCTATAGCGCTATACATGATAAGTGGAGGCTCGTACGAAGCTAATGACAAGTTCATCACATAAGAATCACCCATAAAACACGAATCAAGCATAACAAATAGTAAGCATGTATTGGATTGTTTTTTTATGTATTGGCATAAGAATATGTATACTAAGTGAGTTTTGTATATAAAAACATGTTACACCCAAAAGTGTGAAAATGCTAAAATGGGTCAAGTATACTTACAAACATTGCATATGCTTTTCGATTATCTAAACATGACGAGGTTGTCGAGATTAGAAGGATGAATGTGTTCGATTTGGAGTTTAAGGTATGTTTATATTCGGGTTTAAGGATTCCGAGTTTAGAATACATGAAAGTAATCATATGAAGAAAATAATAATCTAATCTTATAATACTTGGTTTGACACTATGAACCCAAAAGGGTTAGAACGTTTTCATGGGTCAATTTGCCCATAAGAATCATAACAAGTTATCAAAGTCTACGATGATGTAACCTACTATCTTGACAAATGACCACTAGTTCATCATCAAGTGTTTGGTTATTTGGATAGTATATATATATAAGTATTATATTGTCATATAGGTCAAGCGTGAGGTAGAAGGATGAATCCCCTGATGTGTGTAAAATGCAACATATAAATTACATCAAATGAGGCATAAAACTAACCCTTTTTTAGTACTAATGTTGGAAAAAGTGTGCTTTTATCTTCCTTTTGTATTTTCAGGACCAAATGAGCTTAAATGAACAAAAGGAACAAATATGCAGCAAAATCTAACATAAATACAAAGAAAAGGAATAAACGTGGCATGCCCGACCCCTCGACAGCATCTTCCCAAGCAAAAACAAGAGATTAGAAGGCTGACCACGACCCCGTGCCCAGCGGACACGGGGGCGTGGCCAGATGTCTGCAGAAAATGACAAAGTTGTAGAAGCCTATATTCCCAGCACGTGGGCGTGCCCAGCTCAACACGGGCCGTGGTCAATGCTAAGATTCACAGAATCGTGCAAATCTTGATAGTACAGATACGCTTCCGCACACGGGGCCGTGCCCAGCAAACACGGGGGCGTATGGAGCCTAATGCAGACAATTGTAATTAATGAAGAAAGAGAAAGTGGATAGCCACGGGGCCGTGTCCAGCGGACACGAGGCCATGTCCGGGCTTCTGTACAGGCTATAAATAGGGGTGCTTGGCTCACTTCAAAGGCATCCCTTGGCAAACCACCTCTCTCCCACTTCACCACTACTCCACCACCATTACAACACCCACATCCACCACCATCATCCATCATCCACCTTAGAGTGTCTGTAGTAGTCTCAGGATCCAAGATTGATAGTAAGAGTTCTTGACAATCAAAGGCCATGTTTGCCTAAGTCTCTTACATCGCTTGGTGAAGATAAGCATTTAATGTGATACTTTTGATTTTTAATCTTTTCGCACTTTTTATTTGGTTTTGTATTAATGACTTTAATAACTAGTTTCTTATGTTGAAGGGGAAACTTCCTTATCATTTGTCCGTGGTGTCTTGGCGTTATTTTACTGTCTATATAAAATAAAAGATTTTCACCATTCATATCTCTACGGTCTATATAAAGATATGTTGGCTACCTGGTCGGGGGTTAACGGAATGGTTTGGTAAGGTTCTTGCCTTGTTCAGTGTATAGATCCTGCAAGGACCTGGGTCAAGCTTACTAGGACCTCCTTCAATACCCACTGGTATTGGATGGCGGGGGTGCGAATAGCTTGATCCCCTCATATGTAAACTACTATTAATACATTAACCCGGCTACTTGGGATTGTATCCCTGCTGTGTCACACCCTGACTTTTGCGGAAGCGTGATTATGGTTTGACTTTCTTAATACCATTGCATTCGATCATAGCAATAACTATATGATAAAAACCATAGATTTGTCATCCATTAAATGAGTTTAAAACATAACAACATTGTTTAAAATGTAGACTTCAAATTCAAGTTTTACAAACCATACAAATTGTTTATGAGTTCACTAAGGACTCATCAAAAGACTTAAGACTTTAGTTAAAACCAAGTTTTAAAATATGTGTCTCGTCCAGGATAAGACACACTAAGCAAAATCTAAAACACGGATGACACCTTTTATTCTCAACATGCCTTGAAACTCCAACGCCCGCCAGATCCATTCTTAATTTCCTGAAATACATGTAGTTTGAAAACATCAACAAAAGTTGAGCAAGTTCATGTGTGTGTTTGTGAATAAACCTTTGAAGCATTGGTAAGTATGTTTGTATGTACTTGAAATCCCGGTATGAAAGCAACAAGGAAACAAATCAATTAATGTGTAGCTAATACATTAATATACGTGACATGGTGCAGGAAGACTCAAACCTAGCAGACTTTGTACCGGGCTTCCGGCTGTAAGACATAGTCACCACATGGCCCATTCGGCGGACTCATGGATGGGGCTCGCTACACCCGAATAGATCTATCACTCCTGTCCCTTGGTCCTTCTACGAGGATTAATGGCCTTAAGTATGCATCTACCCATTCACATGATCTACAGTACTTTCCTTAGCTAACCATACCAAATGTATTTGTCTGTAAGCATTTTGTAATCATTTGAAACATGTATTTCACCCCCGAAGTATAAAACTGAAAACAGTTAAAAGAAAAAGGGGGACATGAACTCACAGTTTTGCGTTCCTTGTATCTGATGTAACTCAAAGCTTCCTCTAGAACGCACGACTACCTACATGCGTACTACGGTCCGTTAGACGAGCGGGTCGTGCCTTGTCTTAGTATTGATTAGTGCCCTTGAGTTACGTTTTAAAGTGTCCTCGTTATTATTCCAAGTATATAATTATTTGTTAAAATAATTAATATTTTAACTTAAATTATATTTATTAAATTTTGGAATAATTGTTAAACAATATTTTTGTAACAATACTTCTCAAGAATTTATATTCGTATTTCCTTCCCAAGGATGGGGGTATCTCATACATGTGTATTCGTATTCTTGTATTTAGCCATGTATCGATGTCGTATTCTGGTGTATCATTCTAAATAAAATTATACCAATATATATTTCCAATATATATTTTAAGGAATATTACTTAGAAAAATTATTCATAACTTTTTCTTCGGCAAAAATAGTTGTCATTCCAAAACAATATATTTTCCAAGTCTCACTTAGAAAAATATTTATAAACTTATTTTTATCTGAAATAATGTAGTTCAAGTTTATCCAAGAATATATATATTTTTCCCAAAAATATTATATTTCCTAATAATTCCAAGAAAACATTTCTTTACTTCCAAAAATATTATATTTCCTCCTTGTCAGAAATAAGATATGATTTTGTAGTAATTATGAAAATCTCATTTTCATTCTTTTGGTGTCCAAAATATTATTTACCAAAATATACTTATAAACATATTTTCCGGAATATTTTGCAAGTTACATTTCTTGTTTTCGTTGCCAATATTTTGGATTGCAATTTCTTGGTATTTTAATGTGTCATATTATTTTGAGTCCTAAAATAATATAACTATTTCACAAAGTATACACATGATTACACATGCGTGTCTTTATTGTATATATATATATATTCTAAATATATATATCTAGCCATTTTTTATTTATAAAAACCAACCTCCAACATTTGTATTTTTGTGACAAAAATTATGACAAAGTTTATATAGAAAACTCATGATCAAAATACACTTGTAAATATTTGTTTGAAAATATTTTTCTAAGTGTTTATATTTTTAGAAAATTTTGCCATAGTTTCCCCTAAATGGAGGTGTCCATGCTATCAAATCATATCATTTTCTTTTTAAAATCATCACAAACAATCAACAACCTAACCAACACTTACCAAGTGCCAAAACAATGCTATTTACATAACATCATGAACTTGAATCTTCATAAAAACTTGGAGTAACTTGGTAGTGTGTTTAGTAGGTTTAGTTACCCCTTTAAAATGTATTTACTTCTTCAAAAACTTCATTTTTAAAGAAGTTGGGTGTTTACAACTTCCAAGCACATTTTCTAAAAATGCTTCTTTATGTAATCTTTTTGTTACACAAGTGTTTCTACTCTTGTTTAACCCTTAAAAATAGTATTTGTTTATGCAAGAACCAAGTCTAGGTAAATCTTGTTATTTAACTTAGTTCTTTGAGAAAACTATTTTGGAAATCATCCACTTACAAGACTTGTATTTTGTTTAAATCATCATCACTTATGAAAACCAATTTCATTATTCAAGTTCATGTATACACAAAGTATGATCATCTTGGTCTTTCATAAGATCATCATCTTAACTTACTAGATCATGTGTTTAATCACAATCTAGTAAGTTTCATATGATGTCTAACATCATAAATACAAACAATCAATCATCAAGAAGCAAAACAACACCAAACAACATGATTTCCCTAAGATTTCTTATAGTTTTATGCTTATGTTCATGTTTCATTTTCAAGTTTCTTAGTGTTCTTTAAACTTTACATCATGTATCAACTTTTAACCACTTAAATAAGATGTAAAATGGAAGGATTTGAGTTCTTACCACTAGCTCAAGGCTAGGGATGATTCAAGTGAAGAAAACAAGTGGATAGAAGCAAATGATGAAGGTCCTTCAACTTCCGAAAGCTCCAAGCTTCCTAACTATGCTTCTTACACCTTAATAACACTAGAGAATGGTTGGAACTTGAATGAAAAATGATGGATGTGTGGGTGTGTTCTTGACCTTAAGTAGAAGGAAGGAGTAAGAAGAAGAAAAGTGTTGGTGATTGGTGAAAGTTATGAAGGTTATGGACTTAGGGATTTGCTTATAATCTTCCACCCTTATAAACCATTGGTTAATATGTCCCCTAAAGTACTAAACAAGATAAATTAAGATCTCAAAACAAATCAAATGAAATCAAGGTGAATCAAGTAAGATTATGGTGTGGGGCCACCACCATAACCGTAGATTAAAGGGGGTGGGGGTATAGTTAAGCCTTAACCATGGTTAAGTTAAGTTAAATAGGTTAAAAGTGTTAAAAATTCAAGGTTAAGTATGTTAGGTGTTTAAAACATGTAATATGATGTTCGGGGGTCATAACTAGCTTGGAAACATTAAAAAATGCTTCTAGTATAATTTTGATGTTTCAGGTAGTGTCCGGTTGTTCGGTTAGATACCGGTTCGTTAAAGTGCTAAATTATACCATTTAGTGTTCTTCATGTACCCTTTTGTGACACTTTTATTTCCCGACACTTAGGAAAGCATTTAGGACCATTTAGTCATGTTTTTTCATAATATTTATGTGTTAAAAAGCTTATTTTTGCTGAATTATACTGAATTCAGCACTTTGGGTGAGTTTTAGGCACTTTCCAGCACTTAAACTATCATTTAGAAAAGCAGTTTTGTGGTCCTTACTTCCCTACACTCTATACTAGTGCATGTGACACCTGTGCCTCTGCGACCATCAAACAAATACCAAACCAATGAAATATTGAACTTCATACTTGGGATTTGTATAAATATGTGTATCTTTTGCACATATCAATTCTTGTTCGGTTTCAAGCTTTAAATCGCTTTCTGGAAGGTTATACGCGCACTGATGCGTAAATATAACCAGTTTAAGGCAACGATCACTCCGGAATAGTGAAATAGGCTTAACATACCTTAAATAACCTTTACATAACTTAGAAATAAGTTTTGGAGGGTTTGGTGTGGCGAAATCAAGTTTATTCGCTTACAGGGACTAATTTCGACAAACTACGAAAGTATGCCGATTTGTTCTGAAACGAACATTCCGGAACATGACCAAAAGTTAAACATACCCTAAATATCCTTTAGATAGCTTAGAAATAGGCTTTGAGGGGTTCAGTGTGCTAAAATAAACTTTTTGGTCATTCAGGGACTAAAAGCGTCAAAAAGTGCATAAGTTTGCATTTTCGCACATATCTTACGTTCTGAATACATCCGGACATCCAAAACTTTATGTAATCAGTAAAATAATTTATTTTAGTGATTGTCATGATAAAATTCCATTCGTCGCGTAATTTGGATCGTTTTTCGCATTCGTTCGTGTTTCGTCGTAATTAACCGAACAACGCAACTGTACGACCAAACGAACCGACATCTGATATATTTTTGAGCATTTTTCATGTTCCCTATACTTTAACTTCATTTTAGAGCCTTGAAATGGGATTAACGTGGCTTAAACGTGTCAAAAATGCATCAAAAACCATGTTTTGCACATTCAGGGACCAAAATTGACAATCTGCCATAGTTATCTTAGGAAGGGACCAAAATTAAAAATCTAAATTCCAGCTTGTTCCAGCTGTTCCCCTCATTTTCACATGGTTTTAATGAAACTAGGGGCTCCCATGGTTTCACAAAACCATGGGCACATGTGTACGGATGAGATCGAAGCTCGTTTTACGATGAACGATCTTAACGGTTGTGCAAAAACTATAAATACCCCATCCATCTCATTGTTGCAACTCACATTTGATCTGATATTTCTCTAAGTTGAGGTGCTTTCACTTCATACCTGAGAATAATCAGGTCAAACTTCCATTCTTGGACCTTTTGTAAGTCCTCTTTCGTTCTTTTTCGCGTGAAAGTCAAACTGTGTTTGACTTTCTGCTTTGACCAGTTTATGGTCAACATGAAGTTCGTTTGAACTTCATAACGTGAGCATAATCACGATGGTTTTAGTCTCTTGTGACTATACCTACTGATTACCATGTTATCTAGGCATAGTGGCGAGTCGTAGTTTCGGCCAAAATGCGTATTCTTACGTATTTTGTAACTGTCACACCCCAAATTTCCCCGTATTACCGGTGGACCCGATAGGGGTGTATCATGACGTGGTTGGTAACATCATAGTCAAACAACACAATATATAAATGCACAGCCGAAGCAAAAGGATAAATATAATACAATCCGAAATAATGTAACATCAAAGTATTACAACGGAAGTAAAGGATCCACATGCGGATCGAAAATAAAATAACACTGTTCAACAGACTTTAGGCATCTAAGCTTGCGAGACTCTTTAATGATGCTAGGAGTAGCTAGCTGATTCCGATTAGTACCTGCACTTAGCCTTTTTGGAAAATACGTCAGTTTACACTGGTAAATACAATCAACTGACTCATTTTGAAAAGGTTTTAAAATGATTGATTTGAATGCACATGGCACAAATAATATTTTATAACTTGGGATAATTATTTGAATATAATACTCGTAAAAGATTTACATGTTTCTTATACGTTCAGTAGCCGGATCGAGCTGGGTTAAAGATCAATAGACACACCACATTATGTAAATGAGACACTGACAGGTGTACGCCTACACCTGTGTGCTAAGGTCGTGGCCATTTCGTAAAATTATGCCAGGGATATCCGGGACATGGTCATTAACCTCCCAAAGGCTTTAAGCAAACAAAACAATTTAAATGGTCATCTCGATAATACTTAACCCCCAAAACGATTAAGGTCGAAATGCCCGACCAAGCGGTATTTTATATACCGTACCCCAAGCCCGTATAGGGAAAATAAGTTAAAAGTATTTACCTGAGCTAAATATAAATTCAATCCCAGCCGTATCAAATCAGCAAGTACAGATAGCTTTTACTGGGCTCCTAAATCTGGAACGAAAGTTTTTAAATAACCTATTAGAATCCTAACGGGTCTTTAATTAAGCCTTGACTTAGACCGATTAGTTTTCAAGAGGAAGATACGGTTCAAACGCATGATAAAGCGAAGACCGGAATAGAATGTGACTTAGACCGACAAGTTTGAAGACTTGTATAATATGGGTAATCTAAACACATTCTGGATTTTGAGATAAAACCGATAAGGTTTGACCCGTTTCGGCTAATTTATGCAAACTAGTTACATAAACCGATCCGAATGCGTAATAAGCGTAACGGGTAACCATAAGAGTCCTAAACAGGTTTCCTAAGTTAACATGCCTTAAATATGTTGTTATATCAGTAGGATATCTTCCATTATGCCCAAAACGAGTTTAATCTCATATTAAGCCCCTTAGGGGTATTTTGGTCATTTTAAAGATTATAAAAGGGATCAATTAAGCTTCTGTGATCCGGGTCTGAATAAATCAGTAAAATAGTTTATTTTAACTTGGTATATCAGTTGGTGTTAAGTCCTATGTGGCAAAATGGTTTTAAACCCTTACTATGCGCTTAATACGCGTATAACGCCATTTTAAGCGATTTACGGGTTAAAATAGTATTCTAAGTTTCCAGGTCAGTTTATAAGGTTCAAAACACTTCATTTATTATTTAAAATCAGTAGCAATTGGATTGGTAGCAAAAGGACTTGTAAAACTCATTTTATGGCCGAAAAGGGTATAATCGGTATTTACCGAATCAAGGTACTAATCCTAGCTTATGATCAGTTTAAAAATAATTAAAAATATTCAAAAATCCCAAAATATTATATTACATCAGTGGGTAAAAGGTTTGGTGTCAAAAATGGGGTTTAGATAGGCTTTACGCTAATGACGCCGATTAATTACTAAGAAGCGTTATAATTACGTCATTAAGCATAACTCCTAATCTAGACCTCCGACTGATGTGAAAATTTAGGGACATGTTTTATAATCAGTAACAAAGATTATTGTACTTTCACATTTCCAAAATTCTCGTTGTATGGTCATAAGGGCATTATGGTCACTATTTAAGCAATTAACGGAAACGTTGGACAATCGAGGTTCCAAGTGGTATAAATGCAGAGGGTTATACCAACATGTAACTAGGCCCTAATGGAACTTTAAGGCATGTCTAAACCTATCTAAACCGGGTCAGAACTGAGGTCAAAGCAAAAGTCAAACTTTTGCGTCTTTGGGTTCCGAATCGGTTCAAAACAGAAAGTTGTCGAATCAAACAAGCTTAGACAAGTCCGTACACTTATTACCAAGTTATATGAATGATAAAACAGGTTACACGCCTTCTATATCGTTAATTACGCGTTTAATCAAAGTTTAGCATTTCTGTTGACTTTTTCGGACAACGTTTGACTCGACAAACGACCTAGTTAGGATTGGAATCAGTGAGTGCCCTTTTAAGGGTTTAAAGCCCACATAATTACCAACTTATAACAACCTTAACTTTGCCTAATCGCTGGACCATTTGTGTTTAATCGTTAAGTCAAACCGTAGTTACGACTGTTTAACTTCTAGGCTATAAACTAAGCAAGACTTAATTTAGAAGGGTTAAACATACTTACACGTGTCTAATGGATGATTAGGAAGGTCTTGTTGCTGCTGTTGTGCTCCTCAAATGATCAGAAGTTGAAGTGTGGTTGCATGTTGCAACATAAGCTTTATATAGTGACTTTGATCATCCTAGATTGATGCCATATGGGTCTACAATTGATCAAGGATGTAAACATGTGTCTTCTATAGGCTAAATACCATCATAGGCAGCCCATGGTTTCGAAAACTTGAGTTTTAAGTCGGTTACAAGCTGAACAGACAGCTGCCTGTTAGTTTTTGCATCTGTAAGTCGGACGCGGCCCGCGTAAGGTATTGGCAATCCTTACGCGGCCCGCATGGACCTCCGGTTCAGATTCCAAACTTTCCTTTTATTGCATTTCAGTCCCCGGTCCTCCTAAACGTCGCTTTCACTTTCATTCTTGCATTTTAAACCTTTAAAATTGACATTTAGGGGCTTTAAGACTTATACCCTCTTTGTCAAGTCCTCGGGCAACTTTGTGATCACCCGAAAAACCCTAATTTTCAATGTTGACGATTCTAACCCTCACACACGAATTTTATCATAACTTTCTCATACGTTAACGAAACTTTGTGAAATTTTTATGGTGCATTCTAGTGTGCATAATTAATCGTTACAAAGCTTCGGGTTTGCTAAAAGGTCACTGAGAGGTATATCTTAACATGTTGACACATTTAACCCCTGTAGTTTGAAATCTCTCACTTTCTTTCACAATTCGCTTCGTATGATCCATGATCCATTCGTTTGAGGTTATAAACCTCATGTAGGGTTATTGTAAAGTATATTTATTCATTGTTGACATTTTGAACCCTTATATTTACATAGTTTCATTGATTGTCAACTTTAGTCCCTCGAAAGTATTCTTTCACACGTTCAAGCTTATGACACGTGTCAATACATTATAGGACGTAAATTTTCGAGGTGTTACATCCTCACCCCCTTAAAAGAAATCTCGACCTCGAGATTTGCTAAAATGTTTGAAGTACTTTTTGTCGCATAATGGACTTAACTTCTATAACCTATCTGGAGTCTTTCCCAGCTCCCAAAGTGACTCCTATAATAGGTATATGTATCCTTTTGGAGCTTCTTAACCTGTCGATCCTCAATCGATACAGAATACCCATCACATCATAAATCTGCATATCATTATTTGATAGCGCTTCTTGACTTATTGGCGAAACACATCATTCAGTCACTAGTGTGCAATATATTGCGAGCTCCGCTAAGCTCCTTAAGTAGGTTTTAGCTTATAAGCTACTTAATCTTGATACATTCGATTTCCTTCGAATGATTCCATATATTCAGAGCTTAACTAGCCTGGTATTTAACAAATTTGGTACACCCTTCCTGGGTGATATCTTTTGTTAAACCATATTCCTTAACAAGAACTTAGGAAGTTTGCTATTTTCATAACTCCTTGATTTCCTGCCGTATACTGGCAACCTACAATCGATTATGGATTTGTATGATCTTATTTGTTGTCTCCCAGGCAACTTTCAGATCTTGATAATTGGACTTACCAATTCTCTATCTAACAATAGATGTTTAACATTCCATCTATACAAGGTCTCCAAAGGAGTAGCCTTAATACTTACATATCAATTATTATTGAAAAGCTTATTTTAAGGTGAGATGGTTATTCCAACCACTGCTCAAAACTAATATTAAGGAATAGCTAATCCTTGCCGCTAGTCGAACAATTCGACTATCCTGGGCAGCTGATGGCAAATTCTTAATCGTTGCCTAATTAGGGTTGCGGTGATAATGCATAAGCAAAATGAACCGTCTTTCATAATTAACTATACCGGATTTCCAGGATATTGAGTTAAGCTATATGAACCCTCTATTTTAAACTTAGTTAATCAGGGTTTCGATTCTTCCAATGATAGTACTAGCCGTTTTGGAGATTTCATAATAACACAGCCTTAAACGGAATTTAAACCTTAACTCTACCTGCCTCTCAGGGGTAAACAGGGTAATAATAGGAGAAGATAATCAAGGTACAAGGAGGTTACAGAGATTTTTACAAAATCTCAGGCTCCAATTCATCCACCATTGTTTGTGTCAATTAAGTGACACATTTAGGTTACGAGTCCAAGAACTCCTTTATCGGGAACACTTACTTGGACAATTCCAACTTGGACATCTCCTTTGAATACCATTAGCTGACTTTAGTACTCTATGACCATCGGAATATCTTTGTGGTCCCATGTATTAAACCTCCATACTGATCAGGCATGGAAGCAATCTATGGAATTTATTAAGATACACCAATCCTCATATGATGCTTTTATCATACCATTTGGTATTCGGAATCGATAGAGATTAAAGAGATATCAACTACATGTGCTGACGCACTTCCTCTTAAGAGAGGAAAAAAAAATTCTATGACTGGAGGTTTCTGACAAGAACAGAAGAAATGGTTCTTATGATTTCGCAGGTAAGTTTTATCTTACGCTTAATATCTGGAGTTCTTACGGGAAAATTTCTAAAAGTTTGCTAAGTTTATGATCTTGTGAGAGACTTAACAGCACCCTAAACTACATGTAATTTATAGCAATAAATTCACAAATAAGGGTTTATCTGGTGAAATTCCTAATGTGAGTTGTCTCTAATTATTCAACAGGAGAGTTAAACGCCTCCATTATTAATCCTTCTAAACTTAGCTGTAAAATCTTAGATAACTTTAGGGCAGTCTCAGCTTTGACTGATTACTTCTTAATCATTATAACGTGGGTAGCTGAGGTAGATCCATAATGGATTTTTAATGAGTAGGTTTTGAAACCTTAGTGTGCCCTCTTATTGCCAATGCTACTCACTAATAATTATGTGCTTTAATAGGGTACTATCTCAGCCAATGAATTAAAATTTGCGACATACAGTCGACAGTCTAGAACTTTTATGGCGAGAGTCAGAAATTCTTATTCCGTCTTTTCCCTTTTCGCGAAACGGATACTAGTTTTTCTAATAAGGTCCTTAAAACTTGGACCATTCCACAATGTATAAGAGGATCCTTCTTGAGGATTTCATTAATGTCCTTACTAATTAAAAGTATTACCATAGAATGACTGTAATGTATACCTTACCATGTCCTTTCTAGCATAACCACTGATATACTTAATGGTTTCTACTTCATCCTTTCTAGTGTTTAGTCAACAAAAGCAAGCCAAGAGTAATTAAAACATAGAGGTAAAATCTTGGATTCTAATACTTAGTTAACATAAGGAGGATAAGTAGGTGACTTATAGTAAGAAGTAAGGAAGTTATTGTACATGTGCTTATATTTAATCAAAATGGAAATTTCACAAACTAGGCACCTAGCTCGGTTGGCTAGGCGCGCGAAAGGGTGTGGCCTAGACCCAGGTTCGATTCCGGGGACGGCCGGTTCCACCATTTTTTTATGTAAGGTATAATTTATATATTGTTTAATATTAATTAATCGTACGGATACATGTAATTATGAGGGTTGTCTCATAAGGAGTCTTGATAATTAATTGCTTCTTATCACCCACAATATGGGCTTGGTCACCAGACGACCAATCCATTCCTATTACTATATCGAGTCCTCTTATTAACGAAACAAGGACAGCGGAGAAGGGTAAATTCTAATGGATATAAAACATCCATTTAATATTGCTGGAGCAGTCTTTGAGGTACTATCGGCCAATTTTTACTTCATACCTAACGCTTAGAGTTTTAACAGGCAGATTTAATGATTTACAATATCTATTGTCTACGAGAGACTCATCTGAACCTGAATCAAATAATACTCTAACATGAGCGTTATTGATATAGAAAGTACCTGTTGTGACCTTGTCATCCTGAATAGCCTCTTGAGTATCCATTTGGGAGTTTCCGGTTTTGGTCTTCTTAGCCTCGTCAGACTTCTTGGTTTTATTAGGGAAATTAGTTTTGATGTGCCCTATTTCATTGCAACCATAGCAGGTTGCGTCCTCCATCTTCTTGCAGTCCAAGGTCTTATGCCCCTTGGACTTGCATATCCCACATGCAAAAGTTCTCGACTGTGTATGCGAGTTCGATCCATACCTGCACTTCCCGAAGTGCTGTTTCTTTCAGATTTTGCATCTGGGTTTTTCACCTGACTGCTGGTTGTCCTTTAAATCCTTGCCAGACTTAGCTGCTCCTTCCTTGGTAGCCTTAGGGCAATTGGTACTGATGTGGCCTTTTTCGCCACAGCTGAAACAGTTTGCATTCTTTATGTCCCTACATTCGTGGGACTGGTGGCCTGTCTTTTTACAGATGCCACATTGCTTTATATTTTGGTTTGATCGACACTGGCCCCAGTGTCTTCTTTTGCAGGTTTTACATTTGGGTTTTGCCTCCTTTGGCTTGGACTGGTTACAGCCTGAACCGGTCCTACCTTTTTTACAACCTTGATTTGGGGTATTATTGCACTTTCGCTTGTGATCCTTTAATGCTCGGTTCACGGCCTTGTTTACAACTGTATCTAACATAGCCTGTAACTCGGCGCTCGTTAAATTCAGTCTTGTATCATCATTCTGATCAACTGGATGATTGTGAGCTTCAGAGGAGTCAGCCATGGTGAAGCTTTGAAGGCTACTAACCAAGTAGAAACAATTTGTTTAATCATATAGCGAATTGTCGAATTTTGATGAATAAATAGCAATGGTGCAATTAAACCATATAGGCCAATAGATAGTATTTAATTTATTTGATTATGTTTTGCCTAAGTTTTTAAATAAACCATCTTTGGCATTTAAGCGGAATATAATCCTTCATATTTATTAGACAGGGGACATAAGTCACGACTGCCAATGTCATACTAACATCTTTTATATATAGCACAAGGGCTTGTTCCAAAGGACTTATGATGGCTCAGAGGCCTTGTCACTAGGGAAATTTTAAAACATAATCGATGATTCCTTTGGGTCGGAAAATTTCATAGTTCATTGTCTTGACAAGAAGTTATGAAATAAAACTATCTTTTTCATGTATTCATCTTTACCCGTATGTATACATCCCAAATGGATGTTTTGATGCGTACATCATTTTCGACGTTTACCAGCCATGATTCCTATTGATCATTGACGCTAAATAAGGGATTTGGAAAAATTCCTAATATAAGGATGACAAGTGCGATTTTTATCACATCACGGTTGTCGGGAGTGTTAACACATTTTCAGATGTTAACAAGGATCTGAATCTCTTTTTAAACAGGTTTTACCATCTTAGCTAGGTCTTCAATGACATTTAAGCTAGGTCAAACCTTTTAAGATTCTCTTTTAATATCTATATTGGCAGGAAAGGAATGATATTTATTTTATTCAGGATTTTTATCATGAATCCTAATTTATAAGTTAGTAATAGCACAAATGGCCTAGTCACGTAGACAAGTTTAATTTATAAGCCATGATTTCAGAGAATCAAAGCATGAAGGTATACTGGCACAACAGGCCTAGTCACAAGGACATTTATAATTTATAAGCTATGATTTCAGAGAATCAAAGCATGAAGGTATACTGGCATAACAGGCCTAGTCAGAAGGACATTTGTAAATTATAAGCTATGATTTCAGAGAATCAAAGCATGAAGGTTTGAACCTAGTTCATTACCTTTATCTGACAGGGAGTCATCGCTACCACTGTCTTTTGGTTCATATGGAAATGAGCAGGGCCTGTAGGCGCTATATTACCACGTATGGTCAAAATATGATCATCTCAAGTGATGATCTAAACCCATGATTCAGAGATCATTACATTGGGTTAGGAATCTTTTGAAGAATCCAATAATAAGAATGACGTGTGTGATTTTAATGAATCACGTCTGCCAGGAGTGTTAACATATTTTCAGATGTTAACGGGGATTTGAATCCTTGAATAGGTCCTACCATCTTGGCCTCGTCATATAGGCTAGGTTTACCTTTAAGATTCATTTTTAATAATAAACGCAGAACAATCCTAACTCAGGATGTTAATAAGGATCTGAATCTAGTTGAGGAACTACCATCTTTGCCCTGTCTCAAAATAATGCGTGGCTAGGTCTTGTCCTTTTTAGATTTTGCCATTTTATATAAAGGTAGATTTTATAAAAGGAATGTTTGAATGAAAATTTAAAGTTAATTATTCCACTATAAAATTAAAATACAGATGTGCCCTAGACGGGACTTGAAAGGAATAATGTTGTCCTCGAAGGAACTGAAAGGTAATTATGTCCTTATAAGGACTATTAAGGAAACGATTTTTAGCAAAAGAAGTTTCTTCTTCATTTTATTTCTGAATGCTTTCTCCTTGGTTGCATGTTTCGTCCTAGCCGTTGTACGAAGGTCAGCAAATTTAAGGCTCCGGGTGTGGAGAATTATTATTACGGCTTCTTCGCTTGGCGACGTATCCAAAATATAAAAATTTGGAAGCAGAATTTCCAGATAAGGATTGAGAATATTCCTATGTTAAGTCTAGACTCAGAAGGTCAAGGAATGTGCTAATGTGTCATTGAGATTAAACACATAAAGCTAGTGTTTAATTCACTCAATGTTGGCTCTGATACCAACCTGTCACACCCCAAATTTCCACGTATTACCGGTGGACCCGATAGGGGAGTATCGTGACGTGGTTGGTAACATCATAGTCAAACAACACAATATATAAATGCACAGCGGAAGCAAAAGGATAAATGTAATACAATCCGAAATAATGTAACATCAAAGTATTACAACGAAAGTAAAGGATCCACAGGCGGATCGAAAATAAAATAACACTGTTCAACAGACTTTAGGCATCTAAGCTTGCGAGACTCTCTAATGATGCTAGGAGTAGCCAGCCGATTCCGATTAGTACCTGCACTTAGCCTTTTTGGAAAATACGTCAGTTTACACTGGTAAATACAATCAACTGACTCATTTTGAAAAGGTTTTAAAATGATTGATTTGAATGCACATGGCACAAATAATATTTTATAACTTGGGATAATTATTTGAATATAATACTCGTAAAAGATTTACATGTTTCTTATACGTTCAGTAGCCGGATCGAGCCGGGTTAAAGATCAATAGACACACCACATTATGTAAATGAGACACTGACGGGTGTACGCCTACACCTGTGTGCTAAGGTCGTGGCCATTTCGTAAAATGATGCCAGGGATATCCGGGACATGGTCATTAACCTCCCAAAGGCTTTAAGCAAACAAAACAATTTAAACGGTCATCTCGATAATACTTAACCCCCAAAACGATTAAGGTCAAAATGCCCGACCAAGCGGTATTTTATATACCGTACCCCAAGCCCGTATAGGGAAAATAAGTTAAAAGTATTTACTTGAGCTAAATATAAATTCAATCCCAGCCGTATCAAATCAGCAAGTACAGATAGCTTTTACTGGGCTCCTAAATCTGGAACAAAAGTTTTTAAATAACCTCTTAGAATCCTAACGGGTCTTTAATTAAGCCTTGACTTAGACCGATTAGTTTTCAAGAGGAAGATACGGTTCAAACGCTTGATAAAGCGAAGACCGGAATAGAATGTGATTTAGACCCGACAAGTTTGAAGACTTGTATAATATGGGTAATCTAAACACATTCTGGATTTTGAGATAAAACCGATAAGGTTTGACCCGTTTCGGCTAATTTATGCAAACTAGTTACATAAACCGATCCGAACGCGTAATAAGCGTAACGGGTAACCATAAGAGTCCTAAACAGGTTTCCTAAGTTAACATGCCTTAAATATGTTGTGATATCAGTAGGATATCTTCCATTATGCCCAAAACAAGTTTAATCTCATATTAAGCCCCTTAGGGGTATTTTGGTCATTTTAAAGATTATAAAAGGGATCAATTAAGCTTCTGTGATCCGGGTCTGAATAAATCAGTAAAATAGTTTATTTTAACTTGGTATATCAGTTGGTGTTAAGTCCTATGTGGCAAAATGGTTTTAAACCCTTACTATGCGCTTAATACGCGTATAACGCCATTTTAAGCGATTTACGGGTTAAAATAGTATTCTGAGTTTCCAGGTCAGTTTATAAGGTTCAAAACACTTCATTTATTATTTAAAATCAGTAGCAATTGGATTGGTAGCAAAAGGACTTGTAAAACTCATTTTATGGCCGAAAAGGGTATAATCGGTATTTACCGAATCAAGGTACTAATCCTAGCTTATGATCAATTTAAAAATAATTAAAAATCTTCAAAAATCCCAAAATATTATATTACATCAGTGGGTAAAAGTTTTGGTGTCAAAAATGGGGTTTAGATAGGCTTTACGCTAATGACGCCGATTAATTACTAAGAAGCGTTATAATTACGTCATTAAGCATAACTCCTAATCTAGACCTCCGACTGATGTGAAAATTTAGGGAAATGTTTTATAATCAGTAACAAAGATTATTGTACTTTCACATTTCAAAAATTCTCGTTGTATGGTCATAAGGGCATTATGGTCACTATTTAAGCAATTAACGGAAACGTCGGACAATCGAGGTTCCAAGTGGTATAAACGCAGAGGGTTATACCAACATGTAACTAGGTCCTAATGGAACTTTAAGGCATGTCTAAACCTATCTAAACCGGGTCAGAACCGAGGTCAAAGCAAAAGTCAAACTTTTGCGTCTTTGGGTTCCGAATCGGTTCAAAACAGAAAGTTGTCGAATCAAACAAGCTTAGACAAGTCCGTACACTTATTACCAAGTTATATGAATGATAAAACAGGTTACACGCCTTCTATATCGTTAATTACGCGTTTAATCAAAGTTTAGCATTTCTGTTGACTTTTTCGGACAACGTTTGACTCGACAAACGACCTAGTTAGGATTGGAATCAGTGAGTGCCCTTTTAAGGGTTTAAAGCCCACATAATTACCAACTTATAACAACCTTAACTTTGCCTAATCGCTGGACCATTTGTGTTTAATTGTTAAGTCAAACCGTAGTTACGACGGTTTGACTTCTAGGCTATAAACTAAGCAAGACTTAATTTAGAAGGGTTAAACATACTTACACGTGTCTAATGGATGATTAGGAAGGTCTTGTGGCTGCTGTTGTGCTCCTCAAATGATCAGAAGTTGAAGTGTGGTTGCATGTTGCAACATAAGCTTTATATAGTGACTTTGATCATCCTAGATTGATGCCATATGGGTCTACAATTGATCAAGGATGTAAACATGGGTCTTCTATAGGCTAAATACCATCATAGGCAGCCCATGGTTTCGAAAACTTGAGTTTTAAGTCGGTTACAAGCTGAACAGACAGCTGCCTGTTAGTTTTTGCATCTGTAAGTCGGACGCGGCCCGCGTAAGGTATTGGCAATCCTTACGCGGCCCGCATGGACCTCCGGTTCAGATTCCAAACTTTCCTTTTATTGCATTTCAGTCCCCGGTCCTCCTAAACGTTGCTTTCACTTTCATTCTTGCATTTTAAACCTTTAAAATTGACATTTAGGGGCTTTAAGACTTATACCCTCTTTGTCAAGTCCTCGGGCAACTTTGTGATCACCCGAAAAACCCTAATTTTCAATGTTGACGATTCTAACCCTCACACATGAATTTTATCATAACTTTCTCATAGGTTAACGAAACTTTGTGAAATTTTTATAGTGCATTCTAGTGAGCATAATTAATCGTTACAAAGCTTCGGGTTTGCTAAAAGGTCACTGAGAGGTATATCTTAACATGTTGACACATTTAACCCCTGTAGTTTGAAATCTCTCACTTTCTTTCACAATTCGCTTCGTATGATCCATGATCCATTCGTTTTTCGGTTATAAACCTCATGTAGGGTTATTGTAAAGTATATTTATTCATTGTTGACATTTTGAACCCTTATATTTACATAGTTTCATTGATTGTCAACTTTAGTCCCTCGAAAGTATTCTTTCACACGTTCAAGCTTATGACACGTGTCAATACATTATAGGACGTAAATTTTCGAGGTGTTACAGTAACCAAACTACTTTTAGGTATCAAAACCATTTGTTTTGATACCAAACCTGTTTTCAAACCTCGTTAAGCATGTTTTAACATGTTTAGCTCGTCACTTTAGGTTTAGTGCTTATGTAGGGTCGTAAGGTAAGCGGTCTAAACAACCGCTTATACTTTTGAACCCGACCCATTTGGTCGATCTTTAGGATCCGACCAAACACATTAGGTGACCATAGTTGCATAGGGAATAACCTTCCGAGGTTATACCTTATGGTCACGTCGTTTAAGTAGTTGTATGATAGGTAGTTTATATACCTTAGGTAAATGACCAAAATGCCCTTTTTACGCCAAAATTCATTTTAAGCATATGTAACATAATTTTTGATATCTAAACTAATTTGGAAACAATATTAGACATGTTAAGGCATATTTTACTTATCATAGGACTAGTTAGGCGGTCCGAACGCGATTTACGCGAACAACGCGTTAAAGTGGCGTAAGCTACCTTAACGAGTCGTAATGGGTCGTAAGCACTTAGGTTAGGTTTCGTTTTAGAATGTAGGCTTTGTTAAACCATATTACATGAATCCCTACACTCATTTGGTTTACGAAACCTCATTTTATCCGATCCTCCGATTTAGGTCTGTTTATTTACATAGTTACCTATATTAGGTGCCGTTTGATTCCGTGATCCTTCTAGCTTTGCTTGGTTGTTATTCAAGACTTCTAAGCATCCTCAAATGAGTACATAGACCCCTCTTTTACTGTTTTCCAAACGTTTTGGGGTGAAACACATGTGCCTACTTGTTATTTTCATGATTTCCATGTTTTCATATCATATACTTGCTATGTTCATTAGTACACTATTAGTACATGTTTCATTATGTCTTGCTATGTATGTTCACTTAACACGCTAGCACAATTGTTTTACGTTTTGAACCATTTGAAATCATTGGATGTATGTGAACCATTTGTAACCATTTGATGTATGTGAACCATTTGAAATCGTTGGATTTATGTGAACCGTTTGTAACCATTTGATTTATGTGAACCATTTGTAACTGTTTGAGCCATTGGGATAGGGAAGTGATTAGGTAATGGGGCAGGTGTAATGTGTTAAAAGCATGGTGGATACGCCGCTGGTACTTCCTATATATAAGTGCTTTTAACACATTATATATCGTTGCGTTATCTAGATCACTTGGGTAAACGATTTTGAAACAATGTCACACAATTATGTTTTCTAAATAATATAAACCATACGAGTCTTATTAACGAGTTTCTACGAGATGTTTTACGATTTGATTTAATAAAACAAAATGTTTTGGAGTTAAGAATCATGGCTACGAGATTTTACAAATCATATCCAACTTGATTTGAGTTGGTTAATTATGTCGCAATACTATACTTTTCAAAATAAGGTTTTTAAAATAAGTATTACAACATGTAAAACGAGCCATGAATCTGACACTCACATAAAACCTATGTACTCACCGGCATTTTTATGCTGACGTATTTTCACATGTGTTTCAGGTACCATAGTTGGTGATATTTGATGATGATATTGATGCATGCTCACATAGGAACGGACGAGGCCTTAGCGACTTAATAACAATAAAAGTCTATTTGTTCATGTTTTGTTTCTAATTCCAATGTAATGTAATACATTTAATTAAATAAAACGAAATTGTTTAATCCATGGTTGTGAAACAATGATTCTGTTACAACATTCCCCGACGTTTCCGCCACGTTTTGTTGTTTTACGTGGTCGGGGTGTGATAGTACAGTACTTAGTTTCTGGCTCATACTGTGTCTCAAAACAACGTCTGTCTATGTACTGAACTCCGTCAGCATTTTCCCGGTTTGTCTATTAACTGTGCTTTGTGCATCATTTATGTCAATATGTTTGCATGCAGTCAATGATATGTCATTTGCAATATGTGATGCACATGTGTGTATAAAGCAATAATCAGAAAGCAGTTCAAGTCATTAATTGTAATTTAACACAGTCATTATACATTAATCAAGATTAATTAATTGTACGGATGCATGCAAATTTGGCAGTTGTCACACTCTCCCCCTGTTAAGAAAATTTCGTCCTCGAAATTTATACTACCTTAACCCATTAGGGTTACATTATGCGTGTATGTATATGAATAATACTGAGGTAGATAACCACAAAACCGAATCAAATCTTATTCACGTCGGGTGAATCCAAGGATGTATTACAACAACAAGAACCCAATGATTAAAAGGTATGTGTTCTAGCATTTGATGTCAAAGGATACGAGGTGTATAGATGTATAATCTAGCGTAACTTAGTTAACAGGGGTGCAACAAAGGGGTTTTGACCAATGGATTCTTGAACAATCGGTCACAATATGCAAAGGAGTTTTCCCAATCCATAGTATCCGCTATATGAACTCAAAATCAACAACTTGAACATGCAAATGATCTGTCAACTTTCAAATAAGTAAATGGTAAGGATTAGTGTGTTGACATTCTTGAATTGCGAAGATACACCGAATGAAACACAAGCGAATCTGGTGTATTATTGTCTTAATTCGTAGTTGCCTTAGGAATGTTTAAATGACAAGTCAAACAAAAGTATGTGTAGTTTTGTGTGAAACAATCGACCATGATTAGCACAATCTACAAATTTGCAATGACACCACAAGGTGTCGTAATGACATGATTCAAATATAGTGGTGACTGAACAAGTTCACCGTGTTCGAAATCAAATGAAAGTGTACTGAGTCAATCAGAAGATTTGATTTACACAATGTCATAGAGTTTCCAATTGATTACGGAACATCAAAGAACCATTGTTTCTGATCGAAGATGAAAAGTAATAAGTACCGCAAGGCATTTAATCGACAATGAAAGAATCGTTAGGAGGTACACCGTGATATGAAATGAATCTATGTACCATTGCCTTAAAACACAACTGTGTTGGGACTGCTTTAATTGTGATAAACAAAACGGATTTAGAGCAAATATATAGACAATTAATTCCGTGTATGAGGTGCGTAACTGTCACGACCCCCGACCACACCCTGGACGGAAGCCGCGAGCAGTCAAGTGGTACCGGTTGTTATTTTAAAAACATTGCAGCGGAAATGTTCATCAGGACCGTGAGTTAGGAAAAATATCAGAGTTTAGAAAACACCGGATTTTATTTATTAAATAGATGGGATAAAACCCATGTTTTACAAAGGTAGCTTTAATAAGGGATAAACCCGAATATATGAAACAATATTTTCTTATTTAATTTAATTGATAAAATAAGCCACTTCTTTAAGCCTTTCGGTGCCGTATCATCACTCTTGTTCCAATCTACTGTAATTACCTGAAAGACGTTTTAAAAACATTTGGTCAGCAGGAAATACTAGTGAGTTTATTCATTTTTGTACCAAACGACACATTTGTTATAATTCACAGCATTAAGAGTTTTTACATTTGCTTCTTCAAGATTGGCAAAGACTAAATCACTGCAATTACAAATTTGCTATAACTTACAGTATTAAGGGTGATTACATTGTTTATATCAACCAATTACCCCAAATCGGTATTTGTCACTCGACTGTATCTGTGACTATGGTCAGATCACCCATTGGCTAACTCGTTATCCAATGGTGACGGGTATCAAGTAATGTATACAAAACCCCACATACCGGCAGTAATTGAAGATTACAAAGACTTAATCCCTATAATTATAACCTTGAAAATATTTTAAGATTTTGTAAAGCACTTTGATAAAAAGAGAATGACTCACCTTGTTAGCATATAGTCTTGATTAAACAAGCATCTTGATTCTAAGCATCTACTTTATAGTTCTGAATCCTCTGATGATTAAGCATCCATTTTGATTGTAAGTGTACGGGGTAGAGTTTCGAGTAGTTAAACATTTAGTTTAACAGAATGGAATACGTATTAATGTTAAACCAAATCAAACCTAACGATGGTCACGAGATTCAAACATTAACGAAATTCACAAAGTATAGTCTTGTTTAGACAGCACTTTGGCATTCGTTTAACGAAATTCACAAAGTATAGCACTTTGGCATCCGTTTAACGAAATTCACAAAGTATAACACTTTGGCATTCGTTAGTTGATTCCTAAATCGATCGGACAGAATATCGCATCGGTGATTATTAGTTAGAACACCAACGTATAGAGAGAATAATAGAAGAAATGAGCAAAGGAAAATGAATCCTAAGCTTCATATTTATAGCCAAGGGATAAGTCTTATCTCTATATAGAATTTTCCTAGGTGTTATCTTCCTTAGTTGAACCTTCCCTAGATAAAACCTTCCCTAGATAAAACCTTCCTTTGATAAAACTTTCCCTAGATAATACTTTCCCTAGATAATACCTACCCCATATATATCTATTTTTCATGTATATCTACTTAGGTGTTTAATAAATCTTACTTAGTTGATTAATAAATCTTACTTAACTTAATTAATCTTGCTTAGCTTAATTAATCTTGCTTAGCTTAATTAATCTTGCTTACTGATTAATTAATCTTACTTAACCGATTAATTAATTTTAACGGTTTAATCAAGTAATTTACTTAGCCGATTAATTAAATAACGTAACTAGCTGATTAATTAACTTACTTAGCTTACTTAACTGCTAAGTTTCCTTTTCGGTTAAGTTGCCGTAGCTATTAAGTTTTCTAAACCGCTAAATTATCTTAATAGCTAAGTTTGATATTCTAGTTTAACAGCTTCCTGATTATGAGTTCTAATTTCTAGACACAAGAACTCGTATTAGTGTATTAACTCAATTCAACTTTAACGATAATCACGAGATCGAAACCCTCACAACGAATGACAAAGTATAGCCAGATATTGGCAGCACTTAAACATCCATTGGATTGGTTTCAATCGATCGGATAAAGTATCATATCAGTGATTAGAGTTATTACCCTAATAACGAGTAGAATTTCGGGGTTTAGAAGGTATAATCCTGAGCTACTATTTACTCTAATAAAAGCTAAAGGAAAGAAAAGAATTGAACAGTTTGAAACGTAGCAGTGATCGAGCTATTACCCTGTTATCGCGGCAGAATTTCGTGTTTGTGTGTGTTTTTGAACGAAATGGAGTATAACTCAGTGTAGGAAATGAATTTAAGCGTCGTAATAACAGTTCCATGCAAGTGCCAAACCCTGCTATATATACTGAAAAACCAGCTCTGTCGCGTGGCGCGACGGCGCCCCTTTTAGCATAGGGTAGCCACGTCTCCAACTAGCCTTGGTGAGTCGACGGTTTTACGAAATTCGAATTTTACAGCGAGATATGAAGATAATCGTCAAGTAGGGGATACCCACCTGAGTTTTAGGGGCCTGATCCTGATTCCAACTGTTCTGAAATTTTTAGGGGTCATGTAATATTACTTGGGGGTCTCAATTAGGGTTTCCTATTGGGCAAAAAAAAATAAAAAATAGTAACTTTGATTAGAGTTGTTACATCCTCCCCACCTTATAAAAATCTCGTCCTCGAGATTTACTAGAACAAGTAGGGATATTTTCGCTTCATTTATGATTCCAGTTCCCAAGTGTACTCAGGTCCTCTCTTTGAATCTCACTTAACTTTGACCAGTACTAGTCTTTTGTGCTTGAGAAATTTGACCTTTCTGTCTTCTATCTGCAGTGGCTCCTCAACAAATTTTAATTTCTCATTTACCTCTACATCTTGAAGAGGTACTACCAGGGATTCGTCAGATAAACAATTCTTGGGATTGGATACATGAAATACGTCATGTACTCCAGCTAGCTCTTCTGGTAGTTGTAAGCGATAGGCGACTGGTCCTATTCGCTGGATTACTGGGAATGGTCCTACGTATCTTGGACTTAGCTTTCCTTTCTTACCGAACCGAACTACTCCTTTCCAAGGAGAAACTTTTAAAAGTACCTTGTCTCCAACTTGAAATTCTAGCGGCTTGCGTCTATTGTCTGCATAACTCTTCTGGAGATCTCGAGCCGTCTTTAGTCTTTCCTTGATCTTGTCGGTGGTTTCTTGTACAATCTCGGGACCTGATAATTGGCTTTCTCCTATTTCTGCCCAACAATTTGGAGTTTTACACTTTCGTCCATACAGTGCTTCGAACGGGGCAGCTTCGATGCTTGAATGATAACTATTGTTATAGAAGAATTCAATTAAGGGTAGGTGGTCATCCCAGTTCCCACCAAAATCTATTACACATACCCTGAGCATGTTTTCCAGGGTTTGAATTGTCCTTTCTCTTTGTCCGTCTGTTTGGGGATGATAAGTTGCACTTAAATTTAATCGTGTCCCCATGGCTTCTTGAAAACTTGTCCAAAAATGTGAAGTGAAACGACTATCTCTATCCGATACAATGAAGAGTGGACTCCATGTAAGGATACTACTTCGTCTAGGTATAATTTGGCTAATTTTTCCATGCTAAAGGTTTCCTTCATACTGCTCAAGATAAGTCGGGTTAAAATTTCCCCATAAATGAGAAGTAATGTGACTATCTTGATTATATGTAATAGATAACGGGATTCTATGTAATGAGACTATTTCGTCCTCATATAACTTAACTAAGTGTCTTATACTAAAGGGTTTTCTTTATTGGTAGGGATTGAGTAGACTTGGTTAATCGATCCACAATCTCCATGATTGTGTCATTACATTTCCTTATGTTGGGTAATTTGGTATCAATCCCCTTTCCATACTGATACTTTTAATCATTGAAGTCAACCTAAAGGTTTCTAACGTTCAGCTTTAATTTACTAACAGATTTAATACTTAGAGGCATAACTTGCTATCTATCAGTAATTCTTATAATACTCTTGATACCTCATATCACTTACACGATGCAACAACTACTTAGTTTTATGAGCTTCTTTGAGAATCCTTTCTTGCAGGTTTCCTTGAATAGGTACCCGAATTCTTTATGGGATCACTAATTTCCATTAGTTCCTTTTTCTGATTCCTTCATTATTTCTTTATAATCTTTTAGCATCATCCTTGATTGCTGTTTCTTGGGTACTCTTTAATTATTTCATTAAATCTATCCGCAATTTAATCCAAGAGCACGTACTTGATTCGGCTTCCTATGAGACTTATGACTTAAAGCATTAACTACTACATTAATTTTAACTTTGTGATATAACAATCGGTGTTGTTCCTAGTCTCGGATGAATTCTAAGTTTCATCTCACGATAGGGTGATAGTCTAAGTAGATCCTCTGGGAAACGTCGATCGGAATTTCTTTCAGTTCCATGCCTCTAGTGTTAATGAACTCCAAGACCATATACGCTATGTCTTACTTCCGTGCATAACTCGCAGCTTTCCTCACAGAGATGAACTTTGTCGGCTGGTCTGTCTTGCCTCCTTGTGGTCACTTCTCCGGTTGGCTTGCAAACCTAAACTTAAGTCAGCAATCACCTCTGGAATCATCGTTTCCATGTTATTTATTTTTATGAAGCAGACACGATTTCCTTTCTGTCAGTTCTTTTCATTCTTCCCATTTCATGGCATATGTCTTGATCTTGTGTTTCGAAGATCGGGTTTCACTATCTAAATGTCTAAAATATATATACTAATGGTTTGGACAACTTTAGTCCTTTGAAGTCTATGTATTTCATAACAGCTTCTTTATTACTGGAAATCTTTATAGGTGAAGAGAGTCTTTGTAGGTGTATCTAGTCGTGGTTACTCTTATCTTCGCAAGAGTTCTTAAGGAAAGTAAAATTATTCTCATTAGCGTAGGTTTTGAGATGTTTTGTACCTAGCACAACTTTTCCTAATGCGTTAATAATCTAAGGTAACGCAGAGGGAATTCTTATACTTTCGATGGCGTCCCAACTTTAAGGGTTCACATCGTTCATCTTGTCGCACGAGTTACGAGATGGGTGATCAAGTGGAATAGTTTTCGATGTCAGAATTATAGATGTATACGAAAGATTCCTGATAAAATTCTAGATTTATTATTGACACACAGGCTCGTGATGTATTTTAAATTATCAATCCTTATGGTTTTTGGATATACATATCTATATAATCATATACTGAAATATACATACCATTCATAAGGTCAATGTATTTAACAGATTCATAATTCCAAAAACAAGTCATATATCAGGACATGATACTATTTAGGAAATTCTGTCACTTGTTCGACATAATATATACCCCATCTTACCCGGTTCTCGTCGGAGAGGTAACCCCATCTTACCCGGTTCTCGCCGGAGAGGTAATTTGTATTTCCCATAAATAGAACCTTCTCAATTCATGATTAAAAATGAATCTTTTATTTAGAGCTTTTATCAAAGAACAAGGTGATTAGTATTCACATGATGGATCATATTCTAGAACCCAGTAGTACCAATAAATAAGAAATAACAGTGGCCAAGTGTTATTGCTTATTTACCATACTTGCAACATTCTAGACATCATCCTCACGGCATACCAACACCCATTACACTTTATTTACGCAAGTAATTAGCTTATCTCGAAGCTTATACTAAGGCATCTTTCTTAGGTTCAAGGCTAAATACTATCCTGGGTGCTACCAGTTAATAACAATTTACAAACTCTTTCCTTTAAGTTTAGGTATTATTACAACACCAAATTTCTTAAACCAGTGGCTTTGATACCACCTTCTGTCACGACCCCCGACCACGCCCTGGACGGAAGCCGCGAGCAGTCAAGTGGTACCGGTGGTTATTTTAAAAACATTGCAGGGGGAATATTCATCAGGACCGTGAGTTAGGAAAAATATCAGAGTTTAGAAAACACCGGATTTTATTTATTAAATAGATGGGATAAAACCCATGTTTTACGAAGGTAGCTTTAATAAGGGATAAACCCGAATATATCAAACAATATTTTCTTAATTTAATTTAATTGATAAAATAAGCCACTTCTTTAAGCCTTTAGGTGCCGTATCATCACTCTTGTTCCAATCTACTGTAATTACCTGAAACGCGTTTTAAAAACATTTTGTCAGCAGGAAATACTGGTGAGTTCATTCATTTTTGTACCAAACGACACATTTGTTATAATTCACAGCATTAAGAGTTTTTACATTTGCTTCTTCAAGATTGGCAAAGACTTAATCACTGTAATTACAACTTTGTTATAACTTACAGTATTAAGGGTGATTACATTGTTTATATCAACCAATTACCCCAAATCGGTATTTGTCACTCGACTGTATCTGTGACTATGGTCAGATCACCCATTGGGTAACTCGTTGTCCAATGGTGACGGGTATCAAGTAATGTATACAAAACCCCACATACCGGCAGTAATTGAAGATTACAAAGACTTAATCCCTGTAATTATAACCTTGAAAACATTTTAAGATTTTGTAAAGCACTTTGATAAAAAGAGAATGACTCACCTTGTTAGCATATAGTCTTGATTAAACAAGCATCTTGATTCTAAGCATCTACTTTATAGTTCTGAATCCTCTGATGATTAAGCATCCATTTTGATTGTAAGTGTATGGGGTAGAGTTTTGAGTAGTTAAACATTTAGTTTAACAGAATGGAATACGTATTAGTGTTAAACCAAATCAAACCTAACGATGGTCACGAGATTCGAACCTTAACGAAATTCACAAAGTATAGTCTTGTTTAGACAGCACTTTGGCATTCGTTTAACGAAATTCACAAAGTATAGCACTTTGGCATCCGTTTAACGAAATTCAAAAAGTACAGCACTTTGGCATTCGTTAGTTGATTCCTGAATCGATCGGATAGAATATCGCATCGGTGATTATTGGTTAGAACACCAACGTATAGAGAGAATAATAGAAGAAATGAGCAAAGGAAAATGAATCCTAAGCTTCCTATTTATAGCCAATGGATAAGTCTTATCTCTATATAGAATTTCCCTAGGTGTTATCTTCCTTAGTTAAACCTTCCCTAGATAAAACCTTCCCTAGATAAAACTTTCCCTAGGTAATACTTTCCCTAGATAATACCTACCCCATATATATACATACATATATATATATACATATATATATATATTTCATGTATATCTATTTAGGTGTTTAATAAATCTTACTTAGTTGATTAATAAATCTTACTTAACATAATTAATCTTGCTTAGCTTAATTAATCTTGCTTAGCTTAATCAATCTTGCTTACTGATTAATTAATCTTACTTAACCGATTAATTAATTTTAACGGTTTAATCAAGTAATTTACTTAGCCGATTAATTAAATAACGTAACTAGCTGATTAATTAACTTACTTAGCTTACTTAACTGCTAAGTTTCCTTTCCGGTTAAGTTGCCATAGCTATTAAGTTTTCTAAACTGCTAAATTATCTTAATAGCTAAGTTTGATATACTAGTTTAACAGCTTCCTGATTATGAGTTCTAATTTCTAGACACAAGAACTCCTATTAGTGTATTAACTCAATTCAACTTTAATGATAATCACGAGATCGAAACCCTCACAACGAATGACAAGTATAGCCAGATATTGGCAGCACTTAAACATCCATTGGATTGGTTTTAATCGATCGGATAAAGTATCATATTAGTGATTAGAGTTATTACCCTAATAACGAGTAGAATTTCAGGGTTTAGAAGGTATAATCCTGAGCTACTATTTACTCTAATAAAAGCTGAAGGAAAGAAAAGAATTGAACAGTTTGAAACGTAGCAGTGATCGAGCTATTACCCTGTTATCGCGGCAGAATTTCGTGTTTGTGTGTGTGTGTGTTTTTGAACGAAATGGAGTATAACTCAGTGTAGGAAATGAATTTGAGCGTCGTAATAACAGTTCCATGCTAGTGCCAAACCCTGCTATATATACTGAAAAACCAGCTCTGTCGCGTGGCGCGACGGCGCCCCTTTTAGCATAGGGTAGCCACGTCTCCAACTAGCCTTGGTGAGTCGACGGTTTTACGAAATTCGAATTTTACAGCGAGTATGAAGATAATCGTCAAGTAGGGGATACCCCCCCCCCCCTGAGTTTTAGGGGCCCTGATCCTGATTCCAACTGTTCTGAAATTTTTAGGGGTCATGTAATATTACTTGGGGGTCTCAATTAGGGTTTCCTATTGGGCAAAATAAAATAAGAAATAGTAACTTTGATGAGAGTTGTTACAGTAACCAAATTAGCGCAAGCTTCAATTTTGTGAAAGTATCACCGCAAGGTATCGAAACCAATAAACGATTTAGTGGAGTCGTAGACCAATCAAGTCTACTACGACTCGAAACAAAAGAACCTTTGCAAAAATATTTGAATATGATGCTCTCAATACATCATATGGCGTCTTAAATTGAATATGCGAAATGGATAAGTTCAAGCAATTGAACTTGGTTTCAGCGTAACCCGACAATAAACGTATGTACCAACAAGGGAAATCTCAGCATGGTTACAAAAATAAACCATGAATGTAACTTGAAAGAAAAGAAGTTTCAAGAAAGCGTGTTGACTTGATAGCAAAAGAGCCAACAATTACAATAATGTAGGTTATTCGAATCATAAACCAATAATTAGTTTTAGCAAAATAACATTTGAGCCTTGACGAAGCGCTTATTCAAAACGGAACCGTATGCATAACCATTGGTTCATGCTTAGCATATGAATTTCCAAGAAATGAAATGATGAGTATTTGCTAAAGTGAAGAAATGACTAAGTATTGAAGCAAATGTGTGTTCGCTCTCAGCGAAGAAAATTAACGCGATGCAACTACCATTAAGGGGAGTAGAGATGCAAACATCTACTTGCTAGAAGCAAAAGTGAAGATTTTAACAAAAGAAATTTGAGTACTTTCTGTTTGGTTAACTGAAATAGCATGTATGACAGGATGATGGGGTTTGCTTGAATTAACAGGTGTGGCTCCCAAGTGACAACCTTTACGAGTTTTGATATGGGTTCTCAATGGATTAAGCACATGTTTTCTAGGTTCTCAAAGTCTCGTATTCTGTGTAAAACTGTTTTGTGCATTGTGTAGGAAACACAATTTTTGTGTATGTTTAAAACAAGTTACTGTCCCACAATTTCCCCGGTATACTTTCTTCCTGAATTCACAGCAAATGACACTCAATCATCGATCAGTCATGAAATAGTAGTTGGATCCTCACAGTTAGTTAAATAAATAATTCGTTAATCCTCAGCAAGAGTTACCGACTCTTGTTGGTTAGCTGTTCGGCTCTTGGTAGTTGGTGCTCATTTGAAAATCATCGTCCTTCTTCTTGACGAGCAGAACTGGGGCTACTCAAAACGGGAAATTTGGTCTGTTAACTTCCTTCTCTATCAACTACTGAAGCTACACTAACAATCCTTGCATCTTCGAAAGTGTAAGTCGCTAAGGTGCATTGATTGCAGGAGCGGCGCCTGGACTCAAATCGATGTGAAATCCTACTTGTCGTTGAGGAGACAATTTCGGTAAGTCTTCGGGGAAGACTTCAGGGTATTCCCTTGTCACAGGGATATCTTCGAGTTTTGGTTCTTCGGATCCCTTGTCCATGACATGAGCCAAGAAAACAACACATCCTTTACGCAACAACTTTCGTGCCTTCAAGCAATTAGTAACTTGTAGAGGTGTATCCTGCTTCATGAGTCACGATCGTTTCTTCGTTCGCCATCGGGATGCGGATATCAATCTCCACTCGATCGCTCGACAACCAATCCATCCCTATTACCTCGTCGTAGCTTCCCAACTCAACTGGCAGTAGATCAAGCGTAAACTCACGCTCTTCGGGTTCTATCTTGCCGTTTCCAATTACTTCGTTGGCTTCCACTTGCTTCGCATTAGCTAGTTCTATCGAGTGCGGGTTATCTAACTTACTTGTTACTAAACCAAGTATACTCTCAAACTCTAGAGATGCGAAGCTTAAAATTTGCAACAGTATCTAGCAGTACAGATGCATAACGTTGACTAATATGGGACGTACCGATATCCACACTTGGATTCCTGGTGTGTCTCCCTAGCTCCGGTGTTTAGCTTTCATCCTTGTTCTTAGGGCAATATTTTCTGAAATGCTTTTTGCTTCCACAGTTAAAACAACTTTGAGCACGTTTTTGTTTGTCACTCGTCTTTCCTTGATAGTTTTCGTTGTTGTTGTTTCCTCCGTGATTCCTGCTACCGTCTTGGTTTCCATTTCCACATTCAGTACCTTACCTACAAGTCTCCTTGACATGCCCCACTTTGCCATAATTTTCACATTTTCCATATCTGCATCGCCCGATATGATAATATTGACAATTGTCACACTTAGGTAGGATACCCATGTACTCTTTCCCCTTTTTAGCCCTGTTCTTGCTATTCGCCCGAGTACCCTTCTTGAAGTTTGCAAATTTTCTCTTGTTATCTCCAGATGGCTCTACAGGTGTCTCCTTTTTCTCTTCCGAAGTGGAAAATTTTCCTAGTCTAACCGGTTCTTCAGTGAGCGCCACACTTATGCCGATAGCATCGGTGATCGTTGGAGGTTTAGATGTTGTCACCAGGCTTAGAATCTGAGGTGCCAATCCCCCGATGAAGCGTTCGATCCTCTTAAACTTTGGTTCCACCAGATGTGAAGCAACTTGTGATAAATCGTGAAATCTTTGCACATACTCAGTTATCTTTGAACCTTCCATTTTCAAGTTCCACAGTTCAGTCTCCAACTTCTGGACTTCTACCCTTGAGCAATATCTCTTACGCATTAGTTCTTTAAGTTCGTCCCACGTCAAAGCATACGCAGCAGTCTCGCCCAACGTTTGAACATGAAGGTTCCACCATGACAGAGCCCCATCTAGAAATAGTCCAGCTATGTGCGTGACCTGATGTTCTGGGGCGCATTTACTTAATCGCAAAACATAATCTGTCTTCTCAACCCAACGCACAAAAGCTATGGCACCCCCAATGCCGTCGAAGTCTTAGGGTTTGTAGCTCAAGAACTGCTTGTAGGTGCAGCCGTTGGGTGGGTTATTTCCTGGGGTACCTCCGTCGCGTTCGGAGCGAAGGGCCTCGTGCTGTGCAATGGCCTGTGAGATGCGCTCTTGTAGTTCTGCCTCTGTCGTCAGCAGAGGGTTGTTGGTATCGGTGTTCCTTTGAATCGACATCTTCCTAGAAGAAGATCGGTTAGGCCAGGTCTTATTAAACACACGAGCACACAAGCCTCTACTTAATGAATAAGACCTAGAAGGTGTATTTACATACGTATATAAGCAATCATATAATGTCACCATTATAGTACAGCTTGTGTTGGTGCATAGATGTCTGTTAACTTCGTCTTTATAGAGTCTTGTATCTAGATAGGATTAACCAGTGCACAGCAGGATCAAAATTAGGGTTTGTGTGTGAATGTGTAATTTCGCACGAAATAGCCAGTGTCTATTTCGTACGAAATTACATCCCCTATATATAGCTGGCTAGTTGATTCATTTGTAACGTTCGGGATTTCAGAGCCAAGGTGCTGCCAGTTTGTCAAACGATCTAAATTGCTTTGAAATCGATAATAAAAGGATAATTAAGGAGAATCAAGCTGTTTCACGTCTATATCACTGATTCCGCCTTTGATATGGATCATAAACTCTTCCGATTGACTCGTTCGGGTCACACAATGATCCAACAGCTTGTAGGCGAGATCATAACAAGCAAGCACGTAGCATCACAATTATAGCACACACATTCAGATTAACAACGTGCTTAGTGAGGGCATGGCGACTGAGTTATCATTAGTCATTAACCACAAAGTATTGTTACATGTTTAATGGGGAATATGACGATTGGGCTTTCATTATTTTACGACCACAGTCACATTGTCTACAAAGTATATCAAAAGGGACACAGGGTCACCCTACCCTTGCCCAACAAGTCTATCAGTGTATCATAATCACATGGTCAAAAGTAGTCTTCCAAAAAGTCTCCCCAATCTTGGCTCACTAGTAGTGTTTTTACCCAAAGGTAATGCAATCCGCATAAAACCAGAAACCAACTATACTGGTGACTGAGGTGGAGGAGGAAAGAAAAGCAAACTGCTAACATGAGCGAGCTCCTCCTCGAGCTTGTATATGCGTCGAAGTAATTAACTGATCTGCTGCTTGATAGTAAAGAAACGAGCATCAAAACCTGGGAAAAGGTGAAATAGCAGCAGGCGAGCGTGCAAAACGGAATCTTTGATGAATGTGGAGGATCAAAGTATATTGCCAGAGTTAGGGTGGAGGATATGGTGTCAGCTCAAGCTTCAAAGCTCTGCGACTCAAAACCTCAAACTGTAGTTGATGTGACAGGGGCAATTCATTCCGTATGTAGCCTCTATAATGCGAAGATTGATAGGGGTCCGAAATCAGCATAGTGTATGATAGGGGCCATCGGAATGGCTCGTCTTGCGGTGAAGAAATGAGAGGAGTAAACAGTGCAGCCTATGAGGTCGGAGGAAATGCTGCTGATACAAAAGGGATCGTCACGCGGGTGCTGACCTGGAGTACCTTCCCGGGGTGCGGGTATGTCCTGGGAGGAAGCGATTGGCATGTTGGTGCAATGGACGTCGGTCTCCATAGGGGAAAAGGAGCAACATCAGAGGTGCAGGTACTGGGTTAGGTACAAGGGGTGCAATGTCTGGTAAGCCAAAAGAAGCATGGTTAGGATCAGGAATCAGCTCAAGATCAATATGTGCAACATCAGGCTGACCTAAAAGGAACTTGAGCTAGCTCAGGAGCAGGCTCTAGGTCGGGTGGAAGTGTGGGATCCCGAGCAGGTGATAGTACAGCAGTCATAGCGGTGTCGTCGTCTGAGTCAGTAGTAGAAAGCTGCAATCCGGCCGTCTGTAAGGCTACAGATGTCATAGTCTCAAAGGAGTCTGAAATCGAGTGTATACTAGAATCAGAGGATAGCTTGATAACATGGGTCTCAAGAAGTGAAATTAGTAACAACGTTCTCGACTAACTTTCCATCATCATGGGCGTCGTCAGGAGGACCATCAATAAACATGTCAACGTCATCATCAACTACTCGTCGGGTAGCCAACCTTGGGAAGGAATGTCCACAGGAGGCGCATCATCGAGGATCAGAGCCATGGTGTGCTCAATATCGGGATGACCAGTGATGAGGTGGTCATGGACTAAAACAAGGATGACAAAAGATCCTTGTCGGGGAAGCCATCAGCAAGGGTAAATCTTTACCAAAGTCTAGTAGCGCGGACAGTTGGAAGTCGTCCTCGTCCTCGGTCAGCATATCAGGATCACTCTCAGTGTCTGACGTAAATATCTCTGGCGCAGGTGCAATCTCATTATCTGTGGCGGTGGCCGTAGGGTTATCAATGTCTGATAACTTGCTTTCTAAAGAAGGCGACATGTGTGCCGGTACATAATAATCATAGCATGTATTTCCATAGTAATCACTATCACTTAGTGTATTGCAAGCAAAGACAATTCATCATGTAATCATGTATTCACATTATTTTTCATACAACTTTCTATCCTTCCTAGTCTCCCAGACTAAACCACCCAGTCTCCCAGACTAAACCAACCAGTCTCCCATACTAAACTACCCAGTCTCCCAGACTAAACTAACCAGTCTCCCAGACGGAACCGCCCATTCTCTCGGACTGAAACACCCAGCCTCTCAGACTGAACCACCTAGTCTCTCGGACTAAAACACCCAGCCTCTCAGACTGAACCACCCAGTCTCTCAGACTGAAACACCCAGCCTCTCAGACTGAACCACCCAGTCTCTAAGACTAAAACACCCAGCCTCTCAGACTGAACCACCCAGTCCCTCAGACTAAAACACCCAGTCTCTCAGACCGAACTCCCCAGTTTCAAACTGTCCCAACTAGTCTCTCAGACTAACTACCCAGTCTCCCAGACTGAACTACCTAGTCTCTCAGACTGAATTATAAACATTAACTTTGAAATGTGTTTTGTGTCTTTTATTTGTAAAAATGTTTGTCTTCCTGGATCTGGGCGTTGTATGCAATGAAAACATGTTTGTGAAAACATTTTCGTGAGAGCCCTAATGATTGTAGTCTAGACTCGAGAAAGAATCCTAGTTCACTACAATCGAGGCTCTGATACCAAGCTGTCACACCCTGACTTTTCTGAAAGCGTGATTATGGTGTGACTTTCTTAATACCATTGCATTCGATCATAACAATAACTATATTATAAAAACCATAGATTTGTCATCCATTAAATGAGTTTAAAACCTAACAACATTGTTTAAAATGTAGACTTCAAATTCAAGTTTTACAAACCATACAAATTGTTTATGAGTTCACTAAGGACTCATCAAAAGACTTTAGTTAAAACCAGGTTTTAAAAGATGTGTCTCATCCAGGATAAGACACACTAAGCAAAATCTAAAACACGGATGACACCTTTTATTCTCAACATGCCTTGAAACTCCAACGCCCGCCAGATCCATTCTTAATTTCCTGAAATACATGTAGTTTGAAAACATCAACAAAAGTTGAGCGAGTTCATGTGTGTGTTTGTGAATAAACCTATGAAGCATTGGTAAGTATGTTTGTATGTACTTGAAATCCCGGTATGAAAGCAACAAGGAAACAGATCAATTAATGTGTAGCTAATACATTAATATACGTAACATGGTGCAGGAAGACTCAAACCTAGCAGACTTTGTACCGGGCTTCCGGCTGTAAGACATAGTCACCACATGGCCCATTCAACGGACTCATGGATGGGGCTCGCTACACCCGAATAGATCTATCACTCCTGTCCCTCGGTCCCTCTACGAGGATTAATGGCCTTAAGTATGCGCCTACCCATTCACATGATCTACGGTACTTTCCTTAGCTAACCATACCAAATGTATTTGTCTGTAAGCATTTTGTAATCATTTGAAACATGTATTTCACCCCCGAAGTATAAAACTGAAAATAGTTAAAAGAAAAAGGGGGACATGAACTCACAGTTTTGCGTTCCTTGTATCCAATGTAGCTCAAAGCTTCCTCTAGAACGCACGACTACCTACATGCGTACTACGGTCCGTTAGACGAGCGGGTCGTGCCTTGTCTTAGTATTGATTAGTGCCCTTGAGTTACATTTTAAAGTGTCCTCGTTATTATTCCAAGTATATAATTATTTGTTAAAATAATTAATATTTTAACTTAAATTATATTTATTAAATTTTGGAATAATTGTTAAACAATATTTTTGTAACAATACTTCTCAAGTATTTATATTCGCATTTCCTTTCCAAGGATGGGGGTATCTCATACATGTGTATTCGTATTCTTGTATTTAGCCATGTATCAGTGTCGTATTCTGGTGTATCATTCCAAATAAAATTATACCAATATATATTTCCAATATATATTTTAAGGAATATTACTTAGAAAAATTATTCATAATTTTTCCTTCGGCAAAAATAGTTGTCATTCCAAAACAATATATTTTCCAAGTCTCACTTAGAAAATATTTATAAACTTGTTTTTATCTGAAATAATGTAGTTCAAGTTTATCCAAGAATATATATATTTTTCCCAAAAATATTATATTTCCTAATAATTCCAAGAAAACATTTCTTTACTTCCAAAAATATTATATTTCCTCCTTGTCAGAAATAAGATATGATTTTGTAGTAATTATGAAAATCCCATTTTCATTCTTTTGGTGTCCAAAATATTATTTACCAAAATATACTTATAAACATATTTTCCGGAATATTTTGCAAGTTACATTTCTTGTTCGTGTTACCAATATTTTGGATTGCAATTTCTTGGTATTTTAATGTGTCATATTATTTTGAGTCCTAAAATAATATAACTATTTCACAAAGTATACACATGATCACACATGTGTGTCTTTATTGTATATATATATTCTAAATATATATATCTAGCCATTTTTTTATTTATAAAACCAACCTCCAACATTTGTATTTTTGAGACAAAAATTATGACAAAGTTTATATAGAAAACTCATGATCAAAATACACTTGTAAATATTTGTTTGAAAATATTTTTCTAAGTGTTTATATTTTTAGAAAATTTTGCCATAGTTTCCCCTAAAAATGGAGGTGTCCATGCTTTCAAAGCATATCATTTTCTTTTTTAAAATCATCACAAACAATCAACAACCTAACAAACACTTACCAAGTGCCAAAACAAAGCTATTTACATAACATCATGAACTTGAATCTTCATAAAAAACTTGTAGTAACTTGGTAGTGTGTTTAGTAGGTTTAGTTACCTCTTTAAAATGTATTTACTTCTTTAAAAACTTCATTTTTAAAGAAGTTGGGTGTTTACAACTTCCAAGCACATTTTCTAAAAATGCTTCTTTATGTAATCTTTTTGTTACACAAGTGTTTCTACACTTGTTTAACCCTTAAAAATAGTATTTGTTTATGTAGGAACCAAGTCTAGGTAAATCTTGTTATTTAACTTAGTTCTTTGAGAAAACTATTTTGGAAATCATCCACTTACAAGACTTGTATTTTGTTTAAATCATCATCACTTATGAAAACAAATTTCATTATTCAAGTTCATGTATACACAAAGTATGATCATCTTAGTCTTTCACAAGATCATCATCTTAACTTACTAGATCATGTGTTTAATCACAATCTAGTAAGTTTCATATGATGCCTAACATCATAAATACAAACAATCAATCATCAAGAAGCAAAACAACACTAAACAACATGATTTCTCTAAGATTTCTTATAGTTTTATGCTTATGTTCATGTTTCATGTTTCATTTTCAAGTTTCTTAGTGTTCTTTAAACTTTACATCATGTATCAACTTTTAACCACTTAAATAAGATGTAAAATGGAAGGATTTGTGTTCTTACCACTAGCTCAAGGCTAGGGATGATTCAAGTGAAGAAAACAAGTGGATAAAAGCAAATGATGAAGGTCCTTCAACTTCCGAAAGCTCCAAGCTTCCTAACTATGCTTCTTACACCTTAATAACACTAGAGAATGGTTGGAACTTGAATGAAAAATGATGGATGTGTGGGTGTGTTCTTGACCGTAAGTAGAAGGAAGGAGGAAGAAGAAGAAAAGTGTTAGTGATTGGTGAAAGTTATGAAGGTTATGGACTTAGGGATTTACTTATAATCTTCCACCCTTATAAACCATTGGTTAATATGTCCCCTAAAGTACTAAACAAGATCAATTAAGATCTCAAAACAAATTAAATGAAATCAAGGTGAATCAAGTAAGATTATGGTGTGGGGCCACCACCATAACTGTAGATTAAAAGGGGGGGTATAGTTTAGCCTTAACCATGGTTAAGTTAAGTTAAATAGGTTAAAAGTGTTAAAAATTCAAGGTTAAGTATGTTAGGTGTTTAAAACATGTAATATGATGTTCGGGGGTCATAACTAGCTTGGAAACATTAAAACAATGCTTCTAGTATAATTTTGATGTTTCGGGTAGTGTCCGGTTGTTCGGTTAGATACCGGTTCGTTAAAGTGCTAAATTATACCGTTTAGTGTTCTTCATGTACCCTTTTGTGACACTTTTAATTCCCGACACTTAGGAAAGCATTTAGGACCATTTAGTCATGTTTTTGCATAATATTTATGTGTTAAAAAGCTGATTTTTTGCGGAATTATGCTAAATTCAGCACTTTGGGTGAGTTTTAGGCACTTTCCAGCACTTAAACTATCACTTAGAAAAGCAGTTTTGTGGTCCTTACTTCCCTACACTCTATACTAGTGTAGTACTTAGTTTCTGGCTCATACTGTGTCTCAAAACAACGTTTGTCTATGTACTGAACTCCGTCAGCATTTTCCCGGTTTGTCTGTTAACTGTGCTAACTGTGCTTTGTGCATCATTTATGTCAATATGTTTGCATGCAGTCAATGATATGTCATTTGCAATATGTGATGCACATGTGTGTATAAAGCAATAATCAGAAAGCAGTTCAAGTCATTAATTGTAATTTAGCACAGTCATTATACACTAATCAAGATTAATTAATTGTACGGATGCATGCAAATTTGGCAGTTGTCACATGCTGACTCAAACCACTTAGCCGAGGGTAACGTCGCCTTCAAAAGAGGGGCCTACCACAATACGCATTAATAACTTAATTAATTATCTTTCAATATTCCGACGCTTTGAGATTGTATCCTTGCTGACTCAAACCATTGGGTTGAGGGTAACATCACCTTCAAAAGAGGGGCCTACTACTATAACTAAGATAATCTATTAAAAAGTGCAAAAGTGCGGAAATCATCAAAGGTTACATTAAAGGCGAGTCGGATCCAAGTGATTCTTGTCTATCTGTTTTTATTTTATTTTTATTTTTAAGCATTTTAATTATTATTTTTCATGTTTAAAACCTTTTCTAAAACTTTTGATTTAATTAGACGTTGAGGATAAAATGGTACTAAAAGCTCTTGTATCCTTGGACGACCTCGGTATCTTACCAACGCTATACTACGCTCATGATGGGTGCACTTGCCCATATGTGTGTTTAGTGTTAGTAGAATATCATGTTTTATAAATTTAAAACTTGACTAATGTGTTAAAAAGGGCTTAAAATATTAACAAAAACATATAACGCTACACACGCATCAACCCCATTTAGGAACCTCTTTGAGTATCATATAAATCATGCATGAGGTAGGAAGAACAAGTCTTCCATTTAGGTACCTCTTGGGTGTTCACCACTACACTTGTTGTTATAAACAATCAAGGAGGGTCATGAACATACAATAAATAATAAGTTAACTACAACTAACCTAAGAAATCATCAAGTAATGTGTGGATTTTCAAGTAGGATAGCCCAAGCTAGTCCTATAATCACACAAACATCAAGCTTTAAGCTTGTTCATTACTTGTGGGTTAAACCCTAACCAAAATAGAAAGTTTATGAGGTTTACACCTCTGATTTTTACATGTCTCAACCTTGTTTTTAAGCCCAACTAACCATGGGTGTGATTATGAGCATAAGGACATACGTTTGAGATGAAATAACTCAAGTTTAAGCAAGATTAACAAAGCTTGAATCAAAACAGAAAGTATTAGTCCACTTTGGAGCCTTTTTGGTGACGTTCTAGACCCTGGTTTTCCATGGAAAACCTGTGGAAACGTTCCTAAGGTTGATCCAAGTGAGTAGGAAAAAGAATCAAAGCAAAAGGTTAAGAAATGAGTGAGTTATGCTCACTTTTGTGAGATGATAGCAATCTGCCTTAGCTCCTTAATTCAGCTACCTTTTTGAGAGTTTGAGAGTGATTAAAGGGTGTTTAGAAAGTGAAAAATGCTTGGAGATGGCTTGGGTTTTATAGGGGATGGATTAGGGTTGGGTTGGTGAGGTTTAAATGCAAGAAACACACTTAAAACCAATCAAAACACAACAAAGAGTGACCAATAACGAGCTGCCAGTGTTGTTCTCGGATTCGCAAGGCTCGCGGCCCGCGAAGCCTTTGGCTGGGCGAGTCGCGGCTCGCCAGGGAATCGGGGCTGCGCACAAGTTTGATTATTTGGCATTTTTCACCCCTAAACTTCTATATTTTATGTTTTAAGTCTTATTTAGGGTGTTTTATGCAATAAGGACCATAATCAAGGGTGTGTAAGGTATATTCACCATAAAACACATACGAAACAAGTATGAACACGTTTATTTGTCGAGATTAGGGGTCGAATCGCATAGTTGAGCATACAAGTCTCATGTTTACAAGTTTAACATGTTTTGTGTAAATTGTGAATAAAGTCTCATGTGATTAATCAACCCAAATGTATGAACAAGTATAGAATGTGTATGACATGAATGTAAGGTATACGGATGATCAAATCTCAGTTTTTACGACGATTAAGGTCTCGGTTTTACGATGGTGAAACAAATTACGATTATGAAAGAATTAAGCTTCTAAAAATAGATCAAATCTAGTCCCGAGACTCTGTTGTGATCTGCTGAGTGATTCTTAATGGATCAATACTCAGGAAGTTACAACTACCACTATGAGGAGGATGATTATATGGAAGAGTATTGCACCATTTGTGGTAACCCTTATTCGGTACAATATTGTGACCTCTTTGAACCATCCCCTTCATACACCTACTATGAGGAGCCCAGGTACGAGCCATCCACTTCATACACATCCTATGAAGAACCAAGGCATGAACCTTCTCCCTCATACTCATATTTTGATGAGCCAAGGTATGAGCCTTCATACTCATACTTTGAGGAACTGAGATATGAGCCTCAACCTTCATATACTTACTATGAAGAACCATGGCATGAACAACCCACCTCATATGAGTATTATGAAGAACCAAGTTATGACCCTTATCCATCATATACTTACAATGAGGAACAATGGTATGAACCATCTACCTCATATGAGTATTATGAGGAACCAAGGATCGAACCTCCGAATTCAAGCTTTGAGGATCATTATTCTATCTCTCCCATAGCCGAAAAGATAATATAACACATTAAAACTATCGGGCGCTGTATAAAAGAAGCCCGCGCAAGGGAAGAATTAACATGTAATAAAGAAGATATAGTTGAAGAGGTAAAAATGGAAGAACAAGTAAGTGAAAACCCGACATATGAGTTAAACAACGAAAAAGGTGAGTCTGATAACGTTAAAATTAAAAAAGAGTCTAATTTTCAAGAAATTAATCTCTTATCACCTTCTTTCGAAAATCATTGTTTAGTACCTACTCATGCTAAGTTTTTAAAAGAGCTAAACATTAACACTAAAATTGATGAAATGGTAAGCATTAAGTTAACAAATGATCAAACTACGCTAATAAAAGATGATCTATTTGAAATTAACATTACACCGGTTCCATGTTGTTTTCAAAATTCCTTTATTATAATATTACAATTGATAAAGATCTTTGTGTTAATATAATGCCCAACTACATTTTCGAAAAATTAAGTATTGGTGATTTTTCTCCACTTCAAATACCCATTTTTCTATCTAATCAGAAAACAATAAAATCAATGGGAGTAGTTGAAGATGTGTTAGTCCAAACAAACCAAATGGTAATGCCAACCGACTTCGTCATCCTTGATGACGCTCCACTAATGTTTGGACGACCTTTTGTGAAAACCCACGAAGCTTTGAAAGATCGGAAGCATAACAATCTACCCATTCATTTAGGGGCATTCAAAAGAAGTGTCGATCTTGAGCGTTCAATGAAATATCCATTCGGCAATGATGACCCCCTAATTGAAGATAAAGATGAGCCACCCGATACAAGAGAAGAAATTGACCACTTTGTTGAAGAAGAGGTCGCCATAGAACAAACCTTTTTAGTTCTTGATCAAAATGAGCAACCAAATAAGGAGTCTCCTAAAGACCCACCACTTGAGCTCAAAGGGCTTCCAAAAGGTTTGGAATATGCTTTTCTCGACAAGGATGGTAAGTTACCTGTAATTATTTCGTCAAAATTAACTAGTGTAGAAAAAGAAAAATTAATCACACTTTCGAAAAAACACAAAAACGCGATCGCTTGGAAGCTTGTAGATATCAAAGGAATAAGCCCTTCCATGTGCACGCACAAAATTTTAATGAATGATGACTATAAATAGGTAATACAACCACAACGTAGAGTAAATCCAAACGTCCAAGAAGTGGCTAAAAATGAAGTCATCAAATTACTTGATGCTAGACTCATTTACCCAATCTCCGATAGTCCTTAGGTAACTCCCGTCCAAGTAGTTCCTAAAAAAAGGGGTATGATGGTGGTCACTAACGAGAAAAATGAATTAATACCAACAAGAACCATCACAGGATGGAGAGTATGTATAGATTATCGTCGATTAAATGAAGCAACAAGGAAAGATCACTTTCCGTTACCTTTTATTGATCAAATGTTAGAAAGATTATCCAGTCACAAATTTTATTGTTTCTTAGATGGTTTTTCAGGTTACTTTCAAACACCGATAGCACCCGAATACCAAGAAATGACAACATTCACATGTCCCTACGGAACTTTTGCTTATCGACGCATGCCTTTTGGTCTATGTAATGCCCTCGCAACTTTTCAACGTTGCATGGTGGCCATTTTCCATGATATGATAGAAAAGACTATGGAAGTCTTCATGGACGACTTTTCTATCTTTGAAGATTCATATGACCAATGCCTCGATAACCTTGAACGAATGCTATCCCAATGTGAGGAAACTAACCTCACCCTTAATTGGGAAAAATGTCATTTCATGGTAACGGAGGGAATAGTACCCGGTCATAAAATCTCAAGCGAAGGAATGGAGGTTGATCGAGCTAAAATAGACACTATTTCTCGATTACCACCCCCATCCTCCGTTAGAGCCATCGAAGTTTCCTAGGGCATGCCGGATTTTATAGATGATTTATCAAAGACTTTTCAAAAATATCAAGGCCTCTAACAAAATTACTTGAAAAAGTTGCTCCTTTCATCTTTGAAAAGGATTGCAATCAAGCATTTCTAACACTAAAAGAAATGCTAGTCAATGCACCTATCATGATAGTGCCTGACTGGAAATTACCTTTCGAAATCATGTGTGATGCAAGTGACTTTGCAATTGGAGCCGTCTTGGGACAAAGAAAAGACAAGCATTTTCACCTAATATATTACGCTAGTAAAACACTGAACGATGCACAAGAAAATTATACAACAATAGAAAAAGAATTACTAGCTGTAGTATTTGCTTTTGATAAATTTCGTTCTTATCTTGTTCTTTCTAAAACGATAGCTTATACAGTCCATGCAGCCATTCGTTATCTCTTTAAGAAACAGGATGCTAAACCACGTTTAATCAGATGGATTCTACTCCTCCAAGAATTCGACATTGAAATAAAAGACAAAAGAGGAGCAGAAAACACCGCTGCAGATCATCTTTCCCACTTGGAAGATCCAGCTTTGGAGGCAATTAAGGATGAGCTAATCAATGAAAAATTCCCAACAGAGTCCCTAGAAATGGTGGAATACCGAGAAGAGCCATGGTACGCCGACTATGCTAACTATTTAGCAAGCGGAATAGTCGCAAAAGGATGGCCACATCATCAAAGAAAAAATTCTTTGCCGATGTAAAGCATTACTTTTGGGAAGATCCTTATCTTTTCAAATTATGTGCCGACCAACTTATCCGCCGATGCGTACATGGTAGTGAAGCAAGAAGAATTCTCGGCCATTGTCATGAAGGTCCATACGGAGGACATCATGGTGCCGCTAGTACCGCACGAAAGGTATTTGGTTCAGGATTTTATTGGCCAACCATTTACAAAGATGTCCAATGTCTTATCATAACATGTGATGCACGCCAACGATCAGGTAATATTTCTTCCAAAAACGAAATGCCACAAAATGGCATTCTTGTTTGTGAAATTTTTGATGTGTGGGGACTCGACTTTATGGAACCTTTCCCACCATCAAAAGGAAACAAATATATACTTGTGGCAGTGGATTACTTGTCTAAATGGGCCGAGGCCGAAGCTCTTCCAACAAATGATGGAAGAGTTGTGGTAAGATTCCTGAAACGATTATTTTCTCGTTTTGGAACTCCAAAAGCATTAATAAGTGATAGGGGTACCCATTTTTGTAACCATCAACTTGAAATTTTTTTAACAAGGTATGGGGTCTATCACCGGGTCTCAACAGCATATCACCCTCAAACAAACGGACAAGCCAAAGTGACTAATCGAGGTTAAAAAGAATACTTGAAAAAACCGTAGGATTAAATAAAAAGGAATGGGCCGATAAATTAGACGATGCTTTATGGGCTTTTCGAACTGCGTATAAAACAACAATAGGTACCTCTCCATATAAGCTTGTCTATGGAAAAAGTTGTCATTTGCCGGTAGAAATCGCACACAAAGCCTACTGGGCAATTAAAAACGTAAACTTAGATGTAGAAATTACCGGTAAAAATCGATTTTGTCAATTAAATGAATTAGACGAATTAAGAAATCACGCATACTCTAACTCCAAAATTTATAAGGAAAGAATAAAAACTTTGCATGATAAACACATTAAACCTAATGAATTTCGGATAGGAGATCAAGTTCTATTGTTTAATTCACGACTTCGATTATTTCCGGGTAAATTAAAGTCTAGGTGGACGGGTCCTTTTTATATCACCCATATTTTTCCACACGGTGCAATTGAAAAAAAATCTCGGAATGGAATTCCATTCAAAGTCAATGGGCAAAGCCAAAAGCTCTATCAAGGATTCATTGAGGATGAAGAGGAGGAGATCTCGCTACAAGCGGCCGACGAATAAACAAAGGTTCACGCATCAACATCATATCTTGTAAGTAACTACATCGGGAAAGCTTCTAAATCGGTAATATTTCTAAAACCAGGTTTCAGGAAACAGGTCACTCACACGTGCACTAAAAAATAATAATAATAATAATAATAATAATAATAATAATAATAATAATAATTTCATCCGCCCACGGGGCCGTGCCCAGCTGAGCACGGGGCCGTGTTCGCGTAACTGACGGGATAAAAACCCCTTTTTTCTTTCATTTCTCACTTCAACAAGACCCGTTTCCCCGAAAACTCTCTGATTCCATCGTGATTTTCTGCAGATTTTCACATTCTTCCACCGTTCAACAACGTCAAGGTATGATTCTATCATCATAGTTAGTTAGATTAATCACTTGCATGTAGTTTAACATCAAAAATTTAGGGAAAAATCTAGGGTTCTTCAACTTGAACCGAGTCAAACCCCAAATTTTTGCTTAGATCTGTTAGTAGTAGTATAGTCGCATGTTATAGGAAGTAAATCAACTTGAATTGTTTGTAGATTTGCTTGATTTCAAACAAAAACCTCAAACCCTTGTTTTTGAACCGAAAAAGATAAAATTGAAGGGGTAAACGGTTTGTTTTTGGAAATTTTCAAGTTTTCGGAACCGAGTCGAAAAATGAATTTTTTGGGAAACAAAGGCCTGAGCACGGGACCGTGCTCAGCGAACACAGGGGCGTGTCCAGCAATTTTCTAGCGAACTTGGGGCATGGCCAGTGGCTACGGGGACGTGTTCAGCTTGTTGTTTTCAGTTTTCTTCGAAAATTTATTGTTTCATGCAAATTGTTCTGTGTTTTCTTTCAGATGGCCAAGAAATTCACATGCTTCAACCAGAATGAATGGGCAGCTTAAGCCCGATTTGAAGTTCTTAAGACAAGGCCCGAGGAAAACCCAAGACAAGTTTGCCTAGACACCCTGGAAGCAGTAGGGCAGATTGACCGCTTCAACACTCTAGTCACTGGTCCACTCAGGGCAGATCTCTGCACTAGACTCCATTTAGTCCACGAATACAACATGGAGTTCTATAGCACGTTTGCATTCAAGGGAAAAGCTGAGCCGTTTGATGCAGAAGGGGTTGAGTTTCGTTGTGCTGGGAATGTGCTTTCAATTTCGATTGCAAAGTTTGGGTCAGTCATTGGGTTGTATGCTGAAGAGGATGCCGGAGATGAGGAAAACACGGCCGGTCTCCATGAACTCCCGCAAAACCATCGCCAAGCAACGTGGGCTCAGACTGGGGAAGGAGCCTATAACCCAAGCCAAACCAAAACCACACAGTTGCGGGACCCTCTATACCGCTACATTCATAGGGTCCTTAGCAACTCCCTCTGCCAAAGGCATGACAGTACTGGTGTCGTTGGCTTACGTGATCTGATGGTCCTTCACTGCATTCACAACCGTGTGCCTCTCGATGTTCCACACCTGCTCCTTCGAAACATGCACCTGAACCAACTAGCCAATCCCCCGAGCCCTATCTTCTTTGGAGGGTGGATCTACTGCCTTTTCAAGAACTTTGTGCAAGGGATGCCAAGGTCCTTCAAGAAGGGCCCATGGTCGGGTAAGGTGGATCTTGTCATATGCCGCTCAATGGGGATTATCAATGACGCGAGTGACGGAACGATTCGATTTCAAACGGTTCAGGGACATGTGTGGAACCCACAGGAGGCTCTCGTCCTTCACGCCCCACAAATCCGTCCTCCTCCCCAATACCAGTATCAGCATCATGGTGATCTGGGCCAATCATCCTCTCAAGGTGGTGGTTTTCCTAAATTTCAAAGCTTACATGATCTCTTGCAGGAAAACCTTTTGTGCACCCACAACACCTACAACATGTACACCCGGGTCGGAGCAATAGAGAGGAACATCTCTGATATTCAAGATGACATCTGCAACATCCGGGAGTACATGGCGAATCAAGGAGGAGATGACGAGGATGAAGACATGGATTGAGATGGGAGGCGTTGGAGGTGATGTGACACGGTTGAAGCTCTTACCAGGTTAACCCCTTTATCTTAAAAACAATTATCTGGCCTGCGTGCCAATGTTGAACAATTTACTTTCCGTTAACACTTTTAATTTCCTGCATTTTCTTTTTTTTAGTTTGTGATGTGGATGATAAACTTGTGGTAAGTTAGGATGTTTGTTATTTGTGTGGTGTGGTATATTTAAGCATAAACAGGTACCTAGGAGGCTTGGAAGCACTAAGTATCAGTGCTACATAAGCCCGGAAACAAGAACCGAAAGCCAAAACCTGTTTTCAAAGATTGTAGATTGTCAACACGGGGTCGTGCTCAGCCAGCACGCCCCCGTATCCATCACCCAGAACCTGTTGTTTGTTTAAAATCTGCCCAGCATGGGGCCGTGTCCATCAGGCACGCCCCCGTGTTCACCTTCTGTAAGTTTTTCGTTACTGGTACTCTGAACACGGGGCCATGCTCACCCAGCACGAGGTCGTGTCAACATGCCCAGTAACACCAAAATTTTGTTTTTAACACCTTTTTACACATTCAATCAACCTAAAAACTTATTTTTGGGACACATTGAGGACAATGTGTAATTTAAGTGTGGGGGGATGCTAAAACCTTGAATTTTTGCAAGTCCTAATAACAAGCCTTACACAAAACTCTATTGGAACCGCTAATCACCCCAAATTTTTTCAAAAACTTTTCGATTTTTTACTTGTCTTGGTTTAATTTAGGAATAAGAAGTTCTAAAAAGGTTATATTTTTACAAATTTACAACTGATAGCGTCGTGATAAAAAGAACCAACATAACAAAATTATGAAACGGCATGACAAATCTAATTAAAATTTGATTATATATACTTGATCACATTATAAACCCATTCCCACAAAAAGTGAGTTTTGAGCCTTTATTGAGCATACAAGCATACATCTTTAAATTAAATGCTCAATTTCGTTTCTTGTGTGAATAGCCGCTTGGTTTCTTACAACTCTAGAACTTGCCACGACGATACATTTCCGGTCCTTACCAACTTAAACCCAAGTAAGTAAACGATAGAGGCATTAGGACTAACCCATTTTCTTTCAACACCATTATTTTACATTTTCTTTTTCACCTACCCAAAATCCCCCTAGTTAACCCTTACCTATCAGAAGTTTCCTAGGACACGCCGGATTCTATAGGCGATTTATCAAAGACTTTTCAAAAATCTCAAGACCTCTAACAAAATTACTTTCAAAAGATGCTCCTTTCATCTTTGACAAGGATTGCAACCAAGCATTTCTCACACTAAAAGAAATGCTAGTCAATGCACCTATCATGATAGCGCCTGATTGGAAATTACCTTTTGAAATCATGTGTGATGCAAGTGACTTTGCAGTTGGAGCCGTCTTGGGACAAAGAAAAGATAAGCATTTTCACCCAATATATTACGCTAGTAAAACACTTAATGATGCACAAGAAAATTACACAACAACTGAAAAAGAGTTACTAGCTGTAGTATTTGCTTTTGATAAATTTCTTTCTTATCTTGTTCTTTCTAAAACGATAGTTTATACAGACCATGCAGCTATTCGTTATCTCTTTAAGAAACAGGATGCTAAACCACGTTTAATCAGATGGATTCTACTCCTCCAAGAATTCGACATTGAAACAAAAGACAAAAGAGGAGCAGAAAATACCGCTGCAGATCATCTCTCCCGCTTGGAAGATCCAGCTTTGGAGGCAACTAGGGACGAACTAATCAATGAAAAATTCCCAACGGAGTCCCTAGAAATGGTGGAATACCTAGAAGAGCCGTGGTAAGCCGACTATGCTAACTACTTAGCTAGCAGAATAGTCACGAAAGGATGGCCACATCATCAAAGAACAGAATTCTTTGCCAATGTAAAGCATTATTTTTGGGATGATCCTTATCTTTTCAAAATCTATGCCGACCCACTCATCCGACGATGCGTACATGGTAGTGAGGCAAGAAGAATTCTCTGTCATTGTCATGAAGGTCCTTACGGAGGACATCATGGTGCCGCTAGTACCGCACGAAAGGTATTTGATTCAGGATTTTATTGGCCAACCATTTACAAAGATGCCCAAAGTCTTGTCATGACATGTGATGCATGCCAACGATCAGGTAATATTTCTTCCATAAACGAAATGCCACAAAATGGCATTCTTGTTTGTGAAATTTTTGATGTGTGGGGACTCGACTTTATGGGACCTTTCCCACCATCGAAAGGAAACGATATATACTCGTGGCAGTGGATTACTTGTCAAAATGGGCCGAGGCCGAAGCTCTTCCAACAAATGATGGAAGAGTTGTGGTAAGATTCCTGAAACGATTATTCTCTCGTTTCGGAACTCCAAAAGCATTAATAAGTGATAGAGGTACCCATTTTTGTAACCATCAACTTGAAAAAAAATTAACAAGGTATGGGGTCTATCACCGGGTCTCAACAGCATATCACCCTCAAACAAACGGACAAGCCAAAGTGACTAATCGAGGTTTAAAAAGAATAATTGAAAAATCGTAGGGTTAAATAAAAAGGACTGGGCTAATAAATTAGACAATGCTTTATGGCCTTTTTGAACTGCATATAAAACAACAATAGGTACAACCCCATATAAGCTTGTCTATGGAAAAAGTTGTCATTTGCCGGTAGAAATTGCACACAAAGCCTACTGGGCAATTAAAAAGGTAAACTTAGACAAAGAGATTGCCGGTAAAAATCGGTTTTTTCAATTAAATGAATTAGACGAACTAAGAAATCACGCATACTCTAACTCCGAAATTTATAAGGAAAGAATGAAAATTTTGCATGATAAACACATTAAACCAAATGAATTTCGGGTAGAAGATCAAGTTCTATTATTTAATTCACGACTTCAATTATTTCCGGGTAAACTAAAGTTTAGGTGGACGGGACCTTTTTCTATCACCCATATTTTTCCACACGGTGCAATTGAAATTAAATCTCGGAATGGAATTCCATTCAAAGTCAATGGCCAACGGCTTAAGCTTTATCAAGGATTCATTGAGAATGAAGAGAAGGAGGGCTCACTGTAAGCGGCCGAAGAATAAACAAGGTTTGGGCATCAACATCATATCTTGTAAGTAACGAACGACGGGAAAATTTCTAAATCAGGTAAGATTTCTACCCTTTTCTTTTCATTTCTTCACTTCGACACGACCTGTTTCCCCGAAAACTCTCTGGTTCCACCGCGATTTCCTACAGATTTTCACGTTCTTCCACCGTTCAACAACGTCAACGTATGATTCTATCATCATAATTAGTTAGATTAATCACTTGCATGTCGTTTAACATCAAAAATTTGGGGGGAAATCTAGGGTTCTTCAACTTGAACCGAATCAAACCTCAAATTTTTGCTTAGATCTGTTAGTATTAGTGTAGTTGCATGTTTTAGGAAGTAAATCAACTTGAATTGTTTGAAGATTTGCCCGATTTTTCACAAAAACCCCAAAACCCTTGTTTTTTAACCTAAAAAGATGAAATTGAAGGGGTAAACGGTTTGTTTTGAGAAAAAAGGTACTTGGGGTTTCATTTTCGGGGAAAACCGCCCCTACTGGACCAAAAAATTTCAAGTTTTCGAAACCGGGTCGAAAAATGAAGTTTTTGGGAAACAGACGTCTGAGCACGGGGTCGTGCTCAGCAAACACTGGGGCGTGTCCAGCAATTATCAAGCGAACACGGGGCATGTCCAATAGGCACGGGGCCGTGTTTAGCGTTTTCTTCGAAAATTTACTGTTTCGTGCTAATTGTTTGGCGTTTTCTTTCAGATGGCCAAGAAATTCATGCGCTTCAACCAGAATGAATGGGCAGCTCAAGCCTGATTTGAAGTCCTTCAAACAAGGCCCGAGGAAAACCCAAGACAAGTTTTCCTAGACACTTTGGAAGCAGTAGGGCAGATTGAATGATTCAACGCCCTAGTCACTGGTCCACTCAGGGCAGCCCTTTGCACTAGACTCCATTCGGTCCACGAATACAACATGGAGTTCTATAGCACATTGGCATTCAAAGTAAAGAGCTGAGCTGTTTTATCATGAAGGGGTAGAGTTTCGTTGTGTTGGGAATACGCTTTCAATTTCGACTGCGTAGTTTGGTTCAATCATTGGGTTGTATGCTGAAGAAGATGCCGGAGACGAGGAGAACACAGGTGGTCTCCGTGAACTCCCGCCAGACCAACGTCAAGCGGTATGGGCTCAAATTGGGGAAGGACACTACAACCTAAGCCAGACCAAGAGCACACAGTTGCGGGACCCTTTATACCGCTACATCCATAGGGTCCTTAGCAACTCCTTCTACCAAAGGCATGACAGTACCGGTGTTGTTGTCTTGCGTGATCTGTTGGTCCTACACTGCATTCACAACCATGTGGCCCTCGATGTTCCATACCTGCTCCTACGCAACATGCACCTGAACCAGCTAGCCAATCCCCCGACCCCTATCTTCTTTGGAGGGTGAGTTTACCGCCTTTTCAAGAACTTCGTACAAAGGATGCCAAGGTCCTTCCGTAAGGGCCCGTGGTCGGGGAAGGTGGATCTCGTCATATGCCGCTCAATGGGGATTATAAACGAAGCGGGTAACGGAACTATTCATTTCCAAATGGTCTAGGGGCATGTGTGGAACCCTCAGGAAACCCTCTTCCTTCACGCTCCACAAATCCGTCCTCCTCCACAGTACCAATATCAGCATCATGGTGATCCGGGCCAATCATCCTCTCAAGGTGGTGGTTTTCCTAATTTTCAAAGCATTCATGATATTTTGCAGGAAAACCTTTTGTTCCAACGCAACACCTACAACATGGCCAGCAACACGTACACTCGTGTCGGGGTAATCGAAAGGAACATCTCCGACATTCAAGATGACATCAGGAATATCCGAGAGTACATGGCGAACCAAGGAGGAGATGATGACGAGGATGATGACATGGACTAAGATGGAGGCGTCGAAGGAAGTATGACACGGTTGCAGTCTTAACAGGTTAACCCCCTTTTATCCTAAAAACAATTATCTGGCCTGCGTGCCAATGTTGAACAGTTTACTTTCCGTAACTCTTTTACTTTCCTGCATTTTTTTTAGTTTGTGTTGTGGATGTTGAACTTATGGTAAGTTAGGATGTTTGTTATTTTGTGTGGTGTGGTATTTCTAAGTAAAACAGGTACCTAGGAGGCTTAGAAGCACTAAGTATTAGTGCTACCTAAGCCCGGAGACAAAAACCAAAAACTGTTTTTGAAGATTGCAGATTGTCAACACGGGGCCGTGCCCAGCCAGCACGCCCCCGTGTCCACCACCCTGTTGCTGCTGTTTGTTTAAAATCTGCCTGACACAGGGTCGTGTCCACCAGACACGCCCCCATGCCCAACTTCTGTAAGTTTTTGTTACTGGCAGTCTGACCACGGGGCCGTGCTCACCCAACACGGGGCCGTGTCCAGACGCCAGTAACATAAAATTTCGTTTTTAAACACCTTTTTACACATTCAATCAACCTAAAAACTTATTTTTGGGACACATTGAGGACAATGTGTAATTTAAGTGTGGGGGGGGGGAGTGCTAAAACCTTGAATCTTGCGAGTCCTAATAACAAGCCTTACACAAAACTCTATTGGAACCGCTAATCACCCCAGATTTTTTAAAAAACTTTTAATTTTTTTTACTTGCCTTGGTTTAATTTGGGAATAACAAGTTCTAAAAAGGTACATTTTTTACAAATTTACAACCGATAGCGTCGTGATAAAAAGAACCAACATAAGATAATTATGAAACGGCATGATAAATCTAGTTAAAATTTGATTATATATACTTGATCACATTATAAACCCATTCCCACAAAAAGTGAGTTTTGACCTTTATTGAGCATACAAATATATATCTTTAAACTAAATGCTCATTTTTCGTTTCTTGTGTGAACAGCCGCTTGGTTTCTTACGACTCTAGAACTTGCCACGACAATACATTCCCGGTCCTTACCAACTTAAACCCAAGTAAGTAAATGATGGAGGCATTAGGACTAACCATTTTTCTTTTCAACACCATTATTTTTCTTTTTCTTTTAACCTACCCAAAATTCCCCTAGTTAACCCCTTTGAGCCTAAACTTTTTCATTTCTAAACCCACAAAACAAACATCCTTTACCCACCGAAACCCTTTTTCTTTTAAACCCTTTTGTTTTAGTAAAAAGCTCGGTTTTCTTGTGACGATTCCTTATCAAAAAAAAGAGAGAGAAGTCTAGCAATAAACAAACAAATTCCTCAAAGAAACTTTGTTTGAAAGTGCTTTGTTCGAATAAAATGTCACAAAAACAAAAAAGTTTTACGACGACCGACGCTTTTTACGCTTTTAGCCATTTTACTAACCACTAACCCAAAACCACCTACCTTTAAACTAAGCCTAACCCTTTCCCAAGTCCTCTTGATATTTACAAAGGTTTCTAGTTAAAAAGGAGGAGGATTGATTGCTTGGCAAGCATATGGTAGAAATAAGTTCCATGTCGGTCTCCAGTGTTTCACAAAAAAATACATCTTCGGCCGAGTGTTGAGTGATCTCCCGTGAGGTATGTGAACTTGTATATAAATAGAATTTTAAAAAGGCACGTTATGCCCAAATAAGTAATTTTTCTTATGAAACGTTCTAAATAAATCATAACGAATAGGATTGTAAGTAGCATAAAAATAAAACCCAATAAAGATCTTGGATTCCCGACACTCAAGACAAGCCCAAAACTTCTCTTCTTGTCACACCCCAACCAATGGCGGAATCACCGGAGTGGGACTTGTTCAAGATTGTAAGAGACTTCATAACACTAATTGTGACAATATTTAATTCAACCGATTTCATTTCATAAATAAATTGTCAAAACATTACAAGAAATTCAAATAACAACATTGTTCAACATAACATAACAAAATTCATACAACACTTTAAACCTAAACGTCTAAGTGAGTATCTAGGCATCTTTGCTAATCCATTTCTTAGCATCATCAACCATCAACCTGTAACATGTTTAAAATACAATTCAATGCAAAAGCAAAGGAGAGTGTACAAGTTTAAGAATAAGTATAAGTATAAAAGTTTAAAAACGAATCCACATGGCAACTTAGTTTATACAAGATCAACCTAACCTGGCATGCAATATTTCTAGCCAATCCTCTGTTTACGCAAAAATGATATAATTCAACATGACCACTAATCTACGGGCGGTGCGTTACTCCTATAGCGCTATACATGTCAAATGGAGGCTCGTGAAAGCTAATGACTAAAACATATCACATAAGTATGGTCCACGTAAGCATCAAGTATCATAACATAGTATTCATGTATAAGGATTGTTTTCGTGCAAAGCATAAAGAATAAGTTTAAGTGTGGTTTAATAATGTAACATGTTACACCCCAAAAGTGGTAAACATAAAAAGGGGGTTGCGAGTATACTCACGGTTTTGCAAGTCTTCTACTTGAATCCGCGAGTGAGTTGTTGGTTAGGAGGTTGGAACACCAAGTCCTTATACACAAAGGAAACATAGGTGTGTGAGTTTGGGAATTCGGAAGATTTAGGGATTTAGGAAGTTAAAACACAAGAATATATATGTATTCGAAAGTAATCATCCTTTAACATTAAGTACTTGTTGTCGACACTATGAAACCTCAAGGGTTAATGTTTTAATGAGTAATATACTCATTAGAATCATAACAAGTCTTATGCCTTAGATGATGTTATTCTAATATCTTGACGAATGAACACAAGTCCACCATCAAGAGTTCGAATAGTAGATATATGTATAGGTATTATGTGTATTATTTAGTCCATTAGTCAAGCATGAGGTAGAAGATTAATCCTCATTTAGGCACCTCTAGTATCATGGAAGTCATGTAGGAGGTAGGAAGAACAAGCTTCCATTTAGGTACCACTTAAGGTTCACCACTACACTTGATGTAAAAACATACAAGGAGGGTCATGAACTAAAATTAATACAAGAATGTAAACATCTACACTATGAGAAATCATCAAGAGATGTGGGGATTTTATGTTGGACAACCCAAGTTAGTCCATAATCACACCTTCATCAAGCTTGAAGCTTGAACATCACTTGTGGGCTAAAAACCCTAAACAAAACATAAAGTATTTGAGGATTAACCTCTGATTTTGTATGTCTCAGCCCCGTTTTTAAGCTTAACTAACCATAGAAGTGGTTATAAGCATAAGGACGTGGGTTTGAGTGAGTTAGACTCAAGTTTGCACAAGTATAAACAAGGTTTGATTCAAAACAAAACAAACAGTGAACTTTGGAGCCTATTTGCCGGAGTTCCAAGGACTTATTCTCTGTGAAATACCCATGGAATCGAAGCTAAGGTCAAGCCAAGTGTTCTGGAAAAAGAATGAGCTAAACGGATGAGAAATAAAGAAGTTATGCTCACTTTAGTGGAGCTTGGAACTTCTGTCCGAACTTGAACTTGCAGCTATGAATTTGAGAGTTTGAGAGTGTTGTGAGAGTGTTTCTAAAGTGCAAATGGCTTGGAGTAGTGTGGGTTTATATAGGGAATGAATTAGGGTTGGTTTAGGTGTGTAATTAATGCCAAAAACCCGGTTTTAAACTCAAAAACAACCAAATCTCGCTCAAATTCGCGAAGAGAAACAAGGAGGCTGATCTGAGAGTTTTCACGCGGCCCGCGTAGCCCCCAGGCTTAGCTTACGCGGCCTGTATGGAGGGGGTGGGCTGAAGTTTAATTTATTGAACTTAGGCCCCTATAGTTTGTTATTTTGTGCATTTAGGGTGTTTTAGGGACTAGTTTTGCCATAAAAGCATAGTTTAAGACCAAATCAAGTATGATGAACATAATCAAAGTATAATTAAGCGTATGAAGGTCGAATTTAAATATCGTTTACGATCAGATCACAATTTATGCATAAGTTTCTTATATTTGCAAGTTTAGCACATAGTTTCCAAGAATTACGAATAAGCATCAATTGTTTCACAAAATTGAATGTATGAGCATGTATAAAGTATGTATATCATGAATCGAACAAAATACGAGTTTCATTTAAGATCCAAGTCTCGGATTTTACAACGGTTACAAAGAAAGAACGATTACAAGAGCACAAGACTTCCAAAAATAGAAATACAAACAAGACTTTCTATTTATGGAAAGTATGAAGTAGCAGGGCGTTACAGTCTCCCCTCCTTTAGGGAATTTCGTCCCGAAATTTAGGAAGAAGTAGGGAAAAGTTGCGGATACTTCGTCTTTATGTGACTCTTGAGCTCCCAAGTGAATTCAGCGCCACGTTTACCTTCCCATCGAACCTTGACGATAGGAATTTTACTGCGCCTCAATAACTCGACTCCTTGATCCACGATTTCGATGGGTTTTTCCACAAAGTGCAAGGTCTCGTTGACTTGAAGGTCCTCGAGAAGAACTTGAAGCCCTTCGTCAGCTAGACACTTCTTTAAGTTTGACACCTGGAAAACAGGATGTACATAGCTGTTATTGTACGAGAATTCGATCAATGGCAAGTGTGAATCCCAGTTGCCCCCAAAATCTATTATGCATGAACGAAGCATATCCTCTTGTGTTTGGATAGTATGCTCAGTTTAACCATCTGTCTGAGGATGGAAAGCAGTGCTAAGGTTAAGAACAGTACCCATAGCAGATTGAAAAGTTTGCCAAAGATGAGACGTAAAACGAGCATCATGATCGGAAATGATGTCAATGGGGGTACCATGACGACAAATGATCTCATTAGTGTAGATTCTAGCCAATTTCTCGACTTTGAAATCTTCACGAATGGGAAGAAAGTGAGCTGATTTGGTCAATCGATCCAGGATCACCCAAACACTGTCATGACCAGAAGAAGTACGAGGGAGCTTAGTGATAAAATCCATGGAAATGCTCTCCCATTTCCAGATAGGAATTTATGGTTGTTCGAGCAAACCAGAGGGACGTTGATGTTCGGCTTTTACCTTCGAGCAGGTAAGACATTTCGCAACGTAAGAGGCGATATCTCTCTTCATTCCAGGCCACCAATAGGATGTACGCATGTCGTGGTACATCTTATCAGCACCAGGATGAACAGAATACCTTGTTTTGTGTGCCTCATTCATAAGAAAGTCTCGGAGGTTTTCACGATTAGGGATCCAGATACGATTGAGGTAGTATAAAATACCATCAGATTTAGACACGAGTTCATGTTCCTTAGCGCCTCGTATCACAATAGAAAGGCTACCTTCGTTAAAGGAGGCGTATTGAGCTTCACGAATACGGTTTTGAAGATCGTTAATGAGTTGGAGACAACGGATACTCTTCACATGAGTTTTGCGACTAAGAGCATCGGCTACTACATTCACTTTTCCTGGATGGTATTTGATTTCGCAGTCGTAGTCGTTTAACAGTTCCACCCAACGACGTTGACGCATGTTCAGTTCCTTTTGGTCAAAGATATGTTGAAGGCTCCTATGGTTAGTGAAGACCACACACTTAGTACCATAAAGGTAGTGTCGCCAAATCTTCAACGCAAAAACAACTGCGCCAAGTTCAAGGTCATGAGTAGTATAGTTTTTCTCATGTTTTTTGAATTGCCTTGACACATAAGCGATGACCTTGTCTCGTTGCATAAGTACAAAACCAAGACCAAGGCGTGAAGCATCGCAATATACGACGAAGTCGTCGTTACCATCAGGAAGCGCGAGGATAGGAGCATTACAAAAACATCTCCTTGAGCGTTTGGAAAGATTCCTCCTGTTCGGGACCCCAAACAAAAGGTTTCTCTTTTTGAGTCAAAGAGGTCAAAGGAACAGCGATCTTCGAGAAGTTAGAGATGAAATGACGATAATAACCAGCAAGACCAAGAAACGAACGTATTTCACACGGAGATTTAGGTGCGATCCAGTTCTTCACAGCTTCGATTTTAGCGGGGTCAATGTGAATACCAAGCTCGTTGACAGTATGACCAATTAATTGAACCTCTTTTAACTAAAATTCACACTTGTAGAATTTGACGTATAGACGTTCAGTATGAAGAAGTTCAAGGATAAGATGCAAGTGTCGCTCGTGATCTTCTTGTGTCTTGGAATAGATAAGAATATCGTCGATGAAAACGATCACGAAACGGTCCAAGTGTCACACCCCGACCACGTAGAACAACCAGACGTGGCGGAAACGTCGAGGAGTGTTGTAACAGAATCATTGTTTCATAACCATGGTATAAATAAATTCTGTTTTATTGAATAAATGAACTCATTGTTTTAATACAATCAAATAAGTACAACTATGATCTTCCAAGTTTTAAAGTTGCTAAGGCACGAGTCCATCCTAAATGTAGCATGTATCAACAAGCATTGCAAAGCAGTACCTGAAACATGTGTAAAAATAGGTACGTCAGCATAAAAATGCCTGTGAGATACATAGGTTTTGTGAAAATAAGATTCATGACTTATGTTTAAGAAAATGTTTAGTCATGAACCTTGTAATTTGTTTTGTTTTGTAAATCGTTTGAAAAGTGATAAAATCAGATGATATGTATAAGTAAGAGAATAATGTATGGTTAAGTGAATAACCAAGTAAAATGAGTTTGTATAAGATAAGTTGTTTGTAAATCAATGTCTTGTGAAAAGTATGTCATTTGTATAAAATGTTATATGTCTCAAATTGAAATGATTCAAATAACGCTACAATATGTAATACCATACAAACACTTATATATAGGAAGTACCAGCGGCGTATCCACCATGCTTGTATCATATTACACACGCCTCGTTACTTAATCACTTACTCAAACCAAACCAACAATGTAAGATGCTTATGTTTAAACCAATTGCCAAATGTATTGAATAAATTGTCAAAATGTTTATGTCAAGATGTAAGTCATGTAATGTATAACCAAGATGATATGTATAAATAAATGTAAGGTTAAACGAATAACCTTATAGTAGCATATTAAAAGTATACTTTTGGATTTGTAAATAACATATTAAACTATGTTTTGGTTCCATAAATAACATATCAAAATATGCTTTGGGTTTCATAAATAACATATCCAAATATGCCTTGGATGTTATAAATAACATATTAAATTATGTTTTGGTTTTGTAAATAACATATCAAAATATGCTTTGGATGATTAACAAAATATATGTTGGTTTTGTACAATACTACACATGAGAGTATATCAAATTATACTTTTGGGAGTATATCAAAATATACTTTAAAAGTGTTATTTAAGAATTCATTCAGACCTAGTGCATCAAAATACACCTTTGAGACTATAGGGATACCACAAAGGCAATCCCTATTTGGATGGAGAAACAAATTGGTTTCAGACATTCCATGACAACAGGAATGGGGTGTCTAATCCTATAGCGCTATATCATACTAACAATCGGTCTGGTGAACATAAAATAAGTACAATTCAACATTTTATTTTATGTTCTTTGAGAAATCAGTGTTTAAACCATAGATAGTCATTTAGTTTGTCAAATGATAAGTAATAACATGTATAATCAATTATACTTTGAAATCATGAAAATAACATATAGGTACACATGCTTCACCCCAAAACAGTTGAAAACAGTAAAATATGGGAACTATGTACTCACTTGAGATTGCTCAGAAGTCCTAAGATAACCACCAAGCAATGCTAGAGATCGCGGAATATCAAACGGCACCTAATATAGGTAACTACATTAATAATCCGGACCTAAATCGGAAGGTTGGATAGAATGAGGGTTCGTAAACCAAGCGAGTATGGAGACTCGTGTAATATGGTTTAACAAAGCCTACATTCTAAAATGAAACCTAACCTAAGTGCTTGTGACCCATTACGACCCGTTTAGGTAGCTTATGCTACTTTAACGCGTCGTTCGCGTGAAACGCGTTCGGACCGCCTAACTAGTCCTATGACAAGTAATATATGCCTTAACATGTCTAATATGGTTGTCAAATCAGTTTAGATGTCAAAAGTTATGTTACACATGATTAAAATGAATTTTGGCATCAAAGGGGTATTTTGGTAATTTACCTAAGGCATATAAACTACCTATCATACAACTACTTAAACGAAGCGACCATAAGGTATAACCTCGTAAGGTTATTCCCTATATACTATGGTCACCTAATGTGCTTGGTCGGATCCTAATGATCGACCAAACGGGTCGGGTTCGAAAGTATAAGCGATTGTTTAGATCGCTTACCTTACGACCCTATATAAGCACTAAACTAAAAGTGACGAGCTAAGCATCCTAAAACATGCTTAACTAAGTTTAGAAAACAGGTTTGGTATCAAAACAAACGGTTTTGATACCCATAAGTAGTTTGGTTACAAAATACGCAAGAATACGTATTCTGCCCGAAACTACGGCTCGTCACTGAGCCTAGATAACGTGGTAATCAGTAGGTATAGTCACTAGGGACTATAACCATCGTGATCACGCTCACGTTATGAAGTTCAAACGAAATTCGCATCGACCATAAACTGGTCAATGCAGAAAGTCAAACAAAGTTTGACTTTCGGACTCGAAAAGCAATAAAAGAACGAAGGAACACTTACGAAGGGTCCCCGAATGCTAATCTAGATCAAAATAGCTCAGGTATGAAACAAAGATTTCAACTTAGAGCACATAAGATCAGATTCTTGTGAGAAATGTGTGCAAATGTGATGGGTATTTATAGATTTCGGGTAACCGTTAAGATCGTTTCATGAAAACCGTGCTTAAATCTTGTGCGTACACTTGTCAAAATGTTATGGTAACTGAAAATGGCCTATTATGAGCGGAAAGGGCAAGTTTAGAATGTGTGGATGAGGTTTAATCAGCTGAAATCTGCTGACTGTTTAATCTAATCTGATCTGCAGACCCCTTGCGCATCGTAGCCATGGGAGTGCTACGGTGCGCAAGCATACAACTTTGGCAGATTTACATATTTGGTCCCTGTTGTGTAATAAGCTCATTTCTGACACGTTTAAGGCCCGTTAACCCCATTTCAAAGCTCTAAAATGAATTTTAAAGTATAGGGAACTTAAAATGTGCCCAAAAATATCTCGGATGTCGGTTCGTTTAGCCGTACGATTGCGTTGTTCGGTTAATTACGATGGAATGCGCATAAGCGCGAAAAATGATCCAAATGGCGTGACGAATGGATTTTTCTTATGCCAAACACTAAAATAAAATGTTTTAGTGCTTACATAAATTTTTGGATGTCCGGATGTATTCAGAACGTAAGTTATGCGCAAAAATGCAAACTTGTGCACTTTTTGACACTTTTAGTCCCTGAATGACCCAAAAGTTTATTTTAACATACCGAACACCTCAAAGCCTATTTCTAAGCTATGTAAAGGATATTTATGGTATGTTTAACTTATGTTCATGTCCCGGAATGTCTGTTACAGTTAAAATTGGCATACTTTCGCATTTTGTCAAGTTTAGTCCCTGTAAGCGAATTAACTTGTTTTTGCCATACCAAAGCCTTTAAAACTTATTTCTAAGTTATGTAAAGGTTATTTAAGGTATGTTAAGCCTATTTCACTATTCCAGAGTGTTCGTTGGATTAAACTGGTTATATTTACGCATCAGAGCGCGTATAACCCTCCAGAAAGCGATTTAAAGCTTAAAATTGAACCAGAGTTGATATGTGCAAATGATACACATATTTTTACAAATCCCAAGTATGAAATACAATATTTCATTGGTTTGGCATTTGTTTTATGGTTGAAGTGACACAGGTGTCACAGTCTCCCCTACTTTAGGAAATTTCGTCCCGAAATTTATTTCTAGAGGAAACTTGTGAAGACAGCTGTGATGGTTTCGCCTTCAGATAAATCCATTGAACCCTTAAGTAAAAATCTGGGCCATGTTAGGATCCTTAGCGAATTTGTTAGCCCTTAAAGTGAAGTCCTTGTAATAGTAAAACATGGAATTTTGAACTACGGACAGAAAAACGTTTCTTATGAAGACTCATCATAGAAAACTTGGTGTGTGATTAAGATCAGAATTGGGGAGTGTAAGAATAAATGACATTGGTCGAGGTCCTAAGACTTCTCTCGTATCATTACTCTTGTCACTAAATGTCTTAACACATGACAAAACTTCCTGTGGTTTCTGTGCACTGAATTCCATAATTATGTAGGCCTCCATAATTACGTAATTCCTTGCACAGTCCGCACAGTTCATTTCATAATGCGTAGGAAAAAAAATCACTTGAATAAACATGAAACGACTCGACTAGACCACCAAAGGGTCCTTTTAATTAGATCAACGAACGAGCCTTTTAACTAGATCAACGCATGATCTTCTTAACTAGACCGTCGTACGATCTCCTTAAATAGACCACTCAAGGGATCTTTTTAATTATATCATCACATGATATTTCTAATCAGATTTTCAAAATCAATCTGTTCAACCAGACCATACAAGAGGTCCACTTGTAGAATAGTACTTTAAAACCCAAGGGACTTGACTACAACGTAGAAGTCCATTAAGGATTTAAGATAGTAACTTTGGATATCCTACTATGAATCCCTCATATAAGCTATGGAAGATTCTACGAGGATTTGGATGGATCACATACAACCACAAAACATGTAAGAAAACACATAAGCACAAAATTAGTTAACTTGATTCTTTAATTTGTTGTCTTTGAGCATGGATAATTAAAGCACATCAGGAATCCAATCCATGGATTTCATTTGGCACTTTAAGCATTTTTAAGGGTCCATCTATAAAGATAGAAGGATTTTCAATAAGAGTTTGGCTTTGTTTCTTAAAAGAAACGAGTGTTAAAGGTTCTTAGGGAGATCACGAGTGATCATAAAATGACAGAACCATACGAGTAGTTTGTCTTTGGGTTGACATCATGAGGTTGCATCAAACATTCACACAATCGCATAAATTTTGCAGAAATAAAAAAACAACAAATCTTTATTTATGTAACAACCGAATTGTCTTGAAGTGTCAAAAGATAACAACCAAGGAAATAAAACACTAATTGTTCACTGCTGCATCATTGTTCCCGTTTGCCTCATTGATGTTAAACACTCGTCCACGCGCTGGAGGTATGTTAACAAGTCGTGGGCAATTGTTCCTGTAGTGGGTAAGGTCACCACAGTTATAACATGACCCCGGAGGGAACCGTGCTTGAACAGCAGCAGGGTTTGCAGCAGCTTGATTTGCATAACGACAAACATTGATCAAATGTCCCAACCGCCCACAGTGGGTACATTTGTGACACTGCTCTTGCTCTAGATGATGACGGTTGCACTTGTTGCACAAAGGTGCGGTACCAACATAGTTTTGCCTTTTGCGAGGTTGTGCTGGCTGGTTTGGTGCAACCTGTTTGTCTTGCGCAGTTACAGCGAAATTTTGAGAGGTTTTGCGCTTCTTCTTCTTGGACACCTCAGCATTTTCTTCCTTTGGTTCCACTTGAGCAGTCTTGTCAGATGGTCTTGAGTCGCCCTTCCGAAACAGCTTGCGCTTCCTGATATGGGATTCAGTCAGAGTGGCAGACAATTCAATGGCTTGTCTGACAGTAGTAGGGTTGCTGCCAGTAACAATATCCTGAATTACGTCAGGAAGACCATCAATGTATTTCTCAATCGCCTTATCCAGAGGCGTAACCATAGTAGGGCATAACAAGCTCAATTCCTCATAACGGTCAGTATAGGCTCGATGCTCGCCACTGTCTTGTTTCAAATCATCAAATTCCCTTTCTAGAGCCCTTAGCTCATGTCGAAGACAGAATTCCTTCATCATAAGAGCCCTAAGCTCGGCCCAAGTCTGTGCTAATGCAACCTCAGCACCACGGTCTCTCATCACCCCGTTCCACCATATGAGAGCCCTCTTCTGAAATACACTGGAAGAAAACTCGACCTTGCGATTTTCAGGACACTGAACGTGACAGAAAGTATTCTCAATGCTCTCAAACCATTGAAGAAGCCTAGTTGCTCCCTCAGAACCGCTAAACTTGAGCGGTTTAGCCGAGTTAAAATTCTTGAAATTGCATGGAGCATTGTTGTTATTGATGGCTTGCATCATTTGAGCATAAAGATTTGGGAAGGCAGTAGCCATTTGCTGCGCGATGATTTCCGCCAGTTCGGCATTTGCCATCTGATTGTCGCGTCGAGGAGGCATTCTGAAAGAGGAAACATGAAAGGAAACGAGTGAGAGAATTAGACGAAAGGAATGAGATGAAACAAATCTGATGAAAGCAAGGATAGTGGTCATTTGTTTGTTACTACAAAGCAACAAACGACCCCGGTGATTAATCAAAGTAAATGGATCAAAAATAATGTATCGTGAAGACATGCTCGCCTATAAGTGAACACTCATCCCAAGAATTCCCAGGTAAGCACAACTAGTCTCGCGTCTGATGAGATATATACGAAGTGCTTGCCTAGACAGAAAACCCAGAATACAGGCATTCACCCTTCCAGTTTGCACGTGTTCACATTATTTAAAACCCAAAACCTTGACGAGATTTTGAAAACTTAAAGGGGTTCAAAACCTTATAACAGAGGGTTCAAAACCAAGTAATAAATCATCCTAGAACAGATGATTAGTTTTCAAAGCGGTTTTGAAATTTATGTTCTTGTCGTGGTCGTCGCCTAAGGATAGGTGACAGTATTGTTTTATGACTAAACGCAAGTAAACTCGCGTTAGGGTCCTAAGAAGGTTATAGACTAGGTCAAAGTATTACTAATAACCTAATTCCCTATAACCATTGGCTCTGATACCAACTTTTCTGTCACACCCCGACCACGTAGAACAACCAGACGTGGCGGAAACGTCGGGGAGTGTTGTAACAGAATCATTGTTTCATAACCATGGTATAAATAAATTCTGTTTTATTGAATAAATGAACTCATTGTTTTAATACAATCAAATAAGTACAACTATGATCTTCCAAGTTTTAAAGTTGCTAAGGCACGAGTCCATCCTAAATGTAGCATGTATCAACAAGCATTGCAAAGCAGTACCTGAAACATGTGTAAAAATAGGTACGTCAGCATAAAAATGCCTGTGAGATACATAGGTTTTGTGAAAATAAGATTCATGACTTATGTTTAAGAAAATGTTTAGTCATGAACCTTGTAATTTGTTTTGTTTTGTAAATCGTTTGAAAAGTGATAAAATCAGATGATATGTATAAGTAAGAGAATAATGTATGGTTAAGTGAATAACCAAGTAAAATGAGTTTGTATAAGATAAGTTGTTTGTAAATCAATGTCTTGTGAAAAGTATGTCATTTGTATAAAATGTTATATGTCTCAAATTGAAATGATTCAAATAACGCTACAATATGCAATACCATACAAACACTTATATATAGGAAGTACCAGCGGCGTATCCACCATGCTTGTATCATATTACACACGCCTCGTTACTTAATCACTTACTCAAACCAAACCAACAATGTAAGATGTCTATGTTTAAACCAATTACCAAATGTATTGAATAAATTGTCAAAATGTTTATGTCAAGATGTAAGTCATGTAATGTATAACCAAGATGATATGTATAAATAAATGTAAGGTTAAACGAATAACCTTATAGTAGCATATTAAAAGTATACTTTTGGATTTGTAAATAACATATTAAACTATGTTTTGGTTCCATAAATAACATATCAAAATATGCTTTGGGTTTCATAAATAACATATCAAAATATGCCTTGGATGTTATAAATAACATATTAAATTATGTTTTGGTTTTGTAAATAACATATCAAAATATGCTTTGGATGATTAACAAAATATATGTTGGTTTTGTACAATACCACACATGAGAGTATATCAAATTATACTTTTGGGAGTATATCAAAATATACTTTAAAAGTGTGATTTAAGAATTCATTCAGACCTAGTGCATCAAAATACACCTTTGAGACTATAGGGATACCACAAAGGCAATCCCTATTTGGATAGAGAAACAAATTGGTTTCAGACATTCCATGACAACAGGAATGGGGTGTCTAATCCTATAGCGCTATATCATACTAACAATCGGTCTGGTGAACATAAAATAAGTACAATTCAACATTTTATTTTATGTTCTTTGAGAAATCAGTGTTTAAACCATAGATAGTCATTTAGTTTGTCAAATGATAAGTAATAACATGTATAATCAATTATACTTTGAAATCATGAAAATAACATATAGGTACACATGCTTCACCCCAAAACAGTTGAAAACAGTAAAATATGGGAACTATGTACTCACTTGAGATTGCTCAGAAGTCCTAAGATAACCACCAAGCAATGCTAGAGATCGCGGAATATCAAACGGCACCTAATATAGGTAACTACATTAATAATCCGGACCTAAATCGGAAGGTTGGATAGAATGAGGGTTCGTAAACCAAGCGAGTATGGAGACTCGTGTAATATGGTTTAACAAAGCCTACATTCTAAAATGAAACCTAACCTAAGTGCTTGTGACCCATTACGACCCATTTAGGTAGCTTATGCTACTTTAACGCGTCGTTCGCGTGAAACGCGTTCGGACCGCCTAACTAGTCCTATGACAAGTAATATATGCCTTAACATGTCTAATATGGTTGTCAAATCAGTTTAGATGTCAAAAGTTATGTTACACATGATTAAAATGAATTTTGGCATCAAAGGGGTATTTTGGTAATTTACCTAAGGCATATAAACTACCTATCATACAACTACTTAAACGAAGCGACCATAAGGTATAACCTCGTAAGGTTATTCCCTATATACTATGGTCACCTAATGTGCTTGGTCGGATCCTAATGATCGACCAAACGGGTCGGGTTCGAAAGTATAAGCGATTGTTTAGATCGCTTACCTTACGACCCTATATAAGCACTAAACTAAAAGTGACGAGCTAAGCATCCTAAAACATGCTTAACTAAGTTTAGAAAACAGGTTTGGTATCAAAACAAACGGTTTTGATACCCATAAGTAGTTTGGTTACAAAATACGCAAGAATACGTATTCTGCCCGAAACTACGGCTCGTCACTGAGCCTAGATAACGTGGTAATCAGTAGGTATAGTCACTAGGGACTATAACCATCGTGATCACGCTCACGTTATGAAGTTCAAACGAACTTCGCATCGACCATAAACTGGTCAATGCAGAAAGTCAAACAAAGTTTGACTTTCGGACTCGAAAAGCAATAAAAGAACGAAGGAACACTTACGAAGGGTCCCCGAATGCTAATCTAGATCAAAATAGCTCAGGTATGAAACAAAGATTTCAACTTAGAGCACATAAGATCAGATTCTTGTGAGAAATGTGTGCAAATGTGATGGGTATTTATAGATTTCGGGTAACCGTTAAGATCGTTTCATGAAAACCGTGCTTAAATCTTGTGCGTACACTTGTCAAAATGTTATGGTAACTGAAAATGGCCTATTATGAGCTGAAAGGGCAAGTTTAGAATGTGTGGATGAGGTTTAATCAGCTGAAATCTGCTGACTGTTTAATCTAATCTGATCTGCAGACCCCTTGCGCATCGTAGCCATGGGAGTGCTACGGTGCGCAAGCATACAACTTTGGCAGATTTACATATTTGGTCCCTATTGTGTAATAAGCTCATTTCTGACACGTTTAAGGCCCGTTAACCCCATTTCAAAGCTCTAAAATGAATTTTAAAGTATAGGGAACTTAAAATGTGCCCAAAAATATCTCGGATGTCGGTTCGTTTAGCCGTACGATTGCGTTGTTCGGTTAATTACGATGGAATGCGCATAAGCGCGAAAAACGATCCAAATGGCGTGACGAATGGATTTTTCTTATGCCAAACACTAAAATAAAATGTTTTAGTGCTTACATAAATTTTTGGATGTCCGGATGTATTCAGAACGTAAGTTATGCGCGAAAATGCAAACTTGTGCACTTTTTGACACTTTTAGTCCCTGAATGACCCAAAAGTTTATTTTAACATACCGAACACCTCAAAGCCTATTTCTAAGCTATGTAAAGGATATTTATGGTATGTTTAACTTATGTTCATGTCCCGGAATGTCTGTTACAGTTCAAATTGGCATACTTTCGCATTTTGTCAAGTTTAGTCCCTGTAAGCGAATTAACTTGTTTTTGCCATACCAAAGCCTTTAAAACTTATTTCTAAGTTATGTAAAGGTTATTTAAGGTATGTTAAGCCTATTTCACTATTCCGGAGTGTTCGTTGGATTAAACTGGTTATATTTACGCATCAGAGCGCGTATAACCCTCCAGAAAGCGATTTAAAGCTTAAAATTGAACCAGAGTTGATATGTGCAAACGATACACATATTTTTACAAATCCCAAGTATGAAATACAATATTTCATTGGTTTGGCATTTGTTTGATGGTTGAACTGACACAGGTGTCACACCAAGTATGCTTTTTACACGCGGTTCATCAAATCCATGAAAACAGCAAGTGCAGTGGTCAGACCAAAGGGCATGACCACGAACTCGTAATGGCCATAACGCGTATGAAAAGCGGTCTTAGGTACATCTTCTTCGAGGACTCGAAGTTGATGGTACCCAGAACGAAGATCGATTTTTGAAAAGCAGGTCGCGCCTTGCAATTGATCAAAGAGGTCATCAATGCGAGGAAGTGGGTATCGGTTCTTGATAGTAAGCTTGTTGAGCTCACGATAGTCAATACACATTCGGAATGACCCATCTTTCTTTTTAACGAACAAAACGGAAGCGCCCCAAGGAGAAGTACTAGGGCGTATAAAGCCTTTATCAAGAAGCTCTTGGAGTTGACTCGAGAGCTCTTGTATCTCATAGGGTGCTAAACGGTAAGGAGACTTAGCGACAGGCACTAAATCAATGCAAAAATCGACAGAACGAGCAGGAGGCGGACCAGGAAGATCGTCGGGAAACACATCGGGGAAATCACGTACAACGGGAACGTCGCTTATGCTTGGGCCTTTGTCCTTCTTTTCCACAATATGGGCAAGAAAGGCGAAGGTACCCTTGCGTAAGCATTTGTTTGCTTGGATACACGACATGAGCTTGAGACCTTGAGAAGGTTTCTCGCCATACACATGTAGAGAATCACCGTTTGGAAGAGAGAGGCGGATAAACTTTTCAGAACAAACAACTTCAGCACGAACTCGCCTAAGCCAGTCCATGCCTACTATGATGTCAAAGCTACCCATTTGCATAGGTATAAGATGGATTGAAAACATATGATCGTTGAGATTCAAGGAGCAGTTGGAAAGAACGGAATCAACAGTGACGGATTTACCATTAGCGACTTTGACAGCAAAAGATTTTGGCAACTTAGAGCGTTTACATTTAAGCAATTGTTCAAATTCTAGCGACACAAAACTTTTATCGGTGCCAGTATCAAACAGACAAGAAGCATAAACATGGTTAATAAGAAACATACCATTGATAACGTTGTTTGCGTTCTGAGCCTGAGCGGCGGTGATGACAAAAGCTCGGCCCTTAGCAGGTTGTTGAGCATGTTGTTGCTGTTGAGGTGATTGCTGCTGTTGTTGAGGTTGATAACGCTGGGGACAGACATTGGCGAGATGATTGAGATCGCCACACTTGAAGCATGCTCGCACAGGAGCATTTTGAGGTTGAGGGAAGTTTCGACACCGGTTAGCAAAATGACCATACCTCTGACAGTTGGCACATTTGCGGCAGGGTACGTTGGTAGGATGATGAAACAAACAGGTGGTACATTTGGGATGACTTCCGACATAACCTTGTTTTGGTGGTTCGGTGTTTGCGGGTGCAACGGCGGCTAAAGCTTGTATGGGTTGTGGGTTTGGCGGAGTGACGACCGCACAATTTTGGCTCGAAGCCTTCCGCTTCTTGCCTTGGTTTTTCTTGGACGATTGGGAGGGTGAGGGCTCAACAGTGGCAGTGTCGGTTGTAGCTTGGCGTGCAATTTTCGTTGAAACCTTGTCATAGGTTCCATGGAGAACACAGTTGTTGTTAAGTTTGGTGGCTACGGTATAGGCTTCCTCGATGGTTTTAGGGTTAGTAGAGGCAAGATGATTGGTCAAGGAAGGTGCAACACAGCGAATGAACTTGGCTATGGTTTAGGGGACGTAATCAACTTGTCAAGACAGAGGATACTAAGATGCTTGAAGCGCGTGATCAGACCATACTTGTCGCTCCCTTTTTGCGTCAAGTTCCAAAATTCGTTCTCCAACTTTTGGAGCTCGTGAGGAGGACATAAGTGGTCTTTCATAAGCTTCTTAAGCTCATCCCAAGGTAACGCATGCGCAACATCATTTCCCCTCTTGTTATGTTCGGTGGTCCACCACTCGAGTGCCCTCGAGCGGAAGACTCCAGTTGCATTCAAGGTTCGTAGCTCATCGGGACAACCACTTTGTAAGAATGTAAGCTCAATTGCGTCAAACCAATTCATCATGGTGGTAGCTCCATCTTCGCCTGTAAACTCTAAAGGTTTACAAACCATAAATTGCTTGAATTGGAATGTCGGCTTGGGTTTGTCGGCCTTCGAATCGACAGAGCCATGCGGTGAATCGGTGTTTGGTTGAATCTTGCTAACAATGTCGGGTATGACCTTGGCCATTTGCTTGGCCATGAATTTCATGCAATCCCTTTGCGACATGGAGTTGGATTTTGCGTTGGCATTGGAGGTCGAACCCTTCTTTGACTTGGTTTTCTTGGAAGCACCGTCGGACGACATCTAAGGAATCGAAAAAGAAGGAAAGGATGAGACTTGATCATAAATTTGTAATAAGTTTGCAAGTTTTAAACATGTAAGCATGATGTATCAAGTATGGTTCACATAGTTAGCATGATTTCATCAAGTATTCAACATGTATATACACGTATGAATGCGTGAAAAGAGTACAAATTTAGTTTGTTCACGAGAATTATTATTGTTTTTGATTACGCGAGACGTGAGAATTGTGTAACGGTTTCAAAAAGAACGAGGTAACAAGTATAAAATCACGTATAAATTGAATCACATAAAAGAGAGGCTCATAAAACATAGGATTGTTTCGGGTTTAGAAACGTCGACTATTCCAAAGTGAATCGAAAGTCCTTTCAAATTATAGAAACGTGCTTTGGCCTATAGGTAAGATACTCTCGTCGGGAAGCGATTAACGGTATCTTTTCCTTCCAGTTACAACACGTCTCTAATCGATTGAAACAATCGAAATTTTGGCGAGATCGAAAATCGAGGAATGGGACTTAATCAACAAGGTGTGGGTTTCACCCCTAACTTGACGATTTCATACCCTAATGTGGTTGGTACTCGTCGGGTCAAAATATAATTTCGATAGTATGATGAGGGTCCACTAGAGTTTGAATTGGAAATTTACCATTTAGATGTGGATTTCACTCCTAGCTAAATGGCGAAATTTCGTACAAAAATAAGAATAAGCGGAATGAGAGTCGTTCACCAAATTGTGGGTTTCACGCCTATTTTGGTAAACTCGTCTCTTTTGTATAAAGAGTGTCTTCAAGTCTTCATGTGTATTTGTTGGGATTGAACCCTACCAGAGGAACAGATAATGTAAAGCCAAAACCTGGTCACAATAGTGGATTCACTATAAGCAGACGTTTACTCTAAGCTCTCCCCTTGACAGTGGTTACCTATCTGCTGATACACTCCTAGTACTACTCAGAAGAACAACTGATGAACCAAACACTGATGGAACAACTAAAGACTGCTAATAGGCAAACACTGAGCTCTATCTACTGCTGTCTGTTAAGTACTGCTGAAGACCCAAGCACTGCTCATTCAAAGACTGATCACCTTTTGGAGAAAGCACTGATGATTCAAACAGTCAGTGCTTAGGCTACAACAGTGGAACATGAACTGTGTTAGACTTGTTTTGTATTGTATTTTATTATCAATCAGTTGTTAGACATCAGTAGTTGTATAGAACAGTGCTTACAGGTTGTTAGGCTATTAGATGTCACTATCATGGTGACGTCAGCTGAGGTACATCAGTAGTTTGGTTTGCCTATAAATATGACAGTACTCTGTACTGTTATATTTGATTCGTTTTGAGAGAGTTCTTCTCCTCAATTCAATCATTTCATCTTGTGCAACTAACTCTGGAGTATCAGGCTGAGGGGGAGTTTAGTCTGTAAGCTTGCATTGTAACCTTTTGCTTTTGATGTAATCTTTCGAATCTATGAAAAGCAATTGTTTATCAAACTATATTCTCCTTTGATTGTGTTTACAAAGTTTGTTATTCATTTCCGCTGCACTTAAAACTGTTCATATCTATTTGATTTGTTCAAATCTCACAAACAAACACAATCATGAGAGCCTCAGATCCTAACAATTGGTATCAGAGCTTGGACAGTCAAATTCGATCTAACAATCAATTTGGCATAACAGTTCAGCTCAAAATTCATTGATACTAAGGTTGGTTGTATTTTGTTGAAAAACAGAGTATCGAGTAAATCATGTTCAAAGTGGTTATTCAAAAACTCTGTATATCAACCAAGATGTCATATGACACACAAATTTAACACAACAAGCGAATTTATGCACAAAACACTCATGGTTTCTAGATCTGAAAACAATATCTGTTAAACTATGAGATTACTTCTTATTTTCTAAATTAATTTCAATTGTTGATGTGTAATTTGTGATGTTTTCATAAATACTAAAGTATGAACCTCAGATTAAAAAACCTATGTTCATAAAAACATTGATGTTTTGCTAACACAAAAAGAGGGAAATTAAAACTCTAGTCATTTGATCTTATGTGTTGAAAACAGGTTGAGATCCTCAAAAGGAACAAATCAACCTTGTCTAAATACATTAAGAAATACAGGGGTCAACATAGTCCGTATCATATGTAGTGTGAGATTGGCTGAAAAACTTGTGCAAACATGACCAAGTCTCTCAAAACATTACTGCAAAATGATTTTGGACTAAAATTCACAAAAACTCGAAAGTGTGTTTATCTAAAAACTTTTGAAGTTAAAAGAAAAGAGTATAAATGTAAAACACTTAAGAGTCAAAGCTTGGGGTAATAATGGTCATTAAGCAACTGTTTGTACTCATTGGTTTAGGAGAATTCAGGTAACAGTAGTATTCTAAATGATTGAGTTTACAAAAGGACTGATACATGTGTCCTCATGCTTGCAATCAACTGACAAAGAAAATGGTACCAAACAGTGGTCAAAATGTGCTCAAAATTTTCCTACCACTATTGTCAAACCACTGACCATTTTCAATGACTTGAGAATGATATGATCATGTACTCTATTGAAATTATACCAGATCCTTTTTTATGCTGTTCTCAGAAAATCATTTAACCATTTTTTTTCTGTTCAAAGGATTTTCTCGAATAATCAGGATATATTGTTCATTTTTTTTGGAATAATATATTTGGAACTTTTGCTTGTTTTTGTTGGCAATAGTTTCAGTTCCTGTCAGGATGTGGTACCTTATTTTTGTTGGTATTATTATCCTCTTAAATAGGTCAAAAGGAAATGGTATATATGTCAGGATCATGTCATACTCAGGTTTGTTCCTAAACTTTTATCAAAAGTTGATTGTTAACTGTGCTTAAATTCTGGGGCACTCAAGTTTTAATTGAATGTTAAACGAAAATGAGTTGTCTTAGCAAAAAGTTCTCATCATCTGGGGTACTAAACCACTGTTCTTCAAAATGGACATGTGGCAAAACCTTGAATGAAAATTCTCAAAACTGTTGCTGGAATACTTGTCCTTCAAATCATTACCATCATTTTAACCCTAACCACTGTTTTGCTCAAATGACTGTTTATTAAATACTGTCCACTGCTGAAAGCCATCCTCTGTTCTCTCATTTTCTTGATAAACTCTGTTGTTCAAAAGCAGTGTCTTATCCACTGATATGCTATCCACTGATAGTGAAAATCATCCACTGCTTTCATTTTACCGTTGTAACCACTGCCTTCATCAGTAACTTTCATAAAAGTATTGTCCTTCATTTCCTCAGAGTTTGGCATGTGGGCAGTACATAGGGGTCAGTACTTTTGTAACTGCTGCCACGTCAGCCTTCACTTTTTCCTCTATAAAACCCCCACTTCACATCAAAAACAGGGTTTTACTGTCGAATTGAATTCTCAAAAATTCTCTTCTCAAAACAGTTTTTCCATCTCATTTCTTCACAAGTTTCTTCGATCATCATCTTCAAAATGACAAAATCGAAGCAATCTGCAAAACCCACTTCAAAATCATCGTCGAAAGCGGTCTCTCAAAAGGCCAATCCCACTGAAATTCCACACAAACCATCTCACAATCTTCTGGGTCTTCTCACAAAACCCTGCACCACAGAAGCTTTCGACTCCATCATCGACACAATGGCTAAATCAAAGTACAAAACTTTGTTAACAGCCGATGCACCAATTTATTTGGCCACCCAAAGAGAGTTTTGGAAAAATGCTAAGCTTGAAAAACAAGACGGAAAAGTAGTATCCATTAACTCCTCGATACAGGGTAAAGCATTTCAAATCACCCCACAATCAATCTCAGAGGTCTTCAAACTCGATGATCTGAAAGGTAAAACTACTTTTGACAAAAACGAGTTAAAAGCTGATTTTCTGAAAAGGGTTTATGCAGAACAATCAAAGGTAGATACCCTACAAAAGGGTTATTTCCCATCTGCACCCAGATTTTTGTTTCACACACTTTTGAGTTGTGTTTATAATAAAACAACAGCATTCAACGAAATACCATTAAAAATTCAATGCCTGGGTTACGCTATTTTGAATAATGAAAACTACAATTATTCCCAGGAGATCTTCAATGACATGGTGAAAAACGTTGAAAGTAAAGCATTTTTGCTGTTTCCAAGATTTTTAAGCTATTATTTCAAACAAAAATTTGAAAAAGAAACTGAAAATCTGCTTCAACAAGGTGCCTATTTTCAAATAAAAGGCTTAACAAAAGAAACATTTTCCAGAATGATGGCACCAATAAAAACAAAAGCAGGGGTACCTGAGCAGATTTTAGCAGTTACAACTGCTCTTCAGGTATCAGCTGTTGAGCCCACTGCTCCAGGTGATCATGGCAGCACTACCACTGCTTTGAAACCCACACCTGAAATTACCAAAAAGACCAAAAGAAAAACATCCAGAAAACCCACCAAACCCAAAACAAAGGCAACTCTGGAAGATGAGATCCCAGAGGAACTGCCAGTGACAAAACAAATGTCACCACAAACCACTGCTGCTACTTCCTCACAGCAGTTGGAAGAAAGATCTCAACCTATGCCTAAAACTCCTCCTGCATCTTCACAAAAGGATCAGGTTGTAATCACAGGGACACCAAATTATGAAGCTCTGAATCCACTTGGCTCTATCTTCCACAGTCCTGATCCCAAGGACATGTCTCTTTCAACTCCCACACCCTCACCAATCATACTACCACAATCAATAATACCCCTGTTGCATGCGGTTGATATTGCACAGACACAAACCAGTTCCTCTCTATCACCTATCACTGAGAGTATACCCCCATAAGTGACTGGGTCTGATGCTTATACCTCTGCTATCCCAGCAACAGTTGAGGAGGTTACACTGCAGGAGTTACAAGTAACTCTTGTCAGTAGTTCAAGTGGAACAGCAACTACATCTGATGGATCAACAGATCTTCAGTTGGACAGTTGTTTCATAAGTAAGACTCCCTTGAAGGCAATTTTTTCTATAGCACCATCGATAACCACTAGTGAGCCTATATTGACCACTAGTAACATCAAAGGATTATCGAGTGCTGAAGAAAGAAGTCCCCAGTACCAAGAACAAGGGGCATCAATGGGTGATTTTTGGGACTCTGTTCCTAAGTCACACATTGGTATAACCACTGCTGGTGGGGATTCAGATGATCCTACTAACGTAGGTGATGATTCAAAATATCAGGAATTGACGGACAGAGTAGAAAAACTTGAAGATTCAGTTGCTGAAATAAAAGATATGGTGCAAGAGATTTTAAAAGCTCAAAAAGCACAAGCTGCTGCTGTTCCACCTCTAGCACCTGCTCTACCACAAGCATTTGCTGCAAATGAGCTCTGGAATATTTTTCAGCCCTTACTTGAACAACAAAAACAAATGGCTGATCAGCAGCATGAAATGCATGTAAAAATGCTAACAAACATGGTGGAGTCCAGATTCAAAGTCACTCAAGCAGATATCAAGGCTATAAAGGCTAGCATTCAAAAGACTGCCCATGGTGAAAAGGTTCCCTCCACTATCCTTTTTATGGATAACCCCCTTGCAGATAATGCCAAAAAGGGGGAGAATATCAAGAAGATAAAGAAAAAGGGAATTGAAGATGGTCTGTATATTGAACCAGAACAAGAAAACAGACATCTAAATCCATCCAAACAGCTGATACACCAGTAGTTACAAAAACTGTTGTCAGTAGCCAAACAACTGCCATTTCATCAACACACACACCTTCAACACACACCACTCTATCACACACCATCACAACCACTGTTACAACATCTGCTATAATGACAACAGTGATTGAAACACCAGTTGTTACCACCACTGTCAGTCAATCACAATCACAAACCACTGCCATCCAATCTCAAACCACTGATCCACCCAAAACATCACCAGCCTCTCCTACATTAAAAAGGAGAAGGATTTTCACCCCTGATGATGTGTCACCACCAACATCACCACCATCAAAAACCCCTGCTCAAAAGCAGAAGACATCTGCTGATACATCAGTAGTTGTAATGACAACAGCAGTTGAGACACCAGTTGTTTCAACAGTTGTTAGTCAACTATCCACCACTGCTCTAACCTTTCCTATACCAAAACCAAAGCTCTTTAGTAGAAAAAGAAAGCCAATCTCTGCCGATGAAGGGATACATGATCCAAATGCTGCAAAATATCCACTGGAACTTGAAGCTATCAAAAATGAGATGAGGCAATTCTATACAGAAGAGGATCCTTCAAAAAGAAGATTCTCCTCACTCATAGGCTACATGGCACCAGAAGATATGAATGATTATCTCAAGATCAAGGCAAGGCAAGCTAAAGTAAAAGCTAAGGTTGACAGTGAAAGTGAAGGTCTGAGTAACGAAGGCATTGCTAAAAGACTGGAGTTCTACTTCACAAAAGTAAAGCAGTTAGAAGAGTTTGCACAAGAGCTACTCAAAGAAAAGGCTGATCAAAAGAAAAGGTTAAGAGAACAATATCTAGCCTACATCATGAAAGAGAAATTCTATCCTGCTGAAGAACAACAGTTTAAAGAATGGCCATTAGTTGCCTTAAAGTATGAGGCAGAAAGGATTCAAAGAATCAAGAATGATCCTACAAAAAAAAAAGAAAAATGCTCCAAACTGGAGCAAATACAAAAAGCTCATTGCTGACCTCACAGCTGAGTACACGAAAAGGAAACAGGAGCTGGTAGATGCAAAGTGGACACTGCTGAAGCCATATCAAAATGGTCAAAATAGCAGACTGATGAAGCCTATGAAAGGCTAAAGAAAAGAAAGATAACTGTTTCAAGCACTTCAAAGAAGCATGAACAAAGAATGAAACTTGAACAGCAGATAGAAAACCTCAAAACACTGTTCCGGTCTACTTTTGTGACAAACCAAGAAGAAAAAGAACAGTTGACCAGTGAAGAGGTTAAAGAAATGGAAGTTGAGTACTTCACAGAATCCATCATGAAAATGGGTCTAAAAGAAGAAAGCTCATAAAAACTTCAAAACCTTTTTAAAAGGATATTAACCAAACCTGCATCACCAAACACTTCAACAGACATAACAGACATTGAAAGGCAGGAGCTGATTGAAAGAGAAACTGCAGAAGATATAGCTGCAGCAAACGATGTCATTGAAATGGCTTTCAAAAGAATGTCTGAAAGTCTGCAAGTTTTCACAAGGCCAACATCTCCCAACTCATCGTCAAATAAATCTCTCCCAAGAAATCCATTGGGTTCGAAAGTACTAAAGTGGATGTCTGACCAAAAGACCCATGTATTGACTATTGTCAGATCCAATGGAGATGTGAAGTACATATCAAGGAAAGAATCACTAGGCCTTAGTGTTCAAGATTTGCAGGATCTCCTTGAACTTTCACTGTGCAGGGATGAAGATGACATAAGTTCCAAAGAATTTGAAGAAGATTTCAAAAGAAAAGCAAGGGAACTTTTGATGAGTAATAAAGATCCAGAATAATAAGAGGTTTTGGCATTATCTGTTCCAGGGGGAGATTGTTGGGATTGAACCCTACCAGAGGAACAGATAATGTAAAGCCAAAACCTTGTCACAACAGTGGATTCACTATAAGCAGACGTTTACTCTAAGCTCTCCCCTTGACAGTGGTTACCTATCTGCTGATACACTCCTAGTACTACTCAGAAGAACAACTGATGAACCAAACACTGATGGAACAACTAAAGACTGCTAATAGGCAAACACTGAGCTCTATCTACTGCTGTCTCTTAAGTACTGCTGAAGACCCAAGCACTGCTCATTCAAAGACTGATCACCTTTTGGAGAAAGCACTGATGATTCAAACAGTCAGTGCTTAGGCTACAACAGTGGAACATGAACTGTGTTAGACTTGTTTTGTATTGTATTTTATTATCAATCAGTTGTTAGACATCAGTAGTTGTATAGAACAGTGCTTACAGGTTGTTAGGCTGTTAGATGTCACTATCATGGTGACGTCAGCTGAGGTACATCAGTAGTTTGGTTTGCCTATAAATATGACAGTACTCTGTACTGTTATATTTGATTCGTTTTGAGAGAGTTCTTCTCCTCAATTCAATCCTTTCATCTTGTGCAACCAACTCTGGAGTATCAGGCTGAGGGGGAGTTTAGTCTGTAAGCTTGCATTGTAACCTTTTGCTTTTGATGTAATCTTTCGAATCTATGAAAAGCAATTGTTTATCAAACTATATTCTCCTTTGATTGTGTTTACAAAGTTTGTTATTCATTTCCGCTGCACTTAAAACTGTTCATATCTATTTGATTTGTTCAAATCTCACAAACAAACACAATCATGAGAGCCTCAGATCCTAACAGTATTGTGTAAAATGTCTTAGGAAAGACAATATGTATATATTAAGACCAAAAGGAAGAGGAGGAAGCAAGGTAGGAAGAATAACATTTTAAGCAAGTATCAAGAATGGTAAAAAATATGGTTCCTACTATAGACTAGGTCGAACATGGCAATTCTACCTAATTCCCTATAGTTATGGCTCTGATACCAATCTGTCACACCCCAACCAATGACGGAATCATCGGAGTGGGACTTGTTCAAGATTGTAAGAGACTTCATAACACTAATTGTGACAATATTTAATTCAACCGATTTCATTTCATAAATAAATTGTCAAAACATTACAAGAAATTCAAATAACAACATTGTTCAACATAACATAACAAAATTGATACAACACTTTAAACCTAAACGTCTAAGTGAGTATCTAGGCATCTTTGCTAATCCATTTCTTAGCGTCATCAATCATCAACCTGTAACATGTTTAAAATACAATTCAATGCAAAAGCAAAGGAGAGTATACAAGTTTAAGAATAAGTATAAGTATAAAAGTTTAAAAACGAATCCACATGGCAACTTAGTTTATTCAAGATCAACCTAACATGGCATGCAATATTTCTAGCCAATCCTCTGTTTACGCAAAAATGATATAATTCAACATGACCACTAGTCTATGGGCGGTGCGTTACTCCTATAGCGCTATACATGTCAAATGGAGGCTCGTGAAAGCTAATGACTAAAACATATCACATAAGTATGGTCCAAGTAAGCATCAAGGATCATAACATAGTATTCATGTATAAGGATTGTTTTCGTGCATAGCATAAAGAATAAGTTTAAGTGCGGTTTAATAATGTAACATTTTACACCCCAAAAGTGGTAATCATAAAAAGGGGGTTGCGAGTATACTCACGGTTTTGCAAGTCTTCTACTTAAATCCACGAGTGAGTTGTTGGTTAGGAGGTTGGAACACCAAGTCCTTCTACACAAAGGAAACATAGGTGTGTGAGTTTGGGAATTCAGAAGATTTAGGGATTTAGGAAGTTAAAACACAAGAATATATATGTATTCGAAAGTAATCATCCTTTAACATTAAGTACTTGTTCTTGACACTATGAAACCTCAAGGGTTACTGTTTTAATGAGTAATATACTCATTAGAATCATAACAAGTCTTATGCCTTAGATGATGTTATTCTAATATCTTGACGAATGAACACAAGTCCACCATCAAGAGTTCGAATAGTAGATATATGTATAGGTATTATGTGTATTATTTAGTCCATTAGTCAAGCATGAGGTAGAAGATTAATCTTCATTTAGGCACCTCTAGTATCATAGAAGTCATGTAGGAGGTAGGAAGAACAAGCTTCTATTTAGGTACCTCTTAAGGTTCACCACTACACTTAATGTAAAAACATACAAGGAGGGTCATGAACTAAGATTAATACAAGAATTTAAACATCTACACTATGAGAAATCATCAAGAGATGTGGGGATTTTATGTTGGACAACCCAAGTTAGTCCATAATCACACCTTCATCAAGCTTGAAGCTTGAACATCACTTGTGGGCTAAAAACCCTAAACAAAACAGAAAGTATTTGAGGATTAACCTCTGATTTTGTATGTATCAGCCCCGTTTTTAAGCTTAACTAACCATAGAAGTGGTTATAAGCATAAGGACGTGGGTTTGAGTGAGTTAGACTCAAGTTTGCACAAGTATAAACAAGGTTTGATTCAAAACAAAACAAACAGTGAACTTTGGAGCCTATTTTCTGGAGTTCCAAGGACTTATTCTCTGTGAAATACCCATGGAATCGAAGCTAAGGTCAAGCCAAGTGTTCTGGAAAAAGAATGAGCTAAAACGGATGAGAAAAGAAGAAGTTATGCTCACTTTAGTGGAGCTTGGTACTTCTGTCCAAACTTGAACTTGAAGCTACGAATTTGAGAGTGTTGTGAGAGTGCTTCTAAAGTGCAAATTGCTTGGAGTAGTGTGGGTTTATATAGGGAATGAATTAGGGTTGGTTTAGGTGTGTAATTAATGCCAAAAACCCAGTTTTAAACTCAAAAACAACCAAATCCCGCTCAAATTCACGAAGAGAAACAGGGAGGTTGATCTGAGAGTTTTCACGCAGCCCGCGTAGCCCCCAGGCTTAGCTTACACGGCCTGTATGGAGGGGGGTGGGCTGAAGTTTCATTTATTACACTTAGGCCCCTATAGTTTGTTATTTTGTGCATTTAGGGTGTTTTAGGGACTAGTTTTGCCATAAAAGCATAGTTTAAGGCCAAATCAAGTATGATGATCATAATCAAAGTATAATTAAGCGTATGAAGGTCGAATTTAAATATCGTTTACAATCAGATCAAGTTTTATGCATAAGTTTCTCATATTTGCAAGTTTAGCACATAGTTTCCAAGAATTGCGAATAAGCATCAATTGTTTCACAAAATTGAATGTATGAGCATGTATAAAGTATGTATATCATGAATCAAACAAAATATGAGTTTCATTTATGATCCAAGTCTCGGATTTTACAACGGTTACAAAGAAAGAACGATTACAAGAGCACAAGACTTCCAAAAATAGAAATACAAACAAGACTTTCTATTTATGGAAAGTATGAAGTAGCAGGGCGTTACACTTCTACCCATTCCATTTGGGCGTGTAAGCTACATTATAAAGAGTTTTGCTTGAGGACAAGAAAAGATTCAAGTGTGGGGGTATTTGATGTGTGTAAAATGCAACATATAAATCACATTAAATAAGGCATAAAACTAACCCTTTTTTAGTACTAATGTTGGAAAAAGTGTGCTTTTGTCTTCCTTAGTATTTTCAGGACTAAATGAGTGTAATTGAACAAAAGAAACAAATATGCAGCCAAATCTAACATAAACACAAGAAAAGGAATAAACATGGCATGTCCGACCCCTCGATAGCATCTTCCCAAGCAAAAACAAAGAAACAGAAGGCTGACCACGGCCCCGTGGCCAGCGGACACGGGGGCGTGGCCAAGTGTCTGCAGAAAAGATAAAGTAATGGAAGCTTCTATTCCTAGCACGGGGGCTTGCCCAACTCAACACGGGCCGTGGTCAACGCTAAGATTCACAAAATCTTGCAAATCTTGATAGTACAGATTCGCTTCTGCACACGGGGCCGTGCTCAGCGAACATGGGGGTGTGTGGAGCTAATGTAGACAAATTGCAATTATTGAAGAAAGAGAATAAGGATGGACACGGGGCCGTGCCCAGTGGACACGGGGCCGTGTCCGGGCTTCTGTACAGGCTATAAATAGGGGTGCTTGGCTCACTTCAAAGGCCTCCCTTGGAAAACCACTTCACCCACACTCCACCACCATCACAACACCCACATCTACCACCACCATCCATCATTTACCTAGAGTGTGTGTAGTAGTCTCGGGATCCAAGATTGATAGTAAGAGTTCTTGACAATCAAAGGCCATATTTGCCTAAGTCTCTTACATCACTAGTTTCTTATGTTGAAGGTGAAACTTCCTTATCATTTGTCCGTGGTGTCTTGGCATTATTTTACTGTCTATATAAAATAAAATATTTACACCATTCATATCTCTAAGGTCTATATAGAGATACGTTGGCTACCTGGTCGGGGGTTAAGGGAATGGTTTGGTAAGGTTCTTGCCTTGTTCACTGTATAGATCCTACAAGGACCTGGGACAAGCTTACTAGGACCTCCTTCAATACCCACTGGTATTGGATGGCGGGGGTGCAAATGGCTTGATCCCCTCATATGTAAACTACTATTAATACATTAACCGGCTACTTGGGATTGTATCCCTGCTGACTCAAACCACTTAGCCGAGGGTAACGTCACCTTCAAAAGAGGGGCCTACCACATTACGCATTAATAACTTAATTCATTATCTTCCAATATTCCGATCCTTTAGGATTGTATCCTTGCTGACTTAAACTACTGGGTTGAGGGTAACGTCACCTTCAAAAGATGGGCCTATAATTATAACTAAGATAATCTCTTAAAAAGTGCAAAATTGCGGAATTCATCAAAGGTTACACTAAAGGCGAGTCGGATACAAGTGATTCATCTTGTCTATCTGTTTTTATTTTTATTTTTATTTTCAGCATTTTTAGTTTTTAAATTTCATGATTAAAACCTTTTCTAAAATTTTGATTTAATTAGACGTTGAGGATAAACCGGTACTAAAAGCTCTTGTGTTCTTGGACGACCTCGGTATCTTACCAACGCTATACTACGCTCATGATGGGTGCACTTGCCCATATGTGTGTTTCGTGTTAGTAGAATATCGTGTTTTATAAATTTAAAACTTGACTAAAGTGTTAAAAAGGGCTTAAAATATAAAAAAAACATATCACGCTACACGCACATCAATGGGGTATAGAGGGAAACATACCAAATGCTCTTTGAACCTATAGTACACTTTGAGTGACAACCAAAGACTATCAGAATTCATGTCACTGGCTAGACTTCTACCGGTACTGTTTGTCAAGAAGAAGGATGGATTGATGCGTATGTGCATTGACTATCGAAAATTGAATAAAGTTACAATTAAAAAGCGGTACCCACTACCGAGAATCGATGATCTGTTCGATCAACTTCAAGGAGCTCGATTCTTTTCTAAGATAGACTTGCGCTCAGGATATCATCAATTGAAAGTACAGGAAGAGGACATTCCTAAAATTGCTTTCAGAACAAGGTACGGTCGTTATGAATTTACAGTCATGCCATTTGTTTTAACCAATGCCTCGGTCGCATTTATGGACATGATGAACAGGATATCTAAACCATACCTGGATAAATTCATTATTGTCTTTATAGATGATATTCTAATTTACTCTAAGAGTAAGGAAGATAATGCGGAGCATTTGCATATACTTCTGATATTATTGAGAAAAGAAAGGCTTTATGCTAAATTCTCAAAATGTGAATTCTGGTTGCAAGAAGTGCAATTCCTTGAACATCTAGTTAATCATGAAGGAATTCATGTGGATCCCACAAAAATCGAGGCGATTGCCAATTGGAAAGTCCCTGAATCACCAACGGAAGTGAGAAGTTTTCTTGGATTGGTAGGATATTATAGATGTTTTATTCAAGATTTCTCTAGAATAGCCATTCCATTAACCAAACTGACTTACAAATCAGTTAAGTTTGAATGGGGACCAAAACACGAGGAAGCATTTAGGATTCTAAAACAAAGGTTAACCAACGCACCCATACTCACGTTACCAGAAGGAAATAAAGACTTTGTAGTGTTTTGTGACGCGTCTAAATTAGGATTTGGATGTGTGCTGATGCAACATCAAAATGTTATAGCTTATGCCTCTAGACAGCTTAAGAAACATGAAGAGAATTATACAACCCATGATCTAGAGTTAGGAGCCATAATTTTTGCCTTTAAGATTTAGAGACACTATCTTTACGGTAGCAAATTCGTTGTATTTACAGATCATAATAGCTTAATGTCGCAACCCCCGCCCCCTATCTGTCCGGGGAACGGGCGGCCGTGAGACCAGTTTTGGTGGTAGCATTTTTTTTATCAATTTGGCAGCGGAATTTCATCAGGACCGTAGTTAGGACATGTTTTATCAGAGTAAAACCACCATATTTTATATTAATAACCACATGGGTAAAACCCAAGTTTCTTATTATAACATTTTTATAGGGATAAACCCTATTTATTGAATTTAAAAACATCGTCTTTTAGGTAACTTTTATAGCCACATTTTTCCATGCCGTCAGTGCTCTCCAGCTGGCTTTCTTCTAATTGGCTTTTACATTTTGTTACCTGAAACGCGTTTTAAAAAACATTTTGTCAGTGGGAAATACTGGCGAGTGAATCCCAGTTTAATCAAGAAGAATTTTATCCATTAACACAGTATTGAGAGCTATCACATTGTTTATTTCTACACAATTACTCATTCAGTATTGTCAATCCTGACTGGTGGGTCATATTACACATTGGCTAACTCGTTGTCCAATGGTAACGTGTTCCACATTTTGTATACAAAACCCCAACATACCGGCAGTAATTGAAGAACTACAAAGACTCAATCACTGCTTAATCACATTGTAAAACATTTAAGGTTTTGTAAAAACAGTTGCAAAAAGGAGATTACTCACTTTGCTGAATTAGGTTTCTTCTAAGGTTTCTTGGTAATTATCTATAATTTACACAAATGCACACATGTTAGTATAATAACCCATTATTTACATTAGTAATACCTTCCCCGAGACGGCATTCCAACGACTACGTCGGGCAGAACCTCGACAGCCGTTATGGAACCCTGGATCAATCGGGCAACGTATCTAATACGTAACCGGGGTTATAATACTTACATCGGGGCAGAACTTCGTTAATTAGGGGGGTATTATACCCGGAAATAGCTTATACTATGTAAAAAGTCGAGAAAGAAAAGAAATGTGAGCGATCGGGAACTGAAGCCGGTGCCCTCAATTTATAGGGCTGTAATTCGAGTTTCTCGCGGCCGGCGTAAGAGTAATCTAAGGCTTACACGGCCAACGCAGTAGGGGATCTATGGCGTAGTTTTGACTGGTCAGCTTCCTAGTCTTGACACGATGACGACACGTGGCAGCTCAGGGTTGCGCCTCGTTGCAGGCCTGTCGCGCCCCGCGTAAGATCTTTAAGAGATCTACGCGGCCCGCGAGCGACATAAAAATTTTGTTTTTATTTTATTTTATAATGATATTTCATATTTTGGGATCAGTTTTCACATACGGGGTGTATTTTAAGACATATAGGGGTATTTTAAAATATATTAGGGTGTCAGAAAAATTCAGGAGGGTTGTTATACTTAAGATATGTTTTTGGGCAAAAGGAATTAAATATGAGACAGAGACGTTGGATGGAAATTCTTAGTGATTATGATTGTGATATCCATTATCATACCGGAAAAGCTAATGTAGTAGCTGATGCTTTAAGTCGAAAGTATCATGAAAAGCCAAAACGAGTACGCTCTCTCATATTAAATCTGGAGATAGATTTAAATGAGCAAATTAGAAAGATAAAGGAAACAGTAATCAAGGACGATGCTGAAAGTTTAAAAGGAATGATTAAGGAATTAGACCAAGGATTAGATGGAAATTGGAGATTCCATAAGAAAAGGATCTAGATACCTAAACAAGGAAACTTACGCCATAGAATTCTAGAAGAAGCCCATAAGTCTAAGTATACGATATATCCCGGTAATGATAAGATGTATCAAGATTTAAGAAGGAATTTCTGGTGGATATGAATGAAAAAGGATATAGCAAACTATGTGGCTAAATGTCTAACTTGTTCACAGGTTAAAGCTGAACATTAGAAACCTTCAGGGTTATTACAGCAATTAGAAATGCCAATTTGGAAATGGGAATTGATAACAATGGACTTTGTTACCAAATTACCCAAGATGCGAAAAGGAAATGATACAATCTGGGTGATTGTAGACAGATTAACCAAATCTGCTCATTTCATACCGATGAAGGAAACTTTCAATATGGAACAATTAGCCAAGTTATATGTAAATGAAATAGTTTCATTACATGGAATTCATTTATCCATTGTGTTGGATAGAGATAGCCATTTTACATCTCATTTTTGGACAAGTTTCCAAAAATCCATGGGAACCAGGTTGAATCTAAGCACAGCTTATCATCCTCAAACGGACGGAAAGCGAAAGGACAATTCAGACAATGAAAGATATGCTTAGAGCCTGTGTAATTGATTTTGTAGGAAATTAGGACGATCATTTACCATTAATAGAATTTTCCTACAACAACAGCTATCATACCAGCATCAACACTGCACCGTCTGAAGCACTTTATGGATGAAAGTGTCGAACTCCAGTCTATTGGGCAGAGATTGGAGAAAAGCAACTATCTGGACCAGAGATAGTGCAAGAAACAACGGACAAGATTATTCAAGTCAAGGAAAGACTAAAAGCAGCACGAGATCATCAAAAGAGTTATGCAGATAACAAACGAAACCATTGGAATTTCAAGTTGGAGTCAAGGTATTATTAAAAGTTTCTGCATGGAAAGGAGTGGTCAGATTCGTTAAAAGAGGAATGCTAAGCCCAAGGTATGTTGGACCTTTTGAGATTATCAAAAGAATAGGACCGGTAGCTTATGAGCTGCAACTTCTAGAGGAAATGGTAGGAATACATGATGTATTTCATGTATGTAACCTCAAGAAGTGCCTAGCAGACGAATCATTAGTGATACCTCTTCAGGACATAGAGGTAAATGAGAAACTTAAGTTTGTAGAGAAACCACTTCAGATTGAAGATAGAAAGATCAAGAATCTCAAACACAAGAGATTATTTCTGGTCAAGGTAAAATAAGATTCAAAGAAAGGACCAGAATACACATGGGAGCTCGAGTCAGAAATGCAATGGAAATATCCACACCTGTTCCAGTAGATCTCGAGGAGGAGATTTAAAGCAAGGCAACGCCCTAAATATACCCCGTATACCCGTAAAACGAACCCGAATAACCTTAATATTAACAAAAATAAAATAAAACAAAATATTTGGGTTGCTCGTGGGGCGTGACCTAGTCCACCAAGTGGCTCGCGGGGCGTGACCGAGTCCACCAAGTGGCTCGCGGGGCGCGAGGACTTTCTGTTTGTCGAACCCTCAGGTTGCCACGTGTCCTGTAATGTGTCGAGACTATACAAGTGACTAACCTGGCCTAAGCCCTAGTCTAGTCTCTCGCGGGCCGCGAAGGGCCGACCCTAGTAGGTCGTGGGGCGCGAGCCATCCCAAAATCAGCCTATAAAAGGAGGCGATCGACCTCAGTTGAAATTCGTTCAAAATCTTCTTTCTCTCTGTCCCTTTATGTGTGAAAATTATCGGGTATTATACCCCTAAAACACGAAGCTCTGCCTCGTTGTAAGTATTTTAACCCCCGATCACTAATTCGTTACCCTAACCGATTGATCTAGGGCTCCGTAACGCATGTCGAGGCTCTGCCTGACTAAGTTCGTTGGAGTTCTGTCTCGTGTTGTATGGCTAATGTGATTTGGGTTATCTTACTAACACGTGTGCATTGTTTTTAATAGAAAATAATCAGGAACACCACCAGGAAGCTGTAGAAACACCTAAGTATACAAAGTGAGTCATTCTCCTTTTCTCACCATTTGTGAGCCATTGTTTCAAATATTTTACACAGCCCTAAATGTTTATCAATATACTTACAGTGATTAAGTTTTTTGTAATTCTACAATTATCATCGGTATGTGGGGTTTTGTATACATTACTTGACACTCAGTACTATTGCGAATAGTAGCATGACCACAAGCACGGGGGACAAAGGTTGCCCAGTAGCAATATTGTGTTGAATAATTGGATAGATATAAACATTGTAATAAATCTTACTACTGTAAAGTTACAAAAGCTTGTTTTGATTAAACCGGGATGCACTCGCCAGTATTTCTTACTGATAAAATCTTTTTAAAACGTGTTTCAGGTAACTTAATATGAAGCTAATAAAAGCCAGCCGTGGAGCACTGAAGGCTTAAATAAATGGCTATAAAAGTTACCTACACAAAAGGAGTTTAGGTTTTCAATATTAGGGTTTTATCCCTTTAAATGTACTATCAATAAAACTTGGGTTTTTATCCCATTTATTTATTATAAAAGTTTGGTGTTTTGAAACTCTGAAACTATTTCCTAACTACGGTCCTGATGTATTAAAATTTTGCTGCCAAATTAATAAACACCGATACCACCCGCTCTGTGTTCTCGTGGCGCCCGCTCTCGGGGTAGGGTCAGGGGCTGCGACAGACATGTAACGGGTTGTAATAGGTTGTGGTTCAGCTAAAATGACATCAGCTAAAATGGCTAGCGTCACTAGGAGCTGAGCACAACGTAGTCCAAACCGATCACACTTAATCCTAGATCGACGTCCTAGTGCATGAATCTGAAATACGAACCCAGGCCGACTGCCTTTGAATTGTGTACCGGTACCCCATATCCAGCATCAAGAACCAATCCACCCTCGCAGCTTTCCGCTTCCCCATCTCTCCAACATGAAGAACCAATCCATACCGAAGGAGTTCTCCCTCGGGATGGTGGGTGCAGAAGCATTCTCATTGGTGGACGTCCTAGTGCATGAATCTGGAATACAAACGCAATTAAGCGTTTAAATCTGAAATATGAACGCAGTGTAATTCTCCATAAGGATTACGGTACCACCATCGTCACAACACCGACTTTCGATATCCTGTTAATAAAACATACAATTATAGCATTAGACTCGGCATTCGAAAATATATTGTAAAAAATAAATAAAAAAACAAATCCAAGCACCACCACAACCACCTCCCACCACGGTACCATCATAACCCACCACCCACCACGGCACCACCATAGCCCACCACCACCACCATAACCACAGCCGCCTCACCACCACCACAGCCGACCCACCACCATCACCACAGCCGACCCACCACCACCATAGCTGCCTAACCACCACCAACATCACCACCACCATAGCCGACCCACCACCACCACCACTACCACCGCAACCGCCTAACAGCCACCACCACAGCCGACCCATAACCACCACCACCCACCCACCGTGAAACCCTAACCACCGTCAAACCCTATCCACCGTCAATCCTCACCACCGTCAAACCCCACCAACGAAAACAACAACCACAACCCCAACACCACCACAAACGGCCAAAATAAAACCAAAAAATATTGAAGATTAATCAATAAAATATGTAATACAAACTAACCTTTAATGTTCTGACCGTATTGAGAGATACGATAGCGAGAACGATACGAGTGCGGATCCTCAACGTGTGGTCCAGAGTTCGTCTTGTGAAAATCATGTCGTCCCGAGCGTTTGTGTGTGTTTTTTTGGTGTTTTAGTGTGTGTGTTTGAATTTTTTAGATTTATTTACCCCTTTATTGAGCTGAAAAAGGTGTTTGTCCACCAGGGGAGGCGTACGGCACAATGAGAATCGTATAGGGTGTCCACCAGGGGAGTTGTATTGGGCAATGAGCACCGTATAGATGCTTGTTTTTTTTTTTCTTTTTTAATCTATGAAACTTGTCATTTATGTATAAGAGAATTAAGAATCAGGATTATGAACGGGTTAGACACTTGTCCCAGTGGAAGGGACGGGTGCACGTAACTAAGAGGTCTCGAGTTCGATCCGCGTAGAAACCAGTTTAGGGCTCGTTTTTTTGGCATTTTTTGTGATTATTTATTTATCTTAATATTAATTCATTTTATTAAAAAAACATATTTCATTTTTATTTTGAGTCAAGAGTTTCATTTTCTTTTAAAACAATAGTTTTCTTTTATTTTGTACTCTTTTCTTTTATGAAGCACTTTAATTAACATTTTTTTATAAAAAAATGTTGCGTACACTATATTTGACAGATGTTACAATTTAATTATATTAAAGAGAAAAATGAATTAAACATTAAAAGAGAAAAATTAATTAAACAATTAAAACAGAAACATTAGTAAATTCGTTGCGTACACTATATTTCACGGATGTTACACCTATAAGAAGTTAATAAATTCTTTTCGTCGAGTTCTATTACTACCTAGTAACCCCCTACCCTGTCTAATACGAGACATGTACATTGTCTCCCATTCCATAGCTTCTATACTTCGGTATATATTCCAAAGTCCATTTGGTACTGGCATCGGGCAATCATTCGTTAACTTAACCATGATGAACTGGCCACCTTCGACATAAGCGATCGTTAAAATGGAATGGTTCGGGTAAACATGCGGACCATCGAACATCGGGAAGTAAGTTTGACAAACACTATTGCTTAAATGTTGAACAATCACACCAAATTTTTTAGCCACCAACAACCCTGTGTAGGGCAACAACATCCAGCATCCCTTTGGTGCAGGTTCCACATTTAATCAATTTATCGATCGATACACTTCGTTGTAACATCCCGGTTCCAAAGAGTCGAGTATATGCCACCAGCGATTTTTGTTAATGAACATCTCGTCGAGTAGCTGTTGGCGGACTCACTTCCACTGTTTCTGCTCCAACCCCCAACCCATAGCTATGGATCGAAACCCATAATTACCGTCCGGTTGGGCATCTTCGATATGTGTTATGTATCTTTGATACATAGATGGAAACCAATCCTTAAAACGCTCGATCATGTTTTTGTACCTATAATTGGCAAATAAATAGAGGAAAAAAGTGAGATAAAACCCAAACGGGTCAAGATGGGTTAAAATCACTTAACTAAGTAAAAATAGTCAAAAGATTCAACCATTACCAAGAGTTTAATAAGGGTTTTCGCCATGGAAATGGGTTGCATTTGATGGTTTGGGTCGAATTTGAAAGGACCCTAAACATGATTTCCGCAGCTTTTTATATGGATTTTGATTAATCTTAAAAAAATCATATAAAATCAACCGTTTATCCGATTTGGGTGTTCTATACCTTTTCGGAAAGCTTATGGAGTAAATTTGTATTGTTTTCAATCATAAGAAACAAATGTGGTTGTTAAATAGGCCAAAAAGGTGAATTAAACTGCTATTCAGAAACCTTGAAAGCTGTTTGAAAAATGAAAATATAGTTGTTGTGCTGATTTTATAAATATCATATAAAATCACAGAAAATTCGTTAGAAGGTGTACCTTATATGCTTGCGAAGGTATTGAAGCTTTCTACGATCTATCTTTGAACATGTTAATCTAGTTCGGACTTTGAATGGGTCATAATGGCCAATTACAACAGTTGTATAGAAAATCGCTGCACATTAATAATGTCATTATTAATCCAGAAAAATACATATGATTCCGTATACTTAATTTAGTCATGAAGTATTTATTGTTAGGAATAAATAACACTTTATGTGACATGCTTAAAGTGTTCAAAATCACTTACTAACTAGTTCGTATAAGTAACTTGACTAATGGGTCAAACGGTTAGTGAATGAAAAGAGTTATGAAAAAAAAATTAGTTGTTGAATAAATATCATACTTTGATGAATAAGTGTGTGAATCCATAAGGTGTGGTGCTCATGTTAATGTTGACTAATCTAATCATCTTGTGGATATGATATGGTAGTTTGACTCTGACAAGCTAGGTAGGAGCTTGGAAATGAACGGGTCAAATGGAAACAAGTTCAAGTATGAAGCTCGCAAGGATGCAAGGTAAGTAAAGCTTACACCTTTTATTAGGATATGTATTTACTTTATAGATTATAAACACGACCAAGGTTATATCCAAAATATGGGTTCCGACACGAAATGATACGGGTCGGGACGAATAAAATGATAAAAAAAAACCATGTTTAATGGCAAAAAGGGGCGCAATGGGTTAAATAATGAAATGGAAAATAAATACCATTCAAATATAAGTGCAAAATGTTTGGTCATTTAGACTAAACGGGTCAAATGGTAATGTTAACACCATTTGACGAATAACGACTAATAAGTGTTTGTCGAGTCCGATGCTCACAGGGTAAAACGGCTTATGGAATTTGCGTTGCTATGAATCAGTAAATTATTAAGGCAGGGTATTAAAACGGGTCAATACTTTGACCCGAGCCAGGTACGCATAAATTGGCGGAGTATAAGTATACATATTAACGTGGAAATGTGATGTGTGGAAAGAAACGAGCGAGATTTGAACTTAAATGTTTAAATCTCCTAAACGGGTCAAAAAGAATTATGCGCATAGCTTGGGCATTGGTCGCATAATTCATAAAAGTTATGTTAACGAGTTAAAGTTTTTTGAGTTAACAAGTAGTCCAAGGTTTTATGATCATTTAAAATAATTTAGAAACAAGTGGTTTAATAGATTATGAAAGGGGTCGAATAATTGTATAAGATATTTATAAGTCGTTAGCTTATAAATCAACATCATTACAAACCTTAGTGTTGATTACATAGGAGACTGCATTACGGTCAATACGAAACAAGAATCGCGTAAAAGGGATGTGTAGTTTGAAAGTTATGCATGTTTATGTTAAAATATGGGAAAAAAAAACACATAGCTGGGCAAAAAAATGCAGGTTGCAGAAACAAACCTGCTGGAAAATAGTGACCCTCGCGCCACGTGAAGGACCAAGATGGTTGGGGCGCGACACGCGACAGGGGTACAACTTGCAGATTTTGTTTGTTTCGCTTATTTGGCTCAAAGTACTTGAAGAAACATGTTATATAATTATCAAAACTAACATTTGTGTTGGTTTTGATTACAGGTAAATGATATCGGCTATCCGGATGAAGATCAAGCGCCTAACAAGAACCGAACACACGATAAATGAAGCTTCTGCATTTGAGTTTAAACCTTGTTATCAAAAGTGAACTATGTAAACAATTGTTACCATATTTTTAATGTTTTAATCATGTATGAATGATAACTTATAAAATTTTTTGAAAGGTCACATTTTCATGTAAAATGCATAGTTTATTAATATAATCTTGATAAATTAAGACGGGTCTTACAAGTTGGTAATCAGAGCTTATGGTTAAAGAGTAAAGTGTGTTCGGTTTGAGACTTGATCGCATAATCCGGTAAGTTATATGTATATTAACGATTTAGCATGTTAAAGTGTTGTAAACAACACATAGGGTTATCGTGTAATGCATGTTACCCCAATTAAATGATTGATATAGTTAACGAAATTATGTGCGTTGACACGTATAGTAGAAAGTCTCGTATTATAATACAGGCGATTATTGATATTGACATTACTAATCTTTGTAAATGTTTTAGCTGAAGGACACTCGCATCTGAAGATGGCGAGAGTTTAACAAATTTCGAATGTGACAGAGGAACGGTCCGACGTATGACAAGTAGAGCATGCTCACCAAGGACCCAAATCGCGTAACGATAGCAAGTAAGGATAATCGGCAAGGAAAGCCTGTTAAGGCAAGCATTACTAGGTGCACGTTTTAAATTTATTGCACGAATATTAATATGCAACAAATATGTAAAAACTGACTGTTGCATACGTAGGATAAAACTTGGAAAACCTGAATAGGATACCTATCCAGGATGATGTTTTGGTTATGCTTTGATCTTCTTTCAGACTGCTGATCTCTTTTTCCTTTTCAGTCAATTTGTTTTTAAGTTCTTTTAAAGACCTTTCAAATTTGACTTCATCAGTTAAAATTTTATTCCGAAGATTTTCATTTACCTCTTTGATATTAGCAAAAGCAATAATGCAATTGTCAGAACATAGTTTTTCAAGAACTTGAGGTGATACCTTGGCAGCAGCCATCATTGCACAATCACATTGATGATTTTCTTCATCATCAGCTCTTTCTTCTTTCTCACCTGCTTTCTCAATTTTCTCTTCTTCTTTGTCCTCTTTGGACCATGGGTCTGTCAGTGGTTCAATCAGGGTTTCTGAATTTTCTCCCAGCAGCAATTCACCAGCAACTGCATTAACAACTGCTTCAGTCACTTCATCCACTGTTTCATCACTTAGCTATTCACCTTCAGTTTCAATCCCCTCTGGTATTGACTCTAATGCCATCAAACAGAAATCATCATTAGAAGGTTCATTAGAAGCATAGAGTGCAAAATTTTCATCATTAAGCTCATCAGGCATGCTGCTCCAGTCAACAAAGCCTTGAGTGAAAAAACTTTGCTGATCTGGTTGTACCACTGCTGGGGCAGCAGTTTGAGGTGCAGCAGTTTGCACCTGTGCCTGGGGGACAAGGGTTTGCACGTACTGAATTTGGGGAACAGTAGTTTGGACATAGTGCACTGGCACAGGGGCGGCAGCATAATGTGCAGCATTAACATGAGCTGTAGGGGTATATTGGGCATAGTGCACAGTGCCTTGATTTTGAGGTCTAGGATTTGAGCTAGGATGAGTGATTATAGGACCAGTAGTTTGACTCCTACATTCCCTAGCGAAATGTCCCAACCTATTACACTTGTAACACTTGATTTTCGATTTATCCAACCCAACCCTTAGATTCCCATGTAAACCTGGGAATTTTCGCCCTGTTCTTTTGTAGAATTTGCTAGTTCTAACACTGAGCAAAGCCAATTGGTGCAGGATGTCCATTTCCTCTAAGTCAGTGGGATCAAAATGTTGTAAATCATTGAGTTCAAAGCACAGATTATCTGACATCTGGTTTTCAGTGTTTGCAGTGAAAGCATAGTTTGCAGAGTGAGAATCAGGGTTGGTAAAGTTACCACCAGCTGTTATATCAATGAAATTATCAAAACCCGGTTCCTTACTACTGTCTCCAGATTCTTCCTGACCCAGAAGAGCTGTGCTACCGAATGAGTAATCATCAGTGGCTTTTCCAGACTCTTGCAACTTCTTTTTCTAGTTCAACTCCCTTTCATAAGTCAGGAGTCTACCATGAAGTTGGGTCAGGGTCAGATCTTTGAACTCAACAGAGTTTCTAGTCACAAATGCAATTGTGTCCCATTTATCAGGTAGCGACCTAAGAAACCTGCTATTTTGGGTTGATTTTGGAAATTCAACCTTAACAAGCCTTAGCTCACTGATGAGACAACTGAACCGTTCAAATTGTTGGGTCAGTGATTCACCCTTAATGTGACAGAAGGTTTCATACTGTTGATTCAGAATTTCCCTATTGTTTTCAATAACTTCTTCGGTACCCCCAAACTGTTCCTTCAAAGCATCCCATAGCTCTTTGGCGCTGTTACAATGTAACAGTCCAGCATAGATCTCATTTGGTAATGCAGATGCTATGATGCTAAATGCTTTGGCATCCAGTTCGAATTTTTGAAAATCAGTTTCAGTATAGTTTTCATAAGGTTTTGGTACGAACTTCTTTGGATCCTCAGCACTTGGCACTGTAGGAACATGGGGACCAAAACAACAGACCTCCAACATCCAGTGTTCTGTTGAGCAAGGATGTGACCCATCCTTCGCTCCCAGATGTTGTATTCATTTCTTTTAAGCATGGGTGGTTTAAAAAGCAAGCCAATGTTATTCTTATCATCTTGAGATTATGACTTCATCCTGGTTGTTTTACAGACACTGATTAATCAACTTTAATGGTGATTAAACCTTGCTCTGTTTTTCAACACAAACGAACAAACTATCGATATCAACGATTTTGAGCTGAACTATTTATGTCAAAATGATTGTTAAATCAAATTTGACTGTCCAGGCTGTGATACCAATTGTTGGATCTGAGTTTGGTTTTGATTGTATTTTCTGTTTGAATTAAAATGGAAATGGATGAGTTGTGCAGCGGAATTAATATGGAAACAAACTTTGCATACAATCAAACGAGAGTATTGCTTTGATCAAGACATTTTCAACAAGGAACCGAATGATTGAATTTAATTTCAACAGCGATTACAAGATAATGCTTGAATACAAACTCCCCCTCAGCCAGAGCTCAGCGTTTGTTCGTGCAGGAAAACAAGTTTGCAAAGAGCTAATTGAACAGTACAGAGCATTGTTCTATTTATAGGCACTAGCAAACCACTGAGCATCTTAGCTGACGTCACCATGAAAGTGACATCTAACCTCCTAACAAACTCTAACCTCTGATCTATACAAACACTGCTATACTAACTACTGCTATTACATTTCATTACATAAAAGACACTTAAACAGCTGTTGCATCCTTCCACTGCTGTGAACCCTGCAGTGCTTGTCCGGATCAGCAGTACTTGACTCAAGACAGTAGATTGAGCAGCAGAGCTTTAGTCTTCTATCAGTCTTTACAAGAGCAGCAGATTTGACGGTCAGTGGCTTGTACGATCAGTCGATAGGAGGTCAGCAGATGTTGAAACCACTTTCAAGGGGAGAGACTTGTATGTAACATCTGCTTATTCTGGATCCACTGCTCTGACCCAGTTTTGGCTTTAATTATCTGTTCCTCTGGAAGGGTTCAATCCCAACAATCTCCCCCTGGAACAGATAATGCCAAAACTTCTTCATTATTGTGGAATTCTTTATTGCCTCATCAGCAGTTCCCTTATCTGACCTTTAAATTGTAGTTCAAAGTCTAGGGCATCTGTATCATCATCATCCCTGCTAAGTGGAAGATCAAGGAGATCCTGCAAATCTTCAAGACTCAGGCCAAGAGCTTGTTCCCTTGATATTTTCTTCACTTCTCCACCAGACCTGAGCAAAGTCAATACGCAGGTCTGTTTATCAGTTTCCCACTTTAGTATTTTTGAGTCTGGTGGGTTTCTTGGGAGATGTTTATTTGCAGAGGTATTTGGTGAGGCTGGCCTATTCATGACTGGCTGAGCAGCACTTGCAGATTGTTCCAATTCAAGATCTTCTTTTATCATTAATTTCATGCCTGCTTTTACAATAGCATCTCCAGCTTTTAGATCTTGAATTGTTTCAGTACTCGACTGGTTTTGGCTCCTTCTTTTGTAGATGGCAGCACCAGCTGGAGCAGTGGTTCTTCTAGCTTGCAGCTTTGGTGGTCTTTTTGAAACCTCTGCTTTAGAATAGTCTGGCTTTTGTGGAACTTTTGGATCTTTCTTTCTAAGTTCCTCTAACTTCTTGTAGGTAGCCCTGACCCTATCTTCTCCCCACTTTGACACAGAATTCTTTGACCCATAATCAGCTGCTATCAGCTCCTCTTTCATTCTCTTCAATCTTAATGCCTTCTCAGCTTCAAATTGTTTGAATTTTTCAGGGGGAGTCTGCTTGACCTTATTTTTGATCATTTCTTGAATCCTGGCCGCCTCTTTTTCAAGCTCAGGAATGGTCCAGTTTTTGTACATGTATTTCTCCCCCTTGTATTTCTTGTAGGTCATGATATTCTCAATGTAGTCTTTTCTCAAGGACTCATCTGCCCTTTCAGAGATTTGCTGACATACATTTTTGGCAAATTTCTCCATTGCTCTGACCTGTGTGAGTAGAAATTGATAGTTTTGTTGAAATTATCTATCAGATTTCCCTTGTTTATTTTTAATAGCAATATCCTCAGCTTGCTTGGCCTTGAGTTTCAAGTATTCTTCAATATTGTGAGGCCTGGGATATCCTTCAACTGATGGCAAACTCCTTTTAGCTGGGTCATCCTCATAATAAAAGGATTTGATTTCTTCCCTAACTGCAATGAGTTCTAGAGGAAATGAGACACCAGCAGGAGGTAGTGGTTTTAGAATTTGAGCTGAAGATAGAGGTATGGGTTTTGGAATAGTGACAAGTGACAGGGATTTTGAAGATGTTGGTGGTGGTGAAGGTGAATCATCATCTGATATGTAAATCCTTCTCCTTTTTGTTTTAGAAGAGGCAGATGATGTTTTGGGTGGATCAGTGGTGGTAGATTATGTGGCAGTGGTTTGTGTTTGACTAACAGCTGTTGAGACAACTGGTGTCTCAACCACTGTTATCTTTACAACAGATGTTATAACACCTATTGTCTTCTGCTTTTTGTCAACAGGTAAAAGTGGTGGTGAGATTGTTTTTGGTGGTGACAGTGGTGGTGGTAAAGTAGTAGTTGTGGTGTGTGTTGAAGTGAGAACAGATGTTGAAACAACTGAGGTACCAGCAGTAGTTGATACAACAGGAGTTACAACAGCTGTTTGGGTGGAGGTTTGATGCTGATGGCTTTTGGATGGTGGTTTTGGAGGCTTTGGAAATCTGGATGGGATGGACTTAGGTTTCCTTTTTGTCTTCGGATTTTTAGTATCCTTTGATCCAGAACAACCTTGCTCATACAGTTCCATGAAAGCTCTTTTCTCCTCATTCCATCTTGAGATATCCTTTGCCATTCTATCTCTTTTAACACTTGCTACTCCTTCATCAAGTGCTTCTTGAGTAGCATCAACCTTTTTACTACCATCTGGCAATGGAATTTTTCTGGTCATAGCATCCTTCTCAGGTTCAATGTACAGACCATCATCTATTCCTTTCTTCTTCCACTCCTGAACTTTCTCCCCTTTTTTGGCATTATCTTCTGGGAGTTGATCAATGAAAAGTACTGTTGGAAGAGCAGTGCCAGTGGTTTCTAATAAATGGGCCTTGATTGCCTTAATATCTGCTTGAGTGTTCTTCTACCTAGACTCCATAATGTTTCTCAGCTTTTGGACATGAAGTTCATGTTGCTGATCAGCCATTTCTTTTTGTTGTTGGAGAAAAGGTTGGAAAAGGTTCCAGAGCTCATTTGTAGCAAAAGCTTGTGGTGGAGCAGGTGCTTGAGATGGAACAACAGTGGATTGCATCTTTTGTGTTTTCAACACCTGCTGTAGCAAATTTTTAAGATCTGCAACAGATGTATCCAATTTTTCAATTCGTTCCGTCAAATCCTGATATTTTAAATCATCACCCAATTTAATGGGATCATCTGATTTCCCACTATCAGTGGTTTTATCAGTGGTTGAGGTAGGGAGTGTACTCCAAACACTAACCACTGATGCCCCTTTTTCTTGGTACTGGGGTCTTCTTCCTTCAACACTTGACAACCTTTTGATGTTGCCAGTAGGATAAATAAATCCACTGGTGGTTGGCAGAGGTGCTATGTAAGGAATTGCCTCCAAGGAAGTCTTATTAATGTAATCACTGTCCAACTGTAAACCAGTGAGGTCAACAGTTGTAGTGGTTGCTTCACTTGGACTACCACCAAGAGTTACATGGAACTCAAGGGGTGTAACTTCCTCAGGTTGTGTTGGTGGGTTAGCAAAGATTGATACATCAGACCCAGTCATTTGTTGAGGTATGTTCTCATTGATAGGTGATTGAGAAGGACTGGTTAGTGCCTGGTTCAAATCAATTGCATCCAACAGCAGTTTAGTTGGTGTGGGAATTGTGGATGTGATGCTTGGTGAAGAAAGAGGATTTGCTCCGGGAATTGAGCTGTGGATGATGGAAACGAGTGTTTCCAGAGCATCATGATGTGGTGTCCCAATGTGTACAACCTGATCTTTTTGTGAAGAAGCAGGAGGGGTTTCGGCTATGGGTTGAGATATTTGTACCAACTGTTGTGAGGAAGTAGCAGTAGTGGTTTCTTGTGACTTTTGTGCTGTCACAGGCAGTAGCTCTGGTATCTCATCCTCCAGAGTTTCCTTTTTGATGGGTTTGGGGGGTTTTTGTGTTTTTCTTTTTGTTGGCTTTTTTGTGATTTTAGGTGTGGGTTTCAAAACAGTTGTTCTGCTGCTTTGATCACCTTGAGCAGTGGGCTCAGCAGCAGATACCTGAGGAGCAGTTGTAACTGCTAAAATCTGCTCAGGCACCTCTGCTTGTGTTTTGCAAGGTGTTGACATCCTTGTAAAAGTTTCAGCAGTTAAGCAATTTATTTCAATGGAGTCACCTTGGTTTATAGCAGAAAGTTCATCCTTACTGAATTTTTTTTCAAAGTAGTAACTTAAAAACCTTGGAAACAGTAGGAATGATTTTGTTTCAACATTATTAACCAAATCATTAAAGATTTCCCGAGAATAATTAAAATTTTCTTCTTGAAGAATAGCATATCCCAGATTTTGAATCTTTAATGGTATTTCATTAAAAGAAGTGGTTTTATTTGAAACACACATTAGGAGGGTATGGAATAAAAATCTTGTTGCAGTTGAAAGAAACCTTTTTGTAAGGTAGCTTTCTTCATCATTGTGTCTGCATACCCTCTCTCAGTGAAGTCAATTTTCAACTCGTTTTTAGGGAAAGAAATTTTACCTTGTTGATCCTCGAGTTGAAAGACCTCTGAAATTGACTGTGGTGTGATTTGGACATTTTTACCCTTTAGAGAAGAGTTGATGGCAGTTACAGTTTCTCCTTGTGTTTCAAGGGTTGCATTCTTCCTAAACTCTCTTTGGGTTGTCAAATAAATTGGTGCATTGGCTGTTAACAAAGTTTTGTACTTTGATTTAGCCATTGTGTTGATGATGGAGTTGAAAGCCTCTGTGGTGCTGGGTTTTGTGAGAAGACCCAGAAGATTGTGAGATGGTTTGTGTGGGATTTCAATGGTAGTGGCCTTTTGAGAGACCGCTTTCGACGAAGATTTTGAAGTGGGTTTTGTGGATGGCTTCGATTTTGTCATTTTGAAGATGATGATCGAAGAAATTTGTGGAAAAATGAGATGAAAAACTGCTTTGAGAAGAGAATTTTTGAGAATTCAATTCGACAGTAAAACCCTCTTTTTGATATGAAGTGGGGGTTTTATAGAAGAAAAAGTGAAGGCTGACGTGGCAGCGGTTACAAAAGTACTGACCACTATGTACTGCCCACATGCCAAACTCTGAAGAATATGAAGGACAGTACTTTTATGAAAGTTACTGATGAAGGCAGTGGTTTAAACGGTAAAATGGAAGCAGTGGATGATTTTTCACTATCAGTGGATAGCATATCAGTGGATAAGACTCTGCTTTTGAACAACAGAGGTTATCAAGGAAATGAGAGAGTAGAGGATGGCTTTCAGCAGTGGACAGACTTTGAAGTAGAGCAGACGTTTGAACAAACAGTGGTTATGGCAGACTTTTAAGGATTTTAATGAAAACTTCATTTTTAGCTATTTTTAAGGATGGATTTTTGATTTTCTGAAAACATTTTAATGCTTTTATTCATAGAAAATCAAGATTTTGCTTGTTATTCCATGTTTAGCATGCCAATCCTAGAGACCAAGCTTTCAAAAGTGGCTGTATCAAGTGCTTTTGTGAGCACATCTGCCAGCTGGTCTTTAGTTGGGACATGATGCAGAGAAATCAAACCTTTATCATAGCAATCCCTCACAAAGTGATGTCTGATGTCGATGTGTTTGGTGGTTGAATGGGAAACTGGATTTTTGATGATATTTTCTGCTACCTGGCTATCCAACATGAGTGGAGTCTTTAAGGCAATGATACCAAAATCTAGCAACTGATTTTGAAGCCACAGGAGTTGGGCTGTACAGCTTGTAGCAGCAATGTATTCAGCTTCAGCAGTGGATGTTGAAACAGCTGCTTGCTTTTTGCTTTGCCATGAAACTAAGTAATCACCTAGAAACTGGCACCCTCCTGATGTGGACTTCCTTGTAGTGTTACATCCAGCAAAGTCACTGTCTGAAAAGCCTGAAAGCTTGATATTCCCATTAGCTGGATACCAGATACCAAGTGTGGGAGCACCTTTTCTGTATCTGAAGATCCTTTTTACAGCAATGAGATTTGATTTTCTGGGAGCTGATTGACTTCTTGCACAGACACATGTTGCAAACATGATGTCTGGTCTAGATGCAGTTAGGTACAATAAAGACCCAATCATGCTTCTATATAAGGTTTGGTCAATCAGCTCATCCTTTTCATCAGACATGAAAAGCTTATTTGTTGCCATGGGTGTGCTGCATGGTTTACAATCATTCATATCAAATTTTGTCAAAAGTTCTTTAGCATAATTGCTTTGATGAATGAAAGTTCCATTTTGCATTTGCTGAACTTGGAGACCAAGAAAGCATTGCAGCTCACCCATTGCACTCATTTCAAACTCAGCTGTCATGAGTTCTCTGAACTCTTCACACATTGTGTTACATGTGCTTCCAAAAATAATGTCATCCACATAAATCTGGACAATCATTAAATCCTTCCCTCTCCATTTTAGAAATAGTGTTTTATCAATGGTACCTCTTTTGAAACCATTTGAGAGTAGAAAGTTGGAAAGAGTTTCATACCAGGCCCTTGGTGCTTGTTTCAGGCCATACAAGGCTTTGTTTAGCCTGTAGACATGATCAGGATAAAATGGATCCTCAAAACCTGGAGGTTGACAAACATACACCTCTTCTTGAATTGTACCATAGAGGAAAGCACTTTTGATATCCATTTGAAACACCTTCATGTTGTGGTTGACAGCAAAGGCCAGGAACAGTCTAATGGCTTCCAATCTTGCAACAGGGGTGAATTTTTCATCATAATCAATCCCCTCTTCCTGTCTTTAACCTTGAACCACAAGCCTAGCTTTATTCTTGATAACAATGCCCCTTTCATCAGTTTTGTTCTTGAAGACCCACTTTGTGCCAATGGGACTAACCTCTTCTGGCAGTGGTACAAGCTCCCATACTTGTTGTCTTTTGAACTGTTGGAGCTCCTCTTGCATGGCTTCTACCCAGCTGTTGTCTTTCAGTGCCTCTTGGTACTTGACTGGCTGATGGAGTGATAGAAAACCAGCAAAAAGACAAATGTTTTGGGTTTGGCTTCTTGTGAGCACCCCTTCATTGATGTTGCCAATGATTTGATCAGGTGGATGAGATCTCAAGTAGATTAAGTCTCCTTGGTATGGGATGATGGCATTTGTTGGTGAAGGCTGCAAATGTGTATCATCTGAGCTAACCACTGCTGGGGACTTTGATGATCCAGCAGTGGCTTCAAAAGGTGGTGGAATGGGAGGTAATGAAGTGGACACATGCTGACTTTTATCCAATGTTTGGGGACTTTTGTAAGCAGTGTTTGAGGATGTGGAAACAGTGGTTGATGGGCTACTTTGGTCAACAACTGTTGAGGTAGCAGTGGTTGAGCTTTGACAGCTGTTTTGAACATCTAATGCTCTTCCTATTTTAGCAGACCTTTGAGGGATGATGATTTCATACCCATAATCTGGTGGTGAATCCACTGATGGACCTGCACTGTTAGTCTTGACAGCAGTATTTTCAAAAGTAAATTTATCAAGATCAAACAGATCTGCAGGATTTCCTGGAATTTTCATTGATGAAAGTTCATTGAACTTTACATTCAAAGTCTCCTCCACTGCCTTGGTCCGTGTATTAAACACTTTGCAGGCCTTGGCAGTGGTTGAGTATCCCAGATGATAACCACAATCAATTTTGGCTGCAAATTTTGAAATGGAATCTTTTAAGTTCAAAATAAAGCATGGGCAGCCAAACACCTTGAAATATGAGATCAGTGGTTTGATTTTATACAGAATTTCATAAGCAGTCTTTTTGTGCCTGGGGTTTATTAAAACTCTGTTCTGGACATAGCAAGCAGTGTTTACTGCCTCTGCCCAGAAAGTTAATGGCAAACCTGAATCTGCAAGCATAGTTCTGGCAGCCTCAATCAAAGTTCTGTTCTTTCTTTCAACAACCCCATTTTGCTCTGGTGTTCTAGGGATGCTGTACTGCCTTACAATCCCTTTCTTCACACAGAAGGCATCCAACTCCTTATTTTTAAATTCTGTGCCATTGTCACTCCTGAAGCTTTTCACTGGAAGGTCAAATTGCTTTTCAACCTGTGTCACAAAGTCTTGCAAAATGCCTGCAGTCTCATCTTTTGAGTGTAAAAAGAAAGTCCATGTAAACCTAGAAAAGTCATCAACAATAACCAAACAATATCTTTTCTTCTTGAGGCTCATGACTTGAACTAGGCCAAACAAATCCATGTGTAGCATTTACAAACACTGGGTTGTTTTGGACTCTTCAATGGACTTATAAGAACTTTTATGTTGTTTTCCTTTTAAACAGGAAATGCAATGTTCAGGACATGAAAACAATTTTTGTGGTAGGCCTCTCACCAAACCATTTTTTGAAATTTCAGTGATTGTCTTAAGATTTGTGTGCCCCAGCCTTCTGTGCCAAAGTTCTGTCTCTTTGTTAGAGGCAGCTGAGAACAGACAGGCATCAGCTCTGGGACACTCTTTTGACATATCAACAACATAAACATTGCCACTTCTTTGAGCAACAAGTTTAGTTTGACCAGTTTTGATTATTGCTTCAATCTTCTTGACCATTTCTGGTCCAACAATCCTACAACAATCTTTTATGAAGAATGACCCAAACCCTTTGTCACTCATTTGGGACACACTCAGAAGGTTGAATTTTAGATTGTCTATCAGGTTGACATTTTCAAATTTTACATTACCAGACTGCACTGTACCAGACCCCAGAATTTTCCCTTTACTATTATTCCCAAAGGATATATCACCCCCTCCATGGATTTTAAAGTCTTTGAGGAGGGCTTTACATCCCGTCATGTGCCTGGAGCCTCCACTATCTACATACCAAAGACTATCAAAGCATGCAGAAGCTCCCTGCACATGAAGTAAAAGGATTAGTTCATTAGGGTCTCCAAAGCCAACAGGGCTTTGGATGGGGTCTCAACAGTGTCTGGGATGGATGCAGATTGATGGACAGTGGTTAGGTCAGGGGTTTAGACAGTTTTAGTACTGTTTCTTGCTAACCACTGTTGGGGGTCTTGACCAATCACCTGTTGGTAACCAAAAGGATGCCTATTCACTTTAGGTTTAGAAGGCTTTTTGTAGACCTCATAAACGTGTGGAATCCTTTGGTAAGACTGTTTTTCTTTACCTTTTCTGAACTGATTGGCAGGGGGTGCATCAGTAACCTGAACATCTCTTTTGACAGATGTTTGGTTCAGCTGTTTTGTGACAGTTGTTTGAACTGGCACAAACAGTGGTTGTTTCTTGGTGAATTTGACAGATGATGTTGATGGACTCAAGGATGTTTTAGCGATGTACTCATTCTTTTTCACATCAAAGTTTTTGAGATACACACATGCTTGAGTTTTGTGGTTTATTTTACCACACTCAATGCAGCTTTCAGCTGAAACAATTACACTTGTTCTGTTCAAATCATAAGCTTTTAAGTGAAAACAGTCTTTTGTTAGATGATTCCTTTTCTCACAGAATTCACAAAACAAGTTATCAATTTTTTCTTTCTTCTTTCTCTTTTCGGACTCCTTTGCAGCAGAGGTTTTAACCTCTATTGGGATGTCCTTGAGAGGAATAACTTTAGCTTTTGGAGCTTTAACACCATCAGTTGATGTAAAGTCCATTGGCTTGAAATTTTCAAGAATATCACACTCATCAGACCATTTTGGTTTAAACTGATAATCTTCAAGTTCCTCAAAAGTAGAGGATCCCATTGGTCTGTCAAGTGTGATTTTGTTACCAAGTTTGTCAGTGATTTTCACTTCTTGGCCTTTCTTGTTTGTTGGAATAAACTCAGTGGTTACATCAGTGGTTTGAACAGATTTTCCAAAAGCAGTGTTTTCATCATCATGTTTTCTATAACCAACACCAAATTTCACATTGCTTTTTATCTGTTTTTCAAGCATAACCTCATACCCTTTGCATGATTCCACCCATCTTTCACAGGTGATCTGGGTGGACTCCAACTCTTTTTTGCAAACTTGGTATTTTTCTACCATAGTTTGGAGTTGAGTTTTGGTTATGCTTTGATCTTCTTTCAGACTGCTGATCTCTTTTTCCTTTTCAGTCAATTTGTTTTTAAGTTCTTTTAAAGACCTTTCAAATTTGACTTCATCAGTTAAAATTTTATTCCGAAGATTTTCATTTACCTCTTTGATGTTAGCAAAAGCAATAATGCAATTGTCAGAACACAGTTTTTCAAGAACTTGAGGTGATACCTTGGCAGCAGCCATCATTGCACAATCACATTGATGATTTTCTTCATCATCAGCTCTTTCTTCTTTCTCACCTGCTTTCTCAATTTTCTCTTCTTCTTTGTCCTCTTTGGACCATGGGTCTGTCAGTGGTTCAATCAGGGTTTCTGAATTTTCTCCCAGCAGCAATTCACCAGCAACTGCATTAACAACTGCTTCAGTCACTTCATCCACTGTTTCATCACTTAGCTGTTCACCTTCAGTTTCAATCCCCTCTGGTATTGACTCTAATGCCATCAAATAGAAATCATCACTAGAAGGTTCATTAGAAGCATAGAGTGTAAAATTTTCATCACTAAGCTCATCAGGCATGCTGCTCCAGTCAACAAAGCCTTGAGTGAAAAAACTTTGCTGATCTGGTAGTACCACTGCTAGGGCAGCAGTTTGAGGTGCAGCAGTTTGCACCTGTGCCTGGGGGACAGGGGTTTGCACGTACTGAATTTGGGGAACAGTAGTTTGGACATAGTGCACTGGCACAGGGGCAACAGCATAATGTGCAGCATTAACATGAGCTGTAGGGGTATATTGGGCATAGTGCACAGTGCCTTGATTTTGAGGTCTAGGATTTGAGCTAGGATGAGTGATTATAGGACCAGTAGTTTGACTCCTACATTCCCTAGCGAAATGTCCCAACCTATTACACTTGTAACACTTGATTTTCGATTTATCCAACCCAACCCTTAGATTCTCATGTAAACCTGGGAATTTCCGCCCTGTTCTTTTGTAGAATTTGCTAGTTCTAACACTGAGCAAAGCCAATTGGTGCAGGATGTCCATTTCCTCTAAGTCAGTGGGATCAAAATGTTGTAAATCATTGAGTTTAAAGCACAGATTATCTGACATCTGGTTTTCAGTGTTTGCAGTGAAAGCATAGTTTGCAGAGTGAGAATCAGGGTTGGTAAAGTTACCACCAGCTGTTATATCAATGAAATGATCAAAACCCTGTTCCTTACTACTGCCACGAGATTCTTCCTGACCCAGAAGAGCTGTGCCACCGAATGAGTAATCATCAGTTGCTTTTCCAGACTCTTGCAACTTCTTTTTCTGGTTCAACTCCCTTTCATAAGTCAGGAGTCTACCATGAAGTTGGGTCAGGGTCAGATCTTTGAACTCAACAGAGTTTCTAGTCACAAATGCAATTGTGTCCCATTTATCAGGTAGCGACCTAAGAAACCTGCTATTTTGGGTTGATTTTGGAAATTCAACCTTAACAAGCCTTAGCTCACTGATGAGACAACTGAACCGTTCAAATTGTTGGGTCAATGATTCACCCTTAATGTGACAGAAGGTTTCATACTGCTGATTCAGAATTTCCCTATTGTTTTCAATAACTACTTCGGTACCCCCAAACTGTTCCTTCAAAGCATCCCATAGCTCTTTGGCGCTGTTACAATGTAACAGTCCAGCATAGATCTCATTTGGTAATGCAGATGCTATGATGCTAAATGCTTTGGCATCCAGTTCGAATTTTTGAAAATCAGTTTCAGTATAGTTTTCATAAGGTTTTGGTACGAACTTCTTTGGATCCTCAGCACTTGGCACTGTAGGAACATGGGGACCAAAACAACAGACCTCCAACATCCAGTGTTCTGTTGAGCAAGGATGTGACCCATCCTTCCCTCCCAGATGTTGTATTCATTTCTTTTAAGCATGGGTGGTTTAAAAAGCAAGCCAATGTTATTCTTATCATCTTGAGATTGTGACGTCATCCTGGTTGTTTTACAGACACTGATTAATCAACTTTAATGGTGATTAAACCTTGCTCTGTTTTTCAACACAAACGAATAAACTATCGATATCAACGATTTTGAGCTGAACTATTTATGTCAAAATGATTGTTAAATCAAATTTGACTGTCCAGGCTCTGATACTAATTGTTGGATCTGAGTTTGGTTTTGATTGTATTTTCTGTTTGAATTAAAATGGAAATGGATGAGTTGTGCAGCGGAATTAATATGGAAACAAACTTTGCATACAATCAAACGAGAGTATTGCTTTGATCAAGACATTTTCAACAAGGAACCGAATGATTGAATTTAATTTCAACAACGATTACAAGATAATGCTTGAATACAAACTCCCCCTCAGCCAGAGCTCAGCATTTGTTCGTGCAAGAAAACAAGTTTGCAAAGAGCTAATAGAACAGTACAGAGCACTGTTCTATTTATAGGCACTAGCAAACCACTGAGCATCTTAGCTGACGTCACCATGAAAGTGACATCTAACCTCCTAACAAACTCTAACCTCTGATCTATACAAACACTGCTATACTAACTACTGCTATTACATTTCATTACATAAAAGACACTTAAACAGCTGCTGCATCCTTCCACTGCTGTGAACCCTGCAGTGCTTGTCCGGATCAGCAGTACTTGACTCAAGACAGTAGATTGAGCAGCAGAGCTTTAGTCTTCTATCAGTCTTTACAAGAGCAGCAGATTTGACGGTCAGTGGCTTGTACGATCAGTAGATAGGAGGTCAGCAGATGTTAAAACCACTTTCAAGGGGAGAGACTTGTATGTAACATCTGCTTATTCTGGATCCACTGCTCTGACCCAGTTTTGGCTTTAATTATCTGTTCCTCTGGAAGGGTTCAATCCCAACATAAATAAAGGTGTTACTTACATGGGGTGTGATGTGAAAATTTTAAAATGGTCATGTGTACCATGTGTTGATCGCTTACTCTGGCCAAGTAAGTAGTGAACAAATGATACCATGAACTTCTTATAATGGACGCATTTACATCCGATGTAGTAAGGACGGGGTGAATGGGACGAATTAAAAAGGTACCCAAAACGGATCAAATGAGTAAAATGTTTGATAATAAATGTAAATGCAAGCCGAGTGACAGAAGCGTATTACATTAGAATAACGCACCCGAGGGAAGGGACAAGGATCAGAGTAAATGAAAATACAAACCGACTAATGAGAACGCTAAGGCATAGGGATAAAGTTTGACTGTCATAAGTGATGAAATTCACACGAACAAGTCAAACGGATTGACTAAAGAATAAAGGACTTGGTTGAATAAAAACGATGGATTTCACTGAGACAACCAAACAAATTAAAACGAAGTCTAAATGCATACCAGAATGGTTGCTTTGATGATGACTTCAGTAAAATACCCGATAGATGGGTAGGATTTTGAGTATATGCGTAAACCAAGAGATGGGAACGCGGACTAGAAAGTCAAAAGACTCGGATTATGAGTTATGACTAAAAGGCGATAAGATTTTGCAAACAGAAATTTTTATAATTACGTTCAACTATTTCGAAGTTGAACGGGTTGAATAAAGAATGAAGTTTGACATTCATAAGTGATGAAATTTCACACGAACAAGTCAAACGAGTTAAATAAAGAATAATGCTTGATAATGCAAGTAAGCGCAAACCGAATAGTGGGAGCGCAAAATATTAATAAACCTATGTGATTGGTCATGAGAGAATATAAAAAGGAAAAACGCAAACCAGGCAAATGGAGCGTTAAAAAAACATTAAGATAAAAGAACCTGGATAAAGGGTTGAAAAGAAAATATAGGGGTAAACCGATTAACGGTAAGAGTGAGACAAACCGACGTGTAAATGACGTAAGAAGTCAAAGAGTCGGAAAGATAATCCGAAAGAAAACGAATGTAGCCTTAGACTACAGTCAAGGTTAAATGAATTTCAAAAGCGAAAATAAATGATTCTAAACATAAAAAGGGGTGAAAGCCTATAGAAATAGCCTACGAGGCTAAGTGAAAGAACCTACGGGACACTTGGGTAAAGCATGGGAACTGGTTACGATTCCCCGCGTAAAATAATAATAATGGAAGAGAATAAATTCTTGTCGTCAATTCCTTGATATAAGTAATTGACATAAGTTAAAGAGAAAACATTAAACTAAAATTCAGTTTTAGTGAGAAACAACGTTTTAACGAAAATGAATATTATGAGAGAAATTAAAAAATGGTTAAAATTAAAGGATATAGGTATTAACACCGATAGGTGTAAGACGATACATTCGAAAGAAAGATTTCCGATAATGAAAAGTCGATATAAACTTAAAATGACGTGATGTGATCAAGGTCGCAAAAAAGTGATGTAGAATATAATCACGTTGTAGCGCGAGTTACGAGATAAGAAATCATAAACACACAAAGACCAATGATGGAAACATGGTATACCCGAACGGCGGGGTGTAAAGTGACGGTGACTAACCAGTCTAGCTGGTAAAACTATTCAAAGTCAAAAGTGATGTATTGACCTATAACAAAGCGCTTGTCAATATAGGTTTAGCATGAAGTAAACATGTTGACAGACTCATTCGACTGGGTGGTCAAATGAAAACTCGGTCAAATAGGCGACAAGGATAAGATATACAAGATGAAAGTTATGGTCCGTGAGGACTTACACATGAAAGACGCACACGTCAATGCAAAGGGTAACTTTTGACCAAAAGAACGAATGCCTTGAAAAAAAAAGAAACTAAGCTCATTTGGTTTAAACCAAGGAACTAAGTAAGAAAGGTTTCGGGGACAAAACCTTTTTAAGGGGAGTAGACTTGTAACACCCCGAAAATATAAAATGTCTATATATATATATATATATATATATGTTTGTTTTTAAACATATATATATCTATACACATGAGTTGGTTATAACCAAGGGTGACGTAACTAGGAATAAATAACCTAGTTAACTAAATGTTAGTAGATAACAAGGAAAATATGAATAAATGCACCTTTTAAAACAACTTTCAAACTAGAGGGGTTAAAAAGGGCAAAAGAGAAACAAGTTTATAATTAAAAACATAAAACACCAAAACACACACATATGTGTGTGTTTGGTCGATGTATACAGAAGGAGAAAAGGGGTTCTCTTCAAGAACCCTAAACACATGAAATTCAACGAAATCAAAGAGAAATCGAGCCGGGAAATTGGGGCTTTTAATAAATTCGTGATCACCCAAGCTAGGAGATCACAAGGTATGTTGAATTTTGTTATTTGGTGAAATTTTGAAATTTTGATTAACATTCAAGAACGAAATTCTGGTATGAATGATGAATGTTGTAGTGAAATTGATATGAGTATGAGTCTAGGAACAAACCCTAGGTGAGAACTTGATGAATTAGTGTCATAAATTAGAGATTGAATGATTGCCCATGTATGTGTTAAGTAGGTTTTTATGATATTATGCTGAACACTTGAAAAGTGATGGTAAATCTGATAAAAATTGATGTTATGATGCAAGATTTGATATTGTTCATGAGTGCTAGACATAAGGGTTTGATTTAATGATTGAAATTTGGTTAAAAATATTAGCCATCAAGTAAACAGAAGAGGTATAAAAATCATGCCCATAAGGTGCTCGTTAAAATGCCCAAGTGAAATCGTGTTGTCTACTAGTTTGTATGTAGAGCTTGATTTGATGATTTCATGAGTAGTGAGTTTATGACAAATCTTTGATTTGTATGAAATTAAACATGATGGTGTATGAGAATCACCAAATAGGACTTGAATATATGTTAATTTTAATCCTAGTTCTTAAATTGACAAAGATGAAGTTGAGCAGATGATAAAATTAGGATTCATATGATGACTTCTTGAAATAGATGATGTTTGTGACATCTCTTAGCCTACAATCACTGTGTTATAGGTTTCTAACCATTACCAAGAGTTTAATAAGGGTTTTAGCCATGGAAATGGGTTGCATTTGATGGTTTGGGTCGAATTTGAAAGGACCCTAAACATGATTTCCGCAGCTTTTTATATGGATTTCGACTAATCTTAAAAAAATCATATAAAATCAACCGTTTATCCGATTTGGGTGTTCTATACCTTTTCGGAAAGCTTATGGAGTAAACTTTAACTGTTTTCAATCATAGGAAACAAATGTGGTTGTTAAATAGGCCAAAAAAGTGAATTAAACTGCTATTCAGAAACCTTGAAAGCTGTTTGAAAAATGAAAATATAGTTGTTGTGCTGATTTTATAAAAATCATATAAAATCACATAAAATTCATTAGAAGGTGTACCTTATATGCTTGCGAAGGTATTGAAGTTTTCTACGATCCATCCTTGAACATGTTAATCTAGTCCGGACTTTGAATGGGTCATAATGGCCAATTACAGCAGCTGTATAGAAAATCACTGCACATTAATAATGCATTATTAATCCAGAAAAAGACATATGATTCCGTATACTTGATTTAGTCATGAAGTATTTATTGTTAGGAACAAATAACACTTTATGTGACATGCTTAAAGTGTTCAAAATCACTTACTAACTAGTTCGTATAAGTAACTTGACTAACGGGTCAAATGGTTAGTGAATGGAAAGAGTTATGAAAAAAAATAGTTGTTGAATAAATATTGTTGGATCGGTTCCGTGACCCTAAACAGTCAGTAAAGGCAGTTCATCTTCGTTTACAAAGGCGGAATCAAAGTAAACAAAGTTACAACAGCTTGTTCCTCTTAATCTCTTCTCTATTACTGATTACGAGTCTTTTACAATGATTCTGATGAAATTTTGGCAGCACCTCGACTCTTACATACAATCTAGTCCGTTTCAAATGATCATCCACAACACCTATATATAGGCTAAGCCTATTCCGTTTGAGGGTGACACAGCCATGTTCAAACGGACAGCCATGTTCAAACGGACAGCCATGTTCAAACGGACAGCCATGTTCAAACGGACAACCATGTTCAAACGGACAGCCATGTTCAAACGAAATTACTTCCTAAAACTTAATCAAACCCTAATTCAATCCCTGTTGTGCACTCATTCAACCTATCTAGACATAACACTCGATTAAGACGTAGTCAGCAGACATTCAGTGTACCAACAGACTCCCCCTTGGATGTTGACGAAGTCTTCGGCTTCGAGTCTTTAGTCTTTGTCTCTTTCCAATTTGTCTTGTCATTTTAAAAACTCTCTCTTCACAGGTTCAGGAACTCAACCTAGCTCCATCTCAATCTCCCCTTTGAATGTTGATCCAGAATTCTGACTCCCCCTTTCGCAGACTCCCCCTCTCGGAATGCTGGGACTTGAATTCTGGTTCAAACTTTAACATTTTGTTGCCATGGGGATTCTTGTTACCTGCATATACTCTACCACAACATAAGTTTCACACATTTATATCATTTAGATTTAAGAAACTTACTGGTAGAAATCATATATTCATGAATCTGTATAGTTACATCAAGTTCAAGTAAATGACCTTGATTAACTAAACATACAATCTTTCAAAAACATTTGTATATAACATTCAAAGTTTTTAACATATTCTCCCAACCCAATATAGTTCATCATGTTTAGCACTCGGGATTTGAAAATCCGCTTTCCAACATTAGTTGTCGAAAATCTTTTTATATTTTTCAAAATTTAAAAACTAAACACAATATTTTTGGATTTTTGTTTTTAGAGAAATGCAGTAACGAAATATTGACAAACAATATTTTTGTGAGTTTGTGGAAGAGGATCATATCAGTTCATGAGACAAATCACTAGCACCGTTAAGCTTTAGACATTTTAAGTTCTAAACGATTCACATAGATTGACGATATAGTTGTCCTCTTAAACTCAATCTAAAACTTTCGAAATGCTTACCGATATGTTAAGGTATATTAATTTTGCACTAAATTCTTATGGACCCCACGATCTCAGCATATCCCCTCATCGTGCAATACACTGACTCAAGTAATGCCCTTAAACTTTCATCAACTGTGATATGTGCGAAAACAACTCCGAATGTTTAAACATTAACAATCAGGTCGATACTTCCGTATGCGCAGAGAAAGTCCAATGTTTAAACAAAATAAAAATAAGTTGAAGTTGTTTAGGCTTTAACCACCAGGTCGATACTTCCGTATACGCAGAGGAGGTCCAAAGCTTAAACGAAACACCAAAGAAAATAAAGCAGAACGTTTAGGCAATAACATCCAGGTCGAGACTCACGTATACGCAGAGGATGTCCAATGCTTAAACAAAATAAAGAAATCAAACAAGTTTAAATCTTTGCAAAATGAAATACACAATCACAGTGACTTTTCAGCAAAGTTGTGAAAGTTCACAAACTTAACCAGTTTTATGTCTTTCGACAATCAGCGATTACTGAGCAGGCACACAGTCAAGAAGGACAAAACTAAGTACTATGCTTTCAACCATGTTTTCCACTAGAACTAGGCTTTTTCATTTATGTTTGTATCGTTGTCACAAATCTACTAGTCTAGCTGAGCCTACCATCACATCTTTAGTGAGATCGTTTATCGCATTTGACATTTCATTTCTTTAGCATACTGTGATAGTCCACTGATTACTATCATTTCCTCTTTTCTCCACAAAACTCATTTTTGCTTTTTCAATGTTTTTGGCATTTTCAAATTTTCTAATTTTTTTTTTAATTTTTCTCCCCCTAAAATCAAAATATGTTTCAATTTTGATTTTCAAGGAAAATTTGAAAACAAACTGTACAAGGTAAAGTGACAAACTGATATCAAATCGCTTCAATTCGCCATTCACTTGGTATAAACAATCAGAACTCCCCCTGACAACAAACTATTTTCCCATTATGATTTCAAAACACTTAAGTTTGTTTTAATCAAAAATGGTTTTTCCGGAAAATTAGTTTTGTTTGTCTTTTCACAAACTTGGGGTTCTTTTCATCATATTGTTCTCCTTTAACCACTTGTCGGAAAAAATAAATCAAGTACAACTTAATGTCCTTGATTAATCTTTTGTAATTAGAAATATCACAGTTACCAACCTGTGAATTTCTCAAGAAAGATGTTGATTCCTACTCCACACTTACCAACCTGGGAGTTCCGGCAAGTCAGGTTTTTCATTTGAAAAGATCTACCCAAGCCTGACCATTCTTGGGTTTGACAGTTTTTACCTCAACAGGTGGCTCTTCTGGTTTTGACGAACCAGAATCATTGCCTGATCGTGGCTCCTCTAACTTTTACAAGTCAGAATTATTGCCTGAATGTGGCTCTTTTGACTTTGACAAGTCAAATTCATCGCCAACATGTTGCTCCTTTGTTTCTGAAGAAACAAATTCATGGCTAACAACTTTCTTTTTCTTCTCTTTTGTCCTCGGATTTGCATCTGATGAATTAGTTTTGTTTGACTTATCGGTCTTGGGAGAGCAAAACTATTTATCAGAACTATTATTCGCTTTGACAACTGTATCCGAGGACAAAATTTTCTCCAAGTATTCTCTTGCCTTCTTTCTCTTCTTCCTCAGTCTGTCTTTCTGCCCATGTGAAAGCTTCACTTTCAGTTCATGAACTTTCTGTTCTTGAACTTTAAGTTCTTGAACTTTCTGTTCTTTGGGCTTGACATTGACTGGTTTCTTTGCCAATTTCTAAGAATCAGCCCTCGATCGTCCCTTTGATCTCATTGGACAATCTCTGGCAATGTGTCCTCTGATGTGGCATTCATAGCACCTTCTTGTTTCGAATCTCTGACTTTGGCAGTTAACAGCAATGTGTCCTTGATAGCCACAAGTGTAACACACTCTGTTATCATACCTCTCACTACTTTCATACCACATACCGTCTTCATACCACACACTTAGATCAAAGCATTGATTTGCCTTGTGGTACTCATGTCTCCTCTTGTATCCTTGATTTGGCATTTGAGCACTATGGTCAAACCTGCACCACTGGTTACCAACTATTTGTGAGTTTTGATTTTTAAATTTTTGTGGTTTTTCATAATGATTGGATGACTGAACTGATGAGCTTTTATTTTCATTTTTAAAATTTTTCAAATTTTTAACTTTTTGTTTCTGTTCTACAATCTTCTTAACAGGTTTTTGCTTTGAGCATTCACCTATTTCAGTAGACTGCAAAACAGTATTTTGAAATTTTTCTTGTAATTCTAAAAATATTTTTCTTTTCTTTTCTTTTTCTTTTTCATCATCAGCTTTGTCATCGCAATCTTCAATTTTGACTTTGTCAAAATTTGTGACATTGTCACTTATTGGAACAGAATTGATCGGTTTTGGACAAACATGTGATGTAGAATTCACAAAACCTTTCCATTTAATCTCAAGCTCATTAATTTTATTCAGAGCAATTTCAGCTTCATTTTCAAGCCGAATGATTTTCTGAAGATGAGAATTTATCTCAATCTGTTTTTCAAGATTATTTTTAAAAATAACAGATTTTTCATCTTCTAAAACCTTCATTTGACTTTGAAAATCTTTTTCTAATTTTAAAAAAATTTTGTTTTCTAATGACAAACTCTCGATATTCTTCAAAAGTTTGTCATTTTTAGATTTTAGTTTTTCGCAGTTCAAGCGCAACTCCAAAATTTGTTCATCATCAGCTTTCTTCTCATCTTTCAAAGCTTTGTTTTCCAATGTCAAATTCTCCATATCTTTCAAGAGATTGACATTTTCTGCTTCAGATTTTTCGCATTTTGAGCACACCACTTCATATTTTGAAGTTTCATTTTTCTTGGATTCTTCAATCTCTTTTTCTTTTTCTTTCTCTTCTCCGTTTCCCCACCATTTCCTTTGCCAATAATCATCTTCTTCTTTCATTTCTTTGATTATAGTTTCCATGTCAAGAGTGTTGGTCAATAGCAATGTTTCCCTAGGGGTCAAGATAACATTCTCTGTCTGGATCCCATCTATTTGCTCTTTTTGCTTCAAGATAGATACCAGTATTCTGATCATTTTGTACTGAGCTAACAACTTTCTGTGACCATACTTATGTTCTTCAGTTCTGTTTTCTTTCCAAGGAACAGGTTCAGATTTTGCCGTAATTTTATATCCTTGAATTACCTCGAAATCACCTGCAAACAAACAAACAAATGATCAGTTTAAACGAACTGAATACGTGAAAGTGTGTGTTGATAAAATCAATCTAAGACTCGTGTCGAAGATTTGCGGATTCGTTTCTATGTTGTTCGGGTGAAATCACTGAATAAATGGGCTTGATCGGATCAAAATAGATTCAATTGGGCCTTAGAATGATTTGGGTCGTGCACTTTAATATATTGTAAACCTTGGGCTGACAACACTTCTTTAATTGGGCTGCAACTTTGACTGAATCTGATTTTAATCAATGATATTAATGAACCAAAAAACTTTTAATCTTTTGATCAGATATCATGCAAGAGCCGACAAACACATCAAATTCTATTGGGCCACTCAATCCACTTAATCGACAACTCAATTTTATACAAAACTAATATACATCAACTTGATTGGGCCGTCATTTTTAAAGCACATGAATTGATTATCTTTAATTGTTTAGTGAGCTAATAATTTTGATTGGGCCGATGTGTTTTGTAGGGTCAACAGTCACATGCAAATCAAATTGTTCAATAAAATTGATTGGGCCAAGACACTATGTGAACAGAAATATCACATGAACTACTGAAACACTTTGACTTTATATCACATGCACTCTCAAACGAGATACATGCCTCAAATGTAATCACCTATATACTTCAAACGGAACTTTCAAACTAACCACTTTTCAAACGTGAACTCTCAAACGAACCACTTTCAAACGATAAGTTCAAACGGGAACCCTTATTTCAAACAAGACAAAAAATTTTCAAACGGAACATCACCAATTTCAAACGAAGTGTCAATTTCAAACGGAAATCAAGCTTCGTTCAAACGTAATAACCTATGACGTCAGCATATGTCGAACAGATTTCAAACTGAATAGGTGTTTTTAATCATTTTAAGTCGTATTTTAGTCCAATTCTTTTAAGGATTAGATAACACTCTATTTCGTTTGATATGTGAGATTTTTAGACCAATTTAACCGTGACAACTAGTTCAAATCAGAAAAGAAAGGTAGAAGTGAGAGAATCCGAAGTAATCAAGCTGAATTTGGTATGAACTCCTCGTCCTGAGCTGTGATACCACTTGTTGGATCGGTTCCGTGACCTTAAACAGTCAGTAAAGGCGGTTCATCTTCGTTTACAGAGGCGGAATCAAAGTAAACAAAGTCACAACAGCTTGTTCCTCTTAATCTCTTCTCTATTACTGATTACAAGTCTTTTACAATGATTCTGATGAAATTTTGGCAGCACCTCGACTCTTACATACAATCTAGTCCGTTTCAAATGATCATGCACAACACCTATATATAGGCTAAGCCTATTCCGTTTGAGGTTGACACAGCCATGTTCAAACGGACAGCCATGTTCAAACGGATAGCCATGTTCAAACGGACAGCCATGTTCAAACGGATTGACATATTCAAACGGAATTACTTCCTAAAACTTAATCAAACCTTAATTCAATCCCTGTTGTGCACTCATTCAACCTATCTAGATATAAGACTCGATTAAGACGTAGTCAGCAGACATTCAGTGTACCAACAAATATCATACTTTGATGAATAAGTGTGTGAATCCATAAGGTGTGGTGGTCATGTTAATGTTGACTAATCTAATCATCTTGTGGATATGATATGGTAGTTTGACTCTGACAAGCTAGGTAGGAGCTTGGAAATGAACGGGTCAAATGGATACAAGTTCAAGTATGAAGCTCACAAGGATGCAAGGTAAGTAAAGCTTACACCCTTTTTTTAGGATACGTATTTACTTTATAGATTATAAACATGACCAAGGTTATATCCAAAATATGGGTTCCGACACGAAATGATACGGGTCGGGAAGAATAAAATGATAAAAAAAACCATGTTTAATGGCAAAAAGGGGCGAAATGGGTTAAATAATGAAATGGAAAACAAATACCATTCAAATATAAGTGCAAAATGTTTGGTCATTTAGACTAAACGGGTCAAATGGTAATGTTAACACCATTTGACGAATAACGACTAATAAGTGCTTGTCGAGTCCGATGCTCACAGGGTAAAACGGCTTATGGAATTTGCGTTGCTATGAATCAGTAAATTATTAAGGCAAGGTATTAAAACGGATCAATACTTTGACCCGAGCCAGGTACGCGTAAATTGGCGGAGTATAAGTAGACATATTAACGTGGAAATGTGATGTGTGGAAAGAGACGAGCGAGATTTGAACTTAAATGATTAAATCTCCAAAACGGGTCAAAATGAATTATTCGCATAGCTTGGGCATTGGTCGCATAATTCATAAAAGTTATGTTCACAAGTTAAAGATTTTTGAGTTAACAAGTAGTCCAAGGTTTTATGATGATTTAAAATAATTTAGAAACAAGTCGTTTAATAGATTATGAAACGGGTCGAACAATTGTATAAGAGATTTATAAGTCGTTAGCTTATAAATCAGCATCGTTACAAACCTTAGTGTTTATTACATAGGAGACTGCATTACAGTCAATACGAAACAAGAATTGCGTAAAACAGATGTGTAGTTTGAAAGTTATGCATGTTTATGTTAAACATAGGAAAAAAACACATAGTTGGGCAAAAAATGCAGGTTGCAGAAACAAACCTGCTGGAAAATGGTGACCCTCGCGCCATGCGAAGGACCAAGATGGTTGGGGCGCGACACACGACAGAATTAGGGAACCGCGACAGGGGTACAACTTGCAGATTTTGTTTGTTTCGCTTATTTGGCTCAAAGTACTTGAAGAAACATGTTATATAATTATCAAAACTAACGTTTGTGTTGGTTTTGATTACAGGTAAATGATGTCGGCTATCCGGATGAAGATCAAGCGCCTAACAAGAACCGAACACATGATAAATGAAGCTTCCGCATTTGAGTTTAAACCTTGTTATCAAAAGTGAACTATGTAAACAATTGTTACTATCTTTTGAATGTTTTAATCATGTATGAAAGATAACTTATAAAAGTTTTTGAAAGGCCACATTTTCATGTAAAATGTATAGTTTATTAATATAATCTTGATAAATTAAGACGGGTCTTACATGGAAATTCTTCATCCATAATCGGAATTGTATTTTTTTCTTTACTTTTCTTTGAACGACTACGTCGCACAACTAGCTTTTGAGTGTAGTCATTCCTCTGTGATTCGGGCTGTTTATCTTCACGTCTCGCAAGCTCCTCATTCTTTTGTTGATTTGTTTTCATAGTTGGGCGGCCACGGGTATCTTGTTGTACCTCAGGCGGTTGATGGTCAGTCATACTTGGATTCACCACCGCTTTCATCTTCGACAACATACTTTTTAACACTATAGGTGGTTGCACCTGTAGTTGTTGTGTGAGTCTATCCATTTCAGCCTAAGATTACAATCGTCTTGATTAAGTTTTTCTATGGAAAAGTCAAGTTTCGTCCAGAATTTGTCTATCGCGACAAGTGGAATTTTGCAATCTGTTTTTCAAGAATCATAGTTAAAACATGAAGTATAATAATGATTATATATTGTATGGATAGAAGTATATGTTATAGTTGTTATATTACCTGTACTTCCCACCACTCCATCTGAGAAAAGCACATGGCAACCCACAACTCGTAAAAAGTTGGTGGCCACAAGTCCCCCCTGCTACCCTCAACGCATGTAGCTTTTTCCTCCCGACAAGCAACAACTCTAAGGTTTTTGGGAAACATTACCGCGTAGGTTATCAAAAAACGGTATTCTGTGGTCCCCCATTTGCACAGACTTGCTCTCCTGAAAACTAAGTTTTATTTGTATGTGTTGTGACTCTACAACTTTGCCAACAAGCCACACAAGTCTATTGAGCGAGTTGTTTGGCCCTTTAATGTATCTCTTAAACTTAGAATGCTGACTTTCAACTCTGTTGGTGGTATGTTGACCAAAATTGGGGATTGTGTTAGTCCAAGCTGAAACGAACTTTTCTTTATAATCTTTCAGCCACACATTATACTAATAGTCCAGAACATCTGAAAAAATGGAATACAACGATTTGTAATGTTTGTATGTATATATGTATGGATGAATGTATGTAAACTAATATAATATGTACCTGATCGTTCGTCGTTAGTCAGTCGCGTGAAAAGCCGCTCAAAGTTATAATTGTATAGCGTCGGAGTGCGAGAACTACACAGTCGAGACCAAGAAAGCTTGAATATTTTCCAGTCTTCATCCGTAAATTTTGCCAGACAATATCTGCATTGGATTTCGATCGTCGTACATTTTGAGTTTAATCTTTTTTTATCATGTTTTGTATGTCTTGTAGAATGCACACGCTGTGTGGGTTTTGTTTTCTTATTGTTAAATGTATATTCGTAGGCTCCATGTTTTGCAGATAAAGTCTCTCCACTAGTGATTCTTCGTTCGGAGTCAGCCTTCTATCAAACGTGTGGCCCTCGGGAAATTCTACAGGCTTATGGTTATGAATGTTTTTGTTCTCCACAAGGCTCCAATTACCACTACTTGCGTCTAGATTCCCTATCAGACTAAAAGGACAGCCAACCTTTTTGCTACCGGAACGCCGAACTGTTGCTTTACTTTTGGGTTCGCCACCACGATCGCATTGCAACCATATCTTCATTGTCCTTGCTGACGATCCTTCGCCTTTTGTTATCGTTCTTTGGGTCACAATGACGTAACCTTTTGCAACTTCTCTTTTGTAAACCCAATTCTTCAACTCTTCAAGTGACCCAAATAACTAAAAAAGGTACATTAGAAATCCAAATAAATGAAATTATGTATGTCGGTCCAAGCTCCATAGAAATCCACATAAATGAAATTAATATATTAATTTCTCGAAAAAACAATAAAAAAATCAGGTTGAACATCAGGTTCGGGTTAATATGTATGACATATTTTCGAGTTTGTATGAAATTTAGGGTAGGGTTTGTATCAAATTTCAGGTCGGGTCGGATCGGGTTAATTTGTATGAAAAAATTTTCGGGTTTGTATGAAATTTCGGGTCATACATTTTCTAGTTTTAATCAGTATACATGGCTCACTTAGAACCATGTTCCCTTCCCTCATCTTCACTGCACTTGTATTGTTTTTCTTAATATATGAACTATATAATTTCTGTATAAGAGACTTAAGAATCAGGTTCATAAACGGGTGAGACACCTGTCCTAGTAGAAGGGACGGGTGCACGTAACTGAGAGGTCCTGAGTTTGATCCGCGCAGATACCTGTTTGGGGCCGGTTTTTGGTATTTTTGGGGATTTTTAATTTGTGAAACATATAACTTCTATATAAGAGAATTAAGAATTAGGATTATGAACGGGTTAGACACTTGTCCCAGTGGAAGTGACGGGTGCACGTTACTGAGAGGCCTCGAGTTCGATCCGCGTAGATACCGGTTTGGTGCCGGTTTTTGGCATTTTTTGAGATTATATATATATATAGGTAAAGAGTAAAATACAAATGCGCTTATCGTACGATACGTACGCGATCATCCCAGCCGTTTGATCAGGTGCAGATCTGGTGCGAATTCAATACATATCGCATATGAAAAAATGGTTAGCATGGGGTAGTGTGAAAAATGGCATGGGGTGTGTAGATGGACAAAATCGCATGTGTAAGATTTGAATATCGCATGTGAAAAATGGCATGGGGTAATGTGAAAAATGGCATGGGGTGTGTAGAATCGCATGTGGAAAATTGAATATCGCATGTGAAAAAATGGCTAGCATGGGGTAATGTGAAAAATAGAATGGGGTGTGTAGAATCGCATGTGGAAAATTGAATATCGCATGTCGAAAAATTGCATGGGGTAATGTGAAAAATGGCATGGGGTGTGTAGAATCGCATGTGGAAAATTTAATATCGCATGTGAAAAAATGGCATGGGTAATGTGAAAAATGGCATGGGGTGTGTAGAATCGCATGTGGAAAATTGAATATCGCATGTGAAAAAATGGCTAGCATGGGGTAATGTGAAAAATGGCATGGGGTGTGTAAAATCGCATGTGAAAAATTGAATATCGCATGTCAAAAATCTGTGTGTGTGTTACTGTTCATCTTCTTCCATTGTTGGTCGATCATTGTCAGTCTTCTTCCGTTTGACCTTTACAACTCCCAAATTAGTAGTTCTTATTATCGATATCGCACTAAAAGGAACGAAGGGAGGTTGGGGAAGAAGATTTTCAGGTTTTTGAATTTGATTTAGGGTTTGATTTTGAACTATCATCGGTCAATTACAGAGATTTATGACCTCGCAATGACGTTTTTAACCTTCCTGGTATGATTTAGATATATTAAAATGATTAATTTAATCATTTAAATTAGTTTCGCCCGCGTTTGATCGATTGAAGATCGTACGGCTGAGGGGCATCGCGTACATAATGTATGATAAGAGGTATTGTACGTTAACCGGCCTCTATATATATATATATATATATATATATACATATAATAATTCCTTTTCTTTAAAAAAAAAAAAAAAGAAAAAACAGATTTCATTTTTATTTTGAGTCAACATATTAGTAAATATATAATATTCTACATATTTATTTCCATATCTCAACACTCAGGGGCGGATTTACATACTGACTTACGGTTCACACGAACCCATTGAGTTTCGAATTTTTAAGAGAAAACATATATAAAAAAATTGGGTGAACCCATAGATAAGTTCTAAGATGAACCCATAGATAAGGTTGAAGAATGGTCAAGCGGTAAATGCTTTATATTACATATATAGGATGACAGTTCGAGCTTCTCTAGTGTCAGTTTTTGTCTAAGATGAACCCATAGATAAGGTTGAAGAATGGTCAAGCGGTAAATGCTTTATATTACATATATAGGATGACAGTTCGAGCTTCTCTAGTGTCAGTTTTTGTAGTTATCTTTATTTTTTTTTCCTGAGCCAAAACTTAAATTCAAATTAGGGTTCCCACACTCATCACAGAGGGTATGGCAGCATTCAAAATTGCAGCCAGACCACCCATCGTTATCCCCTCTTTCAGCCTTTATAAGAATTGTGAATTCTTCTTGGCTTGTTATTCTACACGGCTACACCTTCTTCAAAGGTATAATGTTTAATTCACCTGTTTCTTGAATTTTATCTTATAAGAATTTGTTTTCAGATTTCCAATCTACATAACCATCTTTAGTATTTTTTTGCTAATTGATTGATGGTCCAATATTCAATAATCTGACCTCACTTTGTTACCTAGGTGAAGATATGTAAAGCTTGTTATTGTTAAAGGAAGGATCATGTGATGTAACAGTAGTTAATATTATTACCTTGAACAGTTTCTTGCTAAGGTTGCCTGTTTGTTTTAATAAAATTTATTCTCTTTGGTTGGTAAAAAAAAAAAGAACTGGAATCACATTGGCACTGTTTGGAAGTGTAACGAATCAATGGATCAGATTAAGGTTCCTGTTAAGAGGAGACATTCATGTGATAATTGTAAATATGAGGTTTTCTAATTTCTTTAATGAGTCTTTTAATCAATATTTTTATAGGAATTTAGTGTTGCATTTGTGTATAATCTGCAATTTGATATTGATTAGAAATATTTGATATTGTATAATCTACATTTGTGTATAATCTGCAATATGTGAATGTTATTTCAAGATCACTTCACACTCATAACTTTCTCATTTCTTGCTTCATGTGTTTGCTAATCAAAGTTTTATTTGCATACACTGTTGAATTTTGGTAAAATCTATGATTTAGTATAGTACACTAACAAAGTGAATGCCATGTGTTCCATATTAGGTGATCATGGGCTAGGAAAAAGTCACCCATAAGGTTAATGGTTAGGTTATATCGTTTTCGATTAAATTTGGTGTGGTTATGGTTCTGTTATCAGTTATGGTTAAGATATGCTCACCCCTACGCTTGGTTTTGAGAAATCTGACCACCGAAAAAGGTAGACCCGTAAGAAAAGATGTTGGGTCCACCACTGATTGTACGTTTTTTTATTATGTGATGATGAACCTAACCCGACCCGAATCGTCAAACCAACCCGAAAGTTTTTATGTCCAGTCCCATGAAATTGGAGCATCTTGAAACAATGAACCCACTAGAAAAAATTTATGGATCCGCCACTGTCAACACTTATATAGATTACAAAATGTTTAACTAATCTATTTTTAACAAATTATTTCACCAGAATATATAAAATATTTCACCAAAATGATAATAAAATCGGTTTAATATGTATGACATAATTTTCGGGTTTGTATGAAATTTCGGGTCGGGTTCGGGTTAAGGTCGGATCGGGTCATACATTTTCAAGTTTTCTTATACCTAATAAAAATTATATATAACGAATAACAAGTATACAAAATCATTTTTTCACTCTAAAATTATATAAACATTTTATAACACGAATAACACGTAATTGACGGTTATGTCATTTTTTTTTTTGTTTTTTTCTCGTCATTAGCACCTTCCTCGTTAGCACCTTCTCGTTAGCACGTTCGTAGTTGTCAACACCTTCGTCGTCGTCAACACCTTCCTCAAAGTGCATTAAACCTTCCTCGATTTCGTTATCATTTTCCTCAAAGTCCTTAGCACATTCCTCGACTTCGTTATCATTTTCCTCAAATTCGTTAGCACCTTCCTTGACTTCGCTATCATTTTCCTCAAAGTCCTTAGCACCTTCCTCATACTCTAACTTGTGTTGGTTTTCCGTATACGAATGGTAAGTCCCGTATTCGTGTCGCGAATAACTTTGGTCAATGTAATATGGTTCTGCCTCATCTACGAACACCTGGTTCAAATCAGGTAACACAGGACGCACACCCCCGTCATCACAACGAGGCACGGATACAACCTCCTCCTTACCTCGATCAACGCGGGATAGACAAACGCTTCCAGAGACGTATGACCGGTTCGAATCTTCACGAAAAACATTACCAATGTCCCAAAACGATATCTTTATGCTTCACGGTTTCAACCGACGTTTTTATTTGAGAATTTTCATCATTTTCATCGGTATTTTGTGAGTTTTGAACATTTGAATGAAATAGTTCCCGTATGCTTGGAAAAATAACATTTTCTCGGTCGATAAGTGGCGTATAGGTCAATAAGCGCGTATAAGGGGTTACCTTTTTACACTTTTTCAGACTGAACTCCCTGAATGTTAGTAATTATACCTTAAATTCATCAAAAGTCGTACATGTACGCCGCTCATAGTGCAATGAGAGGTGTATAGGGTTTAATGCTTCAACTACCATAATTTTATACGCCGCTCATAGGGCAATGAGAGTAAATTCACTTTTTTCTGACACATTTAATGCTTTCACACCATATACACCCCTTATTGGCCTATACGCTGCCTCTGGGGGATGTGCACATAAAAAGTAGGGATGTATCAATACCCTCACTCTTTAGAATTAGTCTAGAGCCGTTTTATTTTGATAACTATAAAATCTTTTGCTTTTTTTATAATACTATTTAGTCATATTTATATACTATTAATTTGCAAGTTGTTTATGTATAATAGGTTTGTACATGATGCTTAGCCAATTTTTTTGTGGATGGTTGTATTGCACATGATGCTTAGTGTGCATAATTTTATAAAGTAACTATAATCACATTTAACCCAAACATTTTATTAATTTCCTACTCTGGTCCCATATACATATCATCTTTTACATATTTTGCGATTACGTTTTGGTATAAATTTGTCAAGTTAACATGTCGAACGTGCGTTTGTGGTTCAACGTATTTACCTCTATTTTTCCCGTTTAACGGTCGTGTTGTGTTTTACATTTCGGTCTATTGTTTGTGCATTAACATGCCGCAACGGGCGTACATGGTTTAACGTGCCTACTTTTCATTTCGTTTTCTATTTTTCATTTTTTATTTATTTTATTTTTCAAGCTTTCCGGTGTTGGTGGACGCTGACCACGGTGTGACATTGATGCTACTTGGCAAGGTTTTACTCCTCCCGCCGCAACAAGAGGAGCTTAATACTAGTTTTTAGTTTACATTTAAACATATTTGTGTTACAAACTTTTTCTTATTGTTCTTTTTTTTCACGTTTAAGCATATTTGTGTTGCTTTCTTTTACGTCGTGACACGCCTCAACTATATCACAATTCACAATAACAATTAAAGAATAAAACTAACCGTAGTAGTTATGAAAGTAGTCTACTCCACTTATAACACTTGTTATGATCGGACAATGCAGAAGCATCCTTTCCCCGTCTTTAACGTTTTGTTCTTCATCGATGATGTCGTGTATGGCAGAGTACATGATCCGAATACTGAAATTATTGAAAACACCACACCACTTTCTATTTAGGGTTTATAAAGTTTAGCCGTTGTATACTAATTAGAATAATGAAAGAAAACTACACCACCTGCAATGAAAACAAACTTTATTTGAAGCATTGCAATTTGCACGCCGGTGGGTATAAGTAGGTACGGATAATGAGAACTAGTGGGTAAATGTTAATAAGTGGGCTGCTAGGGTTTGTGAAAAGAGGGTGGGTATTTACCAACTATAAATTAGTAACTTGTTTTGGCATTAAGGTGTTATACCTTATGCATGGGGAGTTTTTCAAAAAAAAAAAGTTAATTTTTCATTTGTAATCCAAAGGTTTTCTTTCTTTTCATATTAGCCCCTTAGATTTTTTTACTCTTAATCCAAACTTTTCATCTTTTCAAAACTAACCCATCAATTTTTTTTTTCAACTTTGGTCCCCAAACTTTTAATCTTCACAATTTTTTCGTTTTACGTTTCGTTCTAAATTTTGCGAGTTAACATGCCGCAATGTGCGTGTGAGATTCCACGTTTTTTTCGGATATTTTTTCCTGTTTTACAGGTCCGTCGCAACGCGGCTTTTTTCTTCCCGTTTGACAGGTTCGTCGTAACCCGCTGGTCCTAATTCGACTTTGTTATTCTTTTCTACATTTTACGCTTACGCTTCGGTCTAATTTCTTAGCATTGACACGCCAAAACGGGTTGTGCGGTTCAACGATTTACGTCTACTTTTCGATCGGTGTTATTTTTTCCTTTTTTATTTATTTTGTTTTTACAAGCTTTTCCGATGTTGGTGGTCGCTGACAGTGGTGTGCCATTCGTGCTACTTGGCACACTTTTAGGTAATTTTATTAAGTTTTATACTAATAGTTTGTTTCAAGTTTAGCCCTATACTTCATTTACTTACAAAACTATTTTTTACGAGCATATTTTTATGGACGCCTTAGTATAAATTTGATTTGCTCTACGTTTCGACGTAAATCGTTTTTAGGAAACGAGTTAGGTCAAATATAATACATTTTCGTTAAAAATCATTTTTAACGTGCATAGTTTATGTACGTTTCGGTATAAATTCGAGTTAGTCTACGTTTAAATGTAAACTTCTTTGGGTAACGAGCCAGAGGTTTCCTTTTTCCTTTTTTTCAAAATCTCTAATTCATCTATTTTGATTACATGTGTCAGTTTTTTCTTTATACCCGTTACGTATTAATTTGCACTTGCTTATAATATATTTGTGAGATCTATTGGTCTTTAGAGCTTAAACAATAAATATTGTAAGATAGATGAACCAAGTTTTGAATCATTCTTCTTCAATATCTCAGGTTGTTGTTGGTAAGGTATGAGGCCGATAATGATGCAGATCTTAGATCTTGCCACCGTCTATCAGTTTCGTAAGTTGATTTCTAACCTTTAGGTTAATGATCGATGGTGGTTCTCTTCCTCGATTGCACAACCAGTAAGCGGAATGTAACAAACAATTGGCTTCTAACTTATGTGAAACCGAACGCCGAGCATTCTTCAATTGTTCTTGCTTTGTAAGCCCCGGCCGCAACGCGGCGGGGGGTTAAACCTAGTTATACCTTATAATTTAGCAACATGGTGGTGCAATAGGTAGTTGTATCCTGTGCTTTGGGTGTTTTTCAAAAAAAAAAAAAACTTTTGTCGTGGTTATACTTTACGCCTGTCACCGATTGTCTTTTAGCTCCTCACCACACTCAAAGGAAAAAGAGAGACAGAGAGAACCGGTGAGAGAGAGACGGACGTCTGGTCACGCTTCCGGCAACGGTTACTGAGATCTCCGTCGAATTACTGCCCGGCCGTCGTTCTGCGATGGGCCTACATGTATGATCGGAGACCTGGAGGCGGCAAATCGGTTTCCGGCCAGTTGCAAACCACCGATTGTGCTGCATGGGTGTTCTCCGGCCAGTCTAGCGACGCAAGGTATAGATTATCGACAACGTTATAGGTAAGAACCAGTTACTTAATCTTTGGGTGTGTTAGGGTTTATCTAAACAGGTAGGCCACGGCAATTAAGGCTCCAATTTTTAATTTTTTCAACTTTTATTCTTGCAGTTTGGGTTTTGTCCTCCTTATTAGCCAGCGGTTTCTGTGGTGATAGATTGAGTTTGAGTGTGAGGAGATCAAGATCGCTGATAAATGGTGTTGTTTCTGGTGTTGTTTAAACAGTTTTAACCACCTATCCGGCTTCTGTGGTACTTTCTTTCTCACTTTATTAACAATCTGTTAACATTTGCTCTATAACATATATGTATTTGATGCTTAATGTTGTTTTACTAATTATTGGTTAAAATCATTTTTATTAAGTCAAACTATTGATGGATTGGTTTTGTCGTTGTTTATCTATTGATTGTTATAGATCTTGGAAGTTATGAACAGTTGAGATTGAATTGGATAGACAGTCCGTCTATCTGCAGGTATAATCCTAACCGTAGCTTGGAATTACTCATGTTTTCATAGGTAACAGTAGGCTTTTATCTAATATGGAGTTGCAAACCATTGCCTGTCATGCAAAATGGAAGCAAAAGGGTCTAGATACGTTTTAGCAAGTGTTTAATAAAAGCCAAGTGGAAATTTATTTTTAATTTTGTAATGTGTCAAAAGTTATCCGAACATTACGTAAGTAAGTTCCACAGGTAAGAACGGGTTGATAAAGTAAGTTCCACGGGTCAGGTACTGGTACTCCTTGGTGTGTTTGCGGTTGTTTGGCAACTAACCGTTCCTCAAATCTCCATCGACACCGCTCTCTCCTTCGGCTGCCTCGCCGCTGCTCCGGCAATCTCCAATCTCTTCCAGGTATAATCAGATTGTTTATTCAGTTTGTTAGGGTTTTACAGTTGCGATACACTCTGCAAATACTTGAATCGTATTGTGGTTGTCTGAAATCACCGTTACATTATGTGCCTTACACCGTGATTGTGTTGTTAGGGTTCATGCATTGTTTTCGTTGATTATTGTTCTGAATCTGAACAATTTGTTAAGATTTTTGTGTTTAAAACGTGAAATCTAATGTTGATTTTGATTTTTTTATCATCATTTTACACTGAACGAGTTTAAATTCAACACATGGGCTATGGTTTCATAATCTGGATTATTAGCTATTTAATGTTTTATTAACCAATTTGAATACGTAATTCTGGAATCTATCACAGGTGGTGAGGTATTTGGTAACATTGTAAGTCTCTAAACAAGTGTAATGCATTTTTATTCCAGGTCCGCCATGGGTAGCTCAGCGAAGCTTAATTAGAAGTCCTTCAAAGACCACCTAAAATTAAGTTTTAAGGTATGGTTTTGATTTCTGAATATTTGTATATATGCATATTCTTCAAGCGGTTGGTATCGATGTGCTAAGAGAGACGCCGGAGGTAGGTGGATTTTATATTGGTTGTAAACTTGCAATTAGATAGGTAAATAGTTTACTTTAAATTGTGTCTCTTTTGCTTATTTGTTTGATTTTTTAGATTGCAGAGAAATCATGAGCTATGAAGAAGAGAAAAAGAGCCTCTTTTTGTGGAGCAGAGATGGATTCGATTGATCAGAAGTCAATAAAGTTAAGCCAATGAGCAGTTTTAAACAAGTAATCCCAAATACTATGGTTTCTGTTACTTATGATTCTAATATTGTGAGAATCATGTGTATGGTATGAATAGGACTTAAGCTCTGATGGTGGGTTTTAATTACTTAAATTACACGCAAGACATATCACTCAATCTTTTTGCTATACACCATATTTGTGAAGTCTATTTTTCTCCACATTTAATTACAACTAAGTAACAACCACGGTCAAGTCCGGCCCTGAGCATGGGCGGGGTGGGCGCCGGCTCAGGGCCAAAAACGTAGAAGGGCCCGTAAGTTTTTTTTAAGTTATATATAACAAATCTAAAGTGAACCCATAAATATAATTTGAGGTGAATCCATATACAAGAAATAGTTATAATGCAATGAAAAGGTCTCTTTCATCCAAATGGTACCCGGTTCAAGTGTCTTCTCTATCATTTTTATAACCCATTCGCTGGGTATTTCTTGTACAGTTGACATGTTTTTCTTAAGGCCCCTTCCCTGGGTATTTTTGTCCTGTTTGAGTGCCTTCAGTTGACATGGTTGAGAAGTCTCAAGATATTAAATGTCAATATTAATTCTAACCCCTTTACCTAATATAAGCTTATAAATTAACCCTTTAAGTTTAGTTTGAGTTTTATAAGCTTATAAATTAACATTTAAACCTTTAAGTTTAGTTTGAGTTTTAAACTATATGCATTAGTTGTAACAAATTAAATTAGATAAATTAATAATATGTTATGTTGTTGTATAAATCAAGTTATTTATCAATGATTTTTTTTTTTTTCTGATTATCATTGCTTTAATTAATAATTGCAATTTTAGGCCAACTAAAGCATTGTAGAAGTTCAAGCAATATCATATTCGTAAATGCAGATAAGTGTGAATTTAAAGGCTATGTCAGCACCAACCATAGCTCAGTCGGTTGCCGACTCGCCTTCTAAAGTTCAGGTGTTGGGTTCAAGTGTACGTGTTTGGCTTTTTTTTGTTTAGCCGGCTTACTCTTTTTCTTGCAATTTCCTTATTTACTGCAAAAAGCTGGGTAGGGCCCGTTAATATTATCTCGCCCAGGGCCTAATTTTTTTAGCATTGTCGGAGACGGTCCTGACCACGGTTCATCCTGAAATGCAATAATAACACTTAAAATCTTAATAAATAAGCATTTTCTTAAAAAAGGGTCTAAAAGATTACTTTATAGTTTTATAAGATTACTTTCTTTGAGCAAAATGATTTTGTAGGTTTTATGCATTATATACATTGAACAACCCGTTTCCTGTTTAGTGTCCATGTGCCACCTTACGCCTGTTTGTAGCAAATTGTTTTCTAAGGCTGCAATGGTGCAGCTATGTTCTCTTTATTCTATTGGTTCATGTGTATGAGGAGTTATGCTAATACATTTCAGCAGCCCTTGCATCTTTGTCTAGAAATTTGTTAAAGATTCAAATGGTTATGCCAGTACAGCAACATTTTGTATGAATTAAACAGATGTAAAAATCAATTAGTTAACCCGTTCGTTTACACAAACTCCTACAGCAAAGTGCAGGGTCTTCATGTTAGTTATTTTTCAATATCTTAAATTAAAGGTTGGCTTGAAGCTGATTGAAGTCTTATGAGTTTCAGCAGTTTTTCTTAAACTCTACGAACTGCATTTTGTTGGCGGCTTCTTATGTAAAATCATGTAAGAGTAAAACAATACAAGAGAAGTTAATATTTGTCTTTGTAAAGGGGGTTTAGGTGATTGAGAAGTTGTAGGTAGGTATGGAGGGAAATCAAGTAGAGGGCAGAACAAGACAGGCGTGCACATGGCTGCAAATGCTGCCGAACTGGTGGTCTTGGTTTGATTTTTAATCTTGGTTGTTGTTCACAACCGGATTATTTAAGTTTTTACGCCGCCGCAACGCGCGGCGGGTAAAAATTCTAGTTTGTAAGAAAAAAATGTAACATTTTTTTTTTTTTTTAATTTTTGTTTTCAAGTTCGGTGGTTGATGAATATAATTAAGTTTCTTTTATTGTTTGGTGATGAAAGTTATGTGGTAGGTAGGTGAATGTAATTAAGTTTTCACATTCTTTTATAAATATGTAACTAGTTATAGGTTTAAATGAAAACATTATATATTATTGTGGATTTAAAAAAAAAAAAAAAACAGGATGAACAAAAAGCTGTTGATGATTTCTGTGTAAGTTGGAACCAAAGAAAAAGGTTTAATATATATTTCTTTTTGAGTTCCTGACTCTAAACTCTCGGGTTTATCGGTTTCAAACTTGGATGATGAAATTGAAGACGGATTGTGTTAGGATTAACTTCACCTATTGAGAAATTTATGAAAATAGCCAAGAAAATGTTTGACTTACCAAAATGGCCAGCTCATACGTCGGTGGAGCAGGGCATCACTGATTACGAGAGAGCTTATGCGTCTGCAGGGTCATTCATGCGTCCGCAATGTAGAAGTGACACGTGTCTCAGTGACATCATGCGTCCCATGTGTCCGTGACTCATAAAATTTACTTTTAGTAGCATTGAGGCATCCCATGTGTCTGTGACTCATCCCATCATCCCATGCGTCCGTTTGAGGCATCTCATGCATTGCCGACTCATCTCATGCTTCCATGACTCATCCTATTTTCGTACTTGCTGCTTCATCCATGCACGCATCCATTTAAAGAAGTAAAGACGCATAAGAGGGGGGATGCCCCGTTCCAACGAAAGCATGAGCTGGCTATTTTAGTAAGTCAACTTTATTCTTGGCCATTTTCGTAAATTCCTCTCACCTTTTTACTATACGAGATTTCATATTCCGTTTAGGCCTTAAAAAGCTCGTCATTTACGTGTATAAATCTTTAATAACAGAAAACTAGTTTAGACTATAAAATGAGATTGAACAAATATAAGCTTTTTTAAAGTGCCTTTACACATATATACACAAATGATTTTTAACGAAAACCAGAGAATATTTAGGCAACACTCCAAAATTTTTGAGAACCGATTTATAACTTCGGATCAGCTTGATTAGATACATTTATAAACCAAATCCTTAAATCTTCTAACACATAAAGACAAAGAGACCACCAAGAATCGTTGGAATGTTATCGACGACGACGATTCAAACCCATATAACTTCTTTAAGATACAAGTTTAATCCTCGTTTCTAGACATGCACATAAAAACCGGTTTTTTAACCTTCATCGGTTAATAACCGTAACCGAAATCGGTTTTTAACCGGTGCCACAATAACCGGTTACGGTTAATAAATAACCGGCGGTTCGTAACCGGTTTTCGTTATTCCCATCAATAACCGGTTTGTAACCGGTTAATTAAAAACCGAAGCCCATGCCTATTATTAACCGGTTAACCGGTTAACCGGTTAACCGGTCCAGTTCAGCAAATCAGCAGCACAGCAGCATCAGCATGCAGACAACTTGTTTGTTTATTACCGTTTGAATAGAAAAAACGGTAATATTACCGTTTGAACTAGTGAGCAGCACATGCACAGCAGCATTCACGATGGTTGGATGTGTATATATAAGAGTTCAATGCATAACTATAATCCCACTTCAATTCTAGCTCAAAACACACTTACAAAATACGTTTCAACTTACAAATGGCGAGTTCGAGTGGCGATGCTTCGACCGTTGTTGGTTCATCTAGCGAGTTCTTTGTGAAGAGGATCTTGACCACGAATAGAGACCCGACACTATGGGTGAATTTTGATTTATGCGAGATGTCGATTGGAAAAGAGAAGGCGAGGTGCAAAAAATGCGGGTCGTTTCTTGCGGCGTCATCGAACTCTACTTTGAGAGCACATTTGACGTCGCATTGCAAGACAACAAAAAAAAATCCCGCCAAAGATCAAGCGCAAATATCACGGGGTATGGGTGTATGGAATTTCGACCCGGAGGCGGTTCGTTTAAGGATGGCTCAATTTGTTATTCAACAATCGTTGCCGTTCGATCACTTTGACAATCCGCGCTTGACTAAAGGATTCTGCATGTTTTTATAAAATTCTGCATGTTTTGTATATAATTCTGCATGTTTTTTAAAGGATTCTGCAGCTTTTTTTTATATTTCTGCATGTTTTTAAAATGATTCTGCATGTTTTTTTATATTTCTGCATGTTTTTTAAATGATTCTGCATGTTTTTTAACTGATTCTGCAGCTTTTTTTTTTTAATTCTGCAGTTTTTATAACAAGTCTGCAGCCTTGTTTAAATAACCGGAAAAACCGGTTTTTATTAACCGGTTGACAAGTTAACCGGTTTTTTATAACTGGTCGGTTATTATCGGGTATTGATATTCGGGGTTAATAACCGGTTATTAACCGGTCGGTTATTAACCGTAACCGGTTTTCTTTTTTTGGCCCATTAACTCCCCAAACCGGTTAACCGGTTTCAGTTATTAAAATAACCGATTTGTGCATGTCTACTCGTTTCTAGCTGGTTCGCAAGGCTAATTAAGTGAATGGGTGCGCAATGCCATCGATTTATAAAAATATCAAAGCACAACTGATGGCACTACATAGCTACATATTTTCATGACACATGATACAACATGATCCAATTTGTTTGTCGATTAAAAGTGTCGAGTTGTCTTTCCCTTTTTAAAGAAGTTAAAGTTGTGTCTTCAAGGTTTATATGCCTCCTAAGGGGGTAAGGGTGGTTATCACTCACCACCCATTTATCACTGACAACTTCCAATCAAGTTGCGCCACGTCATCGATCTTTATTCCATCACTCACAACTTTTTTTTAGTGGAAATGCCTATCACTCACCACCACACCCAACAATTTCCCCCCAAACAACAATTTCTCTCACAACCATTAAAAGATAACACGTCAAAAGTTTAACGCCATACAAGTTCCACGCGTGAATTATATGGGGTGGCGGTTGTATTATGCCAATGTTCACGCGTGAACATATTCCATCACGTACAAAAAATTCCTCACCCCGTGTCCCCTAATGTTTGTACCACTACGTTGAACAAAGATAAAGTATTAGTTCGCCATTTAGTGTTGTCAATGATGTTCATACATTATTGCCTTTTGCTATGACAATATATTATATATTAGAGTAAACTGTCATTTTGGTCACTATGGTTTCACTTTTATTGTCATTTTAATCCAAAATTCAAAAATCCTCTTATTTGATTGTTGCAACCTGCCTATTTTGTCTTTTTGTTCAGGGGCATTTTTGTCCAACTGATTTTAATTTAACATATTAATATTTCATACTGATGTCACTAAAATTTCATAATTTCAAAGAAAAACACGCAGTATCCAAAAACCCAGATCTCATAAACCTAATTTCCTCCTCAATCATACAAGTATCCACCACAAAGAAAAACACGCGAGGGGGTAATTTGAGAAGTGGGTATTTCGTTTCTTGGCTCGTACTCGATGGTTGTGTAGTGTGGGAAGAGTTCTACAGTGAGATTGTCGTTGGAGATGGAGTGGTAGTGTTGGGGGAAGTGGTTGCGGTGGAGGCAGAAGGAACAGATCCAGATTTTGGTGGAGAAATCGACGATGGACAAAGGGTTGAGGACCGATCGGCAATTGCGGCAGTGTAAGGGGGAGTATGGGAGGAGAGGGGTGGATTCCGGTAAGGGTTTCATCGGAGTGTAGATGGCGGAGATGGGGATAACGCATTGGGCGGCTTCTTGTTTGGTTCCCGGGATGACGTTCCATGGCATCCGGACGGCGTCTTGGTTTTCCAAATCCAAGAATTCCGTCATGGTTGAATTGGGTGATTATTGATCAAGAAAGTTTGGGATTTAGTGAAGCAGAGGGTTGTGATTGCAGGTATGATGAAGAAGAGAGACCAAAAGGAAGAAGCTTTGGGTGAATGACACTTTGCCCCTCTTGAATCTTGATTGAGAATCATGTAGGTGTAAGGAAATATATATATTTAATTTAGTTTATTAATTATTAATATGTTAAATTAAAATCAGTTGGACAAAAATGCCCCTGAACAAAAGGACAAAATAGGCAGGTTGCAACAGTCAAAAAGGGGATTTTTGAATTTCGGACTAAAATACCAATAAAAGTGAAACCACATGGACCCAGATTTAAAAAGTTTGAGATTTGGACTAAAATGGCAAACCACAAGGACCAAAATGGCAGTTTACTCTATATATTATAAATTAGCAACAAAAATATGCAAATAAAGTTGTACATTGTGTTTTGGGAATTTTTCAAAAAAAAAAAAAAAAAACTTGATTTTTTACTTTTAACCCAAAGATTTTTACCTTTTACAATTTTAACCCTACATAATTTGTTTTTTTTTAACTTTAACCCAAAACTTTTCATTATTTTCAATTTAACTTCACAATTTTTGTCACTTATACTTTTCATCTTTCGGAAATTTTCGTTTTACGTATAGTTCTAAATTTTTCGAGTTAATACAGCGCAACGTACGAGTGTGGCTCAACTTTTTTTGTTTTGTTTCAAATTTTGCAAGTTAACACGACGCAACGTGCATGTGTGGTTCAACGTTTTTACCTCTATTTTTTCGTGTTTGACAGGTTCGTCGCAATACGCAGATCCTAGGTGGAGTCAATGTTAGTGGTCGATGACGGTTGTGTGGCATTAGTACTATTTGACACCGTTTTACGCCCCACCGTAACGCGGGGTGTGCTTTAGGGGGTTTTCAAAGAAAAAACGGTTATGCATATGGTTGTTGTAACCTTGGCTTTGGAGGTTTTTCAAAAAAAATTGATTTTTTTTACTTTTCACCCAAAAGTATTTTATAAATTACTTTTAACCCAAAACTATTTGTTTTTTTTTACTTTTAACCCAAAACTTTTCATCTTTTGCAATCTATCCTCACAACTTTTTTTACTTTAACCTTTGGTCCTTTATAGTTTTCATTTTACGCAAAATTTTTCGGTTTACGCTTGGTTCTAAATTTTGTGACTTAACACATCGCAACGTGCGTCTTTGGTTTAACGTTTTTACGTTTCGTTCTAAATTTTGCGAGTTAACACGACGCAACGTGCGTGTGTGGGTGAACGTTTTTACATTGTATACTTTTCTCGTTTGACAGTTTAACATAACGTGCGGGTCCTAGATTGACTTAGTTATAACTAAAAAATCTCCGCCGCATTGCGGCAGGTCGCAATTCTAGTTTACTTTAAAAACATGTCAAGTAAAATGTCTATGCTGCCTACTTGGAAAGCCATTTGAAGCGGGAGATGTGTAAGTACATAAGTTATAATGGAATAAAAAAGTATATGATGTAGCCAGGGGCGGCGGACCTATATCTTACTATGGGTGGGCGGCTACATCGTTTGAAAAAAAAAACTTAATGTATTTTTTAGGCAAATACGTGACTGCATCCCTTGAAAATATGGTTTAACCCCTGATCGCACCCCTAGTAAATAATTCTTGGGTCCGCCACTGGATGTAGTCCTCACACTTGAACATTATACCTTATGTGTTGTGGTTCTCATACTTGAACAATGTCCCACAGTTATGTACAATGTCTCACAGTTATGCAGGGGCGGATCTAGGGGTGTTTTGGGGGTTCCTGGGAACCCCCCTGTTTGGGAAAAAATGAAAAAATTAGTGGAAACCTTGTATGATTTATAAAAAAATATTGAGAATTGGTGAAAATCTACCAAAAGGAACCCGGTGAAAAAAATTCCTGAATCCGCCACTGCAGTTATGTATTGTAGTTCACTTGAACATTGTAATAAAGTTATGCATCGTAATTCTTATCGTTTAACATTATATCATGATTATCATTCGAATATAACTATCTTTATTTCACTTCATTGTTTAACAATTGTATTGAATAATAGATAGGAGTGAGGCCAAAGGGTGTGGGGGCTCCATCGTGCCACCTCATCACCTATAGCGTCTAGGGGCGCCATACACCCACACCCACACCCACCATGTTAAAAAGGGCGCTATAGGAGGGGGCTCCATCATGTTAACGCCAAGAATGAGATGTTCAGGTGGGGCCCACTTGATTTACTCTAATGAAATCTTTTTTTTATTTTGTTTAATAGGGGGCTCCATTCCATACCCTGCAAATTAAAGGGGGACGTGATAAAGCCCCCTGGCTGACGTGGATCCTACGTGTCGCATATGTGGCCTGATAAAGCCCCTAGGGGGCTCCAACCACACCCTCCAGCCTAAATATACATCTTTTTAGTATAACAAAATAACACAACATTGGTAGCACTACAAGGTTTACCATTGGTTTCAGAAAATGGGTGTTAGTTTATTTCAGCAGTATCTGTGCCTTGTGTCAGAAACTCGATCATACAAGTTTAATACATAAATGGCAAAATCTTCCTTCGCATATGGTGGTCTTGTGTCTTGTGTCAGAACTATCTGTGCTAGTAAGTGCAAGACAACTTGAAGACACAACTCGAACTCATCGACTCGCCGGGGTAAGAAACTCACTTGTTGCTCTAGTTGCAGAACTCAAGCGACTAGGCCATCGGCTGGCATGTGGACAGATGATGATGATGGTGATGTTGGTGGTGGTGGTGTAACTGGTGGTGTATAATCTGGTGGGGGGTTAGCATTTGCCTTCTTCTCGAGGTTATAGACCGTTTTGCAAAGGATCTCAACTTGGAGCCGGAAGGAGAGGAGAAATTCATCTCGTGTATACCCAAAGTAGTGAGAGGGAGAGTCAGGTCAGACATAGACATGACATGTGGTGGTGAAAGTGAGAATGGCTGGGATGGCTAATAGAATGAGCTCGACCCACGGTGGGGTATTAATGGTCGTCGCGAAGGTTCGGCCTTGTTTAGGGGATGAAAGTGGGGTTGAATCAACTCGAATCAATCCGTTGTGGTCGTAGTCAGCTAGTTGGTTTGGTATGAACAGAGGCTATAATCGTGACAAAACCTCACAAGGGTGTGTGGGGGAGTAGAGATGGAAGTACGTGTTTGTGTAGCAGGGACCGTAGTGAAGACATAGTCAGTAGGATATGCCCCTAGGCCAACGGTCTGTAGCGCATATGAAATCACTGACTCTAGGTAGCCTAAGTCAAAAGAGAGGTCAAAAACCAACACGACAAATGGACTCACCCCGGGATAGCAATATTGAAGACTTCTCCGTCATCAAGGTCTTGTCAACATGGTCCACGTGAATTTCTGGAATGTCATCACCATCGTCGTCGAGGTTAATGAAAAAAGGAAAATCATCGTGTAGAATAACAGTAGGAGGGACATCGTCATCGTCTGGGGCGAAGATGAAAGACTGTTCCTCGTGGGAATAGCAGTAGGTGGAAAAGCTAGAAAAGGTAGGACCTCATCAACATGCTCACCTTTGGGATGCCCAATGATGAGCTGGTCGTGAATAGGTAAGGGTAGGGCAAGAACATCGTCAACGAAAGGAATATCATCTCCGAAATCAGGTAGGGCGAAAGGCTGGAAATCTTCTAGATCATCGTCGTCAAACATCATCTCAGGGTCAGACTCGGAGTCGGAAGTAAAGATCTCCAGAACTGGGGCAATCTCATCATCAGAGACGATCGCCATCGGGTGGTGCTTGTGACAACCCGTAATTCCGAGAGACTATCTTTGTACTAGTTTCTTTTCACATGTGGTGCTTTGATGTAATTTACTTGTATGCTACTTGAAGTGTTTGATGTGAATAATGACGAGTTGTGCTTTGCATGAATGTTATGAGTTTGTAGTTATGTGTGTGTGTGTGTGTTAATTTGGATCGCACAATCTTCGAAACCATGTGGGCTTTTCGAGCCCAAATGTCCTTAAACCCAAATCGAGCCCAACCTATTCCCTTTTGTGTACGGGTATGCATGGGGGGCTTGCACATAATCCTTTTCTCATCACATTGCGAACCCTAGTCCTCTCTAGTCTTTGGCGGCAGCCTTCTTTCACGATCGAAGCTCTCTTCTTGGCCTTAACACTCTCCTCACCATCTTATACTACAAAACAAGAAAACAATTGTGTGCTTCTTTTAATACCCTTTTAATTTATATTCAAAGATCTGATCAACTTTACAATATTTTTATTTATATTCAAAGATCTGATCAACTCTACAATATTACGAAATATTACTCTTTAATTGGGCTATGCTTCAACTAAAAAAATAAAGATTTATTATAATTGGGCTGTCATTTTAACTTCAAAAGGCCCAATAGTCATATTAGGTTAGTTATCTTCTTCCTCTTTGGCAGTTCCCACTATTCAGGCAAGCTATACTCACGCACACAGATAACTTTCAGGTTTTATCAACTTCACATCTTTCTTTTCATCTAATTTTATGTAAGGGGGGCGGCCGCCCACCCATCACCAAGGGTAGGTCCGCCCATGGGTCAGCATGCTCAAATCCACGAGTGATGAGTAGCAGTGGCGGTGGTGTATCACTTGTTATAACTCGTGATGGTTTTTGTATAACGGGGGGCCCGACCCCCTTATGATGTGCACTATTTAAGTCAATCAATGCATAGCCCGACAGAAGGTAGGTTCTTGCATGCATTATTGTACATCTTCTTACTTTATGACTACTATGCACTATATCATCGAGCAATGAACCAACCTTTACGACGCTGACACATTAGTGTGTCGCTTCGGTCGCATAAAAACTTAAAATAAAAAAATATATATTAGTAAGTAGGGTGTGCAAATATGTACTTCTAGTGCCTGAGTTTACGAGTACTTCTAGTTTACGATGTAAAACAATATGTAGAGACATTAAGTTGATAAATAATAAATAAAGTGTCTAGAACAAAGATAATCAAACATCTCGTAAAAAGACCATTGATTCTTGTCACCGGTTCTCTTGATCGAATCTGTCATTTATTTATTAGTGCCGCAATATCAGTAAGAGATTGTTCCATCGCATGCAAGACCATCTTGTTTATCTGTTCCATGAAAACGTATGTTTCTCAATCAATTTTTTGTTGGAAAATATAATCACATTACATTCTTTTATGTTCTCTGGAGAAACAAAGTCTATAGCAACTTTTGTACACGACTACATGAAAAAAAAAAGCAATAAATAATGTAACCTTATGCCTTTGAACAAATTAGACAATCGATTGAACAATCTGAATTTCTTGTAGTTTTGGTTTTTGGGTCGGGTCGGTTCGGTTCCTGACCCAGGGATGAGCATGAAAGCAAAAACCCGAAAACCGAACTGAACCCGACCGAAACCGACCCGACCAAATGTCATTCGGTTCTGACTTTTGGGTCGGGTCGGTTCTGATTCAAGTTTAACAACGCATTTTCGTCCTTCTCTTTTAATTTATTCCAGTAGTACTACAAAACGATCAAAATCCCAAAAAACCCTTCACATTCTCATACTCTGCACAAATTATTGACCAGATTGCCCTTCTATTGCCCATTTTATAGAACTGATTTGGGAAGTTTGTATTGATTTTGCAGTTTGACTTTTATTTAGTCAAACTGCACTAATGGTATTATACAATGCATTATACAAGTCCAGTTATGTCTATTATGTCCCTTATACCTATTATGTGCAATATTGTGCAGTTTGACTTTAAAGTCAAACTGCACTAATGGTATTAAACTGTGTAAAACTATTATGCCGTTATACCAGTTATGTTTTTAATCACCCAATTGTGCCCGTATACCAGTTATGCCCATATATTGTGAAGTTTGACTTTTAAAGTCAAACAACAGCAATGGTGTAAAACTGTGTCATACTGTGGTCAAATTACCTAATACCAATTATGCCCTATACCAATTGTGCCCTTAAACAGCAGTTATGCCCATTACTAACAATGTGTCAAACTATGGTCAAATTACCTAAGATTTCTTTGATCTTTTGAGTCTAGGTCCATTCAAATCTACAGATGCAACATCGTGACCAAGCTGTTTGAGTTCCCGCCGACCAGCTGTTTGCTAATTAAGATTTCCTGAGTTCCTCTTTCCCGTTTCCTTAACTGAGACCACTTCATTTTCTTTTTCAGGTAAAGAGACCACTTCACTTTCATTGAAGGCTGAACTCATTTATTCTATATATTGCAAGCAGCAATTATCTTTTGATGTTAATATTCGAATAGCAAGATGGCATCTCTCTTCAGCTGAGTGCCACTGCAATATCAAATAGATGTGTCATAATTAGCAAGGTTTGAAAGAACGGAATCGCGTCTCGAGTCGTTTTTCCTTCAAGGCTAATTTGACTTTTTGGCCATAATCATATGAAATCAAACATACCTAGGAAACAATAGTCATAAAGATAGCTAAAAAGTAATATTTAGCCTAAATGGCCCCTAGAAATGCATCGAGTCGCACTGAAGCGCACCAAAAGTCCACCGCCTCAGCTTAAAGTGTAACGCCTCGTATTTTCATATTTGTATTTTAACTTTTCGAGGCGTTAATCATAATGGTAATACATTTTTTTTATCACATTGTTAAAGGGTAAACACAAGATTTTTATAAGAAACCGAAAAACTATACAAAGAAAAATTATTAGAAAAATTATTTTTCTAATAAATTTTTATACAAAAGAATTTTTAATAATTTTTAGAAATGGTTTTAGTATAGGTCTCTTTTATAAAAAGTGCTTGTTTTAATCCATAGTATTAAAAAAAAAAAAAAAACTGTTAGCGTGAATAGTACCCTGCAGGGTACTATTCACGCTAACAGTTTTTTTTTTTTTTTAATACTATGGATTAAAACAAGCACTTTTTTATAAAAGGGACCTATACTATATTTGAACGAAAATATGAGTTTTTTTCTCATTTCCTACCTAATTTTGCAGCCATTTGACCAATTTAGATCACCACCTACCCCCTTCCATCTATAAATACACCTCCCCTAAGGCCTTAGACTCTTGCACAACTCTCAAATCTCTCCTAAATCACTCTCAAATCTCTTGCAAAGTTGAAATTCGGGCAGATTCACCCTTGCATGCAAAAGTGAGCATAACTTGCTCAAAACTCAACCAAATTACTTGATTCTTTTTCCTACTTGTTTGTATAATCATGGGGTTTGATTCCTTGACTTCTCCTAGGAGAAATCAGACCTGGAATTGCCCTGAAAATGTCCATAAACTTTCTGTTTTGCATGAAACTTTCTTAAACTCTTGCATACTTCAAACAAACTTGTGTTCTTATGCTTCTAGTCTATTGTATGATTAGTAAAGCCAAACCAAAGTTGTTTTACACTTAATAAGAGTGTCTAAACATTCTAAATTTTCTGTTTTAATAGAGTTGTTGACTCACAAGTGGTGCCAAGTCTTGAACTTGAAGATGGTGTGACTACTTAGTTAGCCTAGGCTAACTTACATACAAGTCCACACATCACTTGATGTTTTGTTTAGTATAATTGTACCTTTAATTCATAAACATACTTATGAGGTTCCTAAGTGGAAGGTTCAACCTCCCGCCTCCTACATAACTCATATGGCACCAAGAGGTAAACAAGTGGAAGGTTTAACCTCCCGCCTCCTACGTGGCTAATTATATTATTAATATGTATATTATTATTATGGATATATTATAATTATGTATATATTATCATTATGTATATATTATAAACCGAACCCTTGATAGTAATTATATAAATCTACTACCAAGTTAATAAGTTTCTCACTATGTGTGTAGTTCCTTGTCACGATTCTAATAGGTCTTGAACCTATGAAATCACATATAATCCTTAAGGATTACCATAGCGTCAAGACAAGTGCTAATACCATAGTGAATATTTTCCTAATACATACTTTGTCATTCTTTGAATCTAAGCCCGAATCTCGACTCTAAACATACTTGGACTTTAGCCTCTACATATTCAACCTTCTAAACTCGTCAACTTCCTCACATTGGATAATCGGAAAGTATATGCAATATTGTGAGTATACTCGAATCCCTTTTTGTTTTAAACACTTTTAGGATGCAACATGTATTCTATATTCAAACACGTGACACTTGAAACTTATTTGAAACCTACTCTATCCATTTAAACATGAAACTTGTGATACTTGATACTATCTTGTGCTATGTGAACGTTTAATCCCTGTGTGTAGTTCCGCCCTAACAATTAGTAGTACTATGCATATGCTATAGGAGTAATGCACCTCCCCCGTTTGTATTCGAGGGGTATTGTTAGGATGTATCTTTTAAACTCCCATTAAACTTTGGGATAAGCACGTTAACGCATTGGAAACTTGGGCTATCACTTGGACTGCGTGAACTAGCATGGTTGAAACTATTTTTATAATTGTTTATGTTGGATATGAGCTTTTATTCTATTATGCTATGTAATCAAACTTGTATACTCGCCAACTTTTTGTTGATTTTATTTTAATACATGTTGCAGGTTAATTGATGAAGTGATGTTACAAGATGAAACAAGTTTAGGGTGGACTAGATACACACCTAGAATTATATTATCTTTTAATGTTATGTTGTTATTTGAGACAATGTTGTTATTTCTTATTTTAATCTTGTATGACAATTTAGTATTGCAATAAAATTTGAATTAAATAAATATTGTCACATAGTGTTATGAAGTCTCGAGCAATCTATACACACTTCGTCTCATCCCGATGTTTCCGCCATCGGTTGGGGTGTGACAGATTGGTATCAGAGCCATAACTATAGGGAATTAGGAAAAGTAGGAATCCTTTTACCTAGTCTATAGTTTTAGAGCTTTATTCTTATATTTTACTTGAAACTACTTGCATGTTAGCTTATTTACCTCTTATTTATCCGCTTTTGATCTTTTAGACATGTACATCACTTATGTGTTAATACATGACATGCTATACTTATTGTGAATACATGTTTTATTATTTCATTTTTTACATACCATTCTTAATATGTTTCCTTATGTGTTTATACTTGTTTGTGTACTTCTTTGACTTACATTTTTCCTATGCATTTTACTCGATTATTCTAAATCCAACAACACTCATATCGTACGAACGAGACGAGTTTACCAAAATAGGCGTGAAACCCACAATTTGGTAAACGACTTTCATTCCGCTTAATTCTATTTTTTTACACGAAATTATACCATTAAGTTAGGAGTGAAATCCACATCTTAATGGTAAATTTCAAATTTCAAATTCTAGTGGACCCTCGTCAAAGCGTCGAAATTAACTTTTGACCCGACGAGTACCAACCACACTTAGGATACTAAATCGCCAAGTTAGGGGTGAAACCCGCACCTTGTCGACTAGTTCCACTCCTTGATTCTCATTAATCCCGCCAAGTCTCGAAATTTCAATTGATTTGGGGACATGTAGTAACTGGAAGGGTAAATACCGTTAACCGACTTGTCGGCAAGAGTATTTCACCTATTAGGCCAAAGCATGCTCCTCAAACTCGAAAGACTTTTCGACCACTTTGGTTAGTCAAAGTTCCGTTTTGGAACCATCCTAAAAATTTTTTAATCAAGCATGTGCTCTACTATTTATTTTATACGATGCAATCTTTCAAATTCGAATTTTACTTTCGATTTTTTTTTTACACACACATCATACTAAAAAAAAATTTATACACTTATACATATGCATGATTTCTTATAATTTAAATTCATATTCTTTGTAACAATAAGTGGAGATATATCATCGAGATAGGAGTGATTTCCTTACCTTGACGATTAACTTCACTCCCTTTTTCTTAAAATGACTTCACTAACGAGTTAGGGGTGATTCCCTTACCTAGGTGATCATTACCAACACGTTTCTTCCAAATATCTTATTATACAAACTCGATTATGTTTTATACCTAAATTATTTATCATTATTCAAAATACATACGTATACGATTTCAAAATACGTTGTTTATCAAGCGTACTTTCTATCCTACAACCTATTTTCACTTAACTCATTTACACGAGATTCTTAAACATATCCTAAACGTTTCACCACACGATTTAGTTTTACACTTAAATCTTTAGTCAATTTGTAAAATATATATATATATATATATGTGTGTGTGTGTGTGTGTGTGTGTGTGTGTACAACGGCTATATAGCCGTTGCCAAACGACTATATTTCCCCCTATAAATACTAAATCAACAAATCTCATTTTATTCATAACAAAACACTCTCCCTTCTCACTCCCTTCAATGTTTTTGAAAATAATATTAAGGATGATTCATCCGGCTCTTGTGTTTGCTGGAGTACTGATCGTGATACTGCACTACTTGATTTTTGCCTTCCATTAGAAGAAATTGGTTCATATTTATTCTTGGATATTTTCGTTGTTTTACCGTGTATTTCATTTGTTTGATGATAAGGGTATGATTTGTCATGTTTATTGTACTCATTTCAGAAATAAAATTTTAATTGAACCATAGTAGGATTAAAATCATTACATTACCCTATCAATTTAATCGGTCCAATGAAATTATTGCTTATGAACTTCATATTCGACTTGATCACTAAAACATACACTCACGTTATGTCACCATACAAAAGACTTTCATCTTCATATAGTTATAAGATCTCATAGATATTATACGGTCATTTTACTAAAGACGCCTTTCAACATCAACAAATCATTTGTTAAAATTTTTTTTTTTAGTACTGCGTCCTTTTTCAAACTTATCGTCGCCGATTTTCTTTCCGGCTCCTGATTTCTCGGTAATTGATTGGAGTCCGCGATTCCATCTTATCGATCAATGTGAACCTAGACTTTTGGTAGCACCTTTGCGGCTCATCATACAGCATTTCCAGGTTTTACGGGAATTGCATGATCTATAAAAACCAAACCGTTCTACCTTCTCACATCACCGCAACACCTTCTTAAACTACATATCACTCACACACCCGCCGGAGAAACTCACCACTTAAACCCAATTTTCAAATGGCATACTTCCCAGTAGCACATGCTGAATCCTCAAGTGCAGCAGGAACTCATCCATTCCTTCGGTTTGCTGAGCTACCCACTCGTGAGAAGTATCAGAAACTCAAGAATTTTGAAGTTTTTACCATTAGCGGCATTGATTGGCATCGAATAGGAATGGTTGACCCCACTGGTTCACTGGCAAGACTACTACCACACAATACACCTTGGCGCCGTTTCTTCGACATCTTAGAGCCATCATATGATGAACTAGTATATGAATTCTTGTCCACCTTCTATTACAAATCTAATAGAGGTCTTACCGAAGAATCCATTCATTTTCGGCTTTGTGGACAACATTTTAACATGTCATTAACAGAATTCGCAGTTCGTCTGGGTATATATACCAATGAAGAAGTTACACAACCCGTTTTCACCAGGGCATTAACCATCTATACCTACGCGACAATGAAAAAGTATTGGCAACGCCATGCATCAAAGGCATGGTGCGGCAACAATAATTCTGTAAACTTTGAAGACTCTCGTTATCGGTATATGCACCTTGTTTTAGCCAACACTATCACGGGGCGCGAAATTAATCAACGAAGGGTTAGTACCACCGAAGTCTTCTATTTATATAGTATTTTTGAGCGAATTCCTTGTAATATTGCCCACGAGCTTGCTGGGTATTTTTCTAGTCAACAAACACACCCCCTGAAAAGTCTCATGGGGGGTTCTTACATCACTAGAATAGCTAAATAATTGGGTGTATTAAGTGACCAGATTATCCAGGAACTATCTCCACCAAAGGCACCTGGGATTGTAAATTGTAACCTCATTAGGCGAACCCCGACTCAACCATCTCAGTCGGGGGGAGCTCCATTTGTCTTAAACAGTACCTCCACACCAAATCTACAACAATCATGGTTGCAATTTCCTCCATCGTCTTTTCATCGTTTTGATATGCAACCAGAGCTGCCTTGCATACAAGAACATATTCCAACTAACTTATCCCAACCATTAGCACCAAACTTCTTACCAAGCTCCTCACCGATAGTTATTGAGGAAGATCCAACATTGCAAGAAACTTATGAAAACTTGATGCTCCAAGAACAGTTAACATCTGAATCATATTTGCCACAGTCTTTCCAAGCACTATTGAACGAAGTAGAACAACTACCACCAACTGATATAGCAGGCCCAAGTACGATGCCTCAAATGGATCTACATCCAGATCAAATGGTAGTTGAAATGGCTAGGTTAAACAATCAGAATCAAGATTTGTCACGGCAAGTACAAGAGCTGACTGAAAGAAATTAATGGTTGGAAAGCATGCTAGCTGCTCGTATGCAACTGGATCCACTACCACCACTACCTGATAATTTTGAGCCTGAAATTGATCCATTACATGACGTGTTTCAAATGTAATTTGTTCACATCATAAATTTTCATGATTGTTTTACATGCTTAAATTTGCCATGTTTCAATTAATACTATACACGCAATCATTAGTAGCCGTACTCACACTCATGCTCATACTCATAACAATACATTTTATACTTATGCTCGTATTTATATTTATATTCATACGTTTCATGATTATACTTATATTCATATGTTTCATGCTTATACGTATACTCATACTACTCATACGTGTTACGTGCATACTCATACTTAAACTTATACTTATGCTTATACTATTCATGATTCATACATTTGTACCAATACGCGAGCGTAATCCGAGTGATTCGCTTACGTGGGTCCTATACATACTTAAGCATGGACTTGCTTACATACTTTATTCTTATACACATACACATTCTTAAAATTTTTATTATGTATACCCTAATTCATACATAACTAGTACAAGCTGTGCAGATCATGCGACGATCAATATAATCACAGGTGCACACGGGATTATAGTGATAGGCGTATGAGAACCATAGAGTGTACTACTGTGTATGGTAAGACATGGAGCGTAACATGACACCGAATGCGTAACGGACGTAACATGGTCAAAATATGATATAAGTATTTTCACCACGTTACCAAACTTTCGTAAAACGTGTCATGAGAAATTCAGTGTTTTACAGACCTATTTAGGCTGAATACAACCTTAGACAACTCACAACGTATTATATCCGATTATCCACGACGAGACTTCATTCTAAATACACTGCGTTCATCTATCCAACACTTATGCTATTCTTATACTCATGATCGTTATTAGATCAATCGTTTACCCTTATACCTCAATTATACTCTGTTGTCTCAAACTCCAATGCCTCAATTTTAAACAATCCTCTTCTGTTTGCTAAAACCCTTTCAAGTCTTCCATCTGAATAAATTTCGGGACGAAATTTCCTAAAGTAAGGGAGACTGTAACGCCTCGTATTTTCATATTTGTATTTTAACTTTTCAAGGCGTTAATCATAATGGTAATACATTTTTTTATCACATTGTTAAAGGGTAAACACAAGATTTTTATAAGAAACCGAAAAACTATACAAAGAAAAATTATTAGAAAAATTATTTTTCTAATAAATTTTTATACAAAAGAATTTTTAATAATTTTTAGAAATGGTTTTAGTATAGGTCCCTTTTATAAAAAGTGCTTATTTTTAATCCATAGTATTAAAAAAAAACTGTTAGCGTGAATAGTACCCTGCAGGGTACTATTCACATCAGCAACTATATTTGAACGAAAATATGAGCATTTTTCTCATTTCCTGCCTAATTTTGCAGCCATTTGACCAATTTAGATCACCACCTACCCCCTTCCATCTATAAATACACCTCCCCTAAGGCCTTAGACTCTTGCACAACTCTCAAATCTCTCCTAAATCACTCTCAAATCTCTTGCAAAGTTGAAATTCGGGCAGATTCACCCTTGCATGCAAAAGTGAGCATAACTTGCTCAAAACTCAACCAAATTACTTGATTCTTTTTCCTACTTGTTTGTATAATCATGGGGTTTGATTCCTTGACTTCTCCTGGGAGAAATCAGACCTGGAATTGCCCCGAAAATGTCCATAAACTTTCTGTTTTGCATGAAACTTTCTTAAACTCTTGCATACTTCAAACAAACTTGTGTTCTTATGCTTCTAGTCTATTGTATGATTAGTAAAGCCAAACCAAAGTTGTTTTACACTTAATAAGAGTATCTAAACATTCTAAACTTTCTGTTTTAATAGAGTTGTTGACTCACAAGTGGTGCCAAGTCTTGAACTTGAAGATGGTGTGACTACTTAGTTAGCCTAGGCTAACTTACATACAAATCCACACATCACTTGATGTTTTGTTTAGTATAATTGTACCTTTAATTCATAAACATACTTATGAGGTTCCTAAGTGGAAGGTTCAACCTCCCGCCTCCTACATAACTCATATGGCACCAAGAGGTAAACAAGTGGAAGGTTTAACCTCTCGCCTCCTACGTGGCTAATTATATTATTAATATGTATATTATTATTATGGATATATTATAATTATGTATATATTATCATTATGTATATATTATAAACCGAACCCTTGATAGTAATTATATAAATCTACTACCAAGTTAATAAGTTTCTCACTATGTGTGTAGTTCCTTGTCACGATTCTAATAGGTCTTGAACCTATGAAATCACATATAATCCTTAAGGATTACCATAGCGTCAAGACAAGTGCTAATACCATAGTGAATATTTTCCTAATACATACTTTGTCATTCTTTGAATCTAAGCCCGAATCTCGACTCTAAACATACTTGGACTTTAGCCTCTACATATTCAACCTTCTAAACTCGTCAACTTCCTCACATTGGATAATCGGAAAGTATATGCAATATTGTGAGTATACTCGAATCCCTTTTTGTTTTAAACACTTTTGGGATGCAACATGTATTCTATATTCAAACACGTGACACTTGAAACTTATTTGAAACCTACTCTATCCATTTAAACATGAAACTTGTGATACTTGATACTATCTTGTGCTATGTGAACGTTTAATCCCTGTGTGTAGTTCCGCCCTAACAATTAGTAGTACTATGCATATGCTATAGGAGTAATGCACCTCCCCCATTTGTATTCGAGGGGTATTGTTAGGATGTATCTTTTAAACTCCCGTTAAACTTTGGGATAAGCACGTTAACGCATTGGAAACTTGGGCTATCACTTGGACTGCGTGAACTAGCATGGTTGAAACTATTTTTATAATTGTTTATGTTGGATATGAGCTTTTATTCTATTATGCTATGTAATCAAACTTGTATACTCGCCAACTTTTTGTTGATTTTATTTTAATACATGTTGCAGGTTAATTGATGAAGTGATGTTACAAGATGAAACAAGTTTAGGGTGGACTAGATACACACCTAGAAATATATTATCTTTTAATGTTATGTTGTTATTTGAGACAATGTTGTTATTTCTTATTTTAATCTTGTATGACAATTTAGTATTGCAATAAAATTTGAATTAAATAAATATTGTCACATAGTGTTATGAAGTCTCGAGCAATCTATACACACTTCGTCTCATCCCGATGTTTCCGCCATCGGTTGGGGTGTGACATAAAGTATGTACCAATATGATTCTAAAAAGAAACTTAAAAGTAGACCTAACCTCATATGCCTTGTTTTGGCCAGATCCGGATACACCATGAAATGGCACACGTAAATTCCACAATCTTTCCCATCATCCTGCTGTCGCACATCACCCAAAGATGTTTTGAAGTTTGATTTTGTGCCTTTTTCCCATCCAAATGTATCCTCTAGTCCATAAGCCTACACGACAATAAGGTAGTGCATCAACACTAAGGTTTTGTAACTAACCAAAATTGGTGAAATCAAGGGAAAGTGATCGGGTCCCACAACTCTAGCGACTTTGTCTTTATGTCCACCACAACTAGATTGAAGTGTCCATCACCAATCACGGGAACAAAGAACTAATAATAAGAAAAAAAACATTAGAATCAACCTTTGCATAATATTCATTGATAGGCATGTAAACGAACCGAACGAACACGAACAAAGGCATGTTCGTGTTTGTTCATTTAACTTTAACCGACCACGAACACGAACACAAACATGGACCTATAATCGAACACATTTTTGTGTTCGTGTTCGTTCATTAAGAAAATGGGAATGTTCGTGTTCATTTATGTTTGTTCGTTTAAAACCTAAATGAACGTTTAATGAACATAAACAAACATCATTTAACAAATATAAAACAATACAAACAAACATACATGACCAAACACAAAAAGACATAAACAGACATAAATGAACATATAGAAAACTTCTTTTAATTTCATATTTGTATACATATAACTCCATATGTATTTGTTAACATATAAACGAACATAAACGAACGAACATAAACGAACGAACATAAACGAACAAACATAACGAACATAAATGAATGAACGTTCACGAACATTAATGAACGAATAACACGTGTGTTCATGTTCGTTTATGGGAATGTTCGTGTTCGTTTATGTTTGTTCGTTTAAAACCTAAATGAACATTTAATGAACATAAACAAACATCATTTAACAAACATAAAACAATACAAACAAACATACATGACCAAACATAAAAAGACATAAACATCATTAATGAACGAACAACACGTGTGTTCATGTTCGTTCATTTAACTAAACGAACAAATAAATTTGTTCGTGTTCGTTCGTTTATTACATAAACAAACTTCCCACCGAACAAGTTCACGAACAGTTCATGAACGTTCGGTTCGTTTACAGGCCTATTCATTGATATAACCACATTTCATAAAATACCTGCTCTACTTCTCCAAAATTCAAGTCCACTGATGGTGTCCTCTTTAATCGAGTCAACTTATGTTGTTCACAAGATTTTTTTCATATCTCGATCCTTCTTTCTAGTCACAATCTGCACAAATATAAATGAGATTTCATAAGCCACATATATTTATTGCTATTTATAATTATTGCTATTTTCAAAAATGTTGACCAAACAAACCTCAAACAAAGTTGGAAAATACCAACGCTTTGGATTTGGCGACGAGTCAAATGCTCGAGCACACAAATATTCTGCAACATAGCTTACGATTGTATCAGAAAGAAATGAGTGTTGATTCAAATAGCGTCTCATTTCCGACTTGGTGATAGCCAATCCATTATGCAAAGATGCTACCCATTCCTGTTCAAGTTTCTCATCTTCATTATAGACCCATTGAAGAAGTTTCTTTTCTCTAGCACAAATGGTTGAACTACGGACATTGAATGGACCAATAGACTCTAAGGACTGTTGTGCTGAAAACTTATTCACACGGTTCTCTGTGAATGTATTGAGATCCAACAGTTTATGCAGGTCCATTATTTCGTATTCAGCCTTGATAAAAATAGACACTCTTCAAGTTTCTACAAATTTTATCAGCTACGAGCTTCTTGTTAGCTTCCATCATCACATTTCCACTAGCATAATCATTCTGTAAAAAGGGGGAATTAGTTGAAAGGATTACAAAGTTCACAATACTAATAAACAATAAATAACCGCCCACATTTTTACTAACCATCTATTTGATGGAAAACTCTTCAGTCGTATCTTTATTAATATTTTGAACTAAAAACCCACTCTTCTGCATGCAGTATAATTGCAAAAACAAGACACACCCCCTATATTCTTTTGTGCCCATTTCCCTTCTTGGTAGCTTCTGATGCCATTCTTGAGAGTTTCCATGGCAAGTGACACCCATGGTTGTTCGGAAAGCCTATTGACATCCTGTTCGGAAAGCCTATTGACATCCTGCACATAGTAAAGCATATTCTTTCCAAGTTTACCCCGTGCGGTGGGACAAACAAGGAAATACATAGCTAATAAAGAAAAAGCTTGCTTTATAGATATCACATCCTTCTCATCGGAATCGATAAGTACTTTCTCAATCTTGGTTGGGCAAATTTCTTTGTACTTATTTCCCTTATTTAATATGCAGAATTTTTGTACGAGATCAAGATCCAATTTCGGGTTTTCAGCAACTAACGGATCCTTGCCATTTTGTATACTCATGACAGTTGAAAAGTCCCCATCTGTAATTGGAAACTCTTGGTTCTCAGCCCCCTTACGTACTATTATCATTTTATCACAGAGAAAATGATGAGCTATTGTCTTGATAACACTATTGATTTGACTCACATTCGACTTCGCCAAATATAGAAGACCTACAAAAGGGGTCTCCTCTATAACTTTTTTTTGTTTCCGGTAGATTGGCCAAGATATCATGGATTTTTTTCTAGATTACACCGTATGTAGGTTTTCCCACTCTTTGTCTTCCCCGATGATTCACTATTTTTCTTCTCTTGTTTATATAACTTGATACAATCAGATTTAGATAATTGGAGGTGCTCCTTCCTAAATAATTTGATACAATCAGGTTGAAATATTCAAAAAATATCGTCTATGATGGCAACCAAACCCGAAACCCGACTTATTTTTTTATCGAATAATCGGGTTTGGGATAATTTTTTTCGCGGGTTTGGGATTTGGTGTTGGTGATATACCCGTTTACCCGACCCGATTACCCGATAAAGTGTACCCTTTTACCCGATTGTATACCCGACATAATTTCTTTTATATTTTTAACTATGTATACATATGATACAACCCTTATATAGATATATGATACCCCCTAGAAACCCGACGGGTTTTGGGACAAGCTTTTCTAACCGGGTTTGGGTTTGGGAACTGACCCATTGCCATCCTTACGTCTATCAAAACAATTTGAAACAGTTAATTAAATGATTAACAATAAATTTTTGAATGTTCAACTCACTGAACTCTAATTATCGCTCTGGTTATGAAAAATTGTTCAACAAGAATAAATATTTAAATAGTTACTGAAATTTGTTCCACTTATTAGCTTTTCTTTCTTCTAACAGTAGTTAATATTATTACCTTGAACAGCTTCTTGCTAAGGTTGCCTGTTTGTTTTAATGAAATTTATTCTCTTTGGTTGGTCAAAAAAAAAAAAACTGGAATCACATTGGCACTATTTGGAGGTGTAAGGAATCAATGGATCAGAATAAGGTTCCTGTTAAGATTAGACATTCATGTGATAATTGTCGATATGAGGTTTTCTAATTTCTTTAATGAGTCTTTTAATCAATATTTTTATAGGAATTTAGTGTGTATTTGTGTATAATCTGCAATTTGATATTGATTAGAAATATTGTATAATCTACATTTGTGTATAATCTGCAATATGTGAATGTTATTTCAAGATCACTTCACACTCATAACTTTCTCATTTCTTGCTTCATGTGTTTGCTAATCAATAACTTTCTCATTTCTTGCTTCATGTGTTTGCTAATCAAAGTTTTATTTGCATACAATGTTGAATTTTGGTAACATCTATGATTTAGTATAGTACACTAACCAAGTGAATGCCATGTGTTCCATATTAGGTGATCATGGGCTAGGAAAAAGTCACCCATACGGTTAATGGTTAGGTTATATCGTTTTCGATTAAATTTGGTGTGGTTATGGTTTTGTTATCAGTTATGGTTACGATATGCTCACCCCTACGCTTGGTTTTGAGAAATTTGACCATCGAAAAAGGTAGACCCGTAAGAAAAGATGTTGGGTCCACCACTGATTGTATCGTTTTTTTATTATGTAATGATGAACCTAACCCGACCCGAATCGTCAAACCAACCCGAAAGTTTTTATGTCCAGTCCTATGAAATTGGAGCATCTTGAAACAATGAACCCACTAGAAAAAATTTCTAGATCCGCAACTGTCAACACTTATATAGATTACAAAATGTTTGACTAATCTATTTTTAACAAATTATTTCACCAGAATATATAAAATATTTCACCAAAATGATAACAAAATCGGTTTAATAGGTATGACACAATTTTCGGGTTTGTATGAAATTTTGGGTCGGGTTCGGGTTAAGGTCGGATAAGGTCATACATTTTCTAGTTTTCTTATACCTAATAAAAATTATATAAAACGAATAACACGTATACAAAATCATTTTTTTCACTCTAAAATTATATAAAAATTATATAACACGTAATTGACGGTTATGTCATACCTTTTTAGTTTTTTTCTCGTCATTAGCACCTTACTCGTTAGCACCTTCCTCGTTAGCACGTTCGTAGTCGTCAACACCTTCCCCGTTAGCAACTTCGTCGTCGTCAACACCTTCCTCAAAGTGCATTAAACCTTCCTCGATTTCGTTATCATTTTCCTCAAAGTCCTTAGCACATTCCTCGACTTCGTTATCATTTTCCTCAAAGTCGTTAGCACCTTCCTTGACCTCGTTATCATTTTCCTCAAAGTCCTTAGCACCTTCCTCATACTCTAACTTGTGTTGGTTTCCATATACGAATTCATCAAAGTCCTTAGCACCTTCCTCATACTCTAACTTGTGTTGGTTTCCATATACGAATGGTAAGTCCCGTATTTGTGTCGCGAATAACTTTTGTCAATGTAAGATGGTTCCGTCTCCTCTACGAACACCTGGTTCAAATCAGGTAACACGGGACGCACACCCCCGTCATCACAACGAGGCACGTATACGACCTCCTCCTCACCTCGATCAACGCCGGATAAACAAACACTTTCAGAGACGTATGACTGGTTCGAATCTTCGCCAAAAACATTACCAATGTCCCAAAACGACATCTTTATGCTTCACGGTTTCAACCGACGTTTTTATTTGAGAATTTTCATCATTTTCTTTGGTATTTTGTGAGTTTTGAACATCTGAATGAAATAGTTCCCGTATGCTTGGATAAATAACATTTTCTCGGTCGATAAGTGGCGTATAGGTCAATAAGCACGTATACGGGGTTACCTTTTCACACTATTTCGGACTGAACTCCCTGAATGTTAGTAATTATATTCATCAAAAGTCGTACATGTAAGCCGCTCATAGTGCAATGAGAGGTGTATAGGGTTTAATGCTTCAACTACCACAATCTTATACGCCGCTCATAGGGCAATGAGAGTCGTATAAATTCACTTTTTCTGACACATTTAATGCTTTCACACCATATACACCCCTTATTGGCCTATACGCTGCCTCTAGGGGGATGTGCACATAAAAAGTAGGGATGTATCAATACCCTCACCCTTTAGAATTAGTCTAGAGCCGTTTTATTTTGATAACTATAAAATATTTTGCTTTTTTTTATAATACTATTTAGTCATATTTATATACTATTAATTTGCAAGTTGTTTATGTATAATGGATTTGTACATGATGCTTAGCCAATTTTTTGTGGATGGTTGTATTGCACATAATGCTTAGTGTGTATAATTTTATAAAGTAATTATAATCACATTTAACCCAAACATTTTACTAATTTCCTACTTTGGTCCCATATACATATCATCTTTTACATATTTTGCGATTACGTTTTGGTATAAATTTGTCAAGTTAACATGTCGAACATGCGTTTGTGGTTCAACGTATTTACATCTATTTTTCCCGTTTAACGGTCGTGTTGTGTTTTACATTTCGGTCTATTTTTTGTGCATTAACATGCCGCAACGGGCGTACATGTTTCAACGTGCCTACTTTTCATTTCGTTTTATATTTTTTCATTTTTTATTTATTTTATTTTACAAGCTTTCCGGTGTTGGTGGACGTTCACCACGGTGTGACATTGATGCTACTTGGCACGGTTTTAAGCCTCCCGCCGCAACAAGAGGAGCTTAATAATAGTTGTTTTTAGTTTACATTTAAACATATTTGGGTTACAAACTTTTTCTTATTGTTCTTTTTTTCACGTTTAAGCATATTTGTGTTGCTTTCTTTTATGTTGTTGCCGAGACACGCCTCAACTATATCACAATTCACAATAACAATTAAAGAATAAAACTAACCGTAGTAGTTATGAAAGTAGTCTACTCCACTTGTAACACATGTTATGATTGGACAATGCAGAAGCATCCTTTCCCTGTCTTTAACGTTTGTTCTTCATCGATGATGTCGTGTACGGCAGAGTACATGATCCGAATACTGAAATTATTGAAAACACCACACCAATTTCTATTTAGGGTTTATAAAGTTTCGGTCGTTGTATACTAATTAGAATAATGAAAGAAAACTACATCACCTGCAATGAAAGCAAACTTTATTTGAAGCATTGCACGCCGGTGGGTAAGTAGGTAGGATAATGAGAACTGGACGGTGTTCAAGATCGGATAATCCGGTTTTTGGATATCCGAAAATCGGATATCCGAACCGAAATTTCGGATAGTGAAATATTGACATCCGAACCCTAATCCGAAATTTCGGATATCCGATTTTCGGATTCGGGTTCGGATATCTAATCGGATATCCGAATATCCAATTTTTTATTTAATTTTTATTTTTTTATTATTTTTTAATATTTGGAACCAGATTTTTCGGATAGTTTCGGTTATCCGAATATAAATTTTGGATATATTTTTCGGATATTTTTTCGGATATTTCGGATATTTTTCGGATACTTCGGATATTTTTCGGATACTTCGGATATTTTCGGATATTCGGATATCCGAAAAAAATAAAAATTAAATTTTCGGATATTTTCGGATAATCCGATTATCCGAAAATTCTCAAAATCACTATCCGAATCCGAAAATTCGGATATTTCGGATACGGGTTTTCGGATATTTCGTATTCGGATTTTTTTGAACACCCCTAGAACTGGTGGTAAATGTTAATAAGTGGGCTGCTAGCGTTTGTGAAAAGAGGGTGGGTATTTGTAAGAAAAAATGTAACATTTTTTTTTTAATTTTTTTTTTCAAGTTCGGTGGTAGATGAATATAATTAAGTTTTTTTTATTGTTTGGTGATGAAAGTTATGTGGTAGGTAGGTGAATGTAATTAAGTTTTCACATTCTTTTATAAATATGTAACTAGTTATAGGTTTAAATGAAAACATTATATATTATTGTGAATTTAAAAAAAAAAAAAACAGTATGAACAAAAAGCTGTTGAGGATTTCTGTGTACGTTGGAACCAAAGAAACAGGTTTAATATAAATTTCTTTTTGAGTTCCTGACTCTAAACTCTCGGGTTTATCGGTTTCAAACTTGGATGATGAAGACGGATTGTGTTAGGATTAACTTCACCTATTGAGAAATTTACGAAAATAGCCAAGAAAATGTTTGACTTACCAAAATGGTCAGCTCATGCATCGGTGGAGCAGGGCATCACTGATTACGAGAGAGCTTATGCGTCTGCAGGGTCATTCATGCGTCCGCCAATGTAGAAGTGACACATGTCTCAGTGACATCATGCGTCCCATGTGTCCCATGTCTCCGTGACTCATAAAATTTACATTTAGTAGCTTTGAGGCATCCCATGTGTCTGTGACTCATCCCATCATCCCATGCGTCCGTTTGAGGCATCCCATGCGTTGCCGACTCATCCCATGCGTCTGTGACTCATCTAATGCGTCCGTGACTCATCCCATGCATCTGTGACTCATCCTATTTTCGTACTTGCTGCTTCATCCATGCACACATCCATTTAAAGAAGTAAAGACGCCAGGGCCGTCTCCGAAAATCACAAAAAAGAATTTGGCCCTGTGCAAGATAAAAAATTTGGGCCCTATTCATTAATCGATTATGTTTCTTTATTAATTTGAGTTAAGTCATTAATCCATTACACAATAAAATAGTTGGGTTTATGAATTTGGTTGACAAAAACACTTGGTCTTTAACGTTTTTGGTCCATAAATTCAGTAACAAAAGTTATTTTTTATAATAATAAACCAGTCTAATTTATTAAAATCATTAATAATAATAGTAATAATAATAGTTGTCAGATTATTTAAATTTATTTATAAGTCTAATAATGCCCTGAATGGGCTTCAGGGCCCAACCATGAAACCAAAAAAATATGAAAAAAACAGATGGATTGTTGGTGTCGAACTGGAGACTTAATATTAAAGGGGAAGCGCAGAACCATTCGGACTACAACATGCACTTTGTTTTTATTCTAACTATAATACTTTTATATAAACAAAACGAAAAAAATTATGGGCCCTAAAAGTTTTTGGGCCCTGCTCGGTTGCACGGCCTGCACAGCCTTTGAGCCGGGCCTGAAAGACACATAAGAAGGGGATGCCCCGTTCCAACGACGCATGAGCTGGCTATTTTAGTAAGTCAACTTTATTCTTGGCCATTTTCGTAAATTCCTCTCACCTTTTTGCTATACGAGATTTCATATTCCGTTTAGGCCTTGAAAAGCTCGTCATTTACGTATATAAATCTTTAATAACAGAAAACTAGTTTAGACTATAAAATGAGATTGAACAAATATAAGCTTTTTTAAAGTGCCTTTACACATATATACACAAATGATTTTTAACGAAAACCACAGAATATTTAGGCAACACTCAAAAATTTTTGAGAACCGATTTATAACTTCAGATCAGCTTGATTTTTTTTAAGTAAAAACAGATCGAGTTACCACTTAATTCACTAGTAATTATTTTTTAGATAATATATACTCTTATTGTCATTTTAGAAAGAAATCACCGAGGATTAATGTATCATGTATCTACTTTACTCACATGTCACACATTACCATCTTATAAATTAGAAAGATATTTAGGCTTTATGGAGTGTACTCCATGCATAGGGAGTGTTTCAAAAAAAAAATTTAATTTTTCACTTCTAACCCAATGGGTTACATTTTTTGCAATTTAAGCTTTTGGTTTTTTTTTTTTTTTTTTTTTTACTTTTAACCAAAAACTTTTCATGTTTTGCAATTTAACCCCAAAACATTTTTATTTTCAACTTGATACACGTATTTTTCATCTTTTGCAATTTTTTTGTTTTACGTTTCGTTCTAATTTTGTGAGTAAACACGCCGTAACGTACGTGTGGGTTTCAAAGTTTTTTTTTTTTTGACTATTTTCCCCATTTGACAACACCGTCACAACGCGTTTATTTTCCCTGTTTGACAGGTTCGTCGCAACACGCGTTGTCTTAGATCGACTTAGTTACTCTTTTCTATTTTTATATTTCAGTCTAATTTCTTCGCATTAACATGTCGCAACTAGCATACGCGGTTCAACGATTTTATGTATGCTTTTCGTTCGATTTTATTTTTCCTTTTTATTTATTTTGTTTTTACGAGCTTTTCCGGTGTTGTTGGTCGCTTGTAGTTGTGTAGCATTAGTGCTACTTGGCACGGTCTATGCCCCCGCCGCAACGAGGGGGCCCTTAATACTAGTTATTGCTTAAATTTCCATCTTACATTAACCCACTATCGCATATAACATTGTCATCGTGTATTATCATAGAAACTCATGTTATGCGGAGAAACGCAATTCCTCAAATCAAATGTGAATATGCATCACATGTTCCCTATAAATTATCTCATATACGGTCAGTATTCTTATTTAATCCATAAAGTTTAGATACATTTATAAACCAAATCCTTAAATCTTCTAACACATAAAGACAAAGAGATCATCAAGAATCGTTGGAATGTTATCGACGACGATGATTCAAACCCATAGAACTTCTTTTAGATACAAGTTTAATCCTCGTTTCTAGCTGGTTCGCAAGGCTAATTAAGTGAATGGGTGCGCAATACCATCGATTTATAAAAATATCAAAGCACAACTGATGGCACTACATAGCTACATATTTTCATGACACATGATACAACATGATCCAGTTTGTTTGTCGTTTAAAAGTGTCGGGTTGTCTTTCTCTTTTTAAAGAAGTTAAAGTTGTGTCTTCAAGGTTTATATGCCTCCTAAGGGGGTAGGGGTGGTTATCACTCACCACACATTTATCACTCACAACTTCCAATCAAGTTCCGCCACGTCATCGAGCTTTATTCCAACACTCACAACATTTTTTAGTGGAAATGTCCAACACTCACCACCATATCCAACAATTTCCCCCCAACCAACAATTTCCCTCACAACTTTTTAAAGATAACGCATCAAAAGTTTAACGCCATACAAGTTCCACGCGTGAACATATTCCATCACGTACAAAAAATTCCCCACCCCGGGTCCACTATTCCCTAATGTTTGTACCACTGCATTGAACAAAGATAAAATATTAGTTTCGCCATTTAATGTTGTCAATGATGTTCAATTGTTCATACATTATTGCCTTTTGCTATGACATTTACTTTAAAAACATGTCAAGTAAAATGTCTATGCTGCCTACTTGGAAAGCCATATGAAGCGGGAGATGTGTAAGTACATAAGTTATAATGGAATAAAAAAGTATATGATGTAGCCAGGGCGGCAGACCTATATGTTACTATGGGTGGGCGGCTACATCGCTTGAAAAAAAAAAACTTAATGTGTGTTTTAGGCAAAAACCTGACTGCACCCTTTGAAAATATGGTTTAACGCCTGATCCGCACCCCCAGTAAATAATTTTTAGGTCCGCCACTGGATGTATTCCTCACACTTGAACATTATACCTTATGTGTTGTGGTTCTCATACTTGAACAATGTCTCACACTTATGTATTGTAGTTCACTTGAACATTGTAATAAAGTTATGCATCGTAATTCTTATCGTTTAACATTATATATCATGATTATCATTCGAATATAACTATCTTTATTTCACTTCATTGTTTAACAATTGTATTGAATAATAGATAGGAGTAAATATACATCTTTTATTTAGTTTTAAGAGTAAATTACAAGTTTTGTCCTTTATGTTTACATCAAATTTCAGGCGCTGTCATTTTGGCCAAAAGTTGACAGGCGCTGTCCTTTACATTTCAAAATCTTGCACGTTTTGTCCTTTAGGCCAAACCCAGTTAGAATTTTTGGTTAAATATGGTCATGTGCCTTGCACATGAGGGTATTCTTGGCATTTAACCTTTCCAGGGGCTAATTTTGTAAAGAATTATTAATCAAGAACTAATTATATAAAACTGAAAAAATAAAAATAAATATATTTATATCTTAGTTTAGTTTCAGCGAAATTCCCAAATTATAAATGAGATGAACCCTAATCTGACAAACTGCAAAACTGAGACGATCAAGCCCCTGTAATGCCCAATTGATAGAGGGCTTTTGATCTTCAGTTAAAACCGATCGAGAGACACAAAGGAATCACTAACAATGACGACGAAATGATGAAGAGCGAGATGATCGGAGTTACGAGGTGTTCGACCATCCAATTCCGGCCATCACAAGAAGACCCGAGCGAAAGTTTGAGATGTAAAGGGTCTGCGGAGTCATCCGAGGTCTCAATTTATACCGGCAAGCGGTTACAGTTCGAGTTGTTCTTATGTTTCAAGGTCGGGTTTAAACAGACGATCGGGCCGAGATATACGGAGGCGGTAGCTGGCTCACGGCGGTTCAAGAGCTGGTTGACAGAAATCATAGATCAATGGGTTCTTTTAACAATTCTGCGTGCTCCACGGTTATTCATGGTAGACTAGTAGTTTCTTTTGTGCTGCGTTGTTTTATATCTGAAATGGTTGTAGATTTGAGTTATGATTGGTGCATATTAAACTATACTAATCTGGGTTGTGGGTTTTTCTTCCTTCATGATTCTCTTGAAGTTATTTTATTTGCTGGATTAGGAGGTGTTTAGTAAATCAATAAGAGAGAGAGAGTAGGTGGTGGTGGTGGGTTGAGAAAGATTATGTAACGCCCCAAAATCTGAATGTTAATATTTGTCGTATGTTCTTATGTGACACGTCATGAAATAAATAACTAGGCTATTTAACCTAGTTAAGGTTATGGTCAAAAGTATTAAATAATGAGGGTAGTGTCAGTTATGTTTTAAAGGTAAACCCGAGGGGCTAAAGTGGAACAAATGAAAGTTAAGTTATAAAATAACTAGACACACACAAACACACACATACGTGTGTGTGTGTTCGAGAAAGATCAGGAGGCTCCCATGGAGCCTCAAACCCTAAATCTTCTTTATGCTCAAATCGGAAGGCAAGATGAAGCTTAAATCCATAACCGAGCATGGATTAATGATCACCGACACGAGGGGATCATAAGGTATGTCTTAAATCTAAGATTTGTGATCATGGGTGAAGTGGGTTATGTTCTAATCTGTGAGTTAATATGAAATTGATCATGTACAAGGGTTAGAATCCTCGTATAGAACATGGGTTAAGTATGGTTTTCTTTAATTTGATGATTAGAGGTGAAACCCGTTAGTTAGGGTGAAGATGATGACTAGAATCACCTCCTATGTTCAAGTCTTGTTGAATGATTGATGTATTATGTGGGTATGATGAATTATTGTTAGATGAATTAGGAGGAATATGATGATGTTATGTTTAATGTTCATTTGGAATGATATATGATGATTAGTAGTAGGATTTGATGGGTTATGTATGAGTTTAGAAGATTTATGTATGAATTAGTTGTACGTTATGCTTAAAAGGTGGTACGCACATCAAGTGTATGATGAAATGTATATACTGTCGTCCGTATAGTCGATTATGATGTTACGAGTATATGATGATAAGTCGATGGTTAAATATGGTTAATAGTTGACTTTCAAAGTCAACTAAGTATAAGAAACATGATTTGACTCGTTGTTGTAAAAGCAGGATTATAGGAAGTCGTTTGATACATGTTATGTTAATATGTGTTAATTTTGATTACCCGATGAATTACGTGTGTTGGAAAGGTTATGAAGTTGATTATATGTTTTAATGCTTGTTAGAAATGACTAAGGAAAGTTAAGTGTGAATTACGCGAGTGATATGATTGTTACATGTACAAATGAGTATGTTAATAAGAGCGTGATTTCGATGGAATGAAAGTATAGGAAATCACGTCGAGACGGGCTCAAGCATGAGGTGTTAACGGGTCAAGAAGAGGCAAGGAATCGGATGCGAGCACGGACGCATAAGGTAAGTGATTTCTGTAATCACTTCTTAGTTCGATTAAGTAATATGGTGTTTTAATTAACTAAATATGATGGTTGAGGTCAAATATGTGTCGTAGTCTTTCGGCATAAAGGATGAGATTAAAGTTGACCAAAATGCCCTTGATGGGTATTTTGGGCAAACGATCTTAAGAATTAGTTTAGAAACAAGTTATTCGATTAGTGTAATGTTTTGGACAAGAATGGAAGTGGGGAGTATGGTTTTGTTAGTCATAGACCAATTAATACGCGAATACCCTTAACGGGTCAAAATAAGCGTATGAACGATAATGTGTTAAGAGGATGCAAGGCATCCAAGATGTTAGTAATTATGATAGACGTCACTGATATTATTAGGTTTATAAGAGGATATGGTAAAGCAAACAAGTTATGTTGACGAATGAATGAACGGGTCGAAATTTGGTAAGAGGGTAATAAGCCGAAGAGTTAAAAGTCTGAAATTTTATTATGTCGGATGTTGGATTTTAACTCCATTAGATGAGGAATGAAATTACGGACGCGTAGGAAAAAGAATCGGGTAAAACGGATCAAAAACGAGAGAGTTATGCTCGTTTCCGTAAAACGGGATCGTGCTGGGAATATGCAGCAATTTGCTGCAGAGTTTCTGTGAAAACAGGGGCCTAGCGTGACGCCAAGGCCCTTGGCGTCACGCGAGCCCCCCCTGGTGGGCGAAAGTTGCTCGTTTGCTCAGTTTTGTCTTGGGAACTCGTTTAAACGCGTTTCAAGTTACGTTTGACTAATTTAACTTACGTTTTTATGAGCATAAATGTATGCATCTATGTAGATAGGCAAGTATGTATGTTTGAATGTATCTAAACACGTATTTAGAAGTGTATGTAAGCATGTATGTGCAAACGTATGTAAGATTATAAGTGTGTGAGCAAGTACACGCGGATATATGAAGACGTATATGGGTAGATAAGTATGAGTTGGGTATGTTGCAATAGGTGATTATAAATATACATGTAAGTAAGTATGTAGGCATATACGTATGTATGTTTTATAAATCTAAGTGTATGTATGTAGGTGTGTATGTAGGTAGTATGTATATGTACGCAAGTGAGTATGTACGAATGTATGCACGTATGTAGGTTTGTGTGAAGGCATGTAATAAGTATGTATGTATGTATGTATGTATGTATGTATGTATGTATGTATGTATGTATGTATGTATGTATGTATGTATGTATGTATGTATGTATGTATGTATGTATGTATGAATGTATGTATGTATGTATGTGTGTATGAATGGATGTATTTAGGTATGCACGTACGTGGGTACGTACGTATGTATTGGGTACGTTTGTATGTAAGTTGTTACGTGTGATCGTAGGCATATGTATAAGTTTGTATGAAAGTATGTAAGCATGCATTCAATGAAATTGAGTACTAACGATATTAATAGCGTGCCTGGTGATGAAGTGTAACGCAGGAATACCAAAGAAGTCTCACGACGGATCGTATGATCAGAGGGAAAGCCGGGATGTAAAGAGTTAATGTAATGAAAAGTAAACGTGAATAAATCTTATATGTTTATAATACGTACTAATGTTATGAGTTTAATGTGGTGAGCGCAGGTAGTACAAGCCATGAGGATTATTAAGGAATAGAGATCGAAGATCGAGTCACTAGAGAGATTGTACAGGAACGTTGATGTACTAAAAGTAGTAAACATAAGATATGTTTTTAATTAGTAAATAAGAGGATGACGGATTTATGAGAACGAGCTATGTTAAAGTTAAACTTCAAATAAGTTGAGGTATTTATAAAGAAAGAAATTTTATGGTTCGTGTTTCCGCTGCGATTTTTGTCATGTACGATTTAGGGTCTTACAGATTACGTGGTGGTGATGGTGGGTTCTAATGAGAGAGAGAGAGAGACAGTGTGTGTGTGAGAAAGAATTTATATTAATTTTTTTTATTTTCAGTTTTATACAATTAGTCCTTGATTAATAATTCCTTACAAAATAGCCCCTGGAAAGGTTAAATGCCAAGAATACCCTCATGTGCAAGGCACATGACCATATTTAACCAAAAATTCTAACTGGGTTTGGCTTAAAGGACAAAACGTGCAAGATTTTGAAAGGTAAAGGACAGTGCCTGTCAACTTTTGGCCAAAAGGACAACGCCTGAAATTTGATGTAAACATAAAGGACAAAACTTGTAATTTACTTTAGTTTTAACAAAATAACACAACATTGGTAGCACTACAAGGCTTACCATTGGTTTCAGAAAATGGGTGTTAGTTTATTTCAGCAGTATCTGTGCCTTGTGTCAGAAACTCGATCATACAAGTTTAATACATAAATGGCAAAATCTTCCTTCACATATGGTGGTCTTGTGTCATGTGTCAGAACTATCTGTGCTGGAGTGCAAGACAAATTGAAGACACAACTCAAACAAATCGACTCGTCGGGGTAAGAGGCTCACTTGTTGCTCTAGTAGCAGAACTCAAGCGACTAGGCCATCGGCTGGCATTTGTCTTCTTCTCGAGGTCATAGACCGTTTTGCAAAGGATCTCAACTTGGAGCCGGAGGGAGAGGAGAAATTCATCTCGTGTATACCCAGAGTAGTGAGAGGGAGGGTACAGGTCAGACATAGACATGACATGTGGTGGTGAAAGTGAGAATGGCTGGGACGGCTGATAGAATGAGCTCGACCCATGGTGGGGTATTAACGGCCGTCGCGAAGGTTCGGCCTAGTTTAGGGGATGAAAGCGGGGTCGAATCAACTCGAATCAATCTGTCGTGGTCGTAGTCAGCTAGTCGGTTTGGTATGAATGGAGGCTGTAATCGTGACAAGACCTCACAGGGGTGTGTGGGGGAGTAGAGGTGGAAATACGTGTAGGTGTAGCAAGGACCGTAGTGAAGACATAGTCAGTAGGATATGCCCCTAGGCCAACGGTCTGTAGTGCATATGAAATCACTGACTCTAGGTAGCCTAAGTCAGAAGAGAGGTCGAAAACCGACACGACAAATGGACTCACCCCCGGGATAGCAATATCGAAGACTTCTCCGTCGTCAAGGTCTTGTCAACATGGTCCACGTGAATTTTTGGAATGTCATCACCATCGCCGTCGAGGTTAATGAAAAAAGACAAATCATCGTGTAGAATAGCAGTAGGAGGGACATCGTCATCGTCTGGGGCGAAGATGAAAGACCGTTCCTCATGGGAATAGCAGTAGGTGGAAAAGCTGGAAAAGGTAGGACCTCATCAACATGCTCACCTTTGGGATGCCCAATGATGAGCTGGTCGTGAATAGGTAAGGGTACGGTAAGAACATCGTCTACGAAAGGAATATCATCTCCTGTAACACTCGTCGGAAATTTCTATTATTTTAATCATAAAATACGGGCCTTTTTAAACAAAATGCATATTTAGTAAAACTTAGTTAAAAGTTAAGATGTACATTGTTTAGCGAGTTAACATAAGGACTTTTTAGTCCAAGTATTCACAACTAATAATGTTTACAAAACAACATAGTCTTGACAAGTTTAGATTAGTGCGGAAGCTTCAAAAATGGTGTTCGGTTCTTGATATCACGCTTGATCGGCATCCGAAGCTAACGAGCATCACCTGAGGTCAAAACTACATAATTAATTAGTTTTGACAATGTTAACCGAGCCTAGACAAGTCCCAATGACATAAATATAACGAAAATAAAAAAATTCTGGTTTTTAGTCAGTCGCGCCACGCGCCAGACTTAGTCCAGTCCTTCGCGTGTCGCGCCAGTTCCTTATGCCCCCGCCGCGTGGCGCAGGGGAGTGCATTTTCCAGCAGGTCCAGTTTCTAGACCTGCATTTTGCCCAGCTCCGAAAATTTACAAAAAATCTAACTTTAAACGATCATAACTTTTTACTCGGTTGTCCGTTTTAGTCCATTCTTTTTCCTATGAGTCCGTAATAAAATTACAGAACCAACCATGTAAATTTCACATCACGGAATCCGGGTTATGAACAAATGATTCATAAAATCCCTGTTTCAATTATCCAACCCATTAGAAATAAGTGCAAAATACCATTTTTCAGTTCTAAGACTTTTTGGACATAATTACCCAAATCCCCGGGCTTATAAACCTTGGCGTATTCGCGCCATTCCATGGCTTTACACTCAAATTAGAACTTAATGCTTGTTCCTCAAAATTCAAGCATTCTGCTTCAAGCGACACTTACAATTTATTTCTATTGTTTGACCCGATATCACAGATTCGTAAACTTAAATTAACATGACCAATTCATTGGCGTAGTACTATCTAACACTTAACGCAATGTGAGACTTTCAAGTCTCAACGCATATGATTCTTTTAAAAGCATCATTTTGACCTGTTTGGTTGTTGAGTGAAAACCATCACCTTGATGACAAGCCAAACCCTTTTCCAAAACCATTTCCAACCATTATTTTGACCCGTTTGATGTGTCGAGTGAGCTTCGTCACTTCAAGGACACACCAAACGCATACATTAAACTACGACACCATTTATATACTAGAACCAAACATTTATGCATAATGTAACGGAACTAAGGTCACGTACCTTTAGAGCACACCCTTTAAACGCGTATCCCCTCCGGCTTGTCCGTTTGACGATCCGGATTCTTTGCCTAAAGAGTTCAATTCACAATCAATTTAAAACTCTTTTCATAACCATTAACGCATAATTCTCTATAATAATCAAATCTGCGTTTTCACCCGATGTTTAACATTTTAATCCTCACTTAGGCATTTTAACAAACACCTAGCGGGTCAGATTTTTACATAATCGAAACCAAGTTCATGACTTGAAATTCTCATCTAAATCAACATCAATTAGGCAAATTTACGCATGTTTTAACATCGATATTTCAGGAATACTTCATAAATTCAAATTACACTAGAACAAGAATCATAATCCTAGTGTTTATCAAGTTTCTACAAAACCCATTAATCACCTTCAATGGTGTCCATGGAATTTACTAGAGTTAAGCATGATTTCATCAAATACTTGTCTAGGGTTTACTCCTAAACACTATATTGTTCTTATTCCATCCTCATAACAAACATGCAACCATCAATTTTGAATTCTCTAAGTTTACTCAGAATTTCAACTAGAGATTCCTCATGAAATTCACATACCTTATGTCTCCCCTTTCGATGGAGATCACGAATTTGTGTTTGAAACTTGGTTTGGAACAGATTTGAACTCCCGATTTGGTGAATTTTTGGAAGAACTAGGGTTTGTGGGAGCCCTTGTGTCGCCCCCTGTGTTGATCGACCAGATACACCTTTGTGTGTGTTTGGTGTGTGTGTTATTTTGTTTTTATTAAATTAAGTTTCAAGTTCTACAACATAAGCCCCTCCACTTTTGTTTAGTTATTATTTTAGGCATTTTAATTCATTCATGCTTTACTACAAGACAACTAACTAACTGGGTTATTTATTTCCTAGTTAGCTTATTCTCGTTTATTTGGTACTTTATAATTCTAATATAAAGTTTTATAAATTTCGGGGTGTTACATCTCCAAAATCAGGTAGGGCGAAAGGCTGGAAATCGTCTAGATCATCGTCGTCAGACATCATCTCAGGGCCAGACTTGGAGTCGGAAGTAAAGATCTCTGGAACTAGGGCAATCTCATCATCAGAGACGATCGCCATCTGGCCGTGCTTCTCGGACAAACCGCTACTCTCTGAAGAGGACATGGGTACCTGTAACATAAAAGTCATGACATATGTATATATTAATTATCATTACTTAGTATATATAATTACACACAATGTTGCAAATAGTACGTATATTTACTTTAAGTCATCCCATTTGTGTCGTGCGGACTAACTTAAATTTCTACGTCTACTCTTGTGTGTGAGCTAATGTCTCGTAATCGTCCTCGCTTTGTTTTTGAAAAACAAGTTTATGTCGTGGATGTCGTGGATGTCGCAGAATGTTTTATGCAGTGAAAACTCTTTGTAAAATCGTTTTCGTGATAGGATCCTAAGGATTGTAGACTAGACTCGAGAAAGAATCCAGGTTCACTACAATCGAAGCTCTGATACCAATCTGTCACACCCTTTTCGAAGGCGGAAGCACGAGGTGTGATCTGAAAGGTTCTCATTGCATACGATAAGTAAACATACTACATGAATATAAAACAACTCCAAATTGCCATTCATAGTTTAACCATTCAAAACAAAAGTTAAGTTTAAAGTTTACATCATAACTAAAGATAATTGTTTGAAAAGTTTACAACTTCATTCCAAAACAAAGATCAAGGTTTTGTTCGCTATATCTCCGCAAGGAGGCGGGATATAACAAACAAATCCATCAAAAGTGGCAACGGAGCATAGACACGTGATAACTTGAAACATAAACAACATTCTTGAGCAAAGAGAGACAGCGTGCACATCCACTTAGTTCCTTGAAATACATGTAAGTTTTGAAAAATCGTCAACAATAGTTGGTGTGAATTCATGTAGTTTGTGTAAAACATATGAGTAATTGTTGTATAAATCATGGTATGTCATTGTATAAACGTACTTGAAAAGTTGTATTCTGTAAATGTAAGGAAGTCGAGTTTGCTAATGGTTTGCAAGGCCATTAACATATGTAACGACATAGGAAGCATCCAAACCATAGGCATTTTTTTGTCGATTTACGACTAGAGACACAAAAGCACTCTTGGTAAAAAGGTGGCCAAGAGTGTGGCAGCCTGAAACCCATTAGATCTAATCTTTTGTTCCGCGGTCTAGGTATATAGTTGATTAATGGTGCTTAAGTCTCACCCTATTTGTGACATGATCTTATTGTGTCATTCCTTAGTTTTGTTCTAACATACCATAGTACATGTATTTTCCCCAAAGTTTAGAAAACAAGAAAACGTCTAAAAGTGGGGACATGAACTCACATATTTGCGTCTCTTGCGTCGAAACTTCACCGGTGTTTGTCTTGTGAACGTCGTAACCTATACACGTCCTACATACGTTAATCACTTAAACTTGTAATTCACTAAGTACAAGTTACCATCTTAAGTTATGTATTTGTTTCGTTTAAGTTCGTCATAAGTGAGGGTCGTGCCCTTGATGGTCGGGTCTCGTCCGTTCGTCTGTGATTGTAAATTGAATTTGTATTGTTCACTTGTAAATATATATTTTATTCCCAAAAATATATATTTGTGTATGTAGTATTTGAAAACGATATACGTTAAAAATAATATATTTTTAACTTTCCAAAATATGATACTTATATTATTTTCCAAAAATAATTATAAGTAATTTGTTAAATAATATTTTCAATATTATTTTTGTGTAAGTATACTTAGAAAAGTATACTTGTATTTGTATGTAAATACTTGTGTATTTTACATTATTTGCCAAAAATCAGTCCTTTGATTTTTAATACTTTCCGGAATTATATTTCTTAAAAAAATTTTAAGGTTTGTTTATAATATATATTTGTATCATTCTTTCAAGTATTCATATATATCTAATATATATATATATATATATATATATATATATATATATTGTCACTTACCTGATTTTTGTATAATTTTCATTACTTGGTAGTAATTATACATATAAGTCCAAAATGTCCAAGTCCATATATTGTGAGTAATATATTTATGTTAATATATATTTTGTTTATTGTCCAAATACCCCTTTTTTCTGGGTAATTCTTGTATATATATTTATAAATACTTTCTTGTATATTTTGTGTGTATTTTGGTATTTATACTCCTTGGGAGTATTTAGTATATTTTTCAAGTTCCTAATACACTAATACATATAATACACATAATATACACTTAGCACATAATTTTGTGATAACTAAATATATATATTTTCCCCTAAAAATATACATACTTAATATTGATTTTAACCTTAAAGAAAACCTTATTTCTTGACTTGTAATTTTGTATAAAAATTAGGAAATCTTAGTAAATATTTTTAGGTGAATTTTTTGGGAATAAGTTTCACCAAAACTTATATTTTTCTAGTTTCACCAAAACTTATATTTTTCTAAGTGTCAAAATTTTATAAAATTTTTGACATAGTTTCCCCTAAAAATAGAGGTTTCCCATGTTTTCAAAACATGTGTTTATTTTCTTTTCATCATCAAAAATCAATTTCCAACAATCTCACAAGTTACATACACTAAAACCATCTTGTTGAACTCTAGGATCAAGTTGAATATTTTATAAAAACATGTAGTCTTTTAGATCTACAGTTAACGTACTTGATTCTTCCAAAAAACAAGCTTCTTGATGAACTTTTAACAAACTTTTTATGAAGCTTAATCTCATAACTTAACCATCCATAAACTTAGTTACTTCAAGATCATAAGATCATACTTTAAAAACCATTGTTCATGTTTACATAAAGACTTTTCAAGTTTATCTTCAAGTTTCACCATGGATCTTTCAAGATCCATGCTTAAACTTGTTAGATCTAAGCTTCTAACAAGCTTTCACATGATGGATCTAACTAGAAACACAAGATTCAACATTCACAACTTCATACCATACATCAAACAACTTGTTTTTACTTAGATGATGTTAGATCTTCATGTTACCATCTTTTAAAGTTTAGGTTCTTTGATGAGGTAACTTGTACATACTAATAACATTAAGTAAAAGAGAGATTATGATGCCTACTACTAGCTCTAGTGGCTAGGGATGTGGCAAGAACAAGAAGAAGATGAAGAATGAAAAAAAAATGAGTGGATAAAAGCTCCTCAATAAGGTCCTTTCACTTCCTTTGCTTGTAGCTCCCTTAGATCACCTTCTTACACCTTTGTAACACCTTCTTACACCTTTGTAACAACTTAGATTTGCTTGTTTACGAAGTTCATTTTGTGACAGTTTTCATTCCCAACACTTTACAAGTTATTCTGGACACTTAAACATTAATTCTGCATGTTATTTTGGTGTTAAAATGCTGATTTTATGCAGAATTTTGCATTTAAGGTGCGTTTCGGGCAGTTTTTAGTGCTTATTTTAGCTTCCGGAAAGTGTTTATGTTAACCCTTGTTCCTACACTTGGGTTTAGGGCCGGCTCAACCTATTTAGAGGCCTAAAGCGAAATAAAAATTGAGGCCCTTTCCGAAAAGTTAACATTTTTAAACCACCAAATTCATACTTTTGATTGGACAGAAATATAGGAAGCAATTAACAAAAATACAAAAAGGAGTAACATAATTGTAGTTTGTAGCTATTGTTTCCTATCCCTTGGTTCTTATTTTGATTTCAATGTTAATAATCACAGAACAGCCTAACAAAATAGTCAGTGTGTTTGAAAGATGAACTCTAACCCAAAATAAAAGAAAAAATACTTAAAAAAAACCATGTCCACTTAAATACCATAAAAATATAAATTAAATCACTAAGCTCCATGGATTCGAACCAGAGCTTTTACAAAGACAGTAGGGCTATTTTACCACCACAAGACATAACTATTAGTAGGATCTGTCATCTAATTAAATATTAATACAGCTATTAATTTTATATATAATATTTTTGTAAAGAGGCCCTTAAATTTTGGTGGCCCAAAGCCCTTGCTTCACTTAAATGACCCATGGGCCGGCCCTGCTTTGGTTTTAATGTATGTTTGATGCTGGACCTACATCTAGACCCTAAATCTATCGTTTAACTGTTTGCTGAAGCTGTGTTGTCAAAGCTTGTCTTACCAGTGAGTTTACTAGTCATTTCGACACAACGCTTAATGTAATGCACAATGCGATAATTGAAGTATGAAACATGCATGAATTCATATGTAAAACAAGTAAGCATATAATGTTAACGTTTAAGCACATAATTGCAGAAAATAGATAATTATCAAAATAGTACAGAAATTACCGCTTTTGTGCCAGTTGTCACAATAACTACTGTAAAGTAATAAATAAATACCATTCATATAAATGAACTATCCAAACCACAACTATTAACATCTAAACTTAACTTTCGAAACCACAACTATTAACATCAATATCCTAATAATATTCATAGCTTATCCAAACTAAATAATTACTAATAATAAATACATAAGGACAGCAAAATTCAACTTAGTGAGTAAAACCAATCGGACTTAGAACTTTTCCACATTATATTGAAATAATTGTATATGTTGGTCCACGACCAAATCCCAAGTCACACGATAAGATCGCATTCTGATAAATTATGGGGTACAGAGGGAAACCTACCAAATGCTCTTTGAACCTGTAGTTCATTGTGAGTGAGAACCAAAAACTACCAGACTTCATGTCACTAACTATAATTCTGAGCTGCTCTGAGGATAAAAGTACTGCAATTGACGCAAAATCAATCTGCTGATCAGATTCAAATGATGTAATGGGAAACACGTTCTTTTTTGTCACGGAGCTGATGTTAAGCAATGATTCTCCCACCTTCTGAGCTGCTCCGTGGATAGACCTACTTCCATGGCATCGTATTTTTTTATTTAGTGCAGTCTACATAGCATAATTAACTTGATGGCCCATTTAGACATTTCTTCCTACATGTAGATTCAACAGACAAATTGAACAAATGAATTAATCACATCATCACCATATTAAAAACTTCATTAATTCCATTAGTTGTTTTTTTACCCCTTAGTAGTCAAACTTGATTTTCCAAATTCACTTTTCTTTATATATTTGTTACAAATCCATTCACTTAGAGTCTTTTTCTTTATAACCGACTTGATACAAAAAAAAAATAATATAGCGAATTGTATACCAATATCAATGCATTTTTAGCATAATTAATATTCAATAGAGTGTACCTAAAATGTAATGATCATACATTAATTTTTTTCTTTAAAAAAATCATACCATAAAAACATGCATTTGATTTTCTTTAATTTGAGTATAGTATTGGTATATTTTATTTAATTAAAAGAAAATGATATGTTATGTGATTAATAGTTTCTAGGGGTGAGCATTAACACTTACCCGTACTAGTATTGGTATTTAAGTTAAAATAAATACTTTTGATTAGCCTACGACAGCTACATCAATGGACAAAAAGTTATGGTCTCTTAGAGGGTGTTTTTTTTTTCTGAAAAGCTCTTTTTGTCCTCTTATGTCTGCGCCACGCTGACCACGTGCAGACGTTTTGGTTTGCAGGGTTTTGTTTTCTCGAAGACATTTCATTAAAAAAGCAATGTGCATCTTCTTTTTGGTGCAGATATAGTATAGCCTCTTCTAACCTCTTCTTCTTGCCCTAATATCAAAACACAAACATTTTCATCAAAACTCTAGCACCTCTCCTCCACCCCTTGCCCCCACCCCTCTCCTCCTCCCAGCCGCCACCCTCCCCACCGGCGCCTCCATCCCCACCGTCCAGCCTCTTCACCAACGTCCACCCTCTTCACCGCCTATCCCTCACCCCGTCGTCCTCTTCACGGTCGCCTCACCCTCTTCACCACCTTTCCTTCTTCACCGCCACCCGACCTCCACAGCCTCAACATGACCAGGTCGTAGGCGACCAACCGACATTCACATCTAGCACCCACTTTGAAATTGACATAAATAAGGTATGTTTTGGTGTTTGTTGTTAGTTTTCAGATTTTTTGTTGTTAGTTTTTAGAAGATGTGTATTAGTTTATTTCAGCAGTTTGCAGAAATTAAAAAACACCCAATCAGTCTTCTGTTGAAGACCAGAAGACTGCAGATGTTTGGTCCATTTTTCTGCTACATATGTCTATAGTTGTGGTCCGCAGATTACAAAAATTTTACATCTGAAAAAACAAACAATACCTTAGACTAGTAGCATTAGACATTTATCATTTATTAAAGTAGTGTGAGTTTAACTCCAACAAAACGATCAAAACATAGAATTTTAGATATGGATTATAAAATGTTTGTGTATCTATATATATTCTAAAGTTTAGTTATATGTTCTATTTTAAAACCAAAATTTATGGTTGTTTTAAATGCACCAGCCTATAAAAATCCTATTAATTGTATTTAATTTAGCATTTCATATGTACAAAAGGGTAATTTCTTATCAATTTTTTAAGATGGCATATGAAAGGCCAAGTTAAAATGCCCTATTTTTTAACCATTTTGTTCCACTTCTACCCCTACTTGACTCAACAATTCAACAGATGCCTATGCCTACATCTCGACTCCTCTCCCACATTGAAAAAAAAACTCTGCTCATTCACCACTACCATAATTGAAAGCAATGAATGCCATCAATGCAAAATTCCTTTTGAAACCTACAATTGAACCACCATATTCGCCCTTTGACTTTTCACCTTCATCATCGACTGACTAAAGCCACCATAACCCCATTATCCTATTAAACCCTGCAAATGAATCGTCCGTCCTTCACTTCGTCCTCTCAAATCCCGCTTGCTTACCCACTCCACCCTCAGTTAAGAAGTCCGTAAGAGACGCAGATGATTGTTTGAATAAAGTATCTGTCAAGTTGTTATTGAAGATGTTCAATCTGATTTGGTTTTTAATATCATCTCTCTACCTGTTCAGAATATACAATGTGTGTGGAGGTAATGGTTTCTGATTCTGTTCAATCAAACTTATATGAAGTGATTGTTGTACTCCTTCATCCTTTTACATTTTAGGGTTCTTATTTTTCTGAACTAGGGCTCATTTGAGTTGTTGATTACTTAGATTTTTGGGGTTTTATTGTGGACTCAGACATGCTGCTATCCCAGGTAATGGATTTTAACTTTGTTGAATTTGACTTATATAAATTGATTGTTAGATTTTTGGTTCTGAATTATGGCTCATGTTGGGTGTTTATTACTTAGATATTTGGGGGTTTTGGTTATTGTATTAAGGCTATTGAAGACATATCTTCTTAGTGGGAGGTTTCTAGGTTGTGCTCATTAAAGGTTAATAATAATATTAGATGCTTGATTCTTTTTAGATATGTGATTTGCCGAGAACTTTAAAAAAGTAAAATCTGTGATATGTGATTTACTTTATTCTCTTTAGATATCATTGGAACTATGGTTGCTAATGCTATTGACAAAGTTGGACCAGACGACCTTTTATCTATTGAGTAATCATCCTCTTTTGAGACAACTGTTGGCGTTGAAGAGGGAATGGAGGTTTGTAAATTGTTACTTTGTTTCACTGCTTTTTTAAACAGAGAGGTTTGTTTATAGAAAAATACCCTACCTCGATAAAAATAGCATAAATTTTAAAAGTTCGTTACTGTCCAGTTTGGTACAAGATGAAAAGGTGATTTGGTGTATAAATGTGTTGACCCTATGATTATTATATCTTTAATCTTTTTATGTGTATATTAATTACTAAATATCATTGGTGCTTGATTCGAGTAGAACTTAATTCGCTGGTACTGAGGTTTGAGACTTTGAATTTGAACAGAAGTATAAATGTATTTATGTATAATTGGTGATATTTTAATATGAATAAATGTTTCAAATTTTGAGCTATTACAATATCAGTACTATGGCTGTTTTGAACTAACGACGGTACAAGTGGCGGCTCTACCGAAACTGTTACTGATGTTCGTTATTACAGTTTTCAATTGGTGTAGAATAATTATTGTTATCTTTTTAAACATATAGCTTTGGTCTTGGTTTTAAACATAATAGATTGTGATAGATTTACTAAACATTAATTAGGTAAGCTTACATGTTTTATAGTGGTTGACACCTTTAATAGTAATTGAATATTGCTTTCTTATGCTAATATAATAGTTAAAATTTGTAAATAAGTGATTCTACACTTTGGTGTTACTTGCAGCCCAGAATCAAGAGGAGCGTTCAAGGACCAGACAGATTTATGGGTTTTTGTTGTTTATGGATTTGCTAGCAACAAAGATGTGAACTACATGGCTTTCCATGTATGTACAAAAGGTGACCGCTTCGTCTCATGGTTTTTGTGTGACCTTTAACAATTTAACTAATTTGTTGATAGGGACTTTCATTTGAAGTTCTCAACCATGGAGATATATAATGAATATGTCAGATATCTCCTTAGCATCGTAGACGATCCAAAGGTAAAGTTTGTTATAAATATCATTTAATATATCTTTTAATTTGCTGTTAAAAAGAAACATATATTTTATTTTAGGGTGAATAATGGCGGATCGTTATAACAGAGAGGGACAATTGTTGAAAACCTCACTAAGGAATATGTCAGGGGCTGGGATCAAGTGATAGAGCTCCTTATTGTAAATTGACCGAACCAAATCGAAATAATCACCAATAACCGATTAACCAAAAGATCGCTTATGGTTTTTTTATAACCAAAATATATGCTTTTTATAACAAATATGTTTTGAGCATGGGTAGTGTTGGATTCCTATTAAAAAATTGTTTACTTTTCTAAACCTTTTTAGAGTAAGAAATGATCATCAAAATCTTAACATACCAGTGGTTGACGAACTTTTTTGTAACAATCCCATAGGATGCTACATTTTAAGCACTATGTATTTTGTACTACAAAATCACTGTTAGCTTACTGATGATCTATAGATTACTCTCTTTGCCCAAAAAGCAAATTATACAAAAAATAATGTTACAAAAGGTGAAATAAGAATTGTTATTCCACACTGTTGCTCAAAAAGAAAGAAGGATGATTAAAACGAAAGGAGGAGGATGAAGTGGCTATAAAAGAAACAACCCCCTCGAGGTAAATGAACCATCTCTTTGTCCATTGCGGTTGAATTTTTGAGCCGATGGTTAATTTAGTTTGATTTTTAGTCAACTGATAAACGTTAAATAAAAATTTTGGCTGGTTCCAACGAGCCATGATTTGGTTCGAGTTTCGAGCTAAAATTGCTAACTCATTTAAGAAAAGCGAGTCGAGCTGAAGTTCGAATGGGAGTTTGGTTGTTTGGAAGGAGAAAAGGGAAGCGGTTTACGGGTAGTCGATGACTTTTAAGGATAGTCGATGAAATCAACCAAGATTATGTAATTAAGGGGATATGCGTATCATTTACTTTACAAGAATAGAGTAAAAATGAGAGTTTTTGTTGCAATTATTTGAAGATGATGATTGTATTAGCAATGGCGATTATACTGAAAATTTGTTATAACTGCACGCGGCCATCTGCTATACATTATGTTCATTTACATGTGTCACCCGTTAGTGGTTAAAGATAACTTAAATAATTTAGGCTGAATTTGATGTAGTCGAAGTGTTCTTTGGTCAGCATTTTTTTTTACATTCCTGCTAAGGCATTTGCAGAGTTGCAAAATATCATAACTATCCTTAGTAGATGACTATAGAAAGATGATCAGAGATGAATTTTAGTAGGATCAAAAGACACTTGATTTGTTAAAACTGTCTTGATTTCTTCAATTTTTTTACTCATCTGCTGAACTTTATTTAACTAGCTTCTAATAATTCATCAATAATAAATTGATCATAAATCTGATCTAAGTGATTATTGGGAAAATAATATTAGTTTTTTGTTTAATAAACCTCTAAAATTGAAGTGGTGAGCCTTAAACTTAGGTTTTTCAGGGTCAAAAGAAATAGGAAAAGGTAGGAGTAGTATATGATAAAGATCATTATATATATAATCTAAAATTTAGTTACATGTTCTGTTTTAAAATCAACATTTATGATGTTTTAAATGCAGTACTTAAAATAATATTGATTAAAATAATCTATATACACTTAAAAATTTAGTTATATCAATTTTTTTACAACCTTCATTATTGAGCCTCTTAAATACATTTGTGTCTTTTCGATCACTATTATTATTAATAACTGATCATTAAAAATACATAAATGAAAAAAGCAATTATTATGACAAGCCATAATGTAATTCTTCATAACATTAGCCTTTTCGTTTACACCAACTTTTGTAACCTTCATCGCATATAATTTGGTTATTTAATTCATCATATATACTTGATTATTTAAGAGTAGAAACGGTTGATAAGGAGAATTCTTTAAAGCCTATATTTAACATCCTTTGAACACATAATTCTTTTGCTTACAAACCGACAATACATTAAGCAATACATACCCTATCATTTGTCGCAGCCGTTAGTCATCATTTATACCCGTCGTTGGCCGCAACTACCGACTGTTGCTACATCCATCCTTCTGATTAAGTTGATGCAGTGCCATACTACCGACTAAGGTTTTGCGTAGTGTCGGAGTGCTGATTCTGTGACTTACGCAGCCGACCCTTTACATGTCATCGGTTGCTACCACCTTTGTTCCACTTAATTGGACATCAAGATGAACCATGACTGAGTCGCGAGTATGCTTGGCTTTTATGAGGTTCCGGTCGGGTCCCATAGCCGATGAAGGTTCCGTCTCACACCACTCCTTCTTCCGGTAAATGGGCTTTGTCCGATCGTAAAGCTTTAAGCCCCGGTAATCCTTTTTTCCTTTGATTATTAAGTTATATGTGCACACTCATTCTTAGTGTTAAGGAAAAAAAAACACAAACCGTAACAAACCGAAAGCGGAATGAACGACTGTGAATTTTGTTTTATTTCCGACGACTTGGCAACATAAAAAAAAACGAAACAGAAAGTGTAAGTTTGTTACAGTGTTCAAATTCTTTTTCTACATTCACCCATTTAGGTTCCTTCGTTTAACTATAAAATAGATTATATATATATATATATATATATATATACAAATATGTATTTTTAAAAGGGGAAAGTGAATATGGGGCTGTTACACACGTAAGCTTAGGTGCGAACCCTTAAAATTAAAAAAGCTACTATTTTTCTTTTTATTCCCTTTTTCGGTTCCAATTTCAGAGCGTTCACGATTCATCTTTGAAATATTAGTATGAAACTGAGTAGTGTTTTGTGTGAAACGAGTTTCAGTTTATATTTATGGCTCTTGCCCAACTAACAATTTTTTGTAATCTTCTTATGTTCATTTTACGATTTGACTGAATTTCCACATGATTACAATTTTATGTATTATAGTGGTATTTCATGATTAAGTGCATCTAATACAAACCATTGAATCAAAATAAGTTTAGGGTTTCCACAAAATATCTATGTGGCATCAGTGAATTCATTATGTTGAATTGCTCCTCTGTTAAACCAGAATATATGTCTATTGAATTTTCAACTTAAAATTAAATTCTAATATAGTCATTCTAATATCTCAAAATTAAATTTGAGATTAAAATATGAAGATTACTATAGCTGCGTAATTCCACCATATTCTAATATCTCAAAATTAAATTTGAGATTAAAATATGAAGATTACTATAGCTGTGTAATTCCACCATATTTGTTGACTAGGTTTTCAAGATTATCATTATCCAATATTTCAGCTAATTTATAATCCAGGTAAATTTCTTACATAATCAAATTACTTTTCAGTGTTTGACTTTAATGTTAATTCTATCCATCTCGATTAGAAGTTGCCAGCCATTTGGATTTTGATTTATGAGCTTCGAGGGTTGTTTTTGAATTCATCGTCCCAGATTATAAAGATGAATGCTGTGAAATTGGAATGGAAAGGGGGAATAAAAAGAAAAAGAATATTAACTTATTTTAGTTTTGTAATTTAAATATTGGGTAGATAAAGAGTGTACGTAGTTCGTGGCGAACCAAGCATATGTAAACGTTGGTCATTTTGGTTAAGGTCAAATCAGGTTTGCATTAGAATGTAATATACACTTAGGATATGTCATTTTGGATAAGCACAATATTGGTTATCATTTTTGAATCAAATGGTTAAAGTTTATAGTTATGCTGGTAATATATGCAGAGTGCTGAATTCACCTGTCGTGTTGAAGTCAAACGCATGCGCAATAGCCAAGAGTGGTTCAGGCTGACATGTGGCGGTGGGAATTGCATGAAAGGTGTGGGGCGTGAAGACAACGATATGTGGTGTGATGGGTGCGAAAACCCCGTTGTCTTCCCGAGAGCAGAGTTTGGCCTGTCACGCGTCTACAGCCTTTATTCCACTGACATACAGGATAAGTTCACTCCGGTGATGGTAAGGAACGCTGATGGAAGCATTTCAACACTGCCGAATTGTTTGCACTCTCTTGTGGGCAGCACTCAGACCCTCCAGCTTGATTCGTGTACGTATTATGATCATGGCCATTTTGAATCCTTCAACTGCAAGAATGTCATGCTAGATGGGGATGGTTGTAAGCCCTTTGGTTCTTCCACACCTCCATCGATCCCAGCTAAAGACAAGGGGGTGCTACCCATACCGACACCAGTTAAGCGCGTTGAAGCGATCGTAAGGTATATATCGGCTTACACTTTATTCGTGCCCTGTTTAATAAACCATTTTAATTAAAGATGTGCTATTTACCTTTCTACTCGATCTGAAATGCTATTTACATACCTGGTATATGTTTACTCTATTTTAAAATTAGGAGGCTACAACAGTCAGAAACTTGAGTTCGTAAATATAAAAGTGCATTGCTCTACATTAAAAAAAACAGGAATAAAAAAACTTGGTAACGCATCACTTCGAATGTGTAAGGACATATAAGGGGAGAAGTTGGCTTTTGAAAAAAATAAACTTGGTATCGTTATAAATGGAAAGGCAACAAAAAAACTTTCAACTATAATTGATTGATTTCCATAAACAATGTAATTGTGCATATTTATTTTTGGATAACCGTCTACATAAATGTTTAGTGCTTTTCCTTCGCAAGCCTGCTTATGCAGATTCGGATTCAGAAGAAACAGTTGACAGTGACCCACATGAAGGGTATACCATCTGCACTTAGTGTTAGTAATGAAAACCCGTACTACTTTTCGATGCATATATACGTAAACATAGTATACCATTTTTAATAGTTTTCTTTTCGTTATTTCACTGCAGTCAGTTGGCTGGTGATGGGATTGGGGATGACGGTGGCATGCGTTAGCTAAAGTTTGGTCTATGTGTTATCCAATAAGATAGGAAGGCGTGCGAGAGTTTATGCGTTTTCCCTTTTTCTGTTTCATGTTTTTTCCCTTGGAAGACATCTTTTTTCACTTCTTTTTGGCCGGCAAGTTTTGCCAAGGAAACAACTTATGGCCCATGGTTTAATAAACTTTAATCACGCCCTTTTGTAGGCGTATTGTCTTACATGTTATGCACTTGCCGTGTCAGACATCTTACCATGAACAAACAATAGCTATTATGCATGTCGTGCATCGCACGGGCTTTCTCCCTAGTGTCATTAAAAAATTAGAAAGAATAAAAAATTAGAAAGAAATGCTGGAAGTATCATCATCATAAGTTTCTAAGGTTGTCATGATCTGCTTTAACTACTCCATCATGAGTTTTGGTAGCACTCAATTTTCTTATTTATTTAAATACCCAACCTACTTTTAGAATTAGCCTAGAGCCGTTTTATTTTGATAATTATAAAATCTTTTGCCTTTTTTTTTTGTTATAATACTACTATATTAAAACCCTGTGTATTATAAAGGTTGCATAAATATAATCTTTCTATACTAATAAATGAAAATCCTTTTGGAAACAGTCGTCAAGATTTATCTTTTAAAAATGAACACTCCAAGTCGTTATAACGATGCGTCTAAAAACACTTACAATTTGATAGAAGCATATGCCCGACCTAGAATAATTATTTAATTCTAGTGAAAAAAAAAAGACAATAATACGATTATTAAGTATATATTAAACGGAAACCTTTGTTTCCTAATTTGCCATAATTTCATTCACCGAACTTTAAAGTGTATATATATATATATATATATGGGTTGAGTTATAATACAAAGTTTTTAAAAATAAGAAGGGTAAGAAGCCACCAGAGAGTGACAAGTGTCCTAGGAGGAATTAAATGGAAAGGGTAATTTTGTCTACAAGAGGAAAGAGAATATGCACATGCAAGTCACATGTTATTTCCCCCCCAATTTTTAAATGTCCGTAACTTTTTTATACATCATTTGTTTTTAAAAATAATTATACCATAAAATCGAGCGTTTTTTTATCTTTAATATGAGTACCATATTGTTATATTTTAAAAAAAAAATTCAAAAACCCAGTTGCATATTACACAATGGACATGATGTAAAACACAATGTAAAGTAGATCAAAAACACAATCAATAACAACAGATAAAGACACAATGGACAACATACTAAAACACAATGACCATAACGTATAACACAATGGCGATAACATATAACACAATAAGTATCAGACTAAATAAAAACACAATTGATGACAACAGAGAAAAGACACAATTAATTACAACAGATAAAAGACACAATGGAGAGCAGATGAAGACACAATGGAAAACAAACTAAAAACACAATACACAACAAACTAAAACACAATGAAAAAAGATAATGAAAAAAATTGAACAAATTATTAAAACACAATGAATAACATATTAAAACACAATGAATAACATATTAAACACAATGACCTGAACTAATAACACAATTTATTGAAAACCCAGATATAACACCATCTTCATTGTGTCATATATTGTGTTATAGGTTCTTATAAAAACGCAATTGATAGAACCCAAATTAACATTGTGTTATAGGTTTTGATAATAACACAATGTAAAGTAGATCAAAAACACAATCAATGACAACAGATAAAGACACAATAGACAACATACTAAAACAGAATGAGCATAACGTATAACACAATGACGATAACATATAACACAATAAGTATCAGACTAAATAAAAACACAATTGATGACAACAGATAAAAGACACAATTAATGACAGCAGATAAAAGACACAATGGAGAGCAGATTAAGACACAATGAAAAACAAACTAAAAACACAATACACAACAAACTAAAACACAATGAACAAAGATAATGAAAAAAATTGAACAAATTATTAAAACACAATGGACAACATATTAAAACACAATGAATAACATATTAAACACAATGACCTGAACTAATAACACAATTTATAGAAAACCCAGATATAACACCATCTTCATTGTGTCACATATATTGTGTTATAGGTTCTTATAAAAACACAATGGATAGAACCCAAATTAACATTGTGTTATAGGTTTTGATAATAACACAATGTATAGAAACTCTACTGACCAAAACCCAGTTAAAAGACACAATGACCTGAACCTTTAACACAATGCAATAAAAAAAACCCAGTAAAAATGAAATTTTTTATTTTATTTTTATATGATAATATGGTACTCATATTAAAGATAAAAAAACACTCGTTATTATGGTGAAATTTTTTTTTAAAAAAAATATTGTATGAAAAAGTTATGGACGTTTTAAATCGATGGGGGAATTGGCATGTGCCTTGCATGTGGAGAGAGAAAAATCCATAAATATAGGATTCCCTTTATGCCCTTCTATTATCTTATTTTCCCTACAATTAATCTCAACCCTCCAAATCTAAGATCAATGGACTAGAATCCTTCTTACCCTTCTTATTTATTTTATCCTTTGTATTTGATCCTAACCCATATATATATATATATATATATATATATACTCATAATATCTAAATTTTTGTTTAAAATTAATTATAGAAAAAACAAATATTTTATCTAATTTTTTGTTTAAAATTATTATTATTATTATTTAATATAACCATAATAAAAACAATCGTAGGTATTCTTATCTATTTTTTTGTTAAAATTAATTATTATTTATTATTATTATTATTATTATTATTATTATTATTATTATAATGATGATCATAATAAAAATGAATATTTATCCTTATCTTAATTTTTGTTTAAAATTATTTGTAGAAAAAAATATTTATTCTTATCTTATATTTTGTTTAAAATTATTATTATTATTATTATTATTATTATCTATATATATAATAAAAGAAACCAATGGAGTGACACTTGTCATTATTCTAGAGCATCATTAATTGTATATAATTATTATTTAATTTAAATTATTAAATTTAATATGTTTCAAACATTTAAAAAATTACGGATAAAGTGCAATAAAATATCTTATTATTTATTTATATTAATTATTAGGTTAGAAATTATATCTTAATTCCTTAATTATAGATAATTATTATTTAATTTAAATTATTAAATTTAGAGTAACATGCACGGATAATCCTTGTGGTTTTGTAAAATAACACATATAGTCCCTAACTTTTGGAAATTACACCGATGCTCCCTATGGTTTGACAGTTTGTTACTCGGATGGTCCCTGGAGTGGATGGGGGTTAGTTTTCTCAGTTAAGTGAGTGTGAAATGACCTTAATGCCCTTACTATATTAAAAAATATTAAAATGTTAAAAGATAAAGTTAACTCAAGTGGCCCCACCCCACCCTCACCCTCACCACCTCCAACTCTCTCATCGATACACGCCTTCTTCTTGCATTTTACAAAAGTTGGATACTATAGGTGTTATTTTACAAAACCACAGGGACTATCCGTGCATTTTACTCTTAAATTTAAATGCAAGAAAAATAATAATTACATTTATCATACTAATAAATTTATCCAAAGACAACCATCCTTTTAAGATGCAACTCACGTCCAACTATTTAAATTTTAAAGTTATATAATTTAATAATTACCGATAATTTATACTTATCTAATTAATTTAAATTGAAACATTATTTTTTAGAGTAAACTGCCATTTTGGTCCCTGTGGTTTGGGCATTTTTGCCATTTTAGTCCAAATCTCAAACTTTTTAAATCTGGGTCCATGTGGTTTCATCTTTATTGCCATTTTAGTCCAAAATTCAAAATCCCCATTTTTTTGACTGTTCCAAAAAGTTTGAGATTTGGACTAAAATGACAATAAAAGTGAAACCACAGGGACCAAAATGGCAGTTTACTCTTAATTTTGGACTAAAATGACAATAAAAATGAAACCACAGGGACCCAGATTTAAAAAGTTTGAGATTTGGACTAAAATGGCAAAAGTACCTAAACCACAGGGACCAAAATGGCAGTTTACTCTTTTTTTATATAAGTTTATCTAGTTGGATAATTGTTATATACCTAATCTAGACATTTCAACTTTTTTTAGAACTAATAAATTAAGAACACTATTATTTAAATAAAACTTGGGTTATTAAATGTATGTTCACATGACTGTAAAAACTCGTGAGAAAATCGATGATACAGTCTGTCTTCTAATAGATGGTTCAAATGCTTTTATATATATAAACTTGACAAACATCACAAGTTTTGATCATACAAGACACATAATTTTGTTTGGATATCAGAAAAGCGTCTTAAAAATATCGTTTTATAATTGTTAATCTTCGTTATTAACTATTTGATTTTTTATTTACTTAACCCGTGTAATACACGGGGTTATAACCTAGTTATTATCTATACTATATAATAAAAGAAACCATTTAAGGGACACTTGTCATTTATTGAAGCTATCTGTTTTTTAATTATAAATATTTTTATTTTTTTTTGTAATCAAAGAACTTTTTTTATATAAATATTAATAAATGATAAGAATTAAGATATAATCGATAATAATATGATTATCTCAAAAGTTGAAATTGTAGCTTTTGTTCTAATTATTTTATGTCATCTGTTTAAAAATCGTATAGACATTGAAAGTGATAACAAACTAAGATCCATAAGTTTCAAATTCATGTAATTGCAAATATATATGATGTGATTACTAAATTAATTAATTATGTTAATAAATTTTTGGAAGCATATGTATGAACACGAATTACTTTTTATTTCTTTTGATTAACTATTTTTCTTTTTAGTTGTAGTCTTTAATTAATACATAATGGTTAATGCAAAAGAGTAAGTCAATAGCAATCATCCTCATGTTTTCTTATGAGTAAAAGTGTTTTTTACAAGCTTTTACAAAACCACTCTTAAAAAGATATTTTTTTATTTTTCATTCTCTTTATATATTTATATTATTTGTGAAAATTAAACAGAAAATAAAAGAATATGTGAACATTGACGAGCTACGTGTATATAGCTCATGAACTATACATACTTACTATATAAAATTACATTTATTCAACCCGTATAATACAACAGGTTTTTTAAAATTATATTTTTTTATTATTTTGTTTATAAAATTAGATTTATTCAACCCATACAATACACAAGGTTTTTTAAAGATATATTTATTTTTATTATTTAGTATACAAAATTACATTTACTCAACCCGTGTGTGTAATACACAAGGTTTTTAAAAAAACATTTGCTCAACACATGTTTTCTTATGAGTAAAAGTATTTTTTACAAGCTTTTACAAAACCACTCTTAAAAAGACTTCTTTTTAATTTTTTTTCATTCTCTTTTTATATTCATATTATTTGAAGAAAATAAAAGAATATGTGAAGATCGACGAGCTACTTGTATATAGCTCCTGAACGTAATATACTTAATATACAAAATTTCATTTATTCAACCCGTATAATACACGGAGTTTTTAAAATTATAATTTTTTAAAAATTTGTATATAAAATTAGATTTATTCAACCCATACAATACACAAGGTTTTTTAAAGAAATATTTGTTTTTATTATTTAGTATACAAAATTACATTTACTCAACCCATGTGTGTAATACACAAGGTTTTTAAAAAACATTTGCTTAACACGTACAATACACGAGGTTCTTAAATATATAATTTTTATTATTTAATATGTAAATTTACATTTATTCAATGCGTGTAATAAACGAGATTTTTAAAGATATATTGTTTTATTATTTAGTATATAAAATTACATTTCATTCACTGAACTTCAGAGTGTGTGTATATATATATATATATACACTCATAATATCTAAATTTTTGTTTAAAATTAATTATAGAAAAAATAATAATTATTTTATCTCTTTTTTTCTTAAAATTAATTATTATTTATTATTATTATTATTATTATTATTTTGATAATGATGATCATAATAAAAATGAATATTTATCCTTATCTTATTTTTTGTTTAAAATTATTTGTAGAAAAAAATATTTATTCTTATCTTATATTTTGTTTAAAATTATTATTATTATTATTATTATTATTATTATTATCTATACTATATAATAAAAGAAACCATTTAAGGGACACTTGTCATTTATTGAAGCTATCTGTTTTTTAATTAAAAATATTTTTATTTATTTTTTGTAATCACAGAAATTTTTTATATAAATATTAATAAATGATAAGAATTAAGATATAATCGATAATAATATGATTATCTCAAAAGTTGAAATTGTAGCTTTTGTTCTAATTATTTTGTGTCATCTGTTTAAAAATCGTATAGACATTGAAAGTGATAACAAACTAAGATCCATAAGTTTCAAATTCATGTAATTGCAAATATATATGATGTGATTACTAAATTAATTAATTATGTTAATAAATTTTTGGAAGCATATGTATGAACACGAATTACTTTTTATTTCTTTTGAATAACTATTTTTCTTTTTAGTTGTAGTCTTTAATTAATACATAATGGTTAATGCAAAAGAGTAAGTCAATAGTAATCATCCTCATGTTTTCTTACGAGTAAAAGTGTTTTTTACAAGCTTTTACAAAACCACTCTTAAAAAGATATTTTTTTATTTTTTCATTCTCTTTATATATTTATATTATTTGTGAAAATTAAACAGAAAATAAAAGAATATGTGAACATTGACGAGCTACGTGTATATAGCTCATGAACTATACATACTTACTATATAAAATTACATTTATTCAACCCGTATAATACAACGGGTTTTTAAAATTATATTGTATGCTCAGCCTGCTAGGCTATACGTGGGGAATGACCGCATCGGGGCATTCAGCAAGGGGATCCTTTGGGACCTTTGCTTTTTGCCCTAGCCTTACACCCCTTAGTGCTTCAGGTGCAGGAAAACTGTAAACTCCACTTCCATGCTTGGTACTTGGATGACGGGACGATTATCGGGGACGCTGTTCAGGTTGCTAAAGCTCTCGAAATTATCGGTTCGGAGGGTCTAGCGTTGGGGCTTCGGCTTAATATTAGAAAAACTGGAGTATTTTGGCCGACATGCAACGGGGTGAAGGTTCGGCCAGGGCTTTTCCCTAGTGAGATTGGGAGGCCTGGGAGAGGTGTCAAACTGCTAGGAGGGGCAGTCAGCCGTGATGCCAGTTTTATTAGTGGTCTAGCGGCTAAGAGGGCAACGCGTGCTGTTGACATTATGGGACACCTTCCCTTGTTACGAGATCCTCAAAGCGAACTTCTCTTGCTTAGATCTTGTATGGGGGTTGCAAAGTTGCTATTTGGTTTGCGAACTTGCCAGCCCCCCTTTGTGGATGATGCTGTTTCATGTTTTGATAAAGGTCTTCGGGAGGCAATAGAAGACATTGTCGTATGTGGGGGTCCTTTTTTTGGTGAACTACAGTGGCGGATCGCGACCTTGCCAATGCGACTTGGTGGGTTGGGCCTTCGCTCGGCCCGGGATATGGCTGCCTATGCCTTTGTGGCTTCCAGGTCTCAATCTTGGGAGTTGCAGGACCACATCTTACGTAACAGTGGGGTTGCTAACACTGATCCGGATTATGCCAGCGCCTTGGAACGCTTGCATGAATCTCTACCTGACTTTGATCTCGGCGGTTTCTCTAACAAGGACACCGCCCCCAAAAAGCCACAGAAAACTTTGGCGAATGCCCTTTGTTGTCGAATCGCACAAAGTTTGGGAGAAGATTTCCATTTGTCCCCCGCTAGAAAGCCGTCATTGAATGCCTACAGAGGCCTCACGCTCAGGATTTCTTAACTGTTATTCCTATTGAAGGTTTGGGTCAACGTATGTCAGCGGTGGAGTACCGGTCAATCCTTAAGTACCGTTTGATGATCCCCATGTTCCCGAATGATGAAACTTGCCCAGTCTGCCGTAAAGCATGTCTGGATAAATACGGGGAGCATGCGTTACACTGTAGAGAGTTGCCGGGGTTTAAGTATCGCCATGACTTTGTTCGAGACGCGTTAATGGATATTCTCAAACGAGCAGGGATCTCGGCAAAGAAAGAGGCACCAGTTAATTTTCTTACAGATCCGTCGGAGGGGAGATCCACCCTACGCCCGGCTGACGTGCTAGTTTTTGGTTGGGAGGGCGGGAAACATGCTTGTGTCGATCTCACAGGTGTATCCCCTCTAGCTGGGTTCCGGGAAAATGGGTTTGTGGCGGGGCAAGCGGTACTAAAAACAAAGTCAAAGAAGGTGGAAAAGCACGCAAAAGCTTGTGAGGATAATCAGCATGCCTTTGTCCCCCTGGCGTTTGACACGTTCGGCTCCTTGGCGCCAGAGGCAGTTCGGTTCTTGTCTAGAGTTCAGCGTGTGGTCCACAGCAACTTTTCGACCCCTCAGGGGTGAGGCTTTGTTTTTAGTAGATTAGGGTTTTCTATTCAGAAAGGGATGGCGGCGCAGTTTGTTGCTCGTCTATCTGCTATCCTTATGTAATTTGCCCAAATTATTGGAATGAAATGAGAAAATCCACATCTTTTATCAAAAAAAAAAAAATTAGATTTATTCAACCCATACAATACACAAGGTTTTTTAAAGATATATTTATTTTTATTATTTAGTATACAAAATTACATTTACTCAACCCGTGTGTGTAATACACAAGGTTTTTAAAAAAACATTTGCTCAACACATGTTTTCTTATGAGTAAAAGTATTTTTTACAAGCTTTTACAAAACCACTCTTAAAAAGACTTCTTTTTAAATTTTTTTCATTCTCTTTATATATTCATATTATTTAAAGAAAATAAAAGAATATGTGAAGATCGACGAGCTACGTGTATATAGCTCCTGAACTATATATACTTAATATACAAAATTTCATTTATTCAACCCGTATAATACACGGAGTTTTTAAAATTATAATTTTTTAAAAATTTGTATATAAAATTAGATTTATTCAACCCATACAATACACAAGGTTTTTTAAAGAAATATTTGTTTTTATTATTTAGTATACAAAATTACATTTACTCAACCCATGTGTGTAATACACAAGGTTTTTAAAAAAAACATTTGCTTAACACGTACAATACACGAGGTTCTTAAATATATAATTTTTATTATTTAATATATAAAATTACATTTATTCAATGCGTGTAATAAACGAGATTTTTAAAGATATATTTTTTATTATTTAGTATATAAAATTACATTTCATTCACCGAACTTCAAAGTATATATATATATATATATATATATATATATATACTCATAATATCTAAATTTTTGTTTAAAATTAATTATAGAAAAAAAATATTTTATCTAATTTTTTGTTTAAAATTATTATTATTATTTAATATAACCATAATAAAAACAATCGTAGGTATTCTTATCTATTTTTTTGTTAAAATTAATTATTATTTATTATTATTATTATTATGATAATGATGATCATAATAAAAATGAATATTTATCCTTATCTTAATTTTTGTTTAAAATTATTTGTAGAAAAAAAATATTTATTCTTATCTTATATTTTGTTTAAAATTATTATTATTATTATTATTATTATTATTATTATTATTATTATTATTATTATTATCTATATATATAATAAAAGAAACCAATGGAGTGACACTTGTCATTATTCTAGAGCATCAGTAATTGTATATAATTATTATTTAATTTAAATTATTAAATTTAATATGTTTCAAACATTTAAAAAATTACAGATAAAGTGCAATAAAATATATTATTATTTATTTATATTAATTATTAGGTTAGAAATTATATCTTAATTCCTTAATTATAGATAATTATTATTTAATTTAAATTATTAAATTTAGAGTAACATGCACGGATAATCCTTGTGGTTTTGTAAAATAACACATATAGTCCCTAACTTTTGGAAATTACACCGATGCTCCCTATGGTTTGACAGTTTGTTACTCGGATGGTCCCTGGAGTGGATGGGGGTTAGTTTTCTCAGTTAAGTGAGTGTGAAATGACCTTAATGCCCTTACTATATTAAAAAATATTAAAATGTTAAAAGATAAAGTTAACTCAAGTGGCCCCACCCCACCCTCACCCTCACCACCTCCAACTCTCTCATCGATACATGCCTTCTTCGTGCATTTTACAAAAGTTGGATACTATAGGTGTTATTTTACAAAACCACAGGGACTATCCGTGCATTTTACTCTTAAATTTAAATGCAAGAAAAATAATAATTACATTTATCATACTAATAAATTTATCCAAAGACAACCATCCTTTTAAGATGCAACTCACGTCCAACTATTTAAATTTTAAAGTTATATAATTTAATAATTACCGATAATTTATACTTATCTAATTAATTTAAATTGAAACATTATTTTTTTTAGAGTAAACTGCCATTTTGGTCCCTGTGGTTTGGGCATTTTTGCCATTTTAGTCCAAATCTCAAACTTTTTAAATCTGGGTCCCTGTGGTTTCATCTTTATTGCCATTTTAGTCCAAAATTCAAAATCCCCCTTTTTTTGACTGTTCCAAAAAGTTTGAGATTTGGACTAAAATGGCAATAAAAGTGAAACCACAGGGACCAAAATGGCAGTTTACTCTTAATTTTGGACTAAAATGACAATAAAAGTGAAACCACAGGGACCCAGATTTAAAAAGTTTGAGATTTGGACTAAAATGGCAAAAGTACCTAAACCACAGGGACCAAAATGACAGTTTACTCTTTTTTTATATAAGTTTATCTAGTTGGATAATTGTTATATACCTAATCTAGACATTTCAACTTTTTTTAGAACTAATAAATTAAGAACACTATTATTTAAATAAAACTTGGGTTATTAAATGTATGTTCACATGACTGTTAAAACTCGTGAGAAAATCGATGATACAGTCTGTCTTCTAATAGATGGTTCAAATGCTTTCATATATATAAACTTGACAAACATCACAAGTTTTGATCATACATGACACATAATTTTGTTTGGATATCAGAAAAGCGTCTTAAAAATATCGTTTTATAATTGTTAATCTTCGTTATTAACTATTTGATTTTTTATTTACTTAACCCGTGTAATACACGGGGTTATAACCTAGTTATTATCTATACTATATAATAAAAGAAACCATTTAAGGGACACTTGTCATTTATTGAAGCTATCTGTTTTTTAATTATAAATATTTTTTTTTTTTGTAATCAAAGAACTTTTTTTATATAAATATTAATAAATGATAAGAATTAAGATATAATCGATAATAATATGATTATCTCAAAAGTTGAAATTGTAGCTTTTGTTCTAATTATTTTGTGTCATCTGTTTAAAAATCGTATAGACATTCAAAGTGATAACAAACTAAGATCCACAAGTTTCAAATTCATGTAATTGCAAATATATATGATGTGATTACTAAATTAATTAATTATGTTAATAAATTTTTGGAAGCATATGTATGAACACGAATTACTTTTTATTTCTTTTGAATAACTATTTTTCTTTTTAGTTGTAGTCTTTAATTAATACATAATGGTTAATGCAAAAGAGTAAGACAATAGTAATCATCCTCATGTTTTCTTATGAGTAAAAGTGTTTTTTACAAGCTTTTACAAAACCACTCTTAAAAAGATATTTTTTTTATTTTTTCATTCTCTTTATATATTTATATTATTTGTGAAAATTAAACAGAAAATAAAAGAATATGTGAACATTGACGAGCTACGTGTATATAGCTCATGAACTATACATACTTACTATATAAAATTACATTTATTCAACCCGTATAATACAACGGGTTTTTAAAATTATATTTTTTTATTATTTTATTTATAAAATTAGATTTATTCAACCCATACGATACACAAGGTTTTTTAAAGATATATTTATTTTTATTATTTAGTATACAAAATTACATTTACTCAACCCGTGTGTGTAATACACAAGGTTTTTAAAAAAACATTTGCTCAACACATGTTTTCTTATGAGTAAAAGTATTTTTTACAAGCTTTTACAAAACCACTCTTAAAAAGACTTCTTTTTATTTTTTTTTTCATTCTCTTTATATATTCATATTATTTGAAGAAAATAAAAGAATATGTGAAGATCGACGAGCTACGTGTATATAGCTCCTGAACTATATATACTTAATATACAAAATTTCATTTATTCAACCCGTATAATACACGGAGTTTTTAAAATTATAATTTTTTAAAAATTTGTATTTAAAATTAGATTTATTCAACCCATACAATACACGAGGTTTTTTAAAGAAATATTTGTTTTTATTATTTAGTATACAAAATTACATTTACTCAACCCATGTGTGTAATACACAAGGTTTTTAAAAAACATTTGCTTAACACGTACAATACACGAGGTTCTTAAATATATAATTTTTATTATTTAATATATAAAATTACATTTATTCAATGCGTGTAATAAACGGGTTTTTTAAAGATATATTGTTTTATTATTTAGTATATAATTACATTTATTCAGCCCGTGTAATACATGGGGTTCTAACCTAGTTATTTAATATAAGAGATAAATATGAAAATAAAGTGAGAAGACATCAGAAACTGACACGTGTACAAAAAAGATTTTCATTTATTAGTATAGAAAGATTTGATCATATTATAGGTTTAAATGAAAACATTATATATTATTGTGAATTTAAAAAAAAAAAAAAAAACAGGACGGACAAAAAACTGTTGATGATTTCTGTGTAGGAGCCAAAGAAAATGAAATAAAGGTTTAATATAAATATTTCTTTTTGAGTTAGTGACTCTAAACTCTCGGGTTTATCGGTTTCAAATTTGAATGATGAAGACGGATTGTGTTAGGATTAACTTCACATTTTTGCTATACGGAAAACGCCTACGTTTCATATTCCGTTTTGGCCTTGAAAAGATCGAGCCTGACCTCAAGCATAACAAAAGCCCCTCATTTATGTGTATAAATCTTTAATAACAGAAAACTAGTTTAGACTAAAAAATGAGATTAAACAAATAATAGCTTTTTTAAAGTTCCTTTACACACATATATACACAAATGGTTTTAAACGAAAACCACTGAATATTTAGGAAACACTCCAAAATTTGAGAACCGATTTATAAGACCATTGGGTGTGGTTTGGTTAGTTTCTTTGGGGATTATCCGTCACGTAGGCGGCACATCACCAAGGGTGGAGGACCATCCCCTTAGGGACTACCCATGGGTATGGAAGACTACCCAACTTAATATAAAACCAATATATAATAAAGGAGAGAGAGAGAGGGGCCCACCAACCTTGCAACTCAGCCAATCAACATGCTCGTCGCCTCCGCCTGCGACGTGACGACCCTGGAGGGGACGGTGTGGGACGACCCGGCGACGGTGGGGGACGATCCCCACACCGTTCGGTCTAACTTCGGATCTGCTTGATTTTTTTTTCTTTTAACAAGCACACTGTATAATTAAGTAAAACAGATCGAGTTACAACTTAATTCACTAGTAATTATTTTTTAGATATTATGTATTCTTATAGCCATGTTAGAAAGAAATCATGGTATTCGTTTGGAAGTTGTGTCTTGGATGCATCCCGACAACGGATGCCCTTAGGCGTCGAGCTATTGATTTGGTCGATGTAAGTTGTAAAATTTGTGGGGTCGAATCTGAGACGGTTAATCATGTTGCAGTGGAGTGTGTGATGGTGAGGGCAATATGGTGGCATGTGTGTGTTTGGTTGAAAATTCCGGTTCTCGTGCAGTCGGAGAACTTCTTAAAAAAATTGGATGAGGTTGATAAGCTTAAAGGCTCAAACAAATGGAGAAAAGTTATAGGGGCTGTGTTTTATTCGACGACATGGAATATTTGGAAAGCTAGAAACAAAAAGATCTTTGATAATATTCCGTTCCGGGTGGAGAAGGTAGTGGACACCATTAAAGAAGAGACCTATATGTGGATCAAGTATAGATCGCCGATAAAGAACGTTGAGTGGGAGCGTTGGTGTGCAATGCTTGAATCTTTGGAATGTTATCGACGACGATGATTCAAACCCATAGAACTTCTTTATGATACAAGTTTAATCCTCGTTTCTAGCTGGTTCGCAAGGCTAATTAAGAAAATGGGTGTGCAATGCCATCGATTTATAAAAATATCAAAGCGCGACTGATGGCACTACATAGCTACATATTTTCATGACACATGATAGAAAATGATCCAGTTTGTTTGTCGTTTAAAAGTGTCGGGTTGTCTTGCCCTTTTTTTATAGAAGTTAAAAGTTGTGTCTTCAAGGTTTATATGCCTCCTAATGTTTTTACCACTGCATTGAACAAAGATAAAATATTAGTTTGGCCATTTAATGTTGTCAATGATGCTCATACGTATGAACATTTACTTGGAAACATGTCAAGTAAAATGTCTATGCTGCCTGCTTGGAAAGCCATTTGAAGCGGGAGACGTGTAAGTACATAAGTGAATAAAAAGTACATGATGTAGCCTGGGGCGGACCTATGTGTTATTTTGGGTGGGCGGGCGCACCTCTTAGAAAAAAAAAAAACTTAATGTATTTTTTAGGCAAAAACATGACCGCGCCCTTTGAAAATATGGTTGAACCCCTGATCCGCACCTCCAGTAAATAATTCATGGGTCCGTCACTGGATGTAGTCCTCACACTTAAACATTAACCATGTGGACTAAAATGACAACGTTTGAAACTATTTGGACTAAAATGACAACGTTTCAAACCTTTAGACTAAACTGACAAAATGACCCATAATCACTAATACTAAAATGACATTTAACTCTTTTTTTTATGATGCCCCCTGTTGATGTAGCTGTCACATGACGCTTCTTATCCTTCCATGCGGTGCAATCTAATGAAGTCTTATACTTGACGTAAAGTGGATATACAACATATTAGTCGCACGCACAACTCCGTCTCCCCAGGTACATATCTCAAAAACAACTAGGTTTATGGTTTTCTTTAAACAAAAACCAAAAGTAGATTGAGCACTTGCTTTCCCAAAAGAGGACCAAAGCGGGACCTCATGACCTTTTCATAATTATTCTTGTCACAAAAGTTAACATCCATAAACCCCTTTTTTACCAATTGTCTTGTACATTTGTCTCCTCTGCTCACATGCCTAACTAACCTTTATAAAAGTACAATCCATAAACCCCTTTTTAAGGGATTATTATTATTATTTTTATATTACCCTCACTAATAATCTAACATCCAAATTAACTTTATTCATATCAATTTTGATTCAAAAAATAATAATAAATCCTCAAATGTTATAAATTCTATTAAAATTTATCAAATTTTTAGATATAAATAACCGAAATACATCGTAAAGTTGGTTGTGTATTCATATCAAGATATCAATACTCTGTTGACTTGTATGATATTTTCATATTTGGAGTGTGTTAAGAGTCTTAGTGTAGCATTTTAAATGTTTTATTGATTAAAAGATTTTTCATAGAGAACTATTTGCTATAAGAGTGAAGGTTTTGGGCTTGAAAAAACCGGTTAATAACCGAAACTGATTATAAAAAAAGCAATTTTTGTTTTGGATAAAAAAACCGGTTCGGTTAAAAACCGGACCGGGTTAAAAAAAAAAAAACGATTTGTACACCTCAAATTGAAGATGGTTTAACTTATAATTTGAATAAAAATGAGATGTCATTTTCTGGTTGGTAACTTCATTTGAGTTCATCTTGAAATGCCCCTACACTCTTAACTTATTTTAAAAAATAATCAATTTGGGTTACAGAAATTATTTTTACTCAAATTTAATTACAAAAATAAATCTCAAATTCCAAATACGAGTCACCTAGACCATGAACCTCCCATTTTGTGGTTGTATATAAAGAGAGAAACCACTACCATTGAATGTTTACAAAAAAGTCAACATGATATGTTCTTTGAAAAAGTCAACAGACACCAACGACGGTCAAACCACCGTAGACCCCAAAGACGAACCCCAACTCCTGCCAGGCTTGCCCAACCACCTAGCCCACCTTGTCCTTTCCACCGTCCGCCCCTCCCTCCTCTCCGCCGTCTGCCGCGGATGGCGCCACCTCATCTACACCCGTCACTTCCCACCTTTTTTGTCTCTTTATGCCGTCGTTGCCAGTAGCAGTAATAATAATAGCAATAGTAATGATGATGATAATAATAATAATGGCCGATCACGCCTATCGGATTCCATTGATTTTTTCACCTTTGATCCCATCTCCTCCAGGTGGACAACCTTACCACCTCCTAATGTCGATCCGCCACTCCGCCTCCTCCACCGCCACCCATCGTTCATATCCCGGACCCTCACCATACAATCGTTAACGGTTGCCGGCTGCCTTGTGCTCATTGCAGCCACCGGTCACAACTTCCTCCCCGCGCTATCCCACCCGCTTGTTTTCGATCCTTTGACCGCGGAATGGTGTCTAGGTCCTCCGCTCACTTATCCGCGTCGGTGGTGCGCTGCCGGGTGTTTTCGCGACACCGTGTATGTGGCTAGCGGTATTGGCGCCCACTACCGCGGTGATGTAGCGCGGATGGTCGAGAAATGGGACGTGAAGAGGTCACCCTGCGACAAGTTATCGGATTGTAAGCACTTTTCTTTGTTGTATTTACACAAAAAGATATAAAACCTACTAGATTTTCGTTGCAAATCAGTCGCAATATCTGCTGACTGTTTTTTTTTCTCGTTCTAATAGTGAATACATCTACAACAATTAATCGGATTGTAAGCACTTGACTTTCCTTTGATGTGTTTAAATAACGGTAAAAATTACACTGCTAGAAAACTGGGTATATGCGACCGCAACTTTTTTCTTGGTCGCAAAATTTGCGACAATTTTTTACTCAAATTTCGATCGCAAATGCCTAGTTTTCAAATAGTGAATACATCTACAACAATATATCAGATTGTAAGCACTTGACTTTCCTTTGATGTGTTTATATAACGGTTTTTAAATTACACTGCTAGAAAACTGGGTATATGCGACCGCAACTCTTTTCTTGGTCGCAAAATTTGCGACAATTTTTTACTCAAATATCGGTCGCAAATGCCCAGTTTTCTAACAGTGAAACATGTGTTTGTTTGTGGCAGTAAGAGACGAGTGGCGGTGGGAGGAGGTGGCGGGTCTAAAAGACGGAAGGTTCAGCCGAGAAGCGGTGGAGGCGGTCGGGTACAAAGGAAAAATATGCATGGTGAATGTGAAGGGCAACAATGCAGGGAAAGAAGGTGTAGTTTACAACATTGAGGAAAACCGGTGGGAGAAAATGTCGAGGGGGATGGTTTCGGGGTGGAACGGGGCGGTAGGCGTGGCGGAGGAGGAGGTGATGTATGTGGTGGATGAAGAGAATGGTGGTGTGAGGAAATATGATGATGAAAGTGATTGTTGGCAAGAGGTTATTCAAGGGTCCGATCTTTTGAAAGGGGCCGAACAAATGGCGGTCGGTGGTGGGAAAATATGTGTCGTTACGGGTGGCGGTGGGCGGATCACGGTGGTGGATGTGGTGGCGGAACCGGTAAGGATGTGGGTGGTTGATCCACCCCGGCCGGAAAGTGAAGTAATATCCGTTCATATTATGAGAAGACCATGTAATAATAGATTATGAAATGTTTAAGATCATGTTATTTTTTAATTCATTGGATTTTAAAAATAAGTGAATATGATTATGTGAATATTGTAATAAAGTCTCGTCCGGCCTTAGATTTGTTTTAATTTTTTTAATAATATTTTATTTCTTACTTTACGCCTAATTTTATATTTGTTCCTTTGAATTTGTTATATTTAAATTGTGATTTTAGTTTTTTTAATTATTAGGTTAACTTAAGAATTACACATTGACTGTAGAAAGTTGATAGTCACATTACTATTGAAAGTTGTGATAATTATTATTTACAAATTGATGTAGAAATTAGTTTAAAAAATAAAATAAAATAGCAATAAAACGATGTGTTGTTGTTCCAATCAGGCATACTTAATTGGAAGAGCAAAACAAGTATTTCTTCCCTTCATTTCCTATACCTTTCCTACTCTAGATATAGGGTGCTAGAAAATGATCAAACAAGTTGATGCTAATAGGTTGGTCCCCTTCTGTAGAACTATAACAATCTCTCCCACATTAATCGGTTGTTACTTCTAACAATCATATTATATGTTAAAGAATTTACAAGAAATTGAACCCAGAAAACTCATATCAACGATTGTTATTGATGAACGATTGAATACAAGAAAAGAAATTACAATGAAATGAAAACAACGAACTTACTATCTAGACCTAAAACCACTAATTTATACTGAATCAACTAATTCTGTTACAACTACCTTTTAAGAAAACTTTACACAAAAGCCCCCCGGAACTTATAAGAAAGTAAATATCAGTCCTTGTATCTCTAACCACTACTTCCTAACTACTGATTTACTACTCACTGATTACACTTCAACAGCAGTTGCTACCATTAGTAGCTGTTAACCATCAGTACTTATCTTTTAATCACCAGCAGTGCTTACAAGACTTTTCAGTAGTGCGACTTCAGACTCATCAGTGGTTTGATTTTATTTGACCAACTGAATTGTTACTTTCTTCAACAATCTCCACCTAAGTAACCATTCAGTTTATCCCAAACTTAATAAATTTACAAAAAATATAAACTTTGCTCCTGGCAAAGCCTTGGTCATCACATCAGCAGGGTTAACTTCTGTTCCAACCCACTTGACCTCAACTTCCTTAGAAGTTATCACATCTCTGATCCAAAACATCTTTACGTTGATGTGTTTGGTCCTTTCATGAAAAACACTGTTCTTCGACAATTGAACAGCACCTTCATTATCACTGTTCACCTCCACACTATCCAATTTGACTCCCAGATCAGCAACCACACCCTTTAACCATAAAGACTCTTTTACCCCTTCAGTTAAAGCTATGAACTCCGCCTCAGTTGTGGATAGTGCAACAACATGCTGCAACTAAGACTTCCAACTGACCACATTCCCCAACACAGAAAATGCATAGCCAGTTATGGACCTGCCATTATCTTTATCCTTGGCATAATCAGAATCAACATAACCACTGACCATATTGCCCTTTTTCTCAATTTTGTCTTCAAACTTTAAACCAAGCTTTCTTGTACCAGCCAAATACCTTAGAATCCACTTTACAGCTGCCCAATGATTCTTACCAGGATTTGCCATGTATCTACTCACAACACTAACAGCATATGCAATATCAGGTCTTGTACAAACCATGATATACATAAGACTTCCAACAGTGTTAGCATACGGAACCTTGCTCATGTATTCTTTCTCTTCATCTGTTTGAGGACTATCTTTCTTGGACAAATTAAAATGAGCTGCTATAGGAGTTGTAACAGGCTTACACTCTCCCATTCCATAGTTTTTCAACACTTTCTCAATATAAGAAGATTGAGACAGTGTTAACACTTTTTCTGCCCTGTTTCTGTGAATTTCCATACCCAATATCTTTCTAGCTTCCCCCAAATCCTTCATATCATATTCTTTCATCAGCAACCTCTTGGTTTCTTCTATTTGAATTTTATCTTCACAAGCTATCAGCATATCATCCACATACAGAAGCAAATAGACAAATTTACCCCTATCATATTCCCTATGATACACACAACTGTCATAAGGACTTCTGTTGAAACCACTGCTCACTATGCACTCATCAAACCTTCTATACCATTGTCTATGAGACTGTTTGAGTCCATACAAAGACCTCTTTAACAAACAAGCTTTATCTTCTTGGCCTTTTACCTCATATCCCTTTGGTTGTGACATGTAAATCTGCTCCTCTAAAATACCATGCAAAAAAGCAGTTTTCACATCTATTTGTTTCAATTCCAGATCTAATGTTGCAACCTATGATAAAATGATTCTAATAGAAACATGTTTGACTACAGGAGAAAAGATCTCATTGTAGTCAACTCCAGCTTTCCTTTGGCCACCAATCTTGCTTTATACCTTGGACCCTCTCCTGATTTAACACTTCTTTAATCTTAAAAATCCATTTGCAAGACACCAACTTCTGATCTTTAGGCTTGTCTACTAATTCCCATGTACCATTTTTGTACAGGGAATCCATGTCCTCATCCATAGCTTGACACCACTTCTGGCTTTCTTTTAAATTGATAGCTTCTTCAAAAGTTAGTGGTTCATAGATGCTTTCATTTTCTGCAATTATAAAAGCAACTGCAGAGATATCTTCAGTGTCTCTATATTTCAGTGGTTTAACAACTCTGCTCTTGGATTTGTCTCTTACCAAGATATAATATTCTAAACTTGGCTCACTTTGACTTGTTTCCACCTGACTTGAATCAGGATCACTTTGACTGGACTCACTCTGGATTGTACCAAATCCTTCATGATTAACCTTCTATTATTCTAAAACTGGCTCCACCTTAAACTGAGAATCACCCCTTTTGGATAGACTCTTGTTCATAGACTATATAACATCTTTGTATAGAACATTTTCTCTGCACTGAACATTTATGCTTACAATAACCTTTGGATTTTGCGACCTCCAAAGCATGTATCCCTTCAGTCCTTCAGTATAGCCCAGCATGACACACATTTGTGACCTTGGATCTAATTTATCATCACTGACATGAGAATACACTAGAGATCCAAAAACTTTCAAATCGTCATACTCAGGTTTAACTCCAGTCCACATCTCCATAGGTGTCTTCATCTTGATTGCTGATGAAGGACATCTATTAATCAAGTAAGCTACAGTTGACACAGCTTCATCCCAGAACTTCTTAGGCATCCCTGAAGTTACTAGCATACACCTTACTCTCTCTAATATGGTTCTATTCATTCTAAATGGCAAACCATTCTATTGAGGAGTACCAGGAATGGTTAAGGTCTGGTTATTCCATTTGCCTTACAAAACTGATTAAACTCATTGTTACAAAACTCTAAACCATTGTCTGTTATGAGTTTTTTCAGTTTCCTTTCAGTCTGATTTTCAACCAATACTTTCCACTCTTTAAACTTCTTGAAAGCATCACTTTTATGTCTAAGAAAATAAACCCATAACCTTCTAGAGTAATCATCTATGATTGACAGGAAATACCTACCACCCCCCAAAGTTTCTGTTCTAGCAGGCCCCCACAGATCAGAGTGAACATAATCTAAGACTCCCTTAGAAATATGTTTCCCTTTACTAAACTTTACTCTTTTCTGTTTGCCCAAAACACAACTTTCACAGAAACTTATATCACAGTTCTTTAACTCACCAAGAAATTGTTGTTTTGACAACTCAATTAGGCCTTGTTGACTTATATGACCAAGTCTCTTATGCCATTTCAGGGCTTCTTCATTTCCTTCTTCACTTGCTAAAAAGGCTACTCCATCAACAATTTTACAATCCAACATGTAAATATTGTTCTTAACTCTAGTACCACTTAACATCATCATAGACCCCTTTATTACTCTAGCTTTACCATCTCTAAGACTAACATGGTATCCTATCTTTTCCAATGTACCAAGAGATAATAAACTTCTCTTAAGATTAGGAATATACCTCACATTTTTAGATCAAATGTAATTCCAGATTCTATCTTCATTGTCACTGTGCCAATTCCATGAATCTGACAAGGCCTGTCATCACCAAGCTTTACAAACCCCATATCCACCATCTTCAATTCTTTAAAGGCTTCTTTCAGAGGTGTCATGTGGAATGAACACCCTGAATCCATTACCCACTTCTCTTTGTTACATTCGCTTGTAACCACAAGAACATCAGCACTGTCGTAACCACCCTATGACTGTTCATCAGAATCTACATGACTGTTTTGCCCCTTTGAGTAATTTTCTTCACCTCTCCTTTTTCTTGAATTCTGGACAGTCTTTTTTGAAGTGTTTTTCTGGATTACAGACAAAACATCTCCTCTTGAATCTTGACTTGGATCTTGATCTAGAATTCTTACTGCTACTACTGAAATTCTTATGATCTGGTCTTCCTCTCATAAACAATCCATCTCTACCTTCTTCTTTAGATTCTGACCTCTTTTTCAATTCTTTGGAATTTAAAGCAGACAAGACATCTTCCATGGATAATCACTTTTTACCATACATCAAAGTATCCACAAAGTGGTCATATGATGATGGTAGAGATGTGAGAAATATAATAGCCTGATCTTCATCATCCAGTACCACTTATATATTTTCAAGATCCAAGATCATTTTGTTGAACTCGTCCGTATGATCTTCAAGACTCTTTTCTGATGACATATGAAATGTATACAGTCTCTTCTTCAAGTAAAGTCGATTGGCCAAAGATTTCATCATGTACAATGACTCAAACTTTGCCCAAATCCCTGCTACTGATGTTTCTTTTGATACTTCACGAAGAACTCGATCACCAAGACTCAATATAATTGCACTATGAGCCTTCTCAAGCATATCCTTTTTCTCTTTATCATTTAAATCAGCTGGAAGATTATCTTCTCCTCTCAGCGCATCAACAACACCATTATGAACCAGAAGAGCCCTTATATTCACATGCCATAGACTGGAATCATTCTTCCCATCAAATTTCTCCAATTCGAACTTCGTTGACACCATTCTTGTTCTCTGATTGCGGAATTGAAATCAATTTCTTAGAATCGAGCCACCAATGGCTCTGATACCAATTGTTAAAGAATTTACAAGAAATTGAACCCAGAAAACTCAAATCAACGATTGTTATTGATGAACGATTGAATACAAGAAAATAAATTACAATGAAATGAAAACAACGAACTTACTATCTAGCCCTAAAACCACTTATCTATACTGAATTGCCTAATTCCGTTACAACTACCTTTTAAGAAAACTTTTCACAAAAGCCCCCTGAACTTATAAGAAAATAAGTATAAGTCCTTGTATCTCTAACCACTGCTTCCTAACTACTGATTTACTACTCACTGATTACACTTCAACAGCAGTTGCTACCATTAGCAGTTGTTAACCATCAGTACTTATCTTTTAATCACCAGCAGTGCTTACAAGACTTTTTAGTAGTGCGACTTCAGACTCATCAGTGATTTGACTTTATTTGACCAACTGGATTGTTACTTTCTTCAACACTATATGTTGATGTGATAACTATTTTGCTTTATTTGATTTAATCTTTTTGGGTTTTTGTTAGTTTGAGTTATCAAGGGTTACAAGACCATTAGATGAAATTGGTGGATGAGGAATGCCCTTTTCAACAGTAGACACTATTCATTCAAGCAATTTATGTCTTTTTTATGTGTGTGTTTTTAATGATTTTGATGATGAATTTAGTTAGTATTATTATTTTCATAAAATTTATAATTTTTTTATATTTACTTTTTTAATTCCGCTTCCGGGCTTACGCCTCTGTTCGGCTCGGGGCTTACGTCTCTGTTCGCCTTGAGGCTTATGCCTCGTGAGGTGAAGGGAAAACGCCTAGAAACTCGTTTATGTTCTTTTAAACTTTTCATGCACCAATCGGTCTTTGTCCCGATTGCTAAGTGTTATGTGCCTTATGTTCAAGGCTTAATGCAAAACTACTATCGAGTTGGGGGACTCACTGGAAGCAACATTTGTATTCCAACAGGGTGAGATTTACTTAGTATGATGATGATGATGATGATGATGACGATAATACGAATGGATTGAAACTCACTTAAAACCTTGAGCTAAGGGGGGTGGGGGTGGTCACTAGTGATAGAATTCTATCACTCACAAGCATCCAATCAACTCCTGCCATATCATCAGCCACTATTCTATCACTCACATCCTTTTTTAGTGGCAATGGCCATCACTCACAACACCTAACAATAAACCCCCACACCCCCTCACATCCATCATTTTTCACGCGTTATAAAAATAACGAAAATCAAACACGTGCTGCTATCACTCGTTGAACAAATGACTGGCGGTGGACATTTTGTTTCTTCCACGCGTGCTCAAGGGCCATCTGTTACACCCTAATATTTTACCCTTAAATTTAAGCAAAATATAGTTTAAATACACGTCATTCTTTAACAAAGATCATATTTAATTAAAACCTTAGTCAACTAATGACTAAGTTAAAACGTTTCAAAAATTGTTTAACAAGAGTTTACAACCCATATACAAGAGCTACAAAAGATTTATATAATAGCGGAAGCTTCATAAGACATGTTCGGTTCTTCGACGTTGCTTGATCATCATCCGTAAGGTCCATCTAGTTACCTAGGGTCAAAACCGTTAAACATTAGTTTTGACATCGATATATATCATTTTAATACAAGATCTAACATTTAAACTTTGAAGAGCAATTAAATAAAAAAAAACATATAAAGTCCACCGTAAATTACGGTATCACCGTAATTTACGGTGAGACCTGAAACTTTATTTGGTCACCGTAAATCAGTAGACCTGCGCCGTAAACAAGTTTGACCCTCACCGTAAATTACGGTACTACCGTAATTTACGGTGGAACCTGGAAATCCATGTTTTGATTTCTTAGTTCTTTTCCTTCAAACCAATCTCGGAAATTTCCTTGCAAACAACTCATTTCATCTAAAACTAGTATTTCTAGCATGTAATAAACATTAACCAATAACATAGAACAAATCTAACATATTTCCGGAATGTGATTTATGTTTTACTCGATTAATTGACCCGTTTGGCTCGTCTACGAAATCCATTCCTATGACGACTACCAACGAGTACCATCCGAATTTAACAATCAATATAGCGACTTCATCGCGTAACCAAAACAACTCTTATTCAAGGATTTAATTACACACTAAAATCGTCAAGCTTAATAGTGTAACGGGTCAAGTTACATACCTTCAAAGTTTGCCCTTTAAACGTGGTTCGCCACTCGCTTGTCCACTCGACGCTCCTGCGTCCGCTCCTATAGAGTTCATTCATAATGCGTTTTAGAACTCTAATTAAATCATAATTCGCATAATTCACCAAAACATCATGATTATGCGTTTAAGCTCAGAATTTCAGTTTTAAGCCTTCATAGAGGCATTTCATCAAACACTTCATGTGCAGAATTTTTATATCTTTTGAAATCAACTTCTTAGCTTGTTAATTAGCTAACTTGACAACAATAGAGCCATCCTATAGTGTTTTAAGCATCATATTTTCTGGAAATCACTTTCAAAAATCAAAATACACCAGGATAATCATCCTAAACCCTAGTGTTCATCTTCATCTTACAAAACCCATAACCTAGCTTCCATGGATTCTTAAAATTTCCAGAATTTGGGCATGATTTCATATGTAGTTGTCTAGGTTTCACTTCTAGACACTACATCATCTCTAATCATATCAAACAACACACATGCAAGCATCTAATTTCAGATTTTCAAAATCATGAGAATTTCAAGTTGAAAGATTACATCAAATTTCACATACCTTACAATCCTCTTGCGATGAGGATCGCGATTCTAAGCTTGAATTTCGTTTTGGACCAGATTTACATATCCAATTTGAGAGTTTTGTTGTGATTTTAGAGTTTTGGGAGCTTGGGATCGACCTGGCTTCTCTCCTGATCGACCAGACACCCTAATAGGGGTGTTTGGTTTGTTTTTGTTAATTATTAACACATCAAGTTTCAATTGTTGCACTTAAGCCCCTCAACTTTGATAAATGTTTAATTTGTTTGCATATAACCCTACTTTGAGCTATTTCAAGACCATTACTAACTAGGTTAATGTTCTAAATTAGTAAGTGCTCGTTTATTTATTAACTTTATATTTCTAATGTAAAGTTTATATTTTCGGGGTGTTACAAGTCCACCCCCCTTAAAAGGGTTTCGTCCCCGAAACCAAAGTACGTACCAAATAAGGTAGGGTGGAGACGCCGCATCTCCTCTTCGGACTCCCACGTAGTGTCCGAACCCTTTCTATGCTCCCATTTTACCTTGACTTGTTCAATTTGCTTATTTCGTAAACGTTTGACCTTTCTGTCCAAAATTTCAATTGGTCTTACCACATAATTTAGACTATTATCCACTTCGATATCATCATAGTGGATATAGGTCGTTTCGTCTGCTAGGCACTTTCTTAACTGAGATACGTGAAACGTGTTATGGATCCCACTCAGCTCCTCCGGTAGTTCAAGACGGTAAGCTACCTTGCCGGCTCTTCCGATAATTTTAAATGGCCCGATAAACCTTGGGCTTAACTTCCCCTTCTTTCTAAATCTAATAACGCCTTTCCACGGGGACACTTTTAGCATGACCATGTCACCCACTTGAAATTCAATTGGCCTTTTTCTTTTATCTACATACGCCTTTTGCCTGTCTTGAGCCGCTTTCAAGTGTGCTCGAACTTTATCGATCTTTTCGTTCGTGGCTCGTACTATGTCTTGGTGGGCGAGGTCACGTGGACCCACTTCACCCCAACAAACCGGGGTTCGACACTTCCTACCGTACAGTAGTTCGTATGGTGCCATTTTAATACTAGATTGGTAACTGTTGTTGTACGAAAACTCGACTAACGGTAGGTGAACATCCCAACTGCCTCCAAAGTCGATTATACACGCCCGTAGCATATCTCCCAATATTTGTATCGTTCTTTCACTTTGTCCATCCGTTTGGGGATGGTACGCAGTGCTAATGTACAACTTGGTCCCCATTTGTTCTTGGAAATCGCGCCAGAAATTCGAAGTAAACCGGGTATCCCTATCAGACACAATGGACACCGGCACTCCATGACGTGCTATGATTTCATTGGTATAGACTTCTGACATCTTTTCTGACGTATAAGTCTCACGAATCGGAATGAAGTGAGCACTTTTCGTCAATCTATCCACCACTACCCATATTGCATCAAAACCACGATTCGTCTTAGGCAACTTGGTTAACAGGTCCATTGTAATATGTTCCCATTTCCAAACCGGAATTTCCAACGGTTGGAGTTTGCCATAGGGTTTCTGATGCTCCGCCTTGACTTGTAAACATGTCAAGCATTTTTCCACATACTTCGCCACATCCCTCTTCATTCCGGGCCACCAATAGTTTTGTTTCAAATCATTGTACATCTTGGTCGCACCCGGATGAATTGAATAACGGGATTTATGAGCTTCATCAAGTAGAAGCGCCTTTACTCCACAGGTATGTGGGACCCATATCCTTCCGGATCGAGTCTTTAACCCGTGATTCCCATCCGACAAGTCTTTCAACTGACCAATTATCCTTTCCTTCTTCCAATTCTCTTCTTTTACTGCTTCTATTTGTGCCTCTCGAATACGTTCAAGTATACCCGAGGTTACCACGAGTTGCATCGATCGTACTCGTATCGGAACATAATCCGCTTTTCTGCTCAGTGCGTCCGCTACCACATTTGCCTTTCCGGGGTGATATTGTATCTCACAATCATAGTCCTTCACCGTTTCCAGCCATCGCCTTTGTCGCATATTTAACTCCTTCTGGTCGAAGAAGTATTTCAAACTCTTGTGGTCGGTGAATATGGTGCATTTTACCCCATACAAGTAATGCCTCCATATTTTTAATGCAAATACTACCGCTGCCAACTCAAGATCGTGCGTGGGGTATTTCTTCTCGTGTAACTTCAATTGTCTCGAGGCATAGGCTATTACCTTGCCCCGTTGCATCAACACGCAACCGAGCCCTGATAATGAAGCATCCGAATAAACCACCATGTCTTCGACGCCGTCCGGCAATGTCAGTACCGGAGCTTGAGTTAGCCTTTCCTTTAGCGTCCGAAACGCTTTTTCTTGATCGACTCCCCAAATAAACCTTGCTTTCTTTTGGGTTAGCTTTGTTAGCGGCGATGCAATCTTGGAGAAATCTTGGATGAATCTCCTATAATATCCAGCAAGCCCCAAAAAGCTTCTAATTTCCGAAGGGTTCTTCGGAGGATTCCATTTTGACACCGCCTCTATCTTTGACGGATCCACCAAAACTCCGTCGGCATTTATGACATGGCCGAGAAATTGTACCTCTCGTAACCAAAAGGCACATTTAGAAAATTTTGCATAAAGCTTCTCTCGTCTAAGTGTCTCTAACACTTCTTGCAAGTGGCGCGCGTGTTCAGCTTCACTTTTCGAATACACCAAGATATCATCGATAAACACGATGACCGACTTATCTAACATTGGCTTGCAAACCCGGTTCATGAGGTCCATGAAAGCGGCGGGCGCATTTGTTAGCCCAAATGACATTACGAGAAATTCGTAATGTCCATATCTTGTGCGAAAAGCCGTCTTCGGCACATCTTCTTCTTTGACCTTTAGTTGGTGATACCCCGACCTAAGGTCAATTTTTGAAAACCAAATCGCGCCTTGTAGTTGATCAAATAAATCGTCTATCCTCGGAAGCGGGTATCGGTTCTTTACCGTGAGTTTGTTCAACTCCCGGTAATCAATACACATACGCATACTCCCGTCTTTCTTCCTCACGAACAATACCGGTGCGCCCCAAGGAGACACACTCGGCCTTATGAATCCCTTGTCAAGCAGGTCTTGGATTTGGGACATTAACTCTTGTAGTTCCGACGGTGCAAGTCGGTACGGGGCTTTTGCCACAGGTTTCGCGCCTGGAATCAATTCGATCCCGAACTCTACTTCCCGTTCAGGCGGTATCCCCGGTAAATCTTCCGGAAAAACATCTCCATAATCTCGTACTACCGGTACATCTCCAATCTTCCGTGATTCTTTCTCGGCCTCATTTGCATAAATTATGAATGCCTTGCATCCTCGCTTCATGAGCTTGTGAGCTTTCAACATCGAACATACTATGGGGTTGCCTCGTTTTTCGCCGTAAATGGTGACGTGTTTTCCGCTCGGAGATGTTAGTTTTATCTCTTTGCGAAAACACACGACCTTTGCATGGTATTGAGATAGCCAATCCATCCCCACGACTACTTGGAATTCTCCCATCGACATCGGGATTAGATTTATCAAATATTCTTCATCATCGATGCTCAGTTTACAATTTTCACATACATCACAAACAATAAAGCTTTTGTTATTACCTATCTCTACTTCTAAAGGCACAGGTAATTTTGTTAGAATAAATGAAGGATGTCGAATAAATCCATATGAAACAAAGGATTTATTCGCACCCGTATCAAATAACACGTGTGCGGGAATTGAATTTACAGCAAATATACCTGAGACCACATCAGGTTCAATCTTCGCTTCTGCGGCAGTTAGTTGGAAAGATCTTGCCTTTGCTTTCGGGGCTTCATCCTTCGATTCTTGCCCATCTTTCTTTCCAACCAGTTCCGGGCACTCCGACTTCTTGTGACCCGTTCGATAACAGTTGTAACAAACCGTCACTTTCTCCGGGCATGACATAGCCATATGTCCCTTTTTCTTGCATATGGGACATGGCTTATCTTTGTAACGACATTCGCCCTTATGATTCTTCCCACAAATTTTGCAACCAGATGTACTACCTCTAGCGTCAGATTTCTTTGCGGATTCACTCGTTCTTGCTTTCTTGGCAGGGCTTGGATTCACATCTTGTGCCCTTCGTTCACCCCGTTCTATACTCTTCTTCAATTCAATCTCCCTTTCCCGAGCAGCATTGACAATCTCGGTAAGGGTCTCGTACTTTGAAGGAGTTATGAACTCTCTATATTCCGCACTTAGCATGTTATGGTAGTAATAGACCTTTTGTTCTTCGTTTGTCACCAAATCATTACAAAACTTCATCTTATCCATAAACGTTGCCGTAATCTTGTCTATGGTCTCGCCCTTGTGCCTAAGTTGCATGAACTCTTCCTTGATTTTGTTCATAACCGCCTTAGGGCAATGATGTTTAAGGAATGGAGTTTTGAATTCCTCCCATGTCATGACTTTAGCGGCTTCAATACCGATCTCTCTCTTCTTGTTATCCCACCAATCTTTCGCTTGACTCCTTAGTTGGCCCGTGCCATAGGCTACGTAGTCTCCTTCGTCACAATGGGTCCTCTCGAAGACCCCTTCGATATCACTTAGCCATCGTTGGCACACTATTGGGTCAACCTCTCCATTATATATTGGTGGCTTACAGGCCACGAATTCCTTGTATGAGCAAGGCTTTCGTTCTCCACGCTTTTCCTTTACTACATTTGAGTCATCTTCCAGTTTCTTGATTCTATCTTCTACTATTGATAAAACCGTGTCTTGGATTTTATCAATAAAGTCCGACAAACTGTTTTCGATCGCCTTTCCAACCTCTTCGGCAATCACTTCCCTCACTTGTTCGGTGACCCTTGGCACCGCATTATCATTGTCTCCATCAGCCATCTCGATTTCTGAAATGTTTACATAGATTGTTAAACATTCTATTTGTAACACATGCTTTACTTGTTTTGATTTAATCAAGTTCGTAACTTGATTTAATCATTCTTGTTTTAACTCAATCAAGTTCGTAACTTGATTCGATCATTCATGTTTCTATTTAATCAAGTCCGTAACTTGATTTGATCGTTCATGTTTCTATTTAATCAAGTCCGTAACTTGATTTGATCATTCATGTTTCTATTTAATCAAGTCCGTAACTTGATTTGATCATTCATGTTTCTATTTAATCAAGTCCGTAACTTGATTTGATCATTCATGTTTCTATTTAATCAAGTCCGTAACTTGATTTGATCATTCATGTTTCGTGCATTTCTTGCTTTTTGAGTGAGCTTACACACTATTTTCATACATATTGTCCATTTCTCATTTTATTCGTAGTACATAATTTATTACAAAACAAGTTAGTTCTTACCGGACGATCGATCAAGCTTGAACCGAACACTTATTGACAACCATGAGCTCTGATTACCAACTTGTTACACCCTAATATTTTACCCTTAAATTTAAGCAAAATATAGTTTAAATACACGTCATTCTTTAACAAAGATCATATTTAATTAAAACCTTAGTCAACTAATGACTAAGTTAAAACGTTTCAAAAATTGTTTAACAAGAGTTTACAACCCATATACAAGAGCTACAAAAGATTTATATAATAGCGGAAGCTTCATAAGACATGTTCGGTTCTTCGACGTTGCTTGATCATCATCCGTAAGGTCCATCTAGTTACCTAGGGTCAAAACCGTTAAACATTAGTTTTGACATCGATATATATCATTTTAATACAAGATCTAACATTTAAACTTTGAAGAGCAATTAAATAAAAAAAAAACATATAAAGTCCACCGTAAATTACGGTATCACCGTAATTTACGGTGAGACCTGAAACTTTATTTGGTCACCGTAAATCAGTAGACCTGCGCCGTAAACAAGTTTGACCCTCACCGTAAATTACGGTACTACCGTAATTTACGGTGGAACCTGGAAATCCATGTTTTGATTTCTTAGTTCTTTTCCTTCAAACCAATCTCGGAAATTTCCTTGCAAACAACTCATTTCATCTAAAACTAGTATTTCTAGCATGTAATAAACATTAACCAATAACATAGAACAAATCTAACATATTTCCGGAATGTGATTTATGTTTTACTCGATTAATTGACCCGTTTGGCTCGTCTACGAAATCCATTCCTATGACGACTACCAACGAGTACCATCCGAATTTAACAATCAATATAGCGACTTCATCGCGTAACCAAAACAACTCTTATTCAAGGATTTAATTACACACTAAAATCGTCAAGCTTAATAGTGTAACGGGTCAAGTTACATACCTTCAAAGTTTGCCCTTTAAACGTGGTTCGCCACTCGCTTGTCCACTCGACGCTCCTGCGTCCGCTCCTATAGAGTTCATTCATAATGCGTTTTAGAACTCTAATTAAATCATAATTCGCATAATTCACCAAAACATCATGATTATGCGTTTAAGCTCAGAATTTCAGTTTTAAGCCTTCATAGAGGCATTTCATCAAACACTTCATGTGCAGAATTTTTATATCTTTTGAAATCAACTTCTTAGCTTGTTAATTAGCTAACTTGACAACAATAGAGCCATCCTATAGTGTTTTAAGCATCATATTTTCTGGAAATCACTTTCAAAAATCAAAATACACCAGGATAATCATCCTAAACCCTAGTGTTCATCTTCATCTTACAAAACCCATAACCTAGCTTCCATGGATTCTTAAAATTTCCAGAATTTGGGCATGATTTCATATGTAGTTGTCTAGGTTTCACTTCTAGACACTACATCATCTCTAATCATATCAAACAACACACATGCAAGCATCTAATTTCAGATTTTCAAAATCATGAGAATTTCAAGTTGAAAGATTACATCAAATTTCACATACCTTACAATCCTCTTGCGATGAGGATCGCGATTCTAAGCTTGAATTTCGTTTTGGACCAGATTTACATATCCAATTTGAGAGTTTTGTTGTGATTTTAGAGTTTTGGGAGCTTGGGATCGACCTGGCTTCTCTCCTGATCGACCAGACACCCTAATAGGGGTGTTTGGTTTGTTTTTGTTAATTATTAACACATCAAGTTTCAATTGTTGCACTTAAGCCCCTCAACTTTGATAAATGTTTAATTTGTTTGCATATAACCCTACTTTGAGCTATTTCAAGACCATTACTAACTAGGTTAATGTTCTAAATTAGTAAGTGCTCGTTTATTTATTAACTTTATATTTCTAATGTAAAGTTTATATTTTCGGGGTGTTACACCATCACGGAAAAATATCTGACCGCCCCTTGTCCTCTAAGTGAGTTGGTTCATATTACTTAAAATCTTTCTTTTCGTCCATTGCTTCCTTCTATAACATATATACTCCAGTCTCCATATAGATGATGGGAATGGCAGGTGGCAACATGGCAAGAGAGTGTGGCCAAGGTAGCATCGCGGCGCAACTAGGAAATCAAGGGTGCTACTGCTAGCCGAACTGGCTAATGCATATTCTTTTTTTTTAAGGCAGCATTTCATTAAAACGGACTCACAAGCAAGAAGCTCGAGGGAACAATACAAACAAAAAACAGAACTGGAACAAACTAGAACTTACAATAAGTCAAAACAACTCCAATTCATTTCATTAATGCCCAAAGATTTAGCCCGATGCTTGATCCAAAGAAAGCCCACTGCTTTGATTTCACCGATGACACCATTAGCCGAAGAATTTGACTTTTCAAAGATTAGTCTGTTCCTGGCCTTCCATATCATCCAGCAAGAGATAAGAAGAATAACATGTATGAGCTTGTTGCCTCTCTTCGAAGTCCTCAAGGAGCGATGAAATAATAAGATGTCTTTATAACCGAAGGCAAAGATAGGAGGAATCTTTAACCAAGACGAAACTCCTGCCCACACTTCATTTGCGAACCGGCAAGCAGAAAATAAATGATCAAGAGTTTCCGTAACCTCATCACAAAACGGACATAACCGCGAGTCAATGTGGATATTCCGAGCAACAAGAGCGTCTTTGGATGGTAATCGGTTCAGGAACCAACACATAATTGACAAGTGTCCATCAATAAAAAATTAGTTTAGGGGTAATTTAGACCTTTTGACCATATTTATTTATAACTAATTAAAAATAATTACAAAAATATAATCAGCACAACACTATATAATTAGCATAACATCCTTAATCGTTCTTCATTATCAGCACATCGTCCTCAATCGTTCTCCATTATCAACATAAACGACATTAGCACAACATCCTCAATCGTTCTCCATTATCAGCACACCAGATGTGCTGATTATATCTACTTTTGATGTTTGTTTGTATTATTTTGTAATTAACACATAATCAGCACGTTATCAGCACAATTATAAAACACCTTTTGTTAACTTTTTTAAAAATCACTTTTATAAATACAAAAAAAGTATAGCAATATGGTACTCATATTAAAGATAAAAAATACTTGATTTTATGGTATATTTTTTTATAAAAATAATGAAGTATATAAAAGTTATTTTAGCTTAAAAACCTTGGTGGAATTTGTATTTAATGGAAAATGGTCAAATGACTAGCAATTTTACAAAATTACCCCTAATTTGTTAGTAGTAATTTTTAATTATAAAAGTTTCATTTATAATCAATATCAACTCTTGATTTAAATTATCAATGGTTCAGATCTGTTCTTACGGTTCTTATAATTAGCACTGTTTGTACAGGATCTCAACCCTATAAATAGTTATTTTTATTAGTTTACTCCAAGACTAAAGTTGAAAAAAGGTTGTTTTGAATAGTTTAGATTTATTTTAAATGTTTTAATTGATGGTTAAGGATGGGAAAGATGTGGCATTTCATGGTGGAAGGGGTCATTTGGTTCGTATAATTTTTTTAAGGGATTGGATTGTTGAAAGGAATTGGAATTTCGATCACCGAACACCGGTGCCACCATCTTCCTCCGCCACCAAACACCGGGGCCACTGATCACCGCCACCACAATCCACCACCTCCGCCACCCGCTGTCCACCACCCACCGCCATCGAACACCGGCGCCACCGCCGTCACCACCCTTCGCCATCGAACACCGATGCCATCAACCGGTGGCGGACTTATAGTGTTAGTAGGGGTAGCACGGGCTACCCCTCAACCCCGTCTCCGTAGTGTAAAAATACCCCTTAACTCTATTTTCATAGTGTAAAAATACCCCCAACTCCATATCCGTTATATAAAGGATACCCTGTTCAAAAAAAAAAATAGGATACCCCCTAACTTTTTAGGCTAGTTCCGCCACTGCCATCAACTACCGCCACCACCCACAACGACCACCCATCACGGATTTTATTCCTTCTTTCTTTCCTAGCCTACCAAACACTACAAGGTAAGGATTCATTTCATTCCCATGTGGTAACCAAACAAGACCATGGAATGAAATGATCTATTTCATTTCTTTGTCCATTCCATTACCTCGTTCATTCCATTCCCTCGCCCATACCATTACCCCATAGCAACCAGACCCTTAATACGCAATAGGCTGCTTCGATTGATTTTGGTTATGGTTTGTCGTGTAAATCCAATAACGCATGTGCCTGGTTTTAAGGTCTGGCTTTTACCTCCATGGTTATATAAGTCTCAATATGTACTTAAATGTGAGATTTCCCTTTGAAAATACGGCATACCTTTTGCCCTTTCTATTATTTTTTCATATATGCAAAGTTGCTTTGAGATTTGAAAATTTTAATTAGTTAAAAGTTGATTAGTTTGTACTTTCAAAGAACAAATATGATGATTTGTGCAATTAGAGTGCATTCGTGATTTTATAGTTGTAAAGGTAAAATTTGTCAAACACATGAAATGTAGTGATGAGTTTAAATGCTTACCAGAAAATAATCCAAAACCAAAACCAAAACCAAATCCAAATCCAAAACAATCACTTTTTAGCTTTTGATTATGAAATGAACAAAAGTAGAAGTATACGATCGCTATTTAATGCGTGATAAGAATAATTTATTTTTATTCGGTTGAAATTCATAGCGGCCCCTCTATCCTAGAATTTTCTAGGGTTTAAAAGAGTGATTATTTTACACACTTTTAATAAAGTATTTTGTTTTATCACAAAAAGTAGATGATTGTTGTAAGTTTACTCGTGGATTTACCTTTAAATAAAAAAATACAAGTAAAACAAAAGAAATGCAACCACTTTTTTGGTGGTTCGGCAAAAAGACCAAAATTATTGACCAACTTTACGGGAGCAGGTTGCGTAAAGACGGAAGACGATCGCATCCACACTGGCCACTGCACCCACGGATATATAAATATATATTTTTTAAAACTTTAACTTCCACTTTCTCAAAAATTTAAATATTTTATTTAATCACTCACAATCATTTCAATTTCGATCCATCTCACGGGTGTGTATAGTTATGTTTATATAGAAAAACATATGTATAGTATGCGGGTCATGTACTCATGTTGATTTTAGAACTGGCGAGATATTGGGAACTTCAAAAACTACATAATGCACTTGCACCTAGTGCATAAAAAATAATTAAAGTAGTGAGAGCCAACATGGTATAGCCCAGTTGGTCAGGGGAGTTTTCCATAAGATTTCTTCTCTAGGAAGATCCTAGATTCGACTCCTGCTATCTACATATTGAGATTTCAGTATGGAGTTGGGCCTGGGCAAGTGGGTCCTTTGACCCCTACAATTGCCGTGTGAAAAATAAAAAATAAAGTAGTGAGATTGTGAGAAATAGAAAGAGTAGGGCTAAGTAATTCTTTCATGCATCACTTTTCAATTCTCAACAAATTACTGATTTAATGAACGCTCACGTTTAATTAAATTCGATGTTTGGCTTTCAGTAGAAAACTATATTTTTTTTTCTTTTTTTAAATGGATACTGAATCATTTTTGTTTTCACTTAATAATTTTCTTCATTTTTTTTTTGTAATTTAATAACACTTATTTGAGATGTTAGCATGGCCGTACCTAGGGGCTTCTAAATCTAGGCAACGACTTAGGGCCTCTAAAGAAAAGGGCATCCGAATATTTTAAAAATCTTTATATAGCATATGTGTATTATGTATTAGGGCCAAATAAATAACCAGTTTTTAAATAAAAGAGCCTAATTCCAACTCTAAGTAATATGCAATTCGTATTTAATTTAGGTCGCCATCGTTGTTCTCGCTAACTGTAACATTGCACATGCCCATTATGCTCATTGGTGTCGCCGATTGGGGAAAAAATAGATGTGAAATTAGGCGAAATTAATGGTGTCGCAAGGATTGGTTAACGACTATTTTTTACAGTACTCTCTGTATGTTGCGATTCCTTAATCATTGTTTTCTCTAATCTCCTACATGATACTTTGAATATTTGAAGTTTGATATTATGCTTGAGACTCAGACTTAGAAGGAAGAAAGCAGAACCGATATTTTCTTTATACCCATTCAAAAGGCCTCACATTTGTAGTTTGTTTAGGATCATCCAAAACGTTGGAACGTCCCTCCATGTTAGAGTGTGTGCATGAAGATTGATTAGGATATTAATAAGACACACCCCTCGTTTCCCTTTTGTTCGTTGTCGCACCCCATAGTCATCTTTTGCTATCTTCATCCCCCCTTTATGCCAATAGTTGCTTGTTTAAGTTTTTTTTTAATTATGATGAAACACTAGTTAACATCTAAGGTGAAATTAGCCGGTTCGTCTCTTATGTAGGGTTCAATCTTCTTCGTTGCTCGCCAAACAGCAGGTCCTGCAAAACAGCAACACCGTTAGCTCGTTAAGAGGGGAATATGGGGATTTCTCTCTTAACCGGGCTCCGGCGTGAGAATAAGTTCTGTTCTGAGGAGAATAAACAGTGTGTGTCAAGAGTGTGAGAGTGGAGAATAGAATGAATCAACCTGGATGATGAAGGGTCCTATTTATAGCCGGAGGGTGAGAGAGGGAGGAGCGACCTTGCCAGCTGCTATGGGGCGCCAGCTGCTATGGGGCGCCAGCTGTCTGACCAAGGGGAATATCCTCTTGGTCTCCTCTGCTGTGGTCAGGATAATGGTACACGTGGCGCGCCCATACTTGTCCCTGCTGGAAACATCATACCACTGTTGTCGGTCTGCTCCTTGATCTGCTGCAGGTCTACATGGCGCACGATGGGTGGTGACACGTATTGTCCTTTATGTCGGAAGGAGCATCTTTGGTGCCACCTTGACGTATTCCAGAAGTTTCTAGAAGCTTCTGGATTCACTTGCTGATGTAGACGCCATGTAGGATTAAAAAGTGGTGTGGTCCTTGCCATGTAGGCAAGGAATTGAGACCATACCTCTTCAAGTCCCCCCAGTCCAGTGTGCCTTCTAGTTGAGTTGATCGTCTAGGAGGGATTCTGGACTTATAAGGGAAGTGGTTGTTGTTGTTGTTGTTGGAATACTCGTTATTTTGTACGGTTTCTCGTAATAGTTGTATCACGCGTGTCGTGCTGATAACTTTGCAAGGCTGAGCCAATTGGACGCGTGGCGCGTGGTGTATTGGTGACTTGGAAAGTTGAGCCAATTGGACGGATGGCGCATGGCGTATTGGTAACTTTGTAAAGTTGAGCCAATCGGACGCATGGCGCATGCATATTGGTAACTTGGAAAGTTGAGCCAATTGGACACATGGCGCATGACGTATTGGTAACTTTGTAAAGTTGAGCCAATTGGACGCATGGCGCATGGCGTATTGGTAACTTGGAAAGTTGAGCCAATTGGACACGTGGCGCATGCGGTATAGGTAACTTTGTAAAGTTGAGCCAATTGGACACATGGCGTATTGCTGTTTCCTTCTGGAGAAAGTTTCTGTACTTGGGATAAAGAGAGTTGATGTGACCGTCTGATGTCTCTGTCTTGTCTGAGGTGAACAGTCGCCTTTTCAGTGGTGGCGGTTTCTCTCTCTGCTGACGTGTCTCTTCCCCACTGGATGACCTTCTGAATTCCTGACGGCCCACTACCCATCGCATTAAATGCGATGGGTATAAATACACGGCGGTTTCCTTCAGTTTTCCACTTTTCAAAATTTGAACTCTTGTTTTCTCTCCTATTTCCTTATCTTTCTTCCCCTTTCCTCTTGAGTTTGTTCATACGATTGTTCTCATCGTCCTTCAATATGTCTGGAGCGAATCCTTCGTCAAAGAAGATAAGGAACAAGGGTAAAAATCCACCGGGCCCTGATCAGGCGACGATAGGGTGGAAGGAGGAGGAATTTCATAACTTGGTGAGGGAGATGGGTTTCCTTCCCGAGTGGGGTGCTCAGTTCCCAACTCCGGGTTCTACTGCCATGGACGCACCCCCAGGTTATATTACGTTGTACGCTGCTTTTTTCCGGGAGGGCAATTTTAGACTCCTGATGACCTGGTTTACTGCTGATGTGTTAAGGAACTATGGGCTCCATATCTCTCAGATCAATGCGATTGGGTTGCCCCGTGTTACCCAATTTGAGTTTATCTGCCGGGCTAATCGTGTTGAACCGACTTTTAAAATGTTTAATGTGTTTTACACCGTGACTTATACCAGCGGTTTTTATTCTTTTAACGCCCGGACTGGTGGTGTTATCCCCTGTTGTTCTACTCCCTTAAAAAGCCTGCATGACTAGAAACAAAGGTTTTTCTACATTCGCCGTGGTGTCATCCCGGTAGAGATGCATTACCAGGCAGGAAGTGAGGGGATCCCCAAGGTTGATGTGGTTGCAGATTTTTCTGAACAAGCATGGTACAAAAAGTTGACTCATAAAGCTACTCCTATTCTTCAGCTTAAGGAGATGGCGTTGGTGGGTGCGGGTATGAGTATGTTGTGGGTCCCGAAGCATCCTTTGGGGGTCCCAGTCTACGGTTATAATGGCAAACGTATGTGTTGTTCAATAACTTTTTGTCTCTTTCTCTCTCTCTCTTTTTTTTATATATATTATTATCCCTCATCTCCTTGTTTTCCGCAGTAGGTTACAGCTTGTTGAATGTTTTGGATACGAAGGCCGGTGGTGCCATGGTTGAGGCGATTCAGGAGGCTGGGAAACAACCTTGGTTGGATCAGATTCGCCCCTGTTTCTTGCATCCTTCGAATGAGAGTTTTGCTGCTTACGCCAACGTCGCTCTAGGTGACGATGATGAAGCTGATTTTGATGGTGCTATTGATCCTACTCGAGAAGAAGTTATTGTTCTCTCGAGTGGGGGGTCTGACAGGTCGGTTGAAGGTCTAACTTCTCATTCCCCGCGTGCAGGTCCGGCACAGGGGGTTGTGCATGAGCCTGTTAATGAGCCCATTGATGATGATGTGGAAGTGCCGGTTGAGGCTGCTGAACAGTTGGAGACAAGGAAGAAAACGAAAGTTGGTAAGCCAGAGAGAAAGGAGAAGAGGGCTGAGGAAAAAGCTGCTGAGACTCCTCGTAAGCGACCCTCTACTCTTCCTGTCCTAGATTACGTTGTCGTTTCTGATACATTGTCTGGTTTAGGGGCCGGAGAGAAACACCGTGGGCCTGACCCTGAGGACAGTGCTACGTTGACGGAGATGATGAAAAAGAAAGTTCTTGACGATAAGAAGCGAAAGCTTGATGAGCAAGCTGCTGCTATGCTTGCGTAAAAAAAAGGTCAAGCTCCAGAAGGAAACTCCTCCTGCTCCTTCGGAGTCTGAGATTGATTTTGAGATTTTTGCCGCTAAGCCAGGGAATCTTTTGGAGGAAATTTATATTGCCTCTGCTCCTCGAGGTAGAGGCTTTACTTTTGTAAATCTTAGTGTTTGGCTTTTGGATTCACTTTGACCATCATAGTTGTCTCATGGCAGGTGTCAAATCAAGCAAAGCGCCACACAAGATTGATATTTCGAAGATCACTCCTCATGCTTCTCCGCCATCGAGGGCGTTTGGGTTATCTCCTCCTCGTGATGATCTCGGTGAGAAGAAGAAGACAGATGATGTAAATGTTGAGTATGTTAGAGAAAGTGGTGGTGATGGTGCGGGTGGCGCTGGTGTGCATGTTGCTGGCAGAGATGATCGAGACAAGGGTATTGATAACGAAGCTCAGTCAAGTGAGGCTACGCCTCGTCACACCATCTATACCAAACGTCCACCGGGCGGTGACGGTGGTGCTACGTCAGGTGTGGTTCGGAGTCCATAGTTTGAGAATGTTCGTGCTGATTCCTGGGATACCAATAACCCAGCATGTGATGATTTGCCACATGCTCCTCGCTGGAATCTGACCCAGGGTTCCCGGATGAATCAGGTTGACAACTGTCACGAATTCTTCTCTTTGTCTCTCCCCCCTGCCGAGAGGATGTTTCAGAAAAAACGCAATCGGTTTGACTTGCTAGATGATCATGTTCGTGCTGGGGTGAACTATTTTTCCACCTCTCAAGAGATTGTTCGTGAGTGGAGGCTGATGGGGGAAGAGACACTGGAGTTTGAAAATGAGAAGAAGGTGTTTGCGGAGGAAAATGAGAAGTTTAATGCTGAGCAGAAAGGTTTGTTATGGAGGGTATCTGATGCAGAGCAGAAACTTGCTCAAGAGAAGCAGGCCAATACTGACAAACAGAAAAATTGGGAGGCTGCCTGTGAGCGCACTAATGCAGAAATGCAAACCCAACGTGATGCTATTATCAGGTTATCTGGTGAGAAGAAGAAGATTCGCGACAAAGCTGAGAAAGCGCGTGTTGCGTTTGAGAAGAAAGAAGTAGCGTATGTTGAGCGTATAGCTGCATTGGAGGAGTTTGTTGAGAAAAAAGTTGCTGAGTGCAAAGCCTCTGAACTCCTTACTGAGGAAGTATCTGCCGATTGCAAGTGGTTGCTTTCGCGCACGGTGCCCTTGGTAACTTAATTTGTTTGTGTTTACTTTCGGTTTGTGTTAATTGCTCTTCTTACGTTGCTGTGTGTTTCTCGTAGATTGCTGACCGGATAGTGAAATCTCATGAGCTTGCTAGCTACATGTTTGAGTTGGGTAAAGCGGGGTACAACAGCGGTCGGAAGGATGGTTATAGCGAAGGTAGGGCTGCAGCTGTTAATAATGAGAAGGACTATCATTTTGAGCTCTACAAGGAAGACTGTACTGGTGCTTATGCCGCGAAGCAGAAAGAGTTTGCCTCTTTGGAGTTTGGAGTTGTTAAGGCTGCCCAAAAGTTGGCTCGGAAACCTGATGGTGTTGCTTGGCTTAAAAAGGCCCTTGGAGATGGAGATGGCGCTGGTCCTAGCCATCCGGAGTGAAGGAGTCCGGCTTGTATGCCGCGTATGGGCCTTGATGGCCTTGTAACCCACTAGACAATTTCTAGAACAATTTACTTTATGTTTTCGTGAACAATTTTACTTATGGCTGTCGTACCTGCGACATGTTTTGCTATTGTTGGCACGTTTAATGCATGATATGTAATTAAGTTGTTCGTGAATTTTGTTTATCGTTACAATATGTGCATGTGTGATTACTTTGATTCCGGTATCACGAATGAATGATGGCGTTGACAGGTTATGTTGTGTTAATTACAACGTTTTATTCTGTCGTTTATGTGCGCAGATTAGCTCGTGAATACGAAGTGATCGAGTTTACAGGTTATTGTGTGGACCCAGCTGTGTTCAGCTTTGGGGGTCTTTACAATGTTTATTTACCATGCTTTCGATGCTTTCGTGTTTGTGTGGGAACGAAGTATTTATTTGGCGGTTTTTAGGCTTTAGTTGTGTTTTTTACCCGGCTGTGCACTTGTTTGTGATAGGCCTTGGAGGTCTACAACGTTTCCTAATGGTCGAGCCATCGATGTTTTCGTGTATGCCCAAAGTAATACATGCAGTTGTGACAAGAAATTCGCATGAAAAGGAATAGCCAAACACTTCTTGTATTAATGTTAACTGTGTTGGCGCGCAGCCGTTACAAGTACATAGGAAAACTTCAGCCTTTTACAAGTAGCACCTTCTTAACTGTTGAGCATTCCAGGTTCGTGGAACTTCTTTGTTGTCCAGGGTGCGTAGCTTGTATGCCCCTTTTCCAAGTACTGCCTCTATAACATACGGCCCCTCCCACTTGGGGGCTAACTTTCCCGGCTTTTCGGCGTTAGACGCCTCGTTGTCCCTCAGGATGTAGTCTCCTTGGTTGAAGGTGCAGATTCGGACCTTGGAGTTGTAATACTTTTCCAGCTTTGTTTTGTACTTCGCTTCATTGATAGCTGACATCTCTCTCCTTTCTTCTAGAAGATCAAGGTCTAGCCTTCTTTCTTCCTCGTTGTTGATCATGTTCATGGAGAGCATTCTTGGTGATGGCAGTCCGATCTCTGCTGGTATCACAACCTCGGACCCATAGACTAAGCTGAATGGTGTTTCGCCGTTGCTTGTTTTGGGCATTGTCCTATGGGCCCACAGGATGCTGGGCAATTCGTCGACCCAACCTCTTCTTTTCTCTCCTAGTCGTGCTTTGATACCATCCACGATGCTCTTGTTGACGGCCTCTACTTGACCATTCCCCTGTGGATGTGCAACCGAGGAGAAGGTATGCTCTATGTGTAGCTCTTTGAACCATCGTTGAAGATCTTCTGCCGCAAAGTTCGTTCCATTATCGGTGATAATTCTCAGAGGTAGCCCAAATCTGCAGATTATCTGTTCCCAGATGAAACGTCGTACTACGTTGGATGTGGTTGACGCTAGTGCCTTTGCCTCTACCCATTTCGTGAAATAGTCCACCGCGACTATAATGAATTTTACTGCACCCGGGGCTTCAGGAAAGGGACCAACCATATCTATTCCCCATTGTTGGAACGGCCATGCCGTTGTTACGGGGACTAATTCATTCTTGGGACGCATCGTCTTGGGAGCGTGTCTCTGGCACCCGCTGCATTTTCTCAAAGCCTTTACTGCGTCTAGATGCATGCTGGGCCAGTAGTATCCGGCATTCATCACCTTTGCTATGACTATTCTTGGTCCGGCATGAATCCCACAGATCCCCTCATGCACTTCTCTGATCAAGTAGTCCGCGTCTTCTGGGTCAACAAATCGCAACAAGGGTCCGAGATATGATTTTCGGTACAGGATTCCATCGACCATCTGGTAATGCTCGGCCTTGTATTGAATCTTCCTTGCCTCGGCTTTGTTTTCTGGTAGAATCCCAGACTGGAGGTACATGATTATCGGGGTCATCCAAGACGTCGTCCCCAACTGAATGACATTCACTTGCCTCAATGGTACCGATGGGTTGCTGAGGGCTTCGATGCGCACATCCTTGGCCAAGTGCTGGAAACTTGTAGATGCTAGCTTACTGAGTGCGTCAGCTGGTTTATTCTCACTTCGATTAATGTGGTGCACTTTGTAAGAGTTGAAGGTCTGCAGCAATGCTTTCGCTTGGTCTAGGTATAATGCCATTACGTCTCCTTTAGCATCATATTGTCCATTAATCTGCCCAGCTACTAACATGGAGTCCACATGCGCCTCTATGTGCTTGACTCCCATCTTTATCGCTAACCTCAGACCGGCAAGGAAGGCTTCGTATTCGGCTTCATTATTCGTGCTCTTGAAGTCTAACCGGATGCCATACGTAAATTCATGTTTGTCTGGACTCACCAGTCTAAGTCCTGCGCCTGCGCCGTCCTCGTTGGACGCACCGTCTGTATACAGTAGCCACGGTTCTTCCGAATGTTGCCTTCAGCTCTTTCCATTGCCTTGCACTCTCGGTCCTTGTCATCGGGCACTTCTGTCATGAAATCGGCCAACACCTGGCCCTTGATTGCTGGTCTTGGTCTGAACACCACATTATGGCCTCCCAATTATATCGCCCATTTTGCTAATCTTCCAGAAATCTCGGGCCCCGCGAGGATGTTGCCGATGTTGTAATTTGTTAAGACATGTATGACGTGATTGGCGAAATATCTGCGCAGCCGTCTTGATGCATGGATTAGTGCAAGCACTAGTTTTTCCATTATGGCATACCGGGTTTCTGGGTCCGTCAGAGTGCGGGACACATAGTAAACCGGTGTCTGGACGCCTTGGCGATCGACGAGTAAAATTGCCCCGACTGCTTTGTCAGATGCTGACAGATATAATACCAGAGGTTCTCCTTTTACTGGCGCCGTCAGTGTTGGCAATCTTATCAGGCAATCTTTCATCTCGCGAAATGCGCTCTTGGCTTCCGGAGTCCACTGAAATTGACTTTTCTTCATGCAGTTGCGGAGTGTTTTGACAAACGGGAAAAATTTAGCTGCGTGGTTGGCCAGGAAACGGTTAAGTGCTGCCAACCGCCCTGCCAATTTTTGCATCTCCTTGATCGTTGAAGGTGAAGGCATGCTTTCGATTGCTTGTACCTTATCAGGATTTACTTTGAAACCATCCTTTGTGACGATGAAACCCAGGAATTTCCCTCTTCCATGCCGAAAGAGCATTTCGCTGGGTTTAGCTTGATACTTACTCTGCGCAAGGTGTCGAACCTTTTTTGGATGTTCATCAGCATCGTATTCTCTTCTTTGCTCATGATGACTAGGTCATCCATATACACTTCGATGTATTTGCCGATAGCATCGTGGAACGTTTCATTCATCAGTTGATAGGTCGCGCCCGCGTTCTTTAAACCGAAAGGCATTTTGGTGTAGCAGTATAGCCCTGTCGGTGTGCGGAATGCGGTTTTGTCTTCATCTAGCACAGCCAACTGTACCTGGTGGTACCCCTTGTAGAAGTCAAGGAAACATTTCTATCGGAATGTTGCCAGCGAATCAATCTTTTCATCGATGTCTGGTAAGGCATAACAGTCGCATGGACACGCCTTGTTTAGATCCTTGTAATCTACACACATCCTCCAACTACCATTCCCTTTTTGCACCATGACGGGGCTCGCCACCCAAGTTTGGTACCGGACTTCTCTGATGATGCCTGCCTTCAGCAGCTCTGTGACTTGTTCTTTCATAGCATCATGCTTTATGTCTCCTAAATGACGTTTGCCGTGTACTACGGGTTTTGTGGCCTCTGAGACGTTAAGTCTCTGTTCTGCTATGTGCCGTGGGACGCCGGTCATGTCAGCCGGTGTCCAGGCGAACACATCCATGTTTTCGAATAGCAATTTTTTTAACGCTGCGCGCGTAAGATCAGACATTGCGGGGCCTAAGGTGATCGGTTGTTCTGGGTATTTGCTGTTTAACACCCACTTTTCAACCTCTACGCGTGGTACAGATTTGCTCGCCTTTGCTGGCCTGATTTCGTCTGTTGCCAAGACTTCTTTGCTTGCATAGATTAGTGCTACCCCCATCTCTGTTGGGAATCCCACGGCTGAGTGTGGGCCGGAGCAGATCATGCTGAAGTCTCCTTGAGATTCTCTTCCCAACAGAATATCATGTCTTGAGTGCGCTGGTAGTACCATGAACGTAACCTCTTCCGTCCTTGAATTTCTTCCATCTAATAACAGCACTGGGAATGATATCTGGCCTAGAGGAAAAACGGCTTCATTGCAGAAACCGGTCAGCGGGTAGTCTACTGGTTCCAGGCGCGCTTTGTCCTCTTGGTCAAATTGATTGAAACATTGTTCATAGATGATATCTGCAGTGCTCCCTGGATCTATGAAGATGTAATCAGTTTGGTAGTGGCCAATTACACCGGATATGACTATGGGCCTTCGTTCTCTCGGACCTCCTCTTACCACGGGGAAAACAACTTGTCTTTCGCGCCAGGAGTCATCTTGTGTGCGCTTGTTATAATTTTTCCTTGGTTTTCGTGGACCTCCTTGAACCATGTGGGTTTTTAATTTCTGGAGTTTTTTGTTATCTGGCCCTTCTTCTCTTCTTTGAATCTGGCGGTAGTCACGCTTTCCACCTTTTATTAGATGGGTGAGTTTTCCGTCTCTTAAGGCCCTTTCGATCTCCTGCTTAAGGCTGAAGCAGTCGTCGGTTAAGTAGCCTGTGTCTTTATGGAACTCGCAGAAAAGGTTTGGGTCTTGGCCCCTCTTGTTTCGCATTTGTAGTGGTGGCTTGAACTGGTGGTTCTCAGTGGACAAGACTTCTGAAGGGGTTTTTGTTAGTGGTGTCCACTGTTTTTCTCTGTTTTCTCTTTTCACTTCTTTTCGGTGGGATATCTGATTGATTGTATGACACGCGTCCTCTTTTGCTGGGCTTCTTTCTCTGTGACCGGATGCTTTCCATGGTTGGCCTCTGCCCTTCTTGTTATGCCGGTCGTTATGGTTGTATCCGCGCTGTCGGTGGTCATCACCGGTCAACTGCTTGTCAGTTTGCGCAATGGTTTTTGCTGCCTCGATGAAGGTTTCCCAATCTTTGGGGCCTCCATCTCTTCCCTTTACTCGCTTGATCAAGTCGTCGCACTTTACCGCCCTCATAAAATGTGCGCGCATCATCTTTTCACCCACATCGCCAATTTCCAAACATTCTTTGTTATACCTTGTAATGAAATCTTCCACGCTTTCATGGTCCTTTCTCCATATATTCAGACAGTCTGCCGGATCTCTAGTATGCCTGTGCTGTTGAGAGAAGTGCGCAAGGAACTTGTCTCGAAAATCGATCCATGACTTGATTTTTCCTGCTGGTAGGCTGTCAAACCAAACGCGCGCTGCGCCGACGAAGGTTTGAGCGAAGAAATGACACCAAGTTGGTAAATTTCATCCACCTGTTGCTCCAGCACTCTTAAAAACTTGAAGGTGATCATCTGGGTCTGTCAAGCCGTTGTATTTGCCCACGTTGTGTGGCAGTTTCGTTTTGTCGATAGCGGCTGTGGCAATCTCTCTGATGAATGTTGAGTTTTCAGCCATGTCGTCCGGACGATAGCTCAAGGTGTAATCGTGCTCTGCTTTTGGGTTATAGCCTGCACGCTTGTGAGGTTTGTATGCTTCATGTTCTGGCGGCAGTCTGCTAAATACTGTGCTTTCTTTGTATGTCTCATCGTCTTCCTCTTTATAGTTATCAAGCTCGTCGTTTATGTTGCGCGGACCTAGATGACTTTGTATTGGCTTCCTTGGTGGTTGGGAATACTGCACATAGCTGCTTTCCGTTTCACCGTAGGTGTCGCGTGTGTCTTGCGCACTTGGTTTTTTGATGTTTGGCACAGGTCCTTTTTCTGGACGTAAGTTCCATGCATTGGTCTGCTGAGTTGTGTGCATACTCAGAGACCTTTGCGGTGGGGTAACAAATGCGGACTGGTTGGCCTGTGCTTGGAGCAAAGCTTGTTGCGCGCTGAGTTGTGTGTAAACAAGATTGATAGATGCCATTTGTTCGGCATACCAGGAAGCCAAAGTTTTTCCTTCGGGTAGCCCTAAAAGTGCCGAAAAGTTCAGTTGTACTTGTTCCAATGGAGCTGAGGGGCCAGCTCCATGGTTTGGTGTCTGCACTGGTGGGGGTGTTTGTTGGACTATTCCAGGCGGAGGTTGGAAAGTGGCTCCATTTGTAGTTTGGGTGATGATTCTAGGAGGAGGTTGGAAAGTGGCTCCAACTGTGTTTTGGCTAACAACCCTGGAGGCACTTCCAAAGATGCTAGGAAAATCGTTATTCATTTACCCTTCTTGGATGATTTCGTTCCTTTGGCCCCTTTGGGCGTGCGCGGTATCCGAAACGAGCTCAAAAGAAGAAACTTCTCCGTTCGCCTGGTGGGAAGGGTTTGTATCAGCCATTTGAAGAGCTTTTTGAACGAAAAGGAGATGAAAAAGGTTTGCAACAATTGCGGTGGGCGCCAATGATGAAACACTGGTTAACACCTAAGGTGAAACTAGCCGGTTCTTCTCTTATGTAGAGTTCAATCTCCTTCGTTGCTCGCCAAATAGCAGGTCCTGCAAAACAGCAACACCGTTAGCTCGTTAAGAGGGGAATATGGGGATTTCCCTCTTAACCGGGCTCCGGCGTGAGAATAAGTTCTGTTCTGAGGAGAATAAACAGTGTGTGTCAAGAGTGAGAGAGTGGAGAATAGAATGAATCAATCTGGATGATGAAGGGTCCTATTTATAGCCGGAGGGTGAGAGAGGGATGAGCGACCTTGCCACTTGCTATGGGGCGCCAGCTGTCTGACCAAGGGGAATATCCTCTTGGTCTCCTTTGCTGTGGTCAGGATAATGGTACACGCGGCGCGCCCATACTTGTCCCTGCTGGAAACATCGTACCACCGTTGTCGGTCTACTCCTTGATCTGCTGCAGGTCTACATGGCGCACGATGGGTGGTGACATGTATTGTCCTTTATGTCGGAAGGAGCATCTTTGGTGCCACCTTGACGTATTCCAGAAGTTTCTAGAAGCTTCTGGATTCACTTGCTGATGTAGACGCCATGTAGGATTAAAAAGTGTTGTGGTCCTTGCCATGTAGGCAAGGAATTGGGACCATACCTCTTCAAATTATTATTATTATTAATTATTAATTTAAATGGAAATGCATGCTCTACCCTACTATTTCAAAAATCCTAAACTAATCGCCTTTGCCCAAATTACGTACGCTTCCTTAAGAGTGAGAATCTAAAATTGGGGCTTACATCTAAAAACACAAAATGTTTATAAAACAATTACTCTTAAAACTATAAAAATTGACATTCACCTCTATTTTAACTTTGGGTAAATTACTTTTTGAGTCCCTGTGTCTTATATGTTTTAACTAATTGAGTCCAAAAGAAAAAAGTTTAATGACCTGAGTCCCCATAAGCATTTTCTTTAACCATTTGAGCCCAAATTTCTAATCCAGTTAGAATTTTGTTGTTAAGTTTTGTTAAATGACCAAATTAACCCTATAAAACACATAAAACACAGGGACTCAAAAAGAAAAAGAAAAAGAATATATAATAATAATAATAATAAAATTATTATTATTATTATTATTATTATTATTGTTATTATTATTCTTATTATTTAAAAACCATATCAACATCTTCACCAAATGGATCAACAAACCCATACATCTTTTCAACCATCCATATTCAACTCAAATTCCAATTTCCATAACAATCTCACTATCATCTTCATAACCAAACAACGGTGTAGATTGTTGCATTGTAAACAACAATATCAAACAATGTGTTGTTCGATCACGGAGCCTGAAGAAACGACATTATATAATGATAGCAGTTGGAATGTGTCTGTTTGTGATGGTTGTCTTTCTAGTACTCTATATGGCGGTTATCTGTCGCAGAAAACAAAAACAGGAAATGGACATGCTTGTTGAAGGGTGTTGTTCATCTTTGGTTATAAAGGCGCTGGAAGCTACTGAGAATTTGAATGATAAGTATATTATTGGGAGGGGGGCCATGGTACAGTGTACAAGGCTTGTTTGGGTCATGGTAGGGTTTATGCTGTGAAGAGTGTAACAACCCAACTTTTAGAAAGTCAAAGTACAAGTCAAAGGAAGAAAAGATTGCTAATGCGATCTGTCATTCCTTGCTTAATTATTACTTGTACTTCCTGACCTGCAATCGATGCTTTAATTTATATTAACTTAGTTGTATTATGTGGAGTTATAATGCAATAATCGCTATTAATTGCTAATCGACTTATCGCTATATCATCGCTATCGCATAACAACTCGAAGTACAGGTTATGGATATTGTTTTACGTGTGTGTGCTATTATGTGTTACTTGTGCGGGTTTATATTTGTTTTGGGATGTTAATCGCAAACGCAATCACAACTCCATCGCAACGCAATTTCATCGCGAATCGAAAACGCAAGGTTACTTATGTTATTCTATGTTAGTTAGGTTATTTGTGTAACTATTGTATAAAACTATCGCATCATTACTCGCAACGCGCAACGCTCGAAACGAAAAGTCGGAAACCAACTCGCAGGAGTCCTCCGATCAATGGACCATCCGACCGGATGACCATCCGATCGGATGGCCATCCGATCGGAAGGCCCTCCGATCCGTCTCACTTACACCGTCTTTCTCCTCTCTTTGCCTATAAATAACACCTGTCACATCACTGTTCATGTGATGTGACAACTCTCGTTCGACCAACACGCTTTTGGCCTATTTTCTCTCAATTCCTCGCAATTCTTGTAAGTTTCTACCTCAAACCTTGCACTACTATCATCTACACACACTTTCTCATCAATTTCACCATCAAATCTTAACTTTTCACCATGAAATCGGTGGATTTGGGCTGTTTTAGGATGATGTCATCATGGGTTCTTAAGAACACCAAAGTGTGACCTCATTCCACCAAGAACAACTTAGATCCAAAGGATTTCTACAATGTTTTAACACTGATTTCTTCATAATCTAAACAATTTCAACTAGATTCAAGCTTTTCTTCAACATTTTCAACTTTTCACATAGAACTGATAGAAACGGAGCTCCTTCAGGCCTTCCACTCATACTCTAGTGAAGTGTCGGTTTGAGAACTGATTTCTATCTATGAGATGACCGACTTAACGGGTTGAATGTGAAATTCCGTCAAAAACAGTTAACTGATCGGACGGGGTGATTCCCATTCGATCGGATGACTTGGACTCAATGGGGTCTCCGTTGTTTAGCACGTAGTCATATCGTCTCGGTTCAAACGTAAAAGTTTTAACTTAGTAAATTTTAAAAAGTTACACAAACGAACAGGTTACCAAATGGATCGCCGTCCGATCGGACTGTCATCCGATCGAACGACAATCCGGATGGATGACTTGTGATTATCCTTCAACACTTAACAATTTTCACCAAATTCAAAGAAGATTAGTTTCAGACGAACCGCCATCCGACCGAACGGCCATTTGTCCGGATGACCATCCGGCCGGATGACCTGATTTGTAGAAACACTTCTCAGTTTTGAAAATGCTACAACGAAAACTTCAAAGTCTCATCATACACAAATACATCCATCCTAAACTGAAAACCCTCCGAGCGTATGGCCATCCGTCCGGATGACCATCCGTCCGGATGACCATCCGTCCGGAAGGTCATCCGATCGGATGAGAATCCATCTCCCGTCACTCAAACGCCCCGTTTAACGCACTGTTCAACGCTTAGACTATCGTATTGTGTTCAGGCTAATCCCTCAGCGCTCCCTTATATCCAAGAGAGTGTCTATTTACTAAACACAATCTGTGAGTATACTCGATCCCTTTTTGCTTAACGCACTTTTGGGTGTTACATACGTTACCTATATTAAATCACATCGATCACACAATGCAAACACTTTTTATACGCTAACTACTCTTGCATGTTATACGTGTTACTCGATGAACGCTTGTATGTTATGTTTACATAGTGATTGTTGCCTGACACCTTAACAACGATAGTACTATAGTTTGGACTCAGCACCTGTCGTGGACAGGGGTTGTTAAGGGCTTTTCTTCACGTATCACAGTGGTGATATATGTTGCGCATTCTACAACTCGCAGTCACGTCTGCGCATATTTCATTGTCGATAACTTACTTGCTTCGCATTACTACGTTTTACATGCTGGTTATGCGTAAATCGCTCTCGCTACTATTACTAATAAACTTGTATGCTCACCTTTACACTATGTGTATTGACTTTTACTTTAATGTATGTGACAGGTGTTTAGGATGCTTTTGCTTGTTAGCTGCTATGGAATCAAGCTAGGAGAGTCTAGAAACAAACTAAATAAAATCTGAGTTGTCGGAATGGATTACTTGTCTTTGAGAACAACGTCTATAATAACTGTTTTTATTTTATATGTTTGTGGTATGGGATATGAACCTTTAATATATTATAATTAATAGTTGTTGTGGATTCTCCTGGACAATCTGTTTCGCTCAGTGCCACGCCCTGATGTTTCTGCCATCGGTTGGGGTGTGACAGATTGGTATCAGAGCCATAACTATAGGGAATTAGGCAAGACTCGACCTAGTCCTGGTCGGTGTCTTAGAATCGACCTGGTCTATAGTTTAAGTACCAACAGACCGCCTTGTGCAAACCCGGTAGGGGTTTTATAACAACCCTCCTAAAATATTTTCGACACTCCTAAAATATTTAGGACATCCCTATACGTCCTAGAATATACTCCGTATACGATATTTGACCCTAAATACCTTTAATTTCACAAAAATAAAATAAAAACAAAATCCTCTTGGCGCTCGCGGGCCGCGAAGACCTTGTCTTCAGGTTACGCGGGCGCGACAGCTCAAGACCAGGGCGCAATGTTTGTGAAGGCTAGGGGTCCGACTCAGCATAGCTAGGCCCTACACACCCTACGTCGCGGGGCGCGAAGGCCCCTTGTGTATCCTTCGCGGGCCGCAAGGAAGTGCTGTATCAGCACTATAAATAGGATCGATCGGCATTCCATTTTCGACGTTCAAATCTGAATTCTCTCTCTCATTTTCTGAAGTGTAGACATAATACCCGGGCTTTATACCCACTAAATTAGCGAAGATCTGCCTCGTTGTAAGTATTTTAATCCCCGGTTACGTATTAGATACGCTGCCCGATTGATCTAGTGCTCCGTAACGGCTGTCGAGGCTCTGCCCGACGTAGTCGTTGGAGTTTCTGTCTCGGGGATGGTATGACTAATGTAAATTGGGTTATTATACTAACGCATGTGCATTGTTTAGTTTATTAGATTATAAACAGGAAATCACAGGGAAAAACCTAAAATAGCAATGTGAGTAATCTTCTTTTTGTGAACTGTTTTCACAAAACCTTAAAATATTTTAAAATAAAATTAGCAGCGATTGAGTCTTTGTAATTCTTCAATTGCTGCCGGTATGTTGGGGTTTTGTATACAAAATGTGGAACACGTTACCATTGGACAACGAGATAGCAAATGGGTAATATGGCCCACCAGTCAAGATTGACAGTACTGAATGAGTAATTGTGTAGATATAAACATTGTAATCGCTCTCAATACTGTGAAATGTTAAAACCTGTTTTGATTAAACTGGGATTCACTCACTAGTATTTCCCACTGACAAAATGTTTTTAAACGCGTTTCAGGTAACAAAATGTGAAAGCCAAATAGAAGCCAGCTGGACAGCTCTGAAGGCTTGGAAAATGTGGTTATAAAAGTTACCTAAATAAAGAAGATGTTTTATTTAAATAAAATAGGGTTTATCCCTATAAACATATTTGTAACAGAAACTTGGGTTTTACCCATGTGTTTATTATTATAAAAAGGTGGTATTTTACTCTAATAAAATATTTCCTAACTACGGTCCTGATGTAAATTCCGCTGCCAAAATGACAAAACCACTGATACCACTGAATCTGAGCTCGCGGCCGCCCGTTCCAAGGACTCAGGAGATAGGGGCTAGGGGTTGCAACAGAGAGTGGTATCAGAGCCTAGCCACTGATTTCAGCCACAGAAGTGTTCTGCTGACATTGAAATTGTCAATTTTGTTAGGAAATAATTTATGTGAATACATGCATACGTGTATATTATTGTTTTGTTATTTGACAATCTGTTAGTTTACAGTATGAGTGATCAAGGACCATCGGACGCTTATCGTCAACTGTCTAGTTCTCCTATAGATGAAGGAACTTCTTCCCAGCCTACCCCCTCGGGGTATTCAGCTGACACAGAGGAAGGGATCATTATATTCAAAGTGCAATCCGAAGAGCCATTCCCTACCAAAAAGAGAGGTTGGTTCAGTCGGGGAGCTCACGAGCGTAGAAAAAGAATGAGAAAGTTACAGCAACAGCGTGCTTTAGCAGCTGCGAATAGGGAGATGAATTCTCAAACTCAAGATATACTTAATAGGAGACTAGCCAACTTCCACATACTAGCTACCACAGCCGCAGATCCGAACTTAGAACAACTCATTGCACCACAACCATTACCGTTGTTCCCAACACAACCCATGGAAATAGAACAAAACCCAGGAAACCAGATTCCACTACCTGCCTTTGACCCAACCGAAATCCCTAGAATTCAAGCACCCCATCCCCCAGATTATGACCCATGGTTTGACGACCATAGAGATTATCAGTAACCCTACCCACTAGAGGAGCCCATACAAAACCCAGTACCACCTTACCCTAACCTTGACCCTCTAGATCTCTATTGGGATAACGACCAATATATTCAGGAAATCCTAGAGAACCCGTACCCACATGAGGAACCAATGCCACAGTACCCTGACCCGATACCAGCACCCGCACCACCCATGAGCACTGAGAATGTGCAAGAACTTCGCACCTTTGGTAAGGAGTTATTAGATGAAAGTGAAATGATAAGACAAATAGGGTAGAGACTCGTCTGGAAGTATGACGAGCGTAATATGCAATATTGGATGGATCCCCACTAAATAGTAGTAGTAGTAATAATAATAATATAAATATATATATGTGTGTGACTTGAAAAAAAATATAATATATCCACTAAGATAGATAATCTAATAACTACTAATGCATACTAGTATTATATTGTAAATTCCAGTTGTGGTTTGTAATAGATGCATAATATATAAAATAGAGTAAATGTCGCAATGCACGACAATTTTGATCAATATGCTTGTTGTGTAATTGTTTGCATTAAACATTGCTCTGAAATATTAATATTTGGTAATTGTTATCCAGAATGCCAATGGAGCAAATCAGGAAAACCAGAATAATAATAATCAGATAAATAACAGTGTCATTCAACACATAGTAACCCAAGGAATTAGAGATGCTATGCCAGCTATCATCCAAAACGATAGGGAAGCGGAAATTAATAAAAGTAATAATGAAAGTAAGCGATCACATACTGAACCTAGTCACAGCATGAACAATGGACCATTACTTCAAATGCCCATTCCAAAAAGAAGAAGAACCATGTCTTATGGTTGTTCTTACAAAGAATTCTAGTCTTGTAAACCAATAGAATTCTCGGGCAATGAAGGAGCCATTTCCGCTCTACGCTGGTTAGAAAAGACTGAGGCAGTCTTAAAAATAAGCAAATGTGCAGAGGAAGACAAAATCATGTTTGCTTCCAATCTGTTTAAAAATGCTGCTTTAGAATTGTGGAACACTATTCTCCAGTCTAGGGGAAGTGATAGAGTCTATAATATGGAATGGACTGAGTTTAAGAATATGGTTGAAAGGAAATTATGTCCTCCCAATGAAAAGGAACAGATAGCTAATAAATTCTTAAACCATATAATGGCTGGAGTAGACTGTAAGGGTTACACTGCCGTATTCTTCGAATATGCTAGAATAGTGCCAACCCTAGCATCACCAGAACCAGTATTAATCTCCCGTTACATCTGGGGTTTAATCAGTGAGATTAGACATGTATTCAAGGCAGCTAGATCGCAAACCATAGAAGAAGCCGTAGAACTAGCAAATACCCTGACAGATGAACTAGTACGTACACAAGAAGAAAACCAGAGGAAGAACCTAGCTCAAAAACTTACCCAAGAATTTCGCTATGGAAATTCCAATCGTGGGAAAAATGTAGGTTCTACTTCTACTCCGTACTGCAAGTATTGCAAAAGAAAGCATTCTGGAAGATGCTCTATATACTGCAATTACTGCAAAATATCTGGACATAAGGAAGAAGACTGCAGGAAGAAACTTAACAATAAGACATGCTACGATTGTGGAGAAAATGGACATATTAAGCCGAACTGTCCGAAACTAGCTCTAGCCATAAACAACAAGACTACTAAGAATGCTAGGGCATTTGTTCTGACAGCCGAAGAAGCGAAGATGATTCCGGATGTGATTGCCGGTACGTTTTTAGTTAATGATGTTTTTGCTAAAGTATTATTTGACTCTGGTGCGAACCAAAGTTTTATTAATATTTCATTTTGCAAAATTCTCAAACAACCATTAACTAAACTCCAACAAGAGTGTCTAGTAGAGACAACAAATGGAGAAACCGTTAAGATTTCTGAAATCTTGCAGGGAGCAAGAATAGAAATTTTAAACCATAAGTTTATTGCCAACCTTTACCCAATGAATATGGCTGGATTTGATATTGTATTAGGAATGGATTGGTTGGAAGCCAATAAAGCCAGTATTCTATGTGATCAAAAGTCAATTCAAGTAAATTCACCAAAGGGTGAAAAGATCACAATTAAAGGAAATACGCCAACTAGATCCACGAAATTCATCTCTGTGATGAAAACTGCCAGTTGTGTAAGAAAAGGATCACTAGTGTATATGATTTCCATAATCATTAACACTAAAGGAAAAGAACTGAAAGATATTCCCATAGTATCTCAATTCTCAGATGTATTTCCAGAAGAGTCACCTGGAGTACCACCGGACTGGGAAGTTGAATTTAGAATTCATCTGCTACCAGGAACAGCACCGATTGCCAAAGCACCTTATCGTTTGGCACCAGCAGAGATGCAAGAATTGAAGAAACAGCTAGACGAACTTTTGGAGAAATGATTCGTACAACCAAGTTCATCACCATGGGGAGCACCAATCTTGTTTGTCAAGAAGAAATACGAGACAATGTGTATGTGCATTGATTACCGAGAATTACACAAAGTCACGATTAAGAATCGGTACCCATTACCAAGAATCGATGATCTGTTTGATCAACTACAAGGAGCTCGATTTATCTCAACGATCGATTTACGCTCAGGATATCATCAATTAAAGGTACAGGAAGAGGACATTCCTAAGACCGCCTTCAGAACAAGGTATGGCCATTATGAATTTACTGTCATGCCATTTGGTTTAACCAATGCCCCAGCCGCAGTTATGGACATGATAAACCAAATACGTAAGCCATATTTGGACAAATTCATAATTGTCTTTATAGATGATATTCTCATTTACTCTAAGAGTAAAGAGGAAGATGTAGCGCATCTGCATGCACTCCTAAATTTGCTGAGAAAAGAAAAGCTTTACGCTAAATTTTCAAAATGTGAATTTTGGTTAGAAGAAGTGCAATTTCTTGGACATTTAGTTAATCATGAAGGAATTCATGTGGATTCCACAAAGATTGAGGCAATTACTAAATGGAAAGTCCCAGAATCACCAACAGAGGTTAGAAGTTTTCTAGAACTAGCCGGTTAATATAGAAGGTTTATCCGAGATTTTTCCAGAATAGCCATTCCCTTAACCAAGTTAACCTGTAAATCTGTTAAGTTTGAATGGGGACCAAAACAAAAGGAAGCCTTTAGAATTCTTAAGCAAAGATTAACCAACGTACCCATATTAGCATTACCAGAAGGAACTGAAGACTTTGAAGTCTATTGTGATGCTTCTAAGTTAGGTTACGGATGTGTGTTAATGCAACGTCAAAAGGTTATAGCCTATGCGTCTAGACAACTTAAGAAACATGAAGAAAACTATTCAACCCATGATTTAGAGTTTGGAGCCATAATTTTTGCCCTTAAGATTTGGAGACACTATTTGTATGGAAATAAATTTGTTGTCTTCACTGATCATAAGAGTTTAAGGTACATTTTTGGGCAAAAAGAGTTAAATATGAGACAGAGACACTGGATGGAATTTCTTAGTGATTATGATTGTAATATCCAGTATCATGCAGGAAAAGCTAATGTAGTAGCTGATGCTTTAAGTCGAAAGTATCATGAAAAGCCAAGAAGAGAACGTTCTCTTACATTAAATCTGCAGATAGATTTAAATGAACAAATTAGAGCCGTACAAGAATCAGTAATCAAGGACGATACTGAAAAATTGAAAGGTATGATTAAGGAATTAAAACAAGGAACATATGGAATTTGGAGATTCCATAAGAAAAGGATGTGGATACCCAAACTAGGAAACCTACGCCACCGAATATTAGACGAAGCCCATAAGTCTAAGTATACGATACATCCTGGAAGTGATAAGATGTATCAAGACTTAAGAAAGAATTTTTGGTGGATAGGAATGAAAAAGGATATAGCAGCTTATGTTGCCAAGTGTCTAACATGTTCACAGGTTAAAGCTGAGCATCAGAAACCCTCGGGTTTATTACAGCCATTGGAAATGCCTGTATGGAAATGGAAATTGATAACAATGGACTTTGTTAAAAAATTACCCAAGACACGAAAAGGTAATGATACAATCTGGGTGATTGTAGATAGGTTAACCAAGTCTGCTCATTTCTTACCAATGAAGGAAACATTCGGTATGAAACAGTTAGCCAAAGTATATGTAAATGAAATAGTTTCATTACATGGCATTCCTTTATCAATTTTTTCTGATAGAGATAGCCGTTTTACTTCTCATTTTTGGACTAGTTTCCAAAACGCAATGGGAACCAAGCTAAATCTAAGCACCGCTTATCATCCTCAAACGGATGGACAAAGCGAAAGGACAATTCAGACAATGGAAGATATGCTTAGAGCTTGTGTAATTGATTTCAGAGGAAATTGGGATGATCAATTACCATTAATAGAATTTTCTTACAATAACAGCTATCATACCAGTATTAATGCTGCACCCTTCGAAGCACTTTATGGACGAAAGTGCCGAACCCCAGTCTGTTGGGCAGAGATTGGAGAAAAGAAATTATCTGGACCAGAGATAGTACAAGAAACAACGGACAAGATTATTCAAGTCAATGAGCGACTAAAAACAGCACGCGATCGACAAAAGACTTATGCTGATAACAGGCGAAAGCCATTGGAGTTTCAAGTAGGAGATAAGGTTTTATTAAAAGTTTCTCCTTGGAAAGGAGTGGTAAGATTCATCAAAAGGGGAAAGCTAAGCCCCAGGTATGTTGGACCTTTTGAGATTATTAGAAGAATAGGACCTGTAGCTTATCAGCTACAACTGCAAGAGGAAATGGCAGGAATATATGATGTATTTCATGTATGTAATCTCAAAAAATGCTTAGCCGATAAATCATTAGTAGTACCTCTTAAGGACATAGAGGTAAATGAGAAACTTAAGTTTGTAGAGAAGCCTCTACAGATTGAAGACATGAAAGTTAAGAACCTCAAACACAAGAGATTAGTTCTAGTCAAAGTGAAATGGGATTCCAAGAGAGGACCATAATACACTTGGGAGCTTGAATCAGAGATACAGAGGAAATACCCACACCTGTTCTAGTAGACCTCGAGGACGAGTTCTAAAACAAAGTGGGGAGGATATAACAACCTTCTTAAAATATTTCCGACACTCCTAATATATTTAGGACATCCCTATACGTCCTAAAATATACCCCATATACGATATTTGACCCTAAATACCTTTAATTTCACAAAAATAAAATAAAAACAAAATCCTTGTGGCGCTCACGGGCCGCGAAGACCTTGTCTTTAGGTTACGCGGGGCGCGACTGCTCAAGACCAGGGCGCACCTGGTGACGCCACGTGGCATAACGCATGTGAAGGCTAGGAGTCCGACTCAGCATAGGTAGGCCCTACACACCCTACATTGCGGGGCGCAAAGGCCCCTTGTGTATCCTTCGCGGGCCGTGAGGAAGTGCTGTATCAGCACTATAAATAGGATCGCTCGGCATTCCATTTTCGACGTTCAAATCTGAATTCTCTCTCTCATTTTCTGAAGTGTAGACATAATACCCGAGCTTTATACCCACTAAATTAGCAAAGCTCTGCCTCATTGTAAGTATTTTAACCCCCGATTACGTATTAGATACACTGCCCGATTGATCTAGTGCTCCGGTACGGCTGTCGAGTCTCTGCCCGACGTAGTCGTTGGATTTTCTGTCTCGGGGAGGGTATAACTAATGCAAATTGGTTTATTATACTAACGCGTGTGCATTGTTTAATTTATTAGATTATAACTAGGAAATCACAGGGAAAAACCTAAAATAGCAATGTGAGTAATCCTCTTTTTGTAAACTGTTTTCACAAAACCTTAAAATATTTAAAAATATAATTAGCAGTGATTGAGTCTCTGTAATTCTTCAATTGCTGCTGGTATGTTGGGGTTTTATATACAAAATGTGGAACACGTTACCATTGGGCAACGAGATAGCCAATGAGTAATATGACCCACCAGTCAAGATTGACAGTACTGAATGAGTAATTGTGTAGATATAAACATTGTAATAGCTCTCAATACTGTGAAATGTTAAAACCTGTTTTGATTAAACTGGGATTCACTCACCAGTATTTCCCACTGACAAAATGTTTTTAAACGCTTGATGTGTTCAAATATTAACATATAAATTTCATCAATTGAGGCATAAAACTAACCCCTTTTTAGTACTAATGTTGGAAAAAGTGTGCTTTTGTCTTCCTTTTGTATTTTCAGGATTAAATGAGCTCAAATTAACAAAAGAAACAAAAGGACATCAAAATCTGACATAAATACAAGAAAAGGAACAAGATGTGACATGCCCGACCCCACGACTGCATCTTCCCAAGCAAAACAAGAGATCAGAAGCCTGAACACGCCCCGTGCTCAGCCAGCACGGGGGTGTGCCCAAGTGTCAGCAGAAAAGACAAAGTGGTAGAAGCTTCTATTGCCCACCACTGGCCTTGCTCAGCGGACACGAGGCCGTGGTCAACTATAAGATTCGCACAATCCAGCAAATCTGCATAGTACAAAGATTCTTCTGCACCACGGGGTCGTGCTCAGCGGACACGGGGGCGTGGTCAACTAATAAGACAAAGCTGCATTTAATGAAGAAAGAGAAGGATGTGGACACGGGGCCGTGCCCACTGGACACGGGGCCGTGCCCGAGCTTCTGTTCAGCCTATAAATAGATGTGCTTGGCTCAAGCTCAAACCATCCCTTGGCACACCACCTCTCTCACACTTCACCCACCACCCACCACCCACCACCACCATAACACCATCATCCACCACCATCATCCATTGTCCATCGTAGAGTGTGTGAGTCATCTCGGGATCCAAGATTGATCGTAAGAGTTCTTGACAATCAAGGCCATGTTTGCCTAAGTCTCTTACATCACTTGGTGAAGACAAAGTGTCTAGTGTAATACTTTTTATTTCTAATCTTTTGCAATTTTTATTTGGTTTCGTATTAATGACTTTAATAACTAGTTACTTATGTTGAAGGTGATCTTTCCTTATCGTTTGTCCGTGGTGTCTTGGCATTATTTTACTGTCTATATAAAATAAAAGATTTTCACCATTCATATCTCCACGGTCTATATGGAGGTATGTTGGCTACCTGGTCGGGGGTTAAGGGAACGGTTTGGTAAAGGTCTTGCCATTGTTCAGCGTTTAGAGGTCCTGCAATAGACCTGGGTCAAATTTAGTAGGACCTCCTTCAATACTTCACGGTATTGGATGGCGGGGGTCCAAACTCTTTGATCCCCTCATAAGTTAACTACTATTAATACTATAACCCGGCTATTTAGGACTGTATCCCTGCTGACTCAGACTACTTAGTCGAGGGTAACGTCACCTCCAAAAGAGGGGCCTACCATAATATTGCATTAATAACTTAATTCATTATCTTCCAATAATCCACCCTTTTAGGATTGTATCCTTGCTGACTCAAACTACTGGGGTGAGGGTAACGTCACCTTCAAAAGAGGGGCCTACTACAATAACTAAGATAATCTCTTAATCATGTGCAAAAGTGCGGAAATAATCAAAGGTTACACTAGATACGAGTCGGAACCAAGTGATTCATCTTGTCTATCTGTTTTTTCTTTTTTATTTTTATTTTCAGCATTTTAGTTAGTGTTTATTTTTCTTAGTTTAAAACATTTTTCTAAACTTTTTATTTTGATTAGACGTTGAGGATAAACCGATACTAAAAGCTCTTGTGTCCTTGGACGACCTCGGTATCTTGCCAACACTATACTACACTCGGGATGGGTGCACTTGCCCATATGTGTGTTTAGTGTTAGTAAAATATCGTGTTTTATAAATTTAAAACTTGGCTAAAAATAAGTGTTAAAGGGGCTTAAAATATACACCTAATATATATAACACTTCACACGCATCAAGTTTTTGGCGCCGTTGCCGGGGACACAAGGATTTTAAGAAAGTTAGGAATCAACGGCCTAATCGTTTTTCTTATTTTTCATTTTTTTTAGGATTTTTTTTAGATTTTTCAGCTTCTGCAGAACTCATCACGGGCCGTGCCCGCTGAACACGCCCCGTGCCCAATCATTGGAACTGGCAATCCTGTTTTAAGTCAGACAGTAAGCTGAACACGGGGCCGTGCCCACTCAACACGCCCCCGTGCCCAAGTTTCAGTTACTGAAAACAGAACCGTAAGGTCCCGACGGTTGGTAATTTCTGACACAACCATGAGTGATACTGATACTTTTTACTTTCGGTACTCTTATGGTACTATGTGGTGTCAATTATGTGGTGGTAACAATAAAGAACTAGAATGCTTTTTTTCTAAATTATAAACCCCACTATATAGACCCATCATTTCCTAGTATCCTTAAGAGGGGCGAAAGTAAAAATAATCCCTATCGCTCCCTCGAATGCGCCCAACCAGATATTCTAGGAGAAATGCTTCTCGATGAATTATTTCAACTAGAAGATCTAATTTTTAATTGGTTAAAAGAACTTAGGGAAGATTTCAATAATCTTTTCCAAGACAATAACCAAGAAGAGGGGTTGGAACCGCATTCAAACAACTTCATTGTTTCCAATGATACTTCTAACTCTAGTGAGGACTTGAGCGATAGTCGTCCCTGTGTCAATTGTGCCGTGAAGGACTCCCCATCAACTTCGTTTGATGCATACATAGACCTGAGCGATTCGACATACACCTTCTTTAACGAGAGCCCGGGAAAGGGTTGGACTTGTCCACCTACATATAGAATAGGAATCACCCTCACCGACAACCTCTTGCGTTCTCGTCTTAATCTAGAACAATTAAGGTATCTTAGGCACTATGGGGTTGTTCCATCCAGTAAGGAACCACCCGATCCGGAAAAATTCCTTAAAATTTGAAGAAATCCTTAAGACAGCTTCTAGACACGGGGCCGTGTCCAGGTCAGCACGCCCCCGTGTCCACCCAAAAGATCCCCTTCTGATTTTGTCAGAATGCGGACAAAAATGTGTCAGGATTCCATCTGCACACGGGGCCGTGTCCAGCCGACACGGGGCCGTGCGCAGCGTACTGTCGTTTTCTATAAATGCAGCCAAGAATCCTACACATTTGAACCATTCCAGGGACAGAGATTTGAGGAATATTCTCACATACCATCCTAGGTATTTTCTAAAAGAAGTTTCTCAACTATCTTCTTGTCCTTTCCTCTTTTATCCACTTTCATCTTCTTCAATTTTCTTCATACTTCCATTAAAGCTTGAACCTTTTATAGTTTCAAGCCTTATTGAGATGTTTGTTAGATTTTTGTTCATGGAATCTTGATAAAAATAAGTTATATAACTATGTTTCAAGTTATTTAAGTTCAAAAATGCTTCAAAAATCATAAAAACAATTTGAAACCCCAAGATTCCTTGTCCAAAAATCCTGCAGATATCTGAACACGGGGCCGTGTTCACTGAACACGGGGCCGTGTCCGAAGTACTGAACCCATAAAATTGAACTCTTTTCGGCATGTTTTCTCAGAATGGCAAGCAGAACAAGCGGAAACTCTTCGTCGCATTCCAGGAACAACCGGCAGGGGAGAAGATCATCTACAGTTGAGGATTCTCTTGTAAACTATGTTTACGCCTTAAGAGAAGCTCTTGATGAAGTAACAAGTGTGGAAGAGGCATTGGTCGACCGCATTAATCATTTGACGGTGGGACTAGAAGGATGTCTCCGGGAGGTCAACCTTTTGCACCAAAGGTTGAACATTCTCGCCTCTCCTCCTTTGGTACCGATTATCACCCAAAGGGCATGGAATGTGGTGCCGGAAGTCATCATCCCGGCCGAATGGTACGCCCTACATCCGGAACCTCCTCAAGACATACTCCGAGGGGTCCCGGTTGGTGTCGCTCATCCTCCACCAAGTGTCGAGGAACATGAAGCCGCCTCCCTTCTCCCTAGGGAAATCGAAGAATGGCTCTAGCAACATCTAAGGAACACCGTTCGGTTTGGAGTTCTACAAGACTTTTAAACCGGAAGTCTACTTCCGGAATTTTTGGTTCTTATTGTAGAAGTAGAACTTCTTAGGAAGATTTTACGGATCACTTGACCATTAGGACTTTTAACTTTTATTTTCTGCTTTATTTTTAATTTTTAGGACTATTATGTAATTCTCTCTATGATTAATGAATGATGGTTTTAGTTAAAATTGGTGTTTTGGATGGTGTTGAAATGAATAAAACACACTTGAGATGGCAAAGGATGCAAGGGAAACTTGAACCAGCACTCCATACAGGAAAACAGAACCGTCCGACAAATTTCTTCGTTTGCAGTAAGCTCGGCACGGGCCGTGTCCACCCAACACGGCCCCGTGCTGCACAGTCTGTAGAAAAAGACCCAGTTCAGGTAACTGGACACGGGCCGTGTTCACCCAACACGCCCCCGTGTCCAGACTTCTGTTTCTCTTGTTCAATTTTGTCACTGGCACTTGAACACGGGGTCGTGTTCAGCGCCCAGTAACACAAAATTTTTGCTTTTCACACCTTTTTACACATTCAATCAACCTAAAAACTTATTTTTGAGACACATTGAGGACAATGTGTAATTTAAGTGTGGGGGGGATGCTAAAACCTTGAAACTTGCAAGTCCTAAATACAAGCCTTACACAAAACTCTATTGGAACCGCTAATCACCCCAAATTTTTTTCAAAAATTTTCATTTTTTTTACTTGTCTAGGTTTAATTCGGGAAATTCAAGTTCTTAAAAAGGTTATATTTTTATGAATTTACAACCGATAGCGTCGTGATAAAAAGAACCAACATAAGAAAATTATGAAAAGGCATGACAAGCTTAGTTAAAATTTAATTATATATACTTGATCACATAAAAACCCATTCCCACAAAAGTGAGTTTTGAGCCTTTATTGAGCAAACACTTACATATCATTTGACTAAATGCTCATTTTCGTTTCTTGTGTGAATAGCCGCTTGGTTCTTACGACTCTAGAACTTGCCATGACGATACATTCCCGGTCCTTACCAACTTAAACCCGAGTAAGTAAATGATGGAGGCATTAGGACTACCCCTTTTTATTTCTACACCATTATTAATTTTTTTTTACCACCTACCCAAAATCCCCCTAGTTAGCCCTTTTGAGCCTAAACCTTTTTCATTTCATAACCCAAACCAAACACCCTTTTTACCCACCAAAACCTTTTTCATTTTTACCCTTTTGTTTTAGTAACAAGTTCGGTTCTTTAAATGACTTCAAAAAAAAAAAAAAAAAACCTTTGTTGTTGATGATGAAGCAAAAGAAAATAAACAAACAAGTTCATCAAAAATAACTTTGTTTGAATAAATGGCTTCATCAAAATAAAAGTTACAAAAATAGGAAGTCATATGAAAACCGACACTTGTTACGCTTTTCGCCCTTTTTACTAACCACTAACCACCAACCCAACCACCTACCTTTAACCCAAGCCTAACCCTTAACCCACAAAGTCCTCCTGATATTTACAAAGGTATATAAGTTAAAAAGGAGGAGGATTGATTGCTTGGCAAGCCTATGGTAGGAGTAAGTTCCATGCCGCTCTCGAGTGATCCACAAAAATACATTTTCGGCCGAGTGTTGAGTGATCCCCGTGAGGTATGTGAACTTGTATATAAATAGAATTTTACAAAGGCATGTTATGCCCTAATAAGTAATTTATCTTATGAAAAGTTTTAAATAAATCATGACGAATAGGATTGTAAATAAATAAAAATTAAATTAAATAAAGAATCTTGGAAATCCCGACACTCTACGACAAGCCCAAAAACCTTCTTCTCTACCCATTCCATTTGGGAGTGTAAATAGCCACATATTAAAGAGTTTTGCTTGAGGACAAGCAAAGATTCAAGTGTGGGGGTACTTGATGTGTTCAAATATTAACATATAAATTTCATCAATTGAGGCATAAAACTAACCCCTTTTTAGTACTAATGTTGGAAAAAGTGTGCTTTTGTCTTCCTTTTGTATTTTCAGGATTAAATGAGCTCAAATTAACAAAAGAAGCAAAAAGACATCAAAATCTGACATAAATACAAGAAAAGGAACAAGATGTGACATGCCCGACCCCACGACAGCATCTTCCCAAGCAAAACAAGAGATCAGAAGCCTGAACACGCCCCGTGCTCAGCCAGCACGGGGGCGTGCCCAAGTGTCAGCAGAAAAGACAAAGTGGTAGAAGCTTCTATTGCCCACCACGGGCCGTGCTCAGCGGACACGGGGCCGTGGTCAACTATAAGATTCGCACAATCCAGCAAATCTGCATAGTACAAAGATTCTTCTGCACCACGGGGTCGTGCTCAGCGGACACGGGGGCGTGGTCAACTAATAAGACAAAGCTGCATTTAATGAAGAAAGAGAAGGATGTGGACACGGGGCCGTGCCCACTGGAGATGGGGCCGTGCCCGAGCTTCTGTTCAGCCTATAAATAGATGTGCTTGGCTCAAGCTCAAACCATTCCTTGGCACACCACCTCTCTCACACTTCACCCACCACCCACCACCACCATAACACCATTATCCACCACCATCATCCATTGTCCATCGTAGAGTGTGTGAGTCATCTCGGGATCCAAGATTGATCGTAAGAGTTCTTGACAATCAAGGCCATGTTTGCCTAAGTCTCTTACATCACTTGGTGAAGACAAAGTGTCTAGTGTAATACTTTTTATTTCTAATCTTTTGCACTTTTTATTTGGTTTCGTATTAATGACTTCAATAACTAGTTACTTATGTTGAAGGTGATCTTTCCTTATCGTTTGTCCGTGGTGTCTTGGCATTATTTTACTGTCTATATAAAATAAAAGATTTTCACCATTCATATCTCCACGGTCTATATGGAGGTATGTTGGCTACCTGGTCGGGGGTTAAGGGAACGGTTTGGTAAAGGTCTTGCTATTGTTCAGCGTTTAGAGGTCCTGCAATGGACCTGGGTCAAATTTAGTAGGACCTCCTTCAATACTTCACGGTATTGGATGGCGGGGGTCCAAACTCTTTGATCCCCTCATAATTTAACTACTATTAATACTATAACCCGGCTATTTAGGACTGTATCCCTGCTGACTCAGACTACTTAGTCGAGGGTAACGTCACCTCCAAAAGAGGGGCCTACCATAATATTGCATTAATAACTTAATTCATTATCTTCCAATAATCCACCCTTTTAGGATTGTATCTTTGCTGACTCAAACTACTGGGGTGAGGGTAACGTCACCTTCAAAAGAGGGGCCTACTACAATAACTAAGATAATCTCTTAATCATGTGCAAAAGTGCGGAAATAATCAAAGGTTACACTAGATACGAGTCGGAACCAAGTGATTCATCTTGTTTATCTGTTTTTTCTTTTTTATTTTTATTTTCAGCATTTTAGTTAGTTTTTATTTTTCTTAGTTTAAAACATTTTTCTAAACTTTTTATTTTGATTAGACGTTGAGGATAAACCGGTACTAAAAGCTCTTGTGTCCTTGGACGACCTCGGTATCTTGCCAACACTATACTACACTCGGGATGGGTGCACTTGCCCATATGTGTGTTTAGTGTTAGTAAAATATCGTGTTTTATAAATTTAAAACTTGGCTAAAAATAAGTGTTAAAGGGGCTTAAAATATACACCTAATATATATAACACTTCACACGCATCAACGCGTTTCAGGTAACAAAATGTGAAAGCCAAATAGAAGTCAGCTGGACAGCACTGAAGGCTTGGAAAGTGTGGCTATAAAAGTTACCTAAATAAAGAAGATGTTTTATTTGAATAAAATAGGGTTTATTCCTATAAACATATTTGTAACAGAAACTTGGGTTTTACCCATTTGTTTATTATTATAAAAAGGTGGTATTTTACTCTGCTAAAATATTTCCTAACTACGGTCCTGATGTAAATTCTGCTGCCAAAATGACAAAACCAATGATACCACTGAATCTGAGCTCCGACCGCACCTTCCCAGGAGATAGGGGCCGGGGGTTGCGACAGGTTTCGCGCGAGCTTACCCCTTATACTCCCGATTACACATGCTAAATTCACAACTTTGCATGAACATCGCATACCACAGCTTCGTGCAGGCACTCAGCCTTTCCTAAGGCTGACAACACGCACAGATTTCAAGAATGCTCGTGTAAGAAAGTGAGTTGGTCGAGATTAGGTGTGAAAACCGCAAACTCTTGACTCGATTGCTCGCCCGACATAGCTTTTTACTATAAACACGAGAATTTGCGTTGAATCAGGAGTGAAATCCATACTTCGACGCAGGTTTTCCCACTCTATCCCGTGATTTTATTACTCAAACAGGAAGGTAGTCGCTAAGTTAGGGGTGAAACCCGAACCTTGACGGCTAGTTTCGCTCTCTAATTTGGTTTCTACAAAACTCTCACCAAGGTCTCGACGGACTCCAATGACCTGAGTCCCGCCATAACTGGAAGGATGCGTGCCGTTCGCCCAGGATGAGGCGAGAGCACACTCCAGAAGGTGAAAGTGTGTACTCGAAGTCCTTGAGAATAGTCGAATCACTTTGGGTAGTCGATGCCTCACACCTAGACAATCTATTTTATTCTTGAGCTCGCAACTGCTGATTCTGTGAATTGTCGCTTTTATGTTTGATTTTGTGCGTTTTATGTGGTTTTACCTGTCTATGTGTTTTGATTTTGGAAATTTACCCGCTTTTCGCTTTGATAAACACACATAACTCGATTTATACATTTATCTCAATACGCTAACAAATCGCTTCTGTTACTTGCAATCACTACTCGCTATTCGCACTCGCAACTCTCGATCGCTTACGCGGCTGTGAAAAATAGGTGAATACATGCCATTATGTTGGTGAATACGTGCAAAATATAGTGGAAAACGTGCTTATATGGACTATGTGCTCCTGTTCTTACGTGGACTGCGTGCTTACGTGTTTATGTGCCAATGTGATTATGTGCCTAAATGATTGATGTGTTCCTGAGCTTTATATATATAAGTAGCGCGTGATGATACGCTAGACTATACTAGAATAATCGAAATCACGTCTGAGTCCTATGACGATGTCTGTTGCAGACAATGTCGTCATCATATGCTTCCCGATCCGCTCGTTGAAATCACGCTGACAAACGCATCGCATTGCTAGTCGCTAAGCAAATGGCTAAGGTCATTTCGCTGATCATTAGTGAAATCAATGAAGTCGCTAGCAAGTCCTCTGAGGAATCAAAGACCGACTCACCGCGTGCTACTTTTAGCTTCAAGCAGTTTAAGGCCTGCGGCCCCAAAGAATTCACCGGAGAAGACGGGCCTACTGCCATGTTTCAGTGGTTCGATTCAATTGAAGTCACTCTGCGCCAAAGCGGCTGTCCTAATAATTGAAGGTTCCCTTGTTCGTATGGATCGTCACAGAATCGTATATCTGACCTAGAGTGCGGAATCCTCTAGATCAGATTAGCACATAAACGAGTAGAAACATAATTCACAATTAATCGGTCTTCTATTGATTATCCAAACGATTAGTTTTACAATCAATTCAAGATTCGCATAACCTCACAGCCTCTCTCTGTGATCTTGTCTCTCACAAATTCGTCTCCCCCTCTCTCTCTACACGTTTTTCTCTCTCTCCCTATAATTCTCTTAGTGTCACAAACCCTAATCACAAAGCATGTTTATATACCACATGTCTGTCAACTGGGCTAGGCCATTTTCCAATCCCATTACAACAAATACCTCACTAACCAATATGCTAAGCCCATTACAAAATATCCAAAGACTAAATAAACAAACTATTAAGCTGTTGTCACCGAATATGCACCAACAGACTCCCCCTTGATAATAGCTTCATAGTGTAACTTTGTCTTCAAACATCTTGTGTTCTTTTGTTCTTTGGATAGCGCCATCTACATAGTTTCTGACATCAATAGACTCCCCCTTAGCTGATGCTTCCAATCTCCAAAACTTTAATTCTTTGTAGATCAGTTAGCTAGCAATCTTTGGTTAAGCAAGTATCTCCAAATTCTTCACATTTCTCACTCTGCAATGTAGTAGAAGGATCCTACCATGCATCTTCACACATCTTCGCTTCACTCTCATTCTGCACTTGACTTATATTCTACACTTCATTTTGATAACTACATCAATCTGTTTAGAAACACAAGCAAGTATCTCTAAAAACCATTAGTCTTTTTTTCACAGTTAAAGATAAACCAATATTTTATCTTATCATGCAAAAACAACAACTTGTCAATTCAAAATGGAAGTCTTTTAAAACAAAAATATTTTGGGTTTTTTTTATTTATAAATAAAACAACTAAATAAAATTCAAAAATATTTACAATATCATCTTTTTGTGAGAATCATGTGCAAGAAGATCATATCAACAAAATCAAACTGTTTCACACCTGCAGTTAATTCTTTATTTATTTTCGTGAAAAGCAGTTCAAGACGATTACAAGTATTGTTTATTCACTTAAACAAAATGCATGAACATTTCAAGTTCCATTACCGTATGATACGTTAAGGTAATTTTATACTGATATACTAGTGTGTCCCACTTCAGGATGTATCCACGCGATCAAGGTATGCACAAAGATTACTCGTAGTAGGTGAGTATACTGAATTCATCCGTTTTGTTTTACAACGATAGATAATTGGTGATCAGGTCAGTACTTCCGTACAGCAAAGAGACTAAAATATCTAATGAGGGCTATGACAAATACCATTTTTGGTACGATTTATGCATTTTGCACATTTGAATGACTCTCTAGGAGAGCTTCTTCATTTATGGGTTTTGGCATTTTTAGCTCTTTTAAGATATCCTGGTTGTGCCTAGGTCAGCATTTATCTGGATGCAGCAGAAGGACAACCTTGATACCCCCGGATGAAATAACAGTATAAAGACCCAAAACCTCAGATTTTTGCAATCTATCAACGCAAGATTTAAGGTCATTAAACCATACGCCACTGATGTGTTCCCCACTCATACACAGTTCGTTTAGGTTTATATCACATTGGTAAGTTGATTATTTCATGCTTTTGCCTACTGGTACATCATATGATGAAGCTGCTATCACACTTAAGAAATTTAATTCAATTTCAGTGTGACAGTCTAACTTGCTAATGTACCACCATCTCTTATTTTTCACACAGTGATAACTCATTTTTGATTTTTGATTTTTTATGTTTTTCATTTTTCAATGTTTTTGTATTTTTAAAATTTTTAATTAACTTACTCCCCCTAAACTCACACACTATCTAAACACTTTTTGGCTTAGGGAAATTTATCCCCCTAAATTTTTGTTTTTATGGAGTAAGTTTTGAAAACACAAATTTAAACACAAACAGACTTCCACTTTAACCTGACAATAAGTTTTTCAAAGTTAAAGTTTAAAATAATCATAACAATCACTGTAGCAAATAGTTCGTTACCAATTTTAACCTACTATTCACCTCAGATGCTTTACAGGAATAACCACTGTTGAACACATCAAAAGTCCTTCTTGGTCATCCTGCACACACTCAACAACTAGTTAGAATGGAGAACCCAAGCCCAGATAGTCTTGGGTTGTCCATATTCATCACTAATTTGAACTTCTTTCCAAGATTGGTTTTCATAAGGTCTGTGTTCACGAGAATTCCAATAAATTCTCAGAGTTTCTAACCTTTGAAAATTACTCTTTTGAACCCCTTTTCTCCCATTATCTACCATGAATTTTGAAAAAAAAAAATTGGATTTTGTTGAACATTTAAGTTACTAAAACCCCTATATTCGTTTCTTCTTTGAAAATTTCGATTACCAGAAGTCTGGTATCGATTTTGATATCCAAAATTTCTATTTTGACTTTGAAATCGATTTGATTTACCATTATAATGGCTAAAATGTGGAGTTTTAGATTGAAATCTTAGTTGATTACTTTGACAATGTTGTTGCACATTATTATTTAAACCAACCCTATTCCCATCCAGAACCTCATCAATTTTTTGCTTATTTTTCTTCAAAGGATAACAACTCGCCACATGTCCTTTATTGTGACATTTAAAACAAGATTGTTTCTGATAAAATCACTTTTTGTTAAATCTCTTTTTAAATGTTTTCTCCTTTTCCTTTTCAGTATCCTCATCCGATTTATGAGGTGTACTGTTAGACCCTACATATTCTTTCAAAGAAACTGGACTATTTGGCAAGTCCACAGCTATCGGATCCACTACAGCTTGTGTAGTGGGTACAAAATCAGTTAACTCATTCTCATCAGGTAAAAAAGAGTAATCTTGATCCTTAGAAGGTGAAGCTTTACTAAACCCCACTCCTGTTCTATCATTACTCTTTTTTAGCCCCTTTTGAATTTGAGTCCTAACTAATGAAGATTTTCCAAATTTGTCTAACTTTCCTTTAAGTTCAACAATTTGGTCTTGTGCAATGGCCAATTCCCTGTACTTTTCAAAAAATTCATTAGTTTAATCCTTTAGAGTTTCACGAGCCAAATCAATAACCTGTAACAGTTCATTGACTTTGCTTGTTAAACTACTAATTTCTTGTTCATTTGATTTGAGTTTATTTAAACAATTTGACTCTCGTTTAATCAAAAGAACATTTGACTCTTTTGTTTTGCTCCGATAGTCTGTCAACCTTACCTTGTAGTTCAGTGCAATTATAACATGTATGACTTACAGATTCTGATGTTACCGTTACCTCTGTTGTAAGTTCATTCACACCATGCAAGCACTTTGAAACTTCTGCATCTTTCTTTTCAACAGTCTCCTTCTTCTCTTCTACCTCAGCAGCTACTACTCAAATCTTCATTGCTGCAATCTCAGCTACATAATCTTGAGTGCATGTACTCTGTTTTGAAGAGACCTGATAAAGTTTTTCTAAAGCTTCCTACAGCTCTCTAGAAGTCCCATACTTCTTAAAGGTATGTTTGATGCCCCCAGGAAAGGACATCTTTATCACTGCTAAAGCTTTATTCTCAGCATCAATCACATGTTTCTCAGATTCATCCATCTTCTAATAAGAAATCACTTTAACTCTTCCATCAACAAGACATGTAGGAGCAACATATCCATCAATCATACAGCTCCACATTCTAGCATCTTCACTTTTCACAAATACCTCAAACTCCTCTTTCCAGACAACATATTGTTTAACGTTTATCAGCTTTGGCCAATTCTTAACATTCTGATTGATCTTATCCATTTTGTTTTTTTGTCCTAAAAATCCAAGGATTCCAACCGTGCAAACGGTTTGTCGAGATGAGCTATGGATCACTTTCTATTTTCGAAAACGTTAAATCCTCTATACGCACCCAAATACTCCACCAAAATAAATACTCCACCTTTTTAATTACTCCAACAAATACTCCACTAAGCCAAATAAATATGCTGAAGTTAATTATGCTGGCACTGAGTAAATATGCTGGTGAGTCAAATATGCTGGCAAAAATTAAATATGCTGGCTGGTCAATAAAATACACTGGCGAGCAAAGTTAATTATGCTGGATCAAGCTAATTATGCTGGCAAATTAAATACGCTGGTTAATTCCGCTGGCTGATCAGTTCACTATTACGACGACTATTAATTTCGCCGATCGCCGAAATAATGTCGCTGAGGACTATTAAAACGGTTACCAAAGTAGCCTTTGGATTTAATTATGCTGGTCAGTCGGAGTAATTATTAATTATGCTGGCCAGTCAGTGTAATTGTTAATTATGCTGAAAATCCAATCTTTTCAAAATTTGAAAAGATTTTATCCATATTCTCCAAATATCTTTAACAATTTCCTGCAAAATCAACCAACCAAAATTAGCACAATTTTGATAAAAATTTGAAGAACACAACGAAGAACACGAAGAACAAATCTTCAAATCTTTAAGTTTTTCTTCAAATCTTCAAGTTTTTCTTCAAAATCTTCAACTTTCCTGCAACCAAAACACTAAAAACAACAAAATTAAATACTTAAACAGATCAAAAACTCTAAAATTTTTGAAAATCAGACTCCAAATTTTCGAAACCCTAGGTCTTCAAAACTCAAAATTTTCGAAAATTGCCAATAGAACCCGAAAATCCACCCTTTTCTGCAGCAACCAATTATGAACCGAGCTTCTTCAAGAACCAAAAGCTCTGATATCAATTGAAGGTCCCCTTGTTCGTACGGATCGTCACAGAATCGTATATCTAACCTAGAGTGCGGAATCCTCTAGATCAGATTAGCACAGAAACGAGTATAAACATAATTCACAATTAATTGATCTTTTATTGATTATCCAAACGATCAGTTTTACAATCAATTCAGGACTCGCACAACCTCACAGCCTCTCTCTGTGATCTTGTCTCTCACAAATTCGTCTCTCTCTCTACACGTTTTTTTTTCTCTCTCTCTCTCTAGAATTCTCTTAGTGTCACAAACCCTAATCACAAAACATGTTTATATACCACATGTATGTGAACTTGGCTTCCTACTAGGCTAGGCGATTTTCCATGCCCATTACAGTAAATACCTCACTAACCAATATGCTAAGCCCATTACAAAATATCGAAAGACTAAATAAACAAACTATTAAGCTGTTGTCACCGAATATGCACCAACAATAATCTCCGCACTGTTAACGCCACTGGCGTTTTCCAGTCCAGGGCTCTGGACTGGTGGACTACCGAAGGAAACAAGCGAGGGAATGATGCAGCCTATGGGCTTACTTGGGAAGAGTTGAAGGAAATCATGATGAAGGAATTCTGCCCTCCCCATGAGCTTCAGAAGCTGGAGGACGAGTTTTGGCACATCAAGCAAGAGGGTGGCGACAACGCTGGTCTAACTGCCTACTTTTAGCAGCTAAGCATAATCTGTCCTGGCCAACTCTCTACTCCTGACATCACCATCAAGAACTACATCTGTGCATTACCGGATTATGTTGCTGATTTCGTGCAAGCTGTCACACCCACAAAATACCACATGCGGAGACACCGCGGAACGTGTGACGTACCAGAATCCAGCCACCAATCACATTGAACCATAACATAGTATTAAATAAAAAGTTTCCATTTATTTCATAAGAAATTCCAAAACACCACTTAAACCAAATTCAGTCAGCAGAAGCATAATGTAAATAGTTACTCGAGTAATTTAAACAAATGTGCAAGATCAATAAGCAAGTATCTAAGAGCTACGACCCATGACCACTCCAGCACTCCCAGATAGCAAGTTCCATCCGTGAATCTAACGATCTGCAAGCATGCAAACAAGTGAGTCAGACGACGCTGGTGAGTTCAAAGTTTGTTAACACGTTTTAGTTACCAGTTATATGTATAAAACATTTCAATGATTTGATATTGTTAATAACTCGATTACCGCTGATGGCTCCAGGTTATTTGCACTATTCCCCAATGCCTCTATCAAAGCAATGGTCAAGACTGGGGTCATTAGTTCACGCCCGTCCTCCCCGGTACGGTGTGAGGGTGCCAAACCTAAATAGCGCTATTAACTAATTCCTCGTTGCCTCCCCGGCAAAAAATCGGTAAAGGGGACATAAATGATAGATATGAGTGTATTAACCAACATCCCAGGTTTAACATTCCATTCAAACCCAATTACCCGACATTCCTCCCCGGAACATTTACCAGATGTCCCTCCCCGGGACGCATGCTTGGAAAAAAGCAGTGAACTCACCTTAGATTTGCTCGGTAATTAACAAGTTACCCATTCCGATCAATCAACCAACCCTCGAGACATACTGCAAATACTCGGATCGCTACGAAGGAAGGGCTTCGAAGGAGAAAAGTTTATCGCGTTCAAAAACTGCCGTCACTTGTGTGAGTTTGAAAGGAGATTAGCGTTACTAATGTAATGAGCAAATGAATGTATACGAGTACACATTTGTCGCGCATGAGCTGGGCCTTAGAGCACCTGAGCTGGAGGCTCGTTTTGGCGAAGAATGCCCTTCGACGAAGAACCGTCTTTTGTCGCACCATTGATGACGAAACTCATACTTCGTCATGAGATTTTGTTTGACGAAGGACTACCGGCGAAGAACCTTAATTGTGGGGTTATGAATCATAAACAATCCCTAACTTATTCAATAAACAACCACACCTCACAATTGTTCAACTAGCTACTAATCATGTACAAGTTACAACTCAAAACTAACCATGAAAACCAAATTGTAAAACAAGTATCACATAAAGGAAGGACCTTGAAATCTCGGATTGTCACGTCATCCCCAACTTGAAAGAAATTTCGTCCCGAAATTTGATAGGCAATCCCAAAGCACAGTGATAGATTAGGATGACTGTGGATTTTCTCCCGGTGTCACATCATCCCCAACTTAAAAGGGAATTTCGTCCCGAAATTCCTCAGTTGCATCAGATTTAGATTTGTCAGCTGGGAATAAGTGAGGGTACTTGAGCTTCATATGATCCTCGCGTTCCCGTGTGAACTCCGGTGCACGTCTTCAGTTCTAACGAACTCTCACAATAGGGATTCGACTATGCTTACGGACCTTGACTTCCCGATCCATAACTTCGATAGGTTCTTCGACAAACTGTAATTTGTCGTCGATTTTCAGCTCCTGAAACGGTACCACAAGTGTCTCATCAGACAAACACTTATTCAGTTGTGACACATGGAAGACATCGTGAACGTTACCCATTTCAACAGGTAACTCTAGTTTGTAGGCCACTTTACCAATTCGCTCCAGAATTTTGAATGGCCCGACATAACAAGGATTAAGCTTGCCGCATTTCCCAAACCGTACCACACCCTTCCAGGGTGAGACCTTCAACATAACACGATCGCCTACAGCGAATTCCAAGGGTTTCCTACGCTTGTCAGCGTAGCTTTTTTGACGGTCACGCGTTGCCGCCATACGATTTCTGATCTGAACGATTTTCTCTGAAGTTTCAAGTACAAGTTCTAGACCTGTGATCTGGCTATCACCCACTTCAGCCCAACAAAGAGGTGAACGACATTTTCGTCCGTACAATGCTTCGAATGGAGCTGCCTGGATACTGGTATGGTAGCTATTGTTATAAGAAAACTCTATCAAAGGCAAGTGTTTCTCCTAACCCTTGCCAAAATCAATCACGCACGCTCGCAACATGTCTTTAAATGTCTGGATGGTTCGCTCACTTTGACCATCCGTCTGTGGGTGATAAGCAGTGCTCATGTCGAGGCGTGAGCCGAATGATTTGTGCATCGGCTGCCACAAATCCGAAATGAAACGCGGGTCACGGTCGGAGATAATAGAGGTCGACACCCCGTGCCTGGAAACCACTTCCCTCAGATAGACAACTGCAAGTTGTGAGAACTTATCCGTTTCCTTGATTGCTAGAAAATGTGCTGACTTCGTGAGACGATCAACGATCACCCAGATGGTATCATTTCCATTTTGAGTTCTCGGCAAACCTGTGACGAAATACATGGCAATTTGCTCCCATTTCCACATGGGTATTTCTGGTTGTTGAAGCAATCCAGACGGTTTCTGGTATTCCACCTTGACCATAGACCACGTCAAGCATTTACTCACATATGTCGCTATATGAGCTTTCATTTTCGGCCACCAGTACAAAACCTTGAGATCCTGATACATCTTATCCAAGCTAGGATGAACAGAGTATCGAGACTTGTGCGCTTCGTCCATCACAAGCTCCCTAAGATTACCAAACAAAGGGACCCATACATGTTCCATGAAATAGAGAATACCATCAGATCTCTCTATAAGTCGTTTCTCCATGCCCCGCAGATACTCAGCTTTATAGTTTTCTTCCTTCAAAGCTTTGGTTTGAGCCGAACGGATCTGATCAGGTAGATTCGAGTGAATAGTGAGCTGCAAAGCTCGTACATGCTTGGGTTTCATTTCCTTCCGACTAAGGGCATCAGCTACAACGTTAGCTTTGCCTGGATGATACTTGATTGCGCAGTCATAGTCGTTTAAGTGTTCCACCCAGCGACGCTGTCGCATATTCAGTTCATTTTGGTCGAAAATATGCTGGAGGCTCCTGTGATCGGTGTAGATAGTGCATTTGGTACCTTACAGATAATGCCTCCAGATTTTCAACGCGAAAACCGCAGCCCCCAACTCTAAGTCGTGAGTCGTGTAATTCTTCTCATGAACCTTCAATTGTCGAGAAGCGTAAGCTATCACCTTCTCGTGTTGCATCAGCACGCAACTGAGACCCTGAATAGAAGCATCACAATATACCACGAAATCTTCGGTACCCTCTGGTAAAGACAAGATCGGTGCGCTGCAGAGTTTTTGTTTCAACAACTGGAACCCCACGAGTATACAACGCCTTTCTGTGTTAACGAGGTAAGGGGTTGTGCGATCTTGAAAAGTCTTTAATAAATCTGGGATAATACCCAGCGAGACCAAGAAATTGTCGCACCTCTAAAGGAGTCTTTGGTGCCGCCCAATTTCTGATAGCATCAATCTTAGCAGGATCCACGTGTATCCTTGATTCGTTAACAATGTGGCCAAGGAAGTGTACCTCTCGAATCCAGAAGTCACACTTAGAGAATTTCGCGTAGAGCTGCTCCTTCCTCAGAAGCTCCAAAATAAGACGCAGGTGTCGCTCGTGATCTTCCTTGCTCTTTGAATAGATCAGAATGTCGTCGATAAACACGATAACGAAGTCGTTGAGATACGGTTTGCATACACGGTTCATGAGGTCCATGAAGACCGCTGGTGCGTTCGTCAACCCAAACAACATAACTAAAAACTCATAGTGCCCATACCGCGTTCGAAAAGCCATTTTAGGAACATCCTCCTCTCGAACTCTCATTTGATGATAGCCCGATCTTAGGTCGATCTTCGAGTAAAAACTTGACCCTTGCAACTGGTGAAACAGGTCGTCGATGTGAGGTAAAGGATAGCGGTTCTTGACAGTCACCTTGTTGAGTTCCCGATAGTCAATACACATACGAAAGGACCCGTCTTTCTTCTTCACAAACAGCACTGGGGCTCCCCAAGGAGAAGAGCTGGGTCAGATGAAACCTCTATCTAACAGTTCCTGAAGTTGATTAGATAGCTCTTGCAACTCCTTAGGTGCAAGACGATAAGGAGCTCGAGCAATTGGGGCCGCTCCTGGCGCAAGATCAATCTGAAATTCCACTTGACGGTGAGGTGGTAAACCAGGTAGTTCCTCGGGAAATACATCAGGAAATTCACGAACAACTGGCAGGTCTTCGATCTTTCTTTCTTCAGACGGAGTATCAGTAACAAGTGCTAAAATAGCAGGCTACCCCTTTCATAGGCACTTTTGACCCTTCATAGCTGTGATGATACCAACCATCGCACCACTGCGATGCCCTTGGACCGATAGAGATTCTCCACTAGGGAGAGGAATACGCACGATCTTCTCTTTACAGAGAATCTACGCTTGATGCTTAGACAACCAATCCATACCCACCACTATGTCGAAACTGCCAAGAGTAACAGGAAGAAGGTCGATGTCGAACACTTGACCCACAAGATTGAGTTTGCATCCCATAATAACGTGTGAGGCTTCAATCGTCTTACCATCAGCTAATTCCACTACATGCTTAGCTTCTAAAGGTGTTGGGGCTAACCCTAACCATTGACTGAACTCTAGAGACACATAACTCCAATCGGCACCGGAATCAAATAATACAGAAGCAAAGAGGTTGTTCACAGAAAATGTACCAGTCATGACATTGCCGTCGTTCCTAGCATCACCAGCACCAATCGTAAATACCCTTCCACGAGCTCCATTGCCCCCATTGTTGTTGTTATTGTTATTCCCAGAATTGTTATTGTTATTCTGACGGTTGTTGTTATCATTGGCATTCTGATTCAGCTGAGGGCAATCCCGTTTAATGTGACCCTCATCCCCACACTGGAAACACCCCTTCCTAAAGCCTTGGTTCTGATGGGGCTGCTGCCTTTGCTGTTACTGATGCTGCTGATTATGCTACTGATTTTGCTGCTGCTGCTTTGGGTACGGAGCTCTACAGTCTTTTGCCATATGGCCCACCTTATCACACCTATGGCATGCCCGGACACACGGTCCATGATGATGATACCCACACTTGTTGCACTTTGGCTTCCTACCAACGTAGGAGCCTTGGCTCTGATTGCTGCCCTGGCCTTGGTTGACTGAGGACGACTGACTGAAACTATGGTTATTGCTGTTGTCAGCCCTTTTCTGAGATTGACTTGCACTGGTGGTTTTGTCAGAATCGTTCCATTTGCGCTTGTTATCACTAGCAGGTGTGGTAGCTGTAGCAGCAGGGGTTGTAGCAGAAACACGGGGCGGTAGCGATCCACACTCGACTTCTTGGTCGGTAATCTTGTGAGCTAAACGGATGATCTGAGGCAGATTGTTAAGATTTGCAGCCATGACCAAATTCTTTACCGATGGTGCTAGGCCCTTGATGTACAACTCAATTCTTCGGGGTGGAGGTCGAGACAAGTTAGGGCACATATTTGCTAGCTCATGAGATCGTTGCGTGTATGCCTCGATCTCGGACCCCTCCATCTTCAGATTGTAGTACTCGTTCTCGAGCTTCTGAATCTCGTCACGAGGACAGTACTCCTCCCGCATCAACTCCTTGAAATCATCCCAAGTAGTTGCATTAGCCATCTCGATGCCCAACATTTGCACCTGGGCATTCCACCAAGTTAAGGCACCATCCTCCAGGGTGCCTGTAGCATACTTCACTCGGTCCCCCTCGGGACAGTTACACATAGCGAACACTGACTCAGCCTTTTCAAACCAATGTAGTAACCCCACAGCCCCTTCAGTCCCACTGAATGTCTGTGGCTTACAATCCATGAACATCTTGAAAGTGCAAGCAGGCGGATTGTTTTGATTCTGATTCGCTTGCTAACCTATTGGACAAAAGAAAATTCAACACAGGGGTAAGAGTTGTGTACGCGACACAAGAATAAAGAGTATTTGGCACATTTCGTACCCGCTTGGTAGGCTGCCAAAGCCTCAGCCACACGTGTGTTAATCAAGTTTGTCAACTCAGCCTGAGTCATCGCAATGTGACCACGCCCATGGCCTCGTCCACTCATGATTCTATATGAGAAAAGGGGAAAAGGTTAAGGATCGAGATAAGGTAGGAATCAAACCTCACAATACTTCTACAGACCACTAGGTTAACATCAGACTACAAGGCAGAACCCTTTCACACGTGTTAAGCCTCACTGGGACTCACATGCACCCCACATTATTATTATGTGTGCACCCATAATAACAATGCAATTTGCATGTTTATCTCAGCTCCTCCCAACTCGTGCTACAAGGTTCCTCAAATTCGGGTAGCAAATCAGAAGACACCACAAAACATAAGTCACGAAAGTCTAACGGGATATCACACTATGACTCTATCAATCACATAACCCAGGCAAATACACATGAATTCAGTCTGTAGTGCTAAGTGTGCAATCACATGCAACATTATAAATGAATGTATACTAGATATACTATGCAATGAGTAAATGAGATATGAACCTTGCGATCTGGAGCTGAGTGTCATGGTCAATTTTCGAAGCTGTTCGGTTATAGTCTGGTTTTATGAAAACGTTTTAAAACCTAGTTCACTATAACCAGTGGCTCTGATACCAAATTGTCATATCCCCAAAATACCACATGCGGAGACACCGCGGAACGTGTGACGTACAAGGATCCAGCCACCAATCACATTGAACAATAACATAGTATTAAATAAAAAGTTTCCATTTATTTCATAAGAAATTCCAAAACACCACTTAAACCAAATTCAGTCAGCGGAAGCATAATGTAAATAGTTACTCAAGTAATTTAAACAAATGTGCAAGATCAATAAGCAAGTATCCAAGAGCTACGACCCATGACCACTCCAGCACTCCCAGATAGCAAGTTCCATCTGTGAATCTAACGACCTTCAAGCATGTAGACAAGTGTGTCAGACGACGCTGGTGAGTTCAAAGTTTGTTAACACGTTTTAGTTACCAGTTATAAGTATAAAACATTTCAATGATTTGATGTTGTTAATAACTCGATTACCACCGATGGCTCCAGATTATTTGCCCTATTCCCCAATGCCTCTATCAAAGCAATGGTCAAGACTGGGGTCATTAGTTCACGCCCGTCCTCCCCGGTACGGTGTGAGGGTGCCAAACCTAAATAGCGCTATTAACTAATACCTCGTTTCCTCCCCGGCAACAAATTGGTAGAAGGGACGTAAATGATAGATATGAGTGTATTAACCAACATCCCAGGTTTAACATTCCAGTCAAACCCAATTACCCGGCATTCCTCCCTAGAACGTTTACCAGATGTTCCTCCCCGGGACGCATGCTTGGAAAAAGAGCAGTGAACTCACCTTTGATTTGCTCGGTAATTAACAAGTTACCCGTTCCGATCAATCAACCAACCCTCGAGATATACTGCAAATACTCGAATCGCTACGAAGGAGAAAAGTTTATCGCGTTCGAAAACTGTCATCGCTTGTGTGAGTTTGAAAGGAGATTAGCGTTACTAATGTTATGAGCAAATGAATGTATACGAGTACACATTTGTCGCGCATGAGCTGGGCCTTAGAGCACCTGGGCTGGTGGCCCGTTTTGGCGAAGAATGCCCTTCGATGAAGAACCGTCTTTCGTCGCACCATTGATGACGAAACTCATACTTCGTCATGAGATTTTGTTTGACGAAAGACTACCGGCGAAGAACCTTAATTGTGGGGTTATGAATCATAAACAACACCTAACTTATTCAATAAACAACCACACCTCACAATTGTTCAACTAGCTACTAATCATGTACAAGTTACAACTCAAAACTAACCATGAAAACCAAATTGTAAAACAAGTATCGCATAAAGGAAGGACCTTGAAATATCGGATTGTCACACAAGCCGCCAAGACAACCACTATTGAAGAAACCTTCCTGCTCGCTTCCGAGATTAATGACAAGCGAGTCCGTGCTGGTTACTTCGATAAAACCGTCAAAAGTCTTCATCAAGTTACCACTGCTCCCACCGCTGAAACCGCTGCACCACAAGCTTCCAAGTCTTCTCGCCGCAAGCGCAAGAACAACAACAACAATAACAACTGTGCAGGGACAGCTGCTGCACCACTAAATGCCATCACTGCCCCACCTCAGAATCAGAACCGCCAGGTAGCAGCACCAGTGACCAATGCACCATCGGTTAAGCGTGCATATACCGGTCCACACCAATTGTGCCCTACCTGTACTTACCATCATCATGTTGGGATCGCATGTCGATTTTGTGTGCACTACAACCTTTACGGCCACTTTACTGCCAATTTCCGTACTATTCCCCGTCAAGCTCAAGTTCAAGCTCCTGCGCTGCCAGCTCCTCTTCCAGCTCCACAGGGCCCAAAAGTAGCTCCTGCTCCCGCTACTCACGCAAGAGCCTGCTATGCGTGTGGTGATCCCAACCACTTCGCAAATGTCTGCCCCAACAGAGTGGTGAAGCAAGAGCCACAACAACAACCAGTGCAACAACATCAGCAGGAACAGCCTCGGCAGCAGCAGCAGCTAGCAGCCCGCAGACGTGCTTTCAACATCAACGCCCTCCAGGCACAAGCATACAACAATGTGGTTAAGGGTATGTTCCTTGTCAACGGTATATATGCTTCGTGTTTATTTGATACTGGAGCCGATAACTGTTTTGCATCGTTGAAATTCGAGAAGCTCCTAAAACGTAAATGCGCAAACCTCCCTACGACATTCGACATAGAGATTGCCACTGGAAGAACCGTCCCTGTTAGTTCTGTTCTACGTGATTGTACTCTTGAGCTCAACAATCACGTCTTCCCGATCGATCTCATCCCGATGCAGCTTGGTAGTTTGATATCATAGTAGGCATGATTTTCTTCGTGAAAATCGTGCTGAAGTCGTTTGTTTCGATAAAATGATTCGTTTCTCTCTCGCTAATGGTGATCAACTCTGTGTCTATGGCGAAACACCCTCGAAGGATCTTAAACTCATGTCGTGTGTCCAAGCTAGCAAGTATCTCTGCAAGGAATACCAAGCTTTCTTGGCGCACATCGTAGTAGCGGAGAAGGAAAAGAAAGGAAAGACTGGAGTGAAAGATGTTCCCGTTGTTTGTGATTTTCCTAACGTATTTCCTGATGATTTACCTGGTCTACCGCCAACACGTGATATCGACTTTCGAATTGACCTCATGCCTGGAGCAAATCCCGTCGCTAGAGCGCCTTACCGTCTTGCTCCATCCGAAATGCGCGAACTCTTAAGTCAACTCCAGGAATTTCTTGACAAAGGCTTCATTCGCCCTAGCACCTCTCCTTGGGGTACGCCTATCCTTTTCGTCAAAAAGAAGGACGGATCGTTCAGAATGTGCATCGACTACAGGGAATTAAATAAGCTAACTATCAAGAATCGTTATCCCTTGCCTCGAATCGATGATTTATTTGATCAACTACAAGGTGCTACATGTTTCTCGAAGATTGATCTACGTTCAGGCAATCACCAGTTACGAATCCAGGAGGAAGATATACCTAAAACCGTTTTTCGAACCAGATACGACCACTACGAGTTTGTTGTTATGCCCTTTGGTTTAACCAACGCACCCACGGTTTTCATGGATCGGATGAATCGCATGTGTAAACCTTTTCTCGACCGCTTCGTCATCGTGTTCATCGATGATATCCTGATCTATTCAAAGTCGAAAACCGAACACGTGCAACATCTACGTTTGGTTCTCGAACTACTCCAGGGGAATCGACTCTATGCCAAGTTCTCCAAGTGTGAATTCTGGCTGGAGGAGGTTCAATTCCTCGGCCACATTGTCAATAGTCAAGGTATTCACGTCGATCCCGCGAAGATTGAAGCTGTTAAGAGCTGGATTACACCAAGGAACCCGTCTGAAGTCCGTTCTTTTCTCGGACTAGCAGGCTATTACCGCCGATTTATCGAAGGATTCTCACAAATCGCCGTACGCTTACTACTCTAACGCATAAAGACAGGTCTTTCGTTTGGGGAACTGAACAAGAGACTGCCTTCCAAACTCTCAAGTGTATGCTCTATAATGCTCATGTTCTCGCTTTACCCGACGGAAACGACGACTTCATAGTCTACTGCAATGCCTCTAACCACTGTCTCAGATGCGTTCTCATGCAACAGGATAAGGTTATCGCGTACGCCTCTCGTCAGCTCAAGATCCACGAGAAGAACTATACAACCCACGATCTCGAGCTAGGTGCAGTTGTTTTTGCGTTAAAGATTTGGCGAAACTACCTTTACGGTACCAAGTGTACGGTCTTCACCGACCACAAGAGCCTACAACACATCTTTAACCAGAAGGAAATGAATATGCGCCAACGCCGATGGGTTGAACTTCTTAACGATTACGACTGTGAGATTCGTTACTACCCTGGCAAAGCAAATTTCGTTGCTGATGCTCTCAGCCAACGAAGCTATCTGCATAGCGTTCGTAATACCCAAGCCCATCACAATCTCGAAGCTCTTATCCGTGATGCTCAACATGCTTGTTTTACCGAATGCACCTTGAAGAAAGAAAGGATTATCAATAACGACGAACAACTAGTGAATAAATCGAATGGTATATTCCATTATCTAGACCGAACTTGGTTTCCCAAGCGCACTAATTTACGAGAGATTCTGCTAAACGAAGCCCACAAGTCTCGATACTCTATTCATCCCGGTGCAGATAAGATGTACCAGGACCTTCGCTACAAATACTGGTGGCTGGGCATGAAGAAGGATATCGTCGTCCATGTTTCGAAGTGCCTGACTTGTTTGAAAGCCAAGGCTGAGCATCAACGCCCCTCTGGCTTACTCGTGCAACCCGAGATCCCTATGTGGAAATGGGAGAGTATAGCTATGGATTTCATAACGAAACTTCCGCTCACGCCATCAGGTCACGATAGCATCCTGGTTATCGTTGATCGTCTTACTAAATTTGCTCATTTTCTACCAATACGAGAAGACTTTAAGGTAGAACGATTAGCACGAATCTACACCGACGAAATTATATGTCAACGCGGGACGCCTCGCGATATCATCTCTGACCGCGATGGCCGGTTTACCTCGCGCCTTTGGGAAACGTTTCAATCTGCTCTCGGTACTACTCTCAATCTAAGTACCGATTTCCATCCCCAAACCGACGGCCAGACTGAACGAACAATTTGTACCCTTGAAGACATGCTTCGCTCGTGTGTCATAGATTTTGGTGGTAATTGGGACGCGCACTTACCTTTAGTTGAGTTCTAGTACAATAACAGTTATCACTCTAGCATTCAAATGGCACCATTTGAGGCATTATACGGAAGAAAATGTTGATCGCTTATTGTGTGGCACGAGATCGGAGATGCGCAAATTATCGGTCCTGAGCTGTTGCAAGAAACGACTGACAAAATCCTCCAAATCCGAGATAATCTACTGAATGCTCGGAGTCGTCAGAAGAGTTACGCCGATAGACGCCGCAAGCCCCTTGAATTTGACATTGGCGATCACGTACTCCTAAAGGTTTCGCCTTGGAAGGGGGTGATCAGATTCGGCAAGAAAGGAAAGCTCGCGCCTCGATATGTTGGACCCTTTAAAATCCTGGAAAGGATTGGCAAAGTGGCCTACAGACTCGAACTACCGGAGGAACTTAGCAACGTCCACCTGACTTCCACGTCTCGAACCTCAGAAAGTGTGTAGCCGAGCAGGATTTACAAGTACCACTTGAGGATCTACAAGTGGACAAAACATCACACTTCGTGGAAAAGCCTGTCGAGAGCATGGATCGAGAAACCAAGAAACTCCGACGCTCATGCATTCCCATAGTGAAGGTTCGCTGGGAAGGCAAACGCGGCGCCGAGTTCACCTGGGAACTCGAAAGTGACATGAAGGCTAAGTATCCACAGCTATTTGTTACGCCTGCACCTTAATTTAGGGATGAAATTCCCTAGAGTAGGGGAGGCAGTAACAACCCGACTTTTGGAAAGTCAAAGTACAAGTCAAAGTCAAAGGAAGAAAAGATTGCTAATGTGATCTGTCATTCCTTGCTTAATTATTACTTGTACTTCCCGACCTGCAATCGATGCTTTAATTTATGTTAACTTAGTTGTATTCTGTGGAGTTATAGTGCAATAATCTCTATTAATCGCTAATCGACTTATCGCTATCTCATCGCTATCGCATAACAACTCGAAGTACAGGTTATGGATATTGTTTTACGTGTGTGTGCTATTATGTGTTACTTGTGCATCTTTATATTTGTTTTGGGATGTTAATCGCAAACGCAACCGCAACTCCATCGCAAATCTCATCGCGAATCCGAAACGCAAGGTTACTTATGTTATTCTATGTTAGTTAGATTATTTGTGTAACTATTGTATAAAACTACCGCATCATTACTCGCAACGCGCAACGCTCGAAACGAAAAGTCGAAAACCAACTCGCAGGAGTCCTCCGATCGAAGGACCATCCGAACGGATGACCATCCGATTGGATGGCCATCCGATCGGAAGGCCCTCCGATCCGTCTCACTTACACCGCCTTTCTCCTCTCTTTTCCTATAAATAGCACCTGTCACATCACTGTTCATGTGATGTGACAGCTCTCGTTCGACCAGCACGCTTTTGGCCTATTTTCTCTCTATTCCTCGTGATTCTTGTAAGTTTGTACCTCAAACCTTGTACTACTATCATCTACACACATTTTCTCATCAATTTCACCATTAAATCTTAACTTTTAACCATGAAATCGGTGGATTTGGGTTGTTTTAGGATGATGTCATCATGGGTTCTCAAGAACACCAAAGTGTGACCTCATTCCACCAAGAACAACTCAGATCCAAAGGATTTCTACAATGTTTTAACACTGATTTCGTCAGAATCTAAACAATTTCAACTAGATTCAAGCTTTTCTTCAACATTTTCAACTTTTCACATAAAACCGATAGAAACGGAGCTCGTTCAGGCCTTCCACTCATACTCTAGTGAAGTGTCAGTTTGAGAATTGATTTCTATCTACGAGATGACCGACTTAACGGGGTTGAATGTGAAATTCCGTCGAAAACAGTTAACTGATCGGACGGGGTGATTCCCATCCGATCGGATGACTTCGACTCGATGTGGTCTCCGTTGTTTGGCACGTAGTCATATCGTCTCGGTTCAAACGTAAAAGTTTTAATTTATTAATTTTACAAAGATACATAAACGAACAGGTTACCAAACGGATCGCCATTCGATCGACTGCCATCCGATCGAACGAAAATCCGGACGGATGACTTGTGATTATCCTTCAACACTTAACAATTTTCACCAAATTCAAAGAAGATTAGTTTCAGACGAACCGCCATCCGACCGAACGGCCATCCGTCCGGATGACCTGATTTGTAGAAACACTTCTCAATTTTGAAAATGCTATAACGAAAACTTCAAAGTCCCATCATACACAAACACATCCATCCCAAACGGACAACCCTCCGAGCGAATGGCCATCCGTTCGGATGACCATCCGTCTGGAAGGTCATCCGATCAGATGACAATCCGTCTCCCGTCACTCCCCCCGTTTAACGCACTGTTCAACGCTTATACTGTCGTACTGTGTTCAGGCTAATCCCTCAGCGCTCCCTTCAATCCAAGAGAGTGTTTATTTACTAAACACATTCTGTGAGTATACTCGATCCCTTTTTGCTTAACACACTTTTGGGTGTTACATATGTTACCTATATTAAATCTAATCGATCACACAATGCAAACACTTTTTATACGCTCACCGCTCTCGCATGTTATACATGTTACTCGATGAATGCTTGTATGTTATGTTTACATAGTGATTGTTGCCCGACACCTTAGCAACGATAGTACTATAGTTTGGACTCAGCACCTGTCGTGGACAGGGGTTGTTAAGGGCTTTTCTTCACGTATCACAGTGGTGATATGTGTTGCGCATTCTACAACTCGTAGTCACGTCTGTGCATATTTCATTGTTGATAACTTACTTGCTTCGCATTACTACGTGTTACATGCTGGTTATGCGTAAATCGTTTTCGCTACTATTACTAATAAACTTGTATGCTCACCTTTACACTATGTGTATTGACTTTTACTTTAACGTATGTGACAGGTGTTTAGGATGCTTTTGCTTGTTAGCTGCTATGGAATCATGCTAGGAGAGTCTAGAAACAAACTAAATAAAATCTGAGTTGTCGGAATGGATTACTTGTCTTTGAGAACAACGTCTGTAATAACTGTTTTTATTTTATATGTTTGTGGTATGGGACATGAACCTTTAATATATTATAATTAAAAGTTGTTGTGGATTCTCCTGGACAATCTGTTTCGCTCAGTGTCGCGCCCGATGTTTTCGCCATCGGTTGGGGTGTGACAAAGAGGCTTGGTTTTGGAGGGGGGCAAACAAGTATAAAAAGAGAAGTTGAGACAGTTGGGAAGGTGAGACACAGGAATCTGGTGACGATACAAGATGTGTTGATAAAGAAGGAATATAGTTTGATTTTGTACAAGTATATGGAAAACGGTAGCATATATGATGTTTTGTGTGAAAAAAAAAAACCAACATTAGTCTTAAGTTGGAGCGTTCGGTACAGGATAGCTTTAGGAACTGCCTAGGGTTTGGCATATCTCCATTTTGACTGTGATCCTGTTATCATACACCGGGATATAAAACCCATGAACATTCTTAAACAACAAAAGATTAAATTATGAATCGATGACGAACGGTCCGTTTTTTAGAAACCACTTGGAACAACAAACACCATGGAGCCCTTTCCAATTCGTTCCAGTTCAATCTAAACCGATGTTTACGAAATTGAGCGACAAATTGAATATGTCGAAGTAGTTAATTTCTTTTGTATGGACATTGGGTACGGATCGATTAAGATTTGAAGAGGCTGTGTGGAAGCTTGAAGTTGAAGATAATTTTGTTTGACTTCTTGTTTTGTATTCAATCGAAAAACGTCAGAAGTGAAACACCATTGTTTGGTTATGAAGATGATAGTGAGGTTGTTATGGAAATTGGAATTTGAGTTGAATATGGATGGTTGAAAAGATGTCTGGGTTTGTTGATCCATTTGGGGAAGATGATGATATGATTTAATAATAATAATAATAATAATAATAATAGTAAATTATTTTTTGAGTCTCTGTGTTTTAGTGGTTTTAACCACTTGAATCCAAAATCAAAAAGTTTAACGCCCTGACTTCCTAACCACTCATTTTATAACGTTTTGAGTCCAATTTATAACACTTGTACTTTTTATTTTGGACTCAAGTGGTTAAAAGCATTAAAACACAGGGACTCAAAATGTTATAAAATAAGCGGTTAGGGACGCATGGCGTTAAACTTTTTGATTTTGGACTCAACTGGTTAAAACCACTAAAACACAAGGACTCAAAAAGTAATTTACTCTAATAATAAAAATTATATATTCTTTTTTTTTTTTGAGTCCCTGTGTTTTATGTGTTTTATAGGGGTAATTTGGTCATTTAGCAAAACTTAACAACAAAATTCTAACTGAGTTAGAAATTTGGACTCAAATGGTTAAAGAAAATGCTTATGGGGACTCAGGTCGTTAAACTTTTTGCTTTTGTACTTAACTAGTTAAAACCGATAAAACATAGGGACTCAAAAAGTAATTTACCCTTTTAACTTTTCAAGATTTGACACAAAATTAGACTATCATATATATCTTTAGAAAATAAAGGACCAGTCCGTTAACCCATGAGTTGTGACAAATTAGTTTAGCTAAATGCATTCAATTCACATGTATGCCCTAGCTAAGCTGACCCTTATACGCTCAAAATATACTTTAACGGGTGTTTGGGATTACTTATTTTAGTGACTTATTAATTTTTTAAAAAGTTAAAAGTTGTTTGGCATAAAATTATTATGTGAGGGAAAATTTGCCTATTTATTACCTATCGTTTGCCTATTTATTACCTATCGTTATACAAGGCCCCTAAAGCGGTTATTCAAAGTATGGAAGCTATCATGAGACGGTTCCTTTGGGCGGGTTGCAATGAAGAAAAAAAAATTAATTGGGTAGCTTGGGATATTGTTACTAATCCTAAGAATTCGGGTGGTCTTGGTCTTGCTAAATTGGAGGATGTCAATGATGCGCTCCTTCTAAAATGGGCTTGGAGGTTTAAACAAGGTGGTAATTGTCTTTGGAAAAGAGTGGTGATCAATTGTCATGGGATGAGTAGGACTTGGGCTTTTTTACCGTGTTCTTCGTCGTCTAATGGGTGTTGGAAGCATATTGTCAAGGTTGGAAAAAAGTAGATCTGGAACAATAATACTCTTGATAGTTACTTTATGGGGATTATGGGTGATGGGTCTACAATTAATTTTTGGACAGATCCATGGCTTTTTAATGATTCGCTTCGCTTAGTTTATCCCAACCTTTTTAGACTCAAGAAGCACAAATGGGTTTCTGTTTCAGACAGGATTCTAATCACAAACGGATCAAAAACGCTGCAGTGGGAATGGAGGAAAGAGCCTTCGACGCCAGAAGAAATCGCTGAATTGTTTAGTCTGTTGTCTGCTGTCTTTGATTATGAATGGAAGGGTGGTACAGACTCGTGGAAGTGGACTGCAGACCCAAACGGTAGCTTTTCTGTTAAAGCTGCTAAAGCGCTGATGCGCCAACATAATCAGCAGACGTCGAGCAGCCTTATGAAGTGGAAAGGATGGGTGCCGCTCAAATGTAAAATAATGGTTTGGCGATCTTTGATTAACCGTATGCCTACTAAAGTTGACCTCGGCAAACGCGGCATTACCCTTCCGAATGAGCTTTGTGTTTGCTGCGAGTCGGTTCCAGAAACTACCCTCCATCTATTCAGCGGATGCTTCTTCGCTGCAGAAATTTGGAGTCGGATAGAGCACTGGTGCAGCCTTACTCCTATATTCGCTTTTGATATGAAAGATTTTATGGAGATCCCTTCAATTCAAACGAAGTCTAAGAGGTCGAGAAATATTCTTCGAGGGATTGTTTTTACTACGCTGTGGTCTATCTGGAACGAGCGCAACACGAGGATCTTCAGAGGAGTTCGGCGTCGTCCGGTTGAAGTTTTGGAAAGCATAAAAATGACTTCGTATTTTTTGTATCGAAATAGAGCTAAAAGTAGAGATTTAGATTGGAATGCTTGGTGTAAAAACCCTCTAGTTGTGATGTAATTTCGTTTATTTTTGCCCGGGGGCCCTTGTTTTGAGGACCGGCCGTGGTGTTTTTTGAATGAATTGAATCTTTCAAAAAAAATGTGAGGGAAAAAGTCAATAAGTCACTCCAATATTACTCATTAACTTTTTTAAAAAGTCATTAGTTGTTTTGAAAAGCTAAGCCAAACATGGCCTAAATGTTAGCCACTCCCAAACATCATCCGTTCCACAATTCGTTACCATAAAAACCAACTTAGCATATTAATTCAGTAGATTACACATGTAAAATGTGAGGTGATTCGAGCTCTTAATCTTTCTCTTGTTTTGAATTTGAAGGAGTATGCAAACTAATCACTCAAAATAAAATGACCATTTTGCCCCTGAGGAAAATGACAAAATAGGAGGATTAAATTTGAGAAATATGACCTGATTTCATTTTTGGACTAAAATGGCAATAAAAGTGAAACCACAGGGACCCAGATTTAAAAAGTTTGAGATTTGGACTAAAATGGCAAAAGTGCCCAAACCACAGGGACCAAAATGGCAGTTTACCCTTCTTAAATAGATGTGAGGGAGATTTAAAGTTTTATCAGGGTCGAACAATCCACGAAAAGATAGCAAGATATCGGGGTCCATATGTGGAAATTCATATAAAGCTACAAAAATCAAAGAAGAGTTAACTGCCATTTTCGTCCCTGTGGTTTGGTCACTTTGGCCATTTCAGTCCATTTTTCAAAAATGCGCCATTTTCGTCCCCCACGTTCTGGAAAGGTGTCATTTCAGTCCAAAAATCATAACCCAGTTAAGTCAGTTTGTAAATAAGGACTGATTGTATAAATTTGTAACATAAAGGACTGATTGTGTAAATTTGAAAAATGGACTGAAATGGCAGTTAACACCACCACCACTAGCCCTGCCACCACCACCACTCCGCTACCACCACCACCACCACCGCCACCACAGCCACCACAGCCACTGCCACCACCACCGCCACCACCACAGCCACCACAGCCAATCCATCCATCATTGTTCATCAACAGTCACCGTTCATCATCGTCATCATCTCCGTCAACGATCACAACGATCACCAAGCACATCACCACCGCTGTGTTCGGAGTTCTCGAGACCACCGTGCCCGTAACCCGCAAGCTTTTCGTTTCGGTATACCGTTCTCGTTCCTTTGTTTTGCTCGTTTACTTTTCAGATTAAATACAATAAATTCTGACTTTATATTACATACAAACGTCTGAAAATATGGGTCTTGCCATGACGTTGATGGTGGTGGTTCCGGCGGCGGCGATGGTGGTGGTGGTGGCAGTGGCTGTGGTGGCGGTGGTGGCTGTGGTGGCGGTGGTGGTGGCAGCGGAGTGGTGGTGGTGGCAGGGCTGTGGTGGCGGTGGTGGTGGTGGTGGCAGCGGAGTGGTGGTGGTGGCAGGGCTAGTGGTGGTGGTGTTAACTGCCATTTCAGTCCATTTTTCAAATTTACACAATCAGTCATTTATGTTACAAATTTACACAATCAATCCTTATTTACAAACTGACTTAACTGGGTTATGATTTTTGGACTGAAATGGCACCTTTCCAGAATGTGGGGGACGAAAATGGCGCATTTTTGAAAAATAGACTGAAATGGCCAAAGTGACCAAACCACATGGACGAAAATGGCAGTTAACTCTAATTAAAAAAAAACACATGAACAATGAGAAGATTATATACGAACACCCTATTAAAATCCAATTATGTTTGGCATGAAGCTTTTAGGAGCTTCTAGCTTTAAACTTTTAAGAAAAAGCTTCTACTCAATAAAAAGACTTGTTTGGTTGAAGGAGCTTGAAACTTTTAGGTTAGGAGCTTGAAGCTTTTGGTTGAACGCTACTACTAGTAGCGTTTAGAAAGAGCTACAAGCTTTTAATGAAAAAATTACTATTTTAACCTCTAAAAATAATAAACTTTTTAATGCACAAGCTTTTTAAATTTTTAATTATGTCCATTTTTGTCATTTTATACATTTTATTAAAAGCTCAAGCTACTCTGCTAAACACCAAATATATCTAAAAAACTACAGCTACTAGCTACCGGCTTACAGCCACCAGCTTCCAGCCACCAGCTACTTTTGCCAAACATACCCAATCAAAGTAAAAAAAAAAAAAAAATACAACCACTAAAAACAACATAATCCCCGCCACCACACACACAAAAATACAAAAGTTTGTTTTTCCGTAAACTTTGTTTTTGGTAGACAACGTGGGTAAAGCGGCAATGTGCAAGCAACAATCAACGTTGGTGTAAAACTATCTCCCTATCATTTTTTCTCTATAGAGTTAAGTTCTTTTTGAGTCCCTGTGGTTTGTGCAGTTTAACTGTTTGAGTCCAAAAACCAAACTTGTCTTGATTTGAGTCCCTGTGGTTTGTATTTTTAACCATTTGAATCTAAAATGCAAAAACTTTTCTTGATTTGAGTCCCCTGTGGTTTGTATTTTTAACCATTTGAATCCAAAATGCAAAAACTTTTCTTGATTTGAGTCCCTGTGGTTTGTATTTTTAACCATTTGAATCCAAATGGTTTTTGGATGAGGTTTGCATTTTGGATTCAAATGGTTAAAAATACAAAACCACAGGGACTCAAATCAAGAAAGTTTGATTTTTGGACTCAAACAGTTAAACTACACAAACCACAGGGACTCAAAAAGAACTTAACTCTTCTCTATATGATCTTTCTAAAACTATGCTATCATATTTTAATTTTTTTTTTAAATTCCATAATAATATCTCGAATATGTTTGATTTTTTCTTCTTTTTTCTTGTATATTAAAAATTCTATAATAATATCTCGAATATGTTTGATTTTTTTTTCTTCATTTTTCTCATATATAAACTAATATTTTCGCATATCCAAAGTTATTTCGAGTATGCGGAATAGTACCCAAATCACACATGCTGGGTTATTTATTTCTTATAAAACCACGCTTGCAGGGTTATTTATTTCTTATAAAACCACGCTTGCAGGGTAGCCCGCATTGCCCCTTGGCTCGGCCGCGATAGTGTAAATTTTTTTATTTTTTTTTTGCGTTTTTTGGATTTCGTTGCCCCTTAATAAATATTATGTTACCCCTTTGGAAGCCTAAAAAATTTTATACTACCAAACTAATTACCCAATACTTGTAATTAGCCCAATTATTGTAGCCCAAGTCCAACCCCATACCCAATACTTTAACAAAGAAAAAAAAGAACGGCCAAAATGAAGCAGCAACAGCGAACGAGCAGACTGCAGGAGCACTGGAGCAGCGCCGTTCCAGTCCGCCACTCCGCCCTTTGCCGCCGCCGACCGCCGTTCCGCCCTTTGCCGCCGCCGTTCCAGTCCGCCACTCCAGTCCATCATCGTCCGACGTCCGCCACTCCAGTCCATCCTCAGGTAAGTGTTTTTCTTATGAAAAATTGAATAATTTATATTGTTTAATTGCAAATTACAATGTTTCCATTTAGTATTTTAGTTATAGTTATGTGCAATTGACCAATTGTTATAGCCTTTTACTTTAGGGTTTATGTAAAATTGATTTAGGGCTTATTGTTTAATTTTATTTGTCTTATAAAATTAGGGAATTTGGAAGTTGAAAGATGAAAAAAAAAAAAAAAACTCTCATTTGTAGTCTTTTTAAACGAAAATTCCATGAAAATGATGATTTGGGTGCAACTCCTAGTTCAAATATTATTGACGATAAGCAAGAAAATGAATATATTGGTCCAAGTTCAAAGAATGATATTGATATGCAAGAAAATGAAGATATCGGACTAACTCCAAGTCCAATTATTACTTTGGCTTCAAGTCCTTCAACACGAAACAAAATGAAGCAATAAAGACGGATTTACGCAATAAGATGGGTGATGAGTATTTAAACAATGCTCTAATTTGTGTGGTCGAGAAATAAAGTTTTTGTAAAGTAAAAGAAGAGGATGTCATGGCTCGGTTTTAAGCTTTCAAAAATCAAAGAGGAGAAATCATTTAGGTATGTGTTTAAATTTATTTATTCCCGCGCTATTATCGTTGTTTTGTTTACATTGTATGAAGTACGTAAATTTTTTTTTTGAAACGTTGCCCCTTTAGTAATTTTCTAGATCCGCCACTGTTTCTTATATATTGGTTCTTAATGTGTTGTTTTTAACCACTTATTGTTTGTGTCTAATCTTTTTATCTATGTTTCGATTAATTTTGGTATTTAAGTATTTAACCATTGTATGTTCGTCAACTTTGTGTCTTTCTTTAGTTTTAATATAGACTAGATTTCTTGATGTCATGCGTTGCAGCGAAACAAAGCGAATGTTAATGTAAAACAAATGTTATTTGAAATTTAAGGGTGTTGTTTAGAAAGCCAAATCGTCATAATTGGTTCGATTTCAATTCATCTTTATACCGTTTTACGATACCAAATACGAACTCTATTTGAATACGACTTTGTTTTAACAAAATTTATAACGGAATGCTAAGAAAAATTAAACACAACTACGTACTTAGGTTTTAGAAAAACTTAATGAACATAATTTATTATAAATATTAAATTAAATGAAAAGGGAAACATGATTTAAAAATAAAAAGGAACTACTAAAATAAAAAATTAATATAAAAAAATAAGCATTCAAAAGTGGAGGGTTCAAGAATTGAACTTGAGTATGTTAAATGGTAGCAAACAACTTAACCACTCCGACACCTACCTTTATTGAATAAATATGTATTTGTAAATGTATATATCAAACTAAAAAAAGACCACTAAAGTAAAAAAAAAAACACTATTCATGGGCCTTGGCCAATAATATATATATATAGGAGAAGGTTCATTTGAGAAGAAAATTTAATTGAGAAGAAAAAGAACAAAGGATATAATTGTAAAACATTAAATACTTTTTTATTTATTTCATTTATTATCATCTTTGACTAATTAATTAGTCATAAAAACTATCATCATTCACACTAATGTTTTTTGACTGCACACATCAAAAGTTACCCTACACCTTTCGAAATTTACCCTACACATGTTGAAATTTATCCTACACAACCCGTAATTTATCATATACACATTGTAATTTATCCTACACTCTAAATTATTTTATTTTATTTTTTTGAAAAATATATATTTTGAAGATAAGTTACAAATTTTAATTTAGTTAGCTATTAAAGAAGAAATACTACTAATTAATGATCTTTGTAGGTTTACCATATTACCCTTATAGTAACATTAAATACTTATATTAAATGAACTAAAATGAAGCATTCTTATTAGTTATAATTTCTTCTTTTTTCTTCTTACAAAAAGTTTCTTCTCATTTGAACTCTCCACTATATATATATATATATATATAATTAGTCCATATTAACGAAAAAAAAAGAACAAGTATTAAGGCCCCCGCGTTGCGGCGGGGGGCGTAAATTGTGCCAAGTAGCACCAATGCTATATCCCACCAGCAACACCGAAAAAATGGGTAAAAACAAAATAACAAAAAAGGAAAAATAACACCGAACGAAAAACATACGTAAAATCATATAACCATGCATGTATGTTGTGTCGTATTAATGCGAAAAAATTAGACTAAAACGTAAAATATAGAAAAGAATAACTAAGTCGATCTAGGACCAAGCTCGTTGCGACGAATCTGTCAAACAGGGAAATAAAGACGCATTGTGACAAGCCTGTCAAATGGAAAAAAATAGATGAAAAAACATTGAACCCACACACACATTGTGGCGTATTCACTCGCAAAATTTAAAACGAAATGTAAAACAAAAAAAAAATTAAAAAGATGAAAAGTATAGAGGATCAAATTTGAAAACAAAAAAAAAAATATTAGGGGGTAACTTGCAAAAGTTGAAAAAATTTAGGTAAAAGTAAAAAAAAAATCAAAGAGGTTAAAATAAAAAAAAAATGAAAACCTTTAAATTAAAAATGAAAAAGCCAACTTTTTTTTGAAAACCTTGTTGGAAATTTTATAAATAATATTATATTATGAGTTAATATAATGATTATTTAACAATTAAGCCAAGATGAATGAGAGATTTTGTGCATTAAGTTTGTGTGCTAGAACCATAAACATGTGAGAAGTTGAGCTTATCCCACATAGGTGGAGAGATAAATCTTTTGTGGTTTTATAATTAGAATTCTCTACACGAATGTATTCTTGTATGACAACTCACACCCAGTGGTAGCCAGGAGGGTGCGAAGCACTCGACACGCGCTCGCGCGCGGGACCGGGACGAGAGCGATGGGCGCAATGTGGCGCTTTGTTTTAGACACACTGAAAATCGTATGGTTCATACCACACACACAGCTTCTAACGAATTCCCTAATTTTGAATCTCTACGCACTCTTGTTTCAGGTATTTTTTCAGGTGCTAGGCTAATCCCGGCAGTACAATCTGCTTAGGCTGTTGTACCTTGGGAAACAGACGGGTTCACCTGGGTAGCCCGAAATCTGTTTTAAGGGAAGCGGGATCTTCACGTGCCTCAGTCACCTTTGTTTTCTTGTAACCTGTTCTTAGTTTAATTTACATTTCTTGTATTGTAATTTCTTTCAGTTTAGTTCTGTTCCTATTTATGTATTGCAATTAGAATGTTTATTAATAAATTGTTATTTTATTTATTTTGTGAACGGTTGTCCTACAATAGCAACTCGAACGCACAAGCCTTTGGGCCTTACTACTCTCGGCCCACTTCTCTTGAACTTGAACCGAATGGGCAACCCATTAAGGGGGTTCGGCCCACTCTCTCTTTTACACGCATAGCATTAGGAGAAGGGGAATACTTCTAATTGTTTGCTAAACACTTTACACACACAAACCCTAGTGCTCTCTCTCTCCCTCATGAACCCGACGGCAGCCAAACATCCTCTCCATCGAAGATCTTTCCTTGTTCGGATCACCCTCATCCATCCCTAATCGGTTAGTGTTTCATGTTATGTGTTTTATTCGGGTGATGATGTGTTGATATGTGATCGGTCATATATGTGTTTGGATCCGAATGATTTGGTTAGTGTTTAGTGTTTAGTGTTTTGTTGTTATTTGATTTTTATATTGATCGATGGTTGTGTATTGATATATGATTGATGATTATGTAAACTATTAATCTTGATGTTCTTAAATCGGCTCACATGTATGTCGAATATGATTAATATAAGATTTGATGATTTTATGATATTACCGTTAATTTAGAACCGAATAGATGATTAATCGGCTGTAAGGTGTTTATGTGCGAATGATTTCGTGGTATTGTTATGATTAGATTGCATGCTCGTAGTCAAGAACACAAATCGTCCAGTCGATATTGTGTTTGATCATGTCTAGGGTTCATAAGAAATAGATATTAAAAACCTTGTTTCATCGATTTCTGTTGGGTTTGGAAGTTGTTAGCATTTATTGATAAATTGTGAATTTGGAAACTAATTGAATGGATGTAACTGATTGCATGAATCATGGGAATTAGTTAACCATTCGCACAAGACCTCTTGGTCGCACAAGAGGTCCATTCGCACAAGAAGTCCATCCGCACAAGCTGATCTGGTCGCACAAGATGACCTGATCGCACAAGAGGTCCCCGGTCGCACAAGACTGTTGGATCGCACAAGTTGTTATGTTTGTTTAACTGTTGGGCCGGATATTCATGTTGGGCTGGGCTAGTTCCGATCGCACAACCCAATCGGATTGCACAAGTCGACCGGATCGTACAAGCTGTCTGGATCGCACAAGGCTTAGGTTTATTTGATTGGGCCGTGTTTATGCTTATAGTTTTGTTGGGTTTCTTGATATTGGGTCGGGTATTATTGGACTCCAACGGATAACTCACACAAGGCCACTAAGCTTGTGCGAGCCCAATCCTTTAATCACACAAGTTGAATACGTTATGACTGTTAAACGTGATGATGTGTATTTGCCATGATCTATATGTGTTCCTTATCTGTTAGCTTATGTGATACTTATGTGCACTACTCGTAACCAAAACCTGACTTGTATGGTAACCATGTTAGGACGTGGTTAACCACTAGCAGCTAGACTTGACCTTTCTGTGTATCTGCCGAGCAAACCAAGGTGAGTTCACACTAGCCAAGGCATGGGATTCCCGGTGGGTTGGGAATGGAATTGAATAACTACTCGTACAACCATTACTATTAAACTACTTACTTCTGTCCTCGGATTGAAGGGCACGTACGTAAAACCTACGTACACTTATACTTACTACTGTCCTCGGATTGAAGGGCACGTACGTAAAACCTACGTACACGATCATAAGACCATCAGCTCTATCAACTTTAAGTCCCTCATTTATCGACTTAATCGCCGAGGCCTATGGCGAGCGGGTCATTAGTAGATAGCGCTATTAGGGTTTAACAAAAGTTATGTATGGTAAGTAAAATGAGATTTCTTAAACCACAAGTAAAAATGTACAAAACAAAGTGTTTGAATAAATCAAAAGTTATGCTTTGTAAAATAATGTAAGGTTAAACGAATAACCTTATAGTAGCATATTAAAAGTATACTTTGGATTTGTAAATAACATATTAAAAATATGTTTTGGTTTGTTGATAAAATATATATGTTGGTTCTGTACAATACGACACATGAGAGTATATCAAACAATACTTTTGGGAGTATATCAAAATATACTTTAAATGTGTGATTTAAGAATTCATTCAGACCTAGTGCATCAAACTACACCTTTGAGACTATAAGGATACCACAAAGGTAATCCCTATTTGGATGGAGAAACAAATTGGTTTCAGACATTCCATGACAACAGGAATGGGGTGTCTAATCCTATAGCGCTATATCACACTACCAATCGGTCTGGTGAACATAAAATAAGTACAATTCAACATTTTATTTTATGTTCTTTGAGAAATCAGTGTTTAAACCATAGATAGTCATTTAGTTTGTCAAATGATAAGTAATAACATGTATAATCAATTATACTTTGAAATCATGAAAATAACACATAGGTACACATGCTTCACCCCAAAACAATTGAAAGTTGTAAAATAGGGGAACTATGTACTCACTTAAGATTGCTCAGAAGTCGTAAGATAACCACCAAGCAATGCTAGAGATCACGGAATCAAACGGCACCTAATATAGGTAACTATGTTAATAAACCGGACCTAAGTCGGAGGATTTAGATAGAATGAGGGTTCGTAAACCAAACGAGTATGGAGACTCGTGTCATATGGTTTAACAAAGCCTACATACTAAATGAAACCTAACCTAAGTGCTTTCGACCCATTACGACCCGTTTAGGTAGCTTATGCTACTTTAACGCGTCGTTTGCGTGAAACGCGTTCGGACCGCCTAACTAGTCCTATGACAAGTAAAATATGCCTTACCATGTTTAATTATGTTACATAATCAGTTAAGTGATGAAAGTTTAGGTTACATATGCTTAATTACCAATTACACATGAAAAGGGTATTTTGGTAGTTTACCTAAGGCATATAAACTACCTATCATACAACTACTTAACGAAGCGACCATAAGGTATAACCTCGGAAGGTTATTCCCTATATACTATGGTCACCTAATGTGTTTGGTCGGATCCTAATGATCGACCAAACGGGTCGGGTTCGAAAGTATAAGCGATTGTTTAGATCGCTTACCTTACGACCCTATATAAGCACTAAACTAAAAGTGACGAGCTAAGCATGTTAAAACATGCTTAACTAAGTTAGAAAACAAGTTTGGTATCAAAACAAACGGTTTTGATACCTAAGAGTAGTTTGGTTACAAAATACGCACGAATGCGCATTTTGACCGAAACTACGGCTCGTCACTGAGCCTAGACAACGTGGTAATCAGTAGGCATAGTCACAAGGGACTATAACCATCGTGATTACGCTCACGTTGCGAAGTTCAAACAAACTTCGCATTGACCATAAATTGGTCAATGCAGAAAGTCAAACTTTGTTTGACTTTCGGACTCGGAAAGCAATAAAAGAACGAAGGAACACTTACAAAGGGTCCCCGAATGCTAATCTCGATCCAAGTAGCTCAGGTATGAAACAATGGTTTCAACTTAGAGCTTCTCAAATCAAGATTCTTGTGGGTTTTACAAATGAAGGAAATGGGGTATTTATAGGATTCGTAGAGCCTTTAAGATCGTTTCTTGGAAACCGCGCTTTGATCTTGGCCATACATGTGCACACATGGTTTTGTAATACCATGTGCACTTAATACCAGCCCATAGACTCCCCAAAACCATGTGCAACAAGTGGAACGGACCAGATTCGATGTTTCTGCCAAGTTTCTGCCCAGATGAGGTGCTCGCATAGCGCGACGGCATAGGCAGGAGATGCTCGCGCTACGCCACCATGTGTCAGATTCAGAAAAGTTTCAAAAATGGCAGAAATGGTCCCTGCAGCCCGTTTAAGCTATTTTCGATTAGTTTGAACCCCGTTAACCTCATTTCAAGGCTCTAAAATGAAGTTAAAGTATAGGGAACTTAAAATGTGCTAAAAAATATCTCGGATGTCGGTTCGTTTGGTCGTACGATCGCGATGTTCGGTTAATTACGATGGAATGCGCATAAGCGCGAAAAACGATCCAAATGACGCGACGAATGGATTTTTCTCAAGACAAACACTAAAATAAAATATTTTAGTGCTTACATAAATTTTTGGATGTCCGGATGTATTCAGAACGTAAGATATGCGCGAAAGTGCAAACTTGTACACTTTTTGACGCTTTTAGTCCCTGAATGACCCAAAAGTTTATTTTAGCACACCGAACCCATCAAAGCCTATTTATAAGCTATATAAAGGATATTTAAGGTGTGTTTAACTTATGGTCATGTTTCGGAATGTTCGTTACTGTTCAAATTGGCATACTTTCGCAGTTTGTCAAGTTTAGTCCCTATAAGCGAATTAACTTGTTTTTGCCATACCAAAGCCTTTAAAACTTATTTCTAAGTTATGTAAAGGTTATTTAAGGTATGTTAAGCCTATTTCACTATTCCAAAGTTTTCGTTGGATTAAACTGGTTATATTTACGCATCAGAGCGCGTATAACCCTCCAGAAGGCGATTTAAAGCTTAAAATCGAACAAGAGTTGATATGTGCAAACGATACACATATTTTTACAAATCCCAAGTATGAAACACAATATTTCATTGGTTTGGCATTTGTTTGATGGTTGAAGTGACACAGGTGTCACACACACACTAAAAGAAATGATGAATGCCATGTTGATAAGTTCTGGGATGAGCCAGGACATGTAGGGGGAGGCCATTTTGTCGGCAAATTTTTTGTTAAATAAAATACCTTTCAAGAGTAAGGATATAACACCTCATGAGTTATGGTGGGGACATAAATCATCCTATAAATACTTGAAAGTGTGGGGGTGCCTGGCCAAGGTGATTGTTACACCCCCTAAGGCACTTAGAATAGGGCCAAAAAACTGATGATTGTATTTTCATTGGATATGCCAAAAACGGTAGCTCACATCGTTTTCTTGTATATGAATCCAAGAATCCTGATGTTCACAAGGACTCTATCATAGAGACAAGGCCAGGAAATGTGACTTACTTTGAAGAAGAGTTTCCAATGTTAGTACAAACTCGTGCGAGTTCTTCAACAACCAATCATACAAGTTCATCAACAATGGTTGATGAGACTGTTCGAGAGGAAACTCAAGAAAAATTAGAGGTTGAAGGGGGTGAGCCAAGAAGAAGTAAAAGGCAAAGGACTGAGAAATCCTTTGGGCCTGACTTTCTTACATTCATGGTTGAGAGTGAGCCTCAAACCTATCGAGAAGCATTCATCTCTTCAGATGGACCATAATGGAAAGAAGCCATCAAGAGTGAAATTGATTCTATCTTGCAGAATCATACTTGGGAGCTAGTAGATCTTCCACCAGGGTGCAAGCCACTTGGATATCGATGGATATTCAAGAAAAAGATGAAAGCTGATGGCTCTGTCGACAAGTATAAGGTAAGGCTTGTGATCAAGGGGTTTAGACAAAAGGAAGGTCTTGACTATTTTGACACATACTAGCCTGTGACCAGAATAACCTCAATTAGATTGGTGCTTACAATTCTAGCTTTGAGAAATTTGGAAATACATCAAATGGATGTAAAACCTGCATTCCTCAATGGGGAGTTAGAGGAAGAGATTTACATGGAGCAACCAGAGGGTTTTTCTACTCCTGGGCAAGAGGGCAAAGTGTGTAAACTCGTCAAGTCATTATATGGCTTGAAGCAAGCTCCAAAAAAATGGCATCAAAAATTTGACCAAGTTATGCTTAACAGTGGTTTCAAAATAAATGAATGCGACAAATGTGTCTATGTGAAAGACACTTCTAAAGGTTATGTGATCTTATGCCTTTATGTAGATGATATGCTTATCATTGGGAGTGATGATAAGATGATCAGATCTACTAAAGACATGTTGAAAGCGAGATTTGACATGAAAGATATGGGTCTAGCTGATGTGATTCTTGGAGTAAAGATCATTAGAACCCAAACTTGTTTGGTGCTAAGTCAATCTCATTATGTGGATAAGATCCTTGAGAAGTTCAATCCTGGGGACACGAGTGTAGCTCAAACTCCAATTGATACCTCTCAACATTTGTCAAAAAATAGAGGCGAGAGTGTTGCTCAATTGGAATACTCGAGGATCATTGGCAGTCTTATGTATCTCATGTCATGTACTCGACCAGACTTAGCATATGCTGTGAGTAGGCTAAGTAGATATACTAGTAATCCTAGTTCAGAGCACTGGAAGGGTATGACAAGATTATTAGGGTATTTGAGTTACACGAGAAATTATGGACTGCATTATGGCCAAAATCCAGCTGTTTTGGAAGGATTCAGTTATGCCAACTGGATATCCGATACGAAAGATTCTAGATCTACAAGTGGTTATGTGTTTACCCTTGGAGGAGCAGTTATATCTTGGAAGTCGTCCAAACAAACTCTAATAGCTAGATCCACAATGGAATATAAGTTTATCGCGTTAGATAAAGCTGGAAAAGAGGCAGAATGGTTGCGTCAATTCATGGAATATGTTCCAAGATGGCCTAAGCTTGTGACTGCTATTTGCATACATTGTGATTGCCAATCAGCTATTGGTAGAGCTCAAAGTGCAATGTATAATGGCAGATCAAGGCACATGCGACGTCGGCATAACACGATACGAAAACTACTCTCAACTGGAGTTATCACGATTGACTATGTGAGGTCAAAGGATAACATTGCGGATCCGCTTACAAAAGGCTTAAGCAGAGAAGTAGTACATAAGTCGTCGATGGGAATGGGACTAAAGCCCTTGGAGTAAGATTGCACAACGGAAAACCTATCCTAGAAGATTGGAGATCCCATGATCTAGGTTCAATTGAACCACCTAACTGTACGAACTGAGGTCACTGTGGGGGAGTACCTCAACATAGAAAAGGGAGTTTCAAACTTCCTAGTCCATTCCTACTTAAAATCAGTGATATCAAGAGAGGTTAAGCATATGGATTTTAATGATTTGTAAATCACCTATGTTAGAGAGAAGTGGGGTCGCTTCAAATGGAATTGGGGACACAATTCCTAGCTCTCGCAGAACCAGGATGGTGCTCCATGACCATAACGGACACAACTATGAGGGGTTAGCCAGACCAGGAAGAGTAATGTGTGATGTGTAATAACGTCTACGTAAAAAGGGGGTTGGTTCAAGGACATCGCGTCTACTAACCGCTAGGAGACTAAGTATATGTCACAAAGGAGGGTTCAAAGGGAAACCTACCTATCATGCATTACTTAACCGCTGAAATTTTATCATGACACTTGAGTGTATGGGACGATCTCCATTCATGTGGGGGATTGTTGGAACTTTTATAAATAATATTATATTATGAGTTAATATAATGATTATTTAACAATTAAGCCAAGATGAATGAGAGATCTTGTGCATTAAGTTTGTGTGTTGGAACCATAAACATGTGGGAAATTGAGCTTATCCCACATAGGTGGAGAGATAAATCTTTTGTGGATTTATAATTAGAATTCTCTACACGAATGTATTCTTGTATGACAACTCACACCCAGTGGTAGTCAGGAGGGTGCGAAGCACCCGACACGCGCCCGGGCACGAGACCGGGACGAGGGCGATGGGTGCAATGTGGCGCTTTGATGGCGCACTTTGCACTTCGCACGCCCGCATCGCCGCGAGCCGCTTGGAGCCGCCTTTATTATTTTTTTATATATGTCTTGGCCGGATGTTGTCAACTAGAAACTATTCATATTCCACCAGTCAAATGATTAAGTTACAGAATTAATTATGCCATTGAATTCTAAATTTATTTTTATAGGTTTCAGAATTCATTGTGCTATTGAATTCTATAACTGATTTTATTGAATGGTGCATTCAATATTCAGTTATCTTATTCGAATCCTAATCAGTATAAATACAAAGCTTTGTGCTTTGTTTTAGACACACTGAAAATCGTATAGTTAATACCACACACACAGCTTCTAACGAATTCCCTAATTTTGAATCTCTACCCACTCTTGTTTCAGGTATTTTTTTCAGGTGCTAGGCTAATCCCGGCAGTACAATTTGCTTAGGTTGTTGTACCCTGGGAAACAGACGGGTTCACTTGGGTGGCCCGAAATCTGTTTTAAGGGAAGCGTGATCTTCACGTACCTCAGTCACCGTTGTTTTCTTGTAACCTGTTCTTAGTTTAATTTACATTTCTTGTATTGTAATTTCTTTCAGTTTAGTTCTGTTCCTCTTTATGTATTGCAATTAGAATGTTTATTAATAAATTGTTATTTTATTTATTTTGTGAACGGTTTTCCTACAAACCTCCCTATGCTTAAATTACAACATTATGAAGCACCTAACATATTCTTAATTTATAGTATGAAATATGACTGACTTGAAGAGCATAGAAGGTGAATGAATACTAAAAAATGAAGACAAATTTATTCATTTAACAGCAATTTTCATTGATTTAAAAACATGAAGAGAAATCTATTTAAAACAATTTCAAGAGGACATACTAATAAGTTTAACAATAAAAATCTAAGAAGTCAATACGAGTGTAACATTCGGCCTCTCGTACCACTAATATTGTCCGCTTTGCTTTTGATGGTTAACCTACAAGAACTCACATATTTGTTTTTGGTTGCCTATCATAGTACTACTCCTATTTAAGCATGCTTAACTTAATTGTGAAGTTCTCATATGCTCCACAACCAATGTGTCCAAAATAGGTTGGTGATTTAAGAGGAATGAAATATCTTATTAACCAAGAATCTCTTCTGGCCACACGGTCGATATGGAATTTACCTATGCTGTTACAAATGGTTCATATTAATATTCTCTATATAGTTACAACTAGACTCATTTAATTACAATACGAATTTCTCTCACGCAAACTCATATAGAATAAACTAGAGATATCATAAATTAGTAAATGGTCGAGCCTTCCAATCTTACTTGGGATATTTCAACTTAATGGAGAGTAAAGTTGTGTGAATTGCTAGAGATGAGCTTATATTGAAGACTTCACATCTATGATTGCTAAATCATTAGATTCCACCGTTGATAACTTTGTTCAAATTTGTTGAAGATTGTTAGAACACACCAAACTTGACCTTTCAATGTTGAAATGAAGTATGCATTATAACCACAGTGTTGTAAGAATCGCTAGGCGCTAGTCGGGCGGTGGGGTACCGACTAGCGATTAATCAGGATTAATAGGGATTAATCGTAATTAATCGGATTGAGATTTTTATATGTAATTTTTAGTTACACATACACACACACATTTTTATATGTAGTTTTTTAAAGTAGACATATTTTAACCTCTCATTAACCCATTTTTTTTAAGTAATTGGAAGGAATTTATATGGTTTGGTCAAAATTTGGCCGGCATCTAGCCAAAATTTGGTCAGAATAGGGCCGCCATTGACTGGCTAGCTATTAATCGGCCATTAATCGGTGAACCTCCGATTAGTGATTAATCGGCGACTAATCGGAGACTAGTCGGGATTTTTACAATCATGCTTAACCACATAAGAGTCCGGATGTTAGATTTAAATGGAGTCAATATATTTTCAACTAGTTTTTGCCCCGCCCGCATTGCGGGGCACTAAGCCGAACATTTATCTCTCATAGCATCTATACTGGACCGGACTTGGATGGTTAACGGGCTCATGTCATGGTTCTACGGTAGATTGTTATTGAAATGTCACTTGTAAATGCTGTTGTTTGTTTGTCATGTATACTGGACCGGACTTGGATGGCTAACGGGCTGCTTGATGCTTGGAGACTAATGGGCTAAAGAGCTAGGAGCAGGAGTTTACAAGTTGTTGTCGGGGTTCCGGGTATTCCCGATTCGACATGATGATCCACGTATATAAACGAACACATCACAACATTGGCTCGGCTAAAAGCTCGAACGAGCCCAAACTCAAGCCTGAAATAGATCTCGTTTAGTTATCGAGTCCGAGCATGAGTCTGAAATACAAAACTCGTTTAGGCTCGCGAGCCTAAATGAGACCCAAACAAAATTTTGGTTTTTTATATATAATATAATAATAATGATAATAACATTGGTGACCGAGCTCGAGCCAAGCTATGGATCGTTTAAGCGATATTGAATTGAGTTTGCGTTTTATTCACGAGCAGAACTCAGGCTTAAATAAGTAGGCTTGAGCTCGAGCTTCATAAAAACTTGACGAGCCGAGCTCAAGCCTAGTCGGGGTCGGGCCCGGCCCGACTCGTTTACACCCCTAAAGGTAATGATAAATGTATGAAAAATATTATTTAATTGAACAGAAAAGAAAAAAATAGTAATTTTGAGTGTAAGAGCAGGCGGGGTGGTCCGTCATGGCCACCCCATAACGAGTGATAGCACAACGAACACCGCCGCCTCTATGTATATAACGAGTGATAGGAAGAACGAGTGATATATATAACGCGTTGAATAATTATTGAGGGATGTGTATGACTTGTACATTGTGTATTAATACTTGTACATTGAAATCTCATCACTAGTGATGACCACCCCCACTACATTTCTATCACTAGTGATAGAATATTGGGTGATGACATGGCATGATTTGATTGGATAGTGGGAGTGATATAATTCTATCACTAGTAACCACCCCCTCCCCTAATTATACGAAGGAGGAAGTTGCAACCTCTTAAATTGTGAAATTCACTACACAATTAGACACGGTAATCTACTAATCTTGCATGAAATAGTAGTACCAATAACAGTGAAATTCACTTAAGTTGCAACCTCTTAAATAGTTTTAAATATAGCTTCAATAATCATATCTTATACACAAACTATTCAATAAATTCAAGAGAAAAAAAATGCAAAACATTCATCACCGGACCAGCCGTCTTCTTGGTTCGCTAGCTGGACGTGATTCAAAAACAGGATGACGTCATAAATAGTTATAAAAAAATAATATATATACACACACATACCTTATCTAAAACAAAATATAGAACTATGTTAATTTGTATTGTTAATAAATTACAAAACCTTAAATAAACAAAATACGAAGCCTGAAATAGAATATAAATCAGTAAATGAGATTTTGAAAGTGAGAAAAAGTAAAATTGGTTGCCATTTCTATTGGTCCGACCTAGACTCAACTGGACCGGTTATGTACCCGTTTCATGGTCCGACCGGTTGATCCGGTTCTGAAAACCTTGAAAAAACGTCATAAATTTATACGACTTGTCTTAACAAGCATTTGAAACTAGTCCAATTGGCTGTGAGATCTATCATTATAAACAAACCGAAAAACCCGCGCAACAATCTCTACTTACCCATAAATCTCCATTGCAGCAGACAGGCTCTCCAACATTTTGTGCAACTCCTCCAATTCACTATGAGATCTATCATTATAAACAAACCGAAAAACCCGACCCTTCAACTCAATCCAACTACACGCGACTTCTTTTCTTACGCCACGATGTGCCAACAACGTTCTAACATGAGCCGCATCATCCCACATACCTCTTGCAGCATAAATCTTCGAACGAAGCACACCAATGCCCGCATTCAAATCGCGAGTACCAACAAGCTTTCGTCCCACCAATTCACCCAACTCAAAATTCTCATGGACCCGACAACAACTCAACAATGTTTCCCATGTATATGACGGAAGCTCAACCGGCAACTGTTTAACCAATTCATATGCTTCGGTTAACATCCCACTTCTACCGAGAACGTCAATCATGCATGCGTAATGTTCAGCCGTCGGATGTATTTTCCAGTTTTTTTCCATCGATTTGAAGCATTCCCAGCTCTCTGTGACCATACCCGAATGAGCACAGCCGGTTAATAAACCTAGAAACGTTAAATGGTCGGGTAAATATCCGGATTCGGTCATGGAAGAGAATAGTTTTAGCGCGTTTAAAGCCGACCCGTGATACGAATGTGCCGCAATCATCGCGTTCCATAAAACGGTATCCTTTTTTATCGTTGTCTCGAAGATTATTGTAGCATCGTCCATAAAACCGCATTTGGAGTACATCGATATTAATGAACTAACAACCGTTGAATCGTTGACGTAAGCGTATTTGATCGCACATGAGTGCATTGCTTTCCCCCAACTATGTACAGCAAGTGACCCGCAAACGGATATTAAACCGGTGAACGTCACTTGACCGGGTTTGATTCTGGTCTGCAGCATTTGGGAGTAAAGATCGAAAGCCTCACCACCCTGAAACCCACAAATCATTATATTCCAAGTGGTTTGATCTTTAACGGGAATCTTGTTGAAAAAGATTCGAGCATTTAGCATATCGTGTTCTTGAACATACCCTTGAAGAATTGTGTTCCACGACACTATATTGCGCTTTGGCATCTTATTAAAAAGCTCAAGAGCTTGTTCTAAATTCTTGTTTTTAACGTACCCACTCATGATCGAGTTCCACACAACTATATCTCGGTTAGGCATTTCATCAAACAGTTTACGCGCATCTTCGATCTGGTTATTTTGTACATAACCTTGAATCATAACGGTCCACACGATTACATCTTTTGCAGGCATATCATCAAACAACTTCCGGGCCATCACCATCTTCCCAGATTTTGTAAAACAACGTATGACAGTCGTCCACGATGCCACATCACGCTCATGCATTGTACCAAATAACGTCCACAACGATTCGAGATCTCCCATCTCAGCATAACCGACCAACATCGTATTATTAACTAAAACATCATCAAAAGGGCAATCATCAAACAAGTTTCTCGCTTCATCTACACGCCCCTGGCGAAACCACCCTTCAATAACCGTAGCCCACGTTATCGAATTCTTCAAAAGAATCTCGTCAAACAAGCTTCTCGCTTCATCCATTCGACCGTTCGTCACATACCCAGAAAGCATAGCATTCCAACACACCACATTCTTATCAGTCATAGCATCAAACAATGCTCTGGACTCATCCAATCTCCCACACTTAGCATACCCATCCAACATTGCAGTCCAAGACACAACGTTTCTGTTAGGCATTTCATCGAACACCTTGCGGGCATCAAAAACCATCCCATTTTTAACAAACCCAGATATCATACAGTTCCATGTGACAATATTCTTTACTGGCATTTCATCAAACACATGGAGTGCAGCTTTGATGTCACCATTTCTGAAGCACCTAGTGATTTTTGTGTTACTTTGGAACAAAGAATTGGCATTGGAACACATAAAACGGAGATGAAAGCGTGCGTTCTTGACATGAATGACTGGAATAATCATATAAAATTATAAATAGATCTTATGTATCGGAAAATTGATCATGGAATCAAGTTGCAACCTATTTGAAGGAAACTATATTATTTTTATTATTTGAAGACTAAAATTACTAAATTCTGGGGGGGGGGGGGGGGGGGGGGGGGGGGGGGGGGTTGTTCGTTGTACAGGAACAAATTATGATTATTTGTAAAGTGATTTTTAGTTTATGATTAGGTTTTAGTATTCTTGAACGGTTAGTAGTGGCGTGTCGTGCGCAGGGCGTTTCAACGTTTTTGGAGGCTCGAAGCGAACTACAAAATCGGGGCCCTATTGAATTGGTATAAAGAAAATCAGCAATTGAGATTTGAGACATTGAATAACCATAGCAATGACGATTTTTCCTAATGTCGGCTCTAATTACGACCAATCCGCAATCCTTTTTACACTGATTACTCAAAAGACGTCACATGTAACGAGGGTTGGTGTGTTGCGGCGCTGCTTTTGGATTATGGAATGAAGTGTACACGGACAATGTGGACTCGTGGAGCAAAATCCTAAATATTGAGCCTAGAAACGTTGTTTAAATTGCCAAAAAACAAGTCTAATATATGAAAGAAATGGAGGACCTTATTTTGAGTGGCCCTAGGCCATAGTATAGGTTGATAAGCCTAACGGTCTGGCCCTAATTCGTGGAAAGTAAACCTAGCTATATATTTGAGTCAAACTTAATGTGACCCAAACACGAATTATCATACTTATCAAAATGTTTGATCCATTATTATTGAGGGAAGAAGAACACAAGATAGGAAGAAGTGTACTCAAATTCATCTATATCTCATTCTCTTATTTTCTCGAATAAGGAGTTTAGCTTCCAAAAGAATGAAGAAGACATTTTGGTTTTGGGTTTTCTATTAATTAAAAATAGATCGTGCTATAACTCGATAGATTGGGTGAAGTATGTAAGTTTTGGTTTTGTTGTTATGCACAGGGGCGGACCCACCCTTCGGTCAAGGTGAGCGGCTGCACCCCTTGAAGAAAAAAAATTAATGTATATTTTAGTCAGAAAAACCCGATCACACCCTTTGAAAATATGATTAAACACCTCAACTGCACCCCTAGTAAATAATTTCCTGGTTCGCCAGTGGTTACCGGTCAAAAAAGTAGTTTGTTATTCACAAGAACCTCTATCCTATTCAACATTTGTGATTTAGTCCCTATAAATTGAATTAGTGTTACAGTGGACCCTATACTATTTATTACATATCATATTCACACAACGAAAACTATTTCCATTCCTTTTGTCATCTTTTTCTAGTTGTTTGGAAACTATTACTTAATGATGGCCGGCCAATGGTACTATGTGCCAGAAAACATTGGTTATATCGAGTTAACAGTGACCGAATGAGTAAATGGAACTTTGGATCCTATAATAATCGGCCGAGAGATCTAACACGCATTTGCCGGAATCAATCTAAACTTTCTTCTTGCAACAAGATGCCATCTTGATATAGCTAGATGATGACCAATAAACAAAATATCACACGAAACGCTTCTGATGAGTATTTAAAATGTTTTATCTCTAATGGGTCACACGCGTAAACTAAATCTAAAAACTAAATGGTTATAACAGTTTTTGTATCGCGTAACGTGAAAATCATTTTATCCCAAAGTTTTAGATTATTATAGGAATAACATAACTTTTGTAAATTACAAGCAATGTTAAGAATACGGGGCAAGAATGTTTTGGGTCAACCCGACCCACCTACCCATATAAGAAAATGCATGTTTTGACTAGTTATACAACTCACCCACTATAAAAGAAAGTTATCTCATGAAATGATAGTTCAAGTAAAGAAATGGGAGAGGTGAAGCTTTTCAGGACATGGTCAAGCCCATATGCTTTGAGAATTGTTTGGGCATTGAAACTCAAAGGCATAGTCTATGAGACCATTTATGAAGATCTTGCCAACAAGAGTTCTTTGTTACTCGAATACAACCCCGTTCACAAGAAAGTACCGGTGTTATTGCACAACGGAACACCCATATGCGAGTCACTTGTGATTCTCGAGTACATAGATGAGACATGGAACACAACTGCTCGTTTCTTACCTGAGGATCCGCTTGAAAGAGCCACTGCGCGTTTCTGGGCGAAGTTTAATGACGACCGGGTAAATCATCACTTCTCTTGTGCCATAAACCGCAATTCATATGTTACAACTTACAAGTGTAATTAGTGTCTTGAGTGTTTACTATAACATTCTTTCAAATGGGATTTGTTTAAAATGGTCAAGTTAATGCAAACTAAAAAGGTTAAATAAAAAATTTATATGTTATAATGATATTCATAATGCTTGAAAAAAAAAACAATCCATAAGGTTCTTTGCATAAAAAATAGATTTTGGGTTTGTCCTTATGTCCTCTTTTCGCTGACTTTTTAAGAGACATTTGAGATAAACACAACTCAAGTTATTTTAAGAAAACTTGTGTCGAAAATGCGTAGCAACTTAAAAGAAAAAAAAAAAAAACAGAACGCTAGGACGTGTAGCAAAACTTGTGTCAAAAATGCGTAGGAAAATTTGTATCGAAAATGTGTAAAGGTTATTGCAAATGCATAGGAACTTCCGACCAGATTCTTTTGTATTTTTGTCACAAAGTTTTTCCTACTTCGGATTATCCTACAAAAATCTTTTATTTTTTTTGTCGTTAATGGGTGTTTCCTACGCATTTGGACCCTAATCTGCGTAGGAGACCTCCAGTTTTCTAGTAGTGATACAAAGTTACGTTGCATAAAGACGCGTTAAGGAAAACTCTTAACACGCGATTTTCACCAAATGTAGGTTACGACATCTATATTTCGTGCTTATGTGACCCAAGGCGCGGAGCAAGAAGAAGCAATAGGTCCTGCTTTAGAGAATCTAGACATAGTTGAAAAACAACTAATTGGAAAGAATTTCTTCAGCGGAGAATCGTTTGGGTTCTTAGACCTTGTGTTTGGATGGATTGCCAAATATCTTGGAATCTTTGAAGAAACAGGTGGTATAAAACTCTTAGATGAAGATAGGTTTCCACTTATATTGGCATGGAAGGACAAGTTTTGTGATATCCCAGTGATAAAAGAAAGCTGGCCGGATCAAGAAAAACTGATCACCAAGTTCCAGCTTATGCGCGAGCATTTCATTTCCATTGCTGCGGGTAGCAGCTAATACGCGAATGGTTTCATGAAAGTTTCTAGGGAAATTTGGATCAATAATACATCATTAGATCATACTTTCAAGTGGCGATGATAGAGGACTTCTATATGTTATTCACTAGTTCTAAATTTGTTTTTGGGTGAAACAACAAGACATGTTAGTTTTGTATGTTCAGTTATAAATTGTAGAAAAAATTACACTTATAAAGTTAAAATGATTTGGATTTTTATGATATGGTTGTTAAAGTACAAAATTTATTGTATATTGTGGCCGGTTTAGTAGGCCCTGGCCCATACAGATCAGCTCATTAGTGTTTGGACCTATGTTGTAAAAAGCGCACTAGGCGCGCGCCTAGATGACGATTTGGGCTTTTTTTTTGTATAAGCGACGTTCAGGCGCTCGCCTGGAGCTAGGCGTAGGCACAACAAGGCGAGCTTAATCAGAAAAAAACGACTTGAAATGGAAAGAAAAGGGTCGGAATTGAAAGATAGAGGGAGTAGATAGATAGAAACCTGGTTTAGCAACTTGAAAAATATGTTGAAGCTGGTAACTTGTGGATTAGTAGCTTACTCTGAAGTAGGGGTGCGCAAAAAACCGAATTAACCGAACCATAACCGAATTAACCAACAAAACCGAACCGAAAAAACCGGTGGGTCGGTTAATGGTTTTTTTGAAAACCGAAAGTAGCGGGTCGGTTATGGTTATCATTTTTTCCATACCCACCATAACCGAACCGAACCGACATGTAATAAATCTTTGTAGGATTTAGGACTTTTCACCGTATTCTTAATATTTGATGTTTTTGACTGAAGATTTTTAGTACTTATTGGTTTTTCATATCATTTTGTGGTTTTGGTTGAATGTTTATTAGAATTTATGGAATGCATCATATTACTTTATTTGAATATTCGATAATAATTGGTATTAATATTATAGATTATACGTATTTTTAAATACTATGTAATATACAATATATACAAATATGCAATAACAATGTATTCCATGTTAAAAAAATTAAGCTATTTTTAGCTAAGCTAAATACACGGTTAACCACCCATAACCGACCCGCTATAACCATCAAAACCAAATAACCATAACCACCATAACTGATCGGTTATGGGTATGGTTATCCAATAACCGACATCACGGTTATGGTTATGGTTTTTGGTCAAAACCGACCCAAACCGACCCATACACACCCCTACCTTGAAGCTAGAAAAGTTGTAACCCTAATTCTCACGTACTAAAGTGTATAACGGCTTTTCAAAAGACTGAACCCTAATCACTGTATATTGGGCTGGGCCATCATTATATATGTAACAAAACTAGGAATTTGTTTTAATAAAATAGATGGGTGGCCCATTTGATTACTTTAACTGTTTTTCAATTTTATTATTTTAAGTTGTTACAATTACAAAATATATTTTAATAAAACATTAATTATTATTATCATTCTACATATTCTAAAAACATATAATAATAATTTTCTATTATATTTGTATATTAGTGATAAACTATTAATTTTTTATGTTTATTAAATATATATTTTTATTATTTTTATTATTGCGCCTTACTTAAAAAAAAACCCTCACTTTTTTTACGTCTTGCGCCTAGGCTCCAGGCAAGGCCTTTGCGCCTTGAGCTTTTGACAACATAGGTTTGGACCAGTCTTCTCATAAGCAGCCTTCTATCTGTTTATACACAGGGATACGTGTAATATACATAGTACATATGTTGATACTTGATACTTCTCGTATAGTATACTAAACCGTTAGAGAGTCAGCTCTGGTCCTAGAACCGACACAACACCACCACAAGTTTACTGTTTTCTATGTGCTGATATCTATTATATCTATTATATATAATAAATGAAAGTTATTTGGGCCACATTTCAGTAGATTAGGCCATCACTTTTTGCCTTTTCCCACCCAACAGTACCTCCGTCCCTTTTTTTTTTCTTTTTTCCAACCCTAATATTCATTCTTCTCCTTCACGCTTCTGGATATTCTCATAACTCTTTCCTCAAACCCTAGAATTCAAAACCTTCTCATTCACGCCTTCATTCTTCAATCATCTGCTCCATTCACATATTTTGCCGCTTTGATTTAAGGTTCGTATCTTCTTAATTTATTTTAATTTTTAGGGTTTTTGTTCTTCATTTTGGTTTTTAGGTGCGCGATTAGGTGTTTTAATGTCTTTGGGATACAGATTCAATGTTGATTTTATGTTTTGTATGCGATTTCGTATTCTCTGATTTAATATTGTTTCGGTACAAACATGAAAATCTCTTGAATCGGCCACCCATGATTGCTCTGTCTAAGAAATCAGATCTCTTAAACATGGGTTAATTTCTTCCTGATGTCAACTTTGAAACCCCACATGCTACATCTACGCTACCAACGACAATCCTTCAATCGAATCGCATACTTTATTTCTCTAAGGTCTCCATTCAAGTCGATCGTTCATTGCTACCTCAACAGAACTCAAAAGGTAATTGTTTTCTTCCTTTACAACGGTTTTTTCCATGTAAGTGCAGGTTCAATAATCAGTATTGAAGGTTCGTAGGTTCGAGATTCCAGAAGATGAAATTGCAAATAAAAAAAGTATTAAAAGAGAATATGTTAAAGATTTTGGGATGTTTTGAGCCGATTTCAGTTGTTTATGATATAATATAAACTTGTGTTTGAATTTGAGTTTTGAGTAGAATTTATGATTAATTTGATATAGGTTTTACCGGATTTGGATAAGATGATGAGAATGAAAGCTGTGAAATTGTTGCTGCTGTGTGTTATCTGCTTCAGTGTGGTATCTAAAACAGTGGTAAATAGTTTGATGTGTTTTTGATTGGTTGATTTGATCATTTGAATGATTTAGTGTTGTAAATTTAACTATTTTGATAATTTTGTTTGTAGATTTGTGAACCTCCGCCTACTTGTCCTGCTAATCTTGATGGCGAATGCGGCTCGGAAGATTCAGATGAATGGGAAGGGGAGTTCTTCCCTGGCATTCCCAAAATTAAGTATGAGGTAAGAAGATTAATAGCCGTTATCACGTTTAAATGAATTATATGTTATTGATGTGATTGTTTTGTGTAGGGGCCGACTAGCAAGAATCCACTTGCGTATAAATGGTACAATCCCAACGAGGAGATTCTTGGGAAGAATATGAAGGTTAGTTTTTGAAAAAAGTGGAATTTAGAGATTCCTATACATTTATATGACATTATTGTTTGTCTAGGATTGGCTGCGATTTTGTGTTCACGAGAACTTGGACAAAGATGCTCCAAAAATCCGGAATTTCATCACTTCCATTTACTAGACATGAGAATACCATGATCCAGACATGTTCGGTTGCCAGTTACAACATTGCAATTGGAGGTATAACATTTTTGTTTCTTACGAATTTTATAAGTTTTTTTTTCATAGATTTAATTATCGGTTTTTGGTGATAGGTGGATATGGATCTTATTTATTGGGAGATTGATTTCCTACGGGTTTGCCAGAAAGTAGTATGAAAAGCCTCAACGGTTACAAGGTGATGCCGGTTTAGTTTTCTTGATTTTTCCGCTACATTGGACACATTTAGTTATTGTTTCTTGGGTTGGTAGGCGTTTATTTCTATCACTCTAATCCTCGGTGATGGGCTATACAACTTCATCAAGATACTATGCATAACGTCGATGAATGTTCGTGGAAGATTCAAGACGAACAACCTTAATCCAGGTTGTTAGGAGTTCATTAACTTTGTGTTTTTTTGTTTGTCGGTTTTTTACCGTAACATAGCTTATTTTTTATTTTATTTTTTTGTAAATGCAGTAATAGAAAAGAAAGTTAGTGAAGAGGAGCAAAGAATGATGGGATTGACATAACGTCGCTCCAGGTAAAAATGACTAAGAAGTTAAATGGGTTTAGTGAGCCAAGAGCCTATACTGATTGCAACAACAAGCAAAATGAATATTCGGTTCAGGAAAGATGGTGCTATGAGTGATGAAGTTATCAAGGCGGCTAAAAAGTCTAAAGCCCGTAACTTCATCATGCAACTATCTGTGTAACGGTCTATGTATTAAAAATTGGTGTTGTGGATTTTTTTCATGGAATTGTTGTTGTAACAGGGTTTTTACTATGATGGTTTCTACGGTGAACTTGGCTTAAACGATGATCACTTTGATCGAAATCTTTCGGAAGCAAAGAAAGCTGTTACGGTACTTTATATCTCATTCTTATAGAAGTTGATTGGTTAGCTTATTGTTAGTGTCTTATACAAGATACATTTTTTGCCATTTCATATATTACACATGCCAAATTAAATCGTCATATTTTTTTTAAGGAAAAACAACCTTTTGAGCGAATTGAAGTTTCATGACAGCAGGCTCTTGAGATGTTTTTTGACAACAAGTTTAAGGTGAAAATCTTCCATCTAACATATTTTGGAATTTTAATATATTGATGATTACGTCACATTTTATTGGGTCTTATTTACTATTGTCGTTATCAGGTTGAGATCATTAGCGACCTTCCTGAAGACAAAACTATTACAGTTTATAGGTGTGGTCCGTTAGTTGATCTGTGCCGTGGACCCCATATACGAAATACGCAATTTGTGAAAGCAATTGCTTACTTAAAGGTGAGGTTTTTTTAAGACATATAGATTTCTAAATGTTGAAGCATAGATGCATATTAATTTTTTTATATGTGTTAGGCTTCGGCAGCGTAATGGAGGGGAAACAAAGATCGTGAGAGCTTACAAAGAGTTTAAGATATCTTACCCTGACCAAAAGCGTCTAAAGGTTATTTTTTTAATCACTTGAATGTTGAGTTATATGTCAACAATTTATTCTTTTTGGGCAGTATATATCTGGTGGTGTACCTTTTAAGTATTGTTTTGATTAACAAAAAATAAATCTTTTCTTGCATGAATATAAAAAAAATATTACGTTTAATGAATCTCTATACATGGATAGAATAACAAAAAAATGTAAATCATAATCTTAATTTTAATTGTATTTTACATAAAACCTATAGTTTTTCAAACAGTGTTTTAATCCGAGAAAAAGTGAAACCACTGTTTTGGGTTAAAATAGTGTTTTGAAACCACTTTTCGGTTAAAACAGTGTTTGAAACCACTGTTGGTTTAAAACAGTGTTTGAAACCACTGCTTTAACCCAAAAGTGGTTTCAAAACACTGTTTTAACCTAACAGTGGTTTCAAACACTGTTAACCCAAAAGTGGTTTCAAAACACTGTTTTAACCCAACAGTGGTTTCAAACACTGTTTTAACCCAAAAGTGTTTAACAATAGTTGTTTGACTTTCGTCAAACAGTGGTTTGACTTTGGTCAAACAGACTTTTGAGCCACTAAGAATCATATTTTTGCAGTAAAACAGTTGTTTGACTTTGGAGAAGGAGAAAGGATTCCCAACTGCTGGAGCACAGTTGGTTTATGTTTCTAACTCTTATATCTGTGTCGTTTTTTACACCTTATAGTAAGTCTTGCATAAATTGAATGTAATATTTGTGAATTCAAGGAGTTGATGGTGGTAAAAATGCTGCAAAAGGGGCCAATTTTTAAGACAAGCTTGCTGCTGTTACCGTAGCTGAGGCAAAGGAGGAGAAGGTTTATTCTTAGTTTTTGTCAAACCTTTATGTATGAATAAAATTAATAATAATGTAAGTAAATTTCTTCAGCCCGGGAAGCAATCCCGGGTAATATGGCTATTAACAAATCTTTCATCTTTCAATTAGCCCACTAAACCCCTGAAAATTTTACTTCACAAATGTGAATTTTGTGAGAAAAAGATTCAAAATGTTCAAGTCTGCAAGATAGAGGAGTGATAAAAGCAAGATCAAAGCTGTGTTTAAGTTGCAGTTTCATGCAACCCAGGTGATTTTATCAATTTATCCTTATTAAAGTAAAGTTTATGTGGAAATGCATATGGGAAACATTGATTGCATAATTGCACATAATGTGTTCGATGAAATGACTCAGAGACGTACTTTTGATGTTTCATCATCTTTTTTTACATTATTTTTACATGTTTTAGCGAAAATTAAGTGTGAGTGAATTGGGTTAGTAGTGTTTTGAGTTTTCTTTCACATTTTATTTGAAAAATTTGGAGATCTGGTAAAACTTAAAACTAAGTTTCTGATCCTGTTTCTGCAAGATGATGAAACTCAACCCTGCTTTAAAGATTGGTACTTTTTCTTAAAAGGGGTCAGAATCTTTAGATTTTTGATTGTATAAACCATAAAATCATCATGGTTATTACATTAAGATGGATTCTTATATTTGCATTTGTGTTTATGTTTATGTATATGTAGTTAGTAGCAGTTGGAGGAGATTCTTTGACAATAGCTGTTATTCCTAATGATGTTGGAAAGCCAACAACAACAAATAGGGGGTCTTTCAGGAAATGTTAAACAAAAGTTTTTCAAGATTAGAGAAAACAAAAGTTAAAGATGGAAGTTGCCACTGGGAAAAACCACATTTTGAAACTGTGAATTTCACTCAGGATAAAAAACCGGAAAGATCAATGAGAAACTATATCGTTTTGTTGTCGCGACGGTATACATTGTTGCGTATTCGTTTACATTGTATCTATGGTTCCAAATCAAGCATCTTGGTTGAACATAGTTTGGATATTAATCTTATGTTAACGTTCTGCAAGGTTCTTCGGTTTTTGGAATTGTTGGAGAAGTTTTGCTTGATTTTTCGAAGTATAGCGAGGCTACAAAGCTTTATTCTCTTCTCTGCCTCTCAAATATGCAAGATCCACGAGTGTATTGCATGTTAGTCCCTTCTTATCGATTTCTAAGAATTTCTGAGCAGATTCTTTCGCTCATGTTTAATGATTGTATATGTTTTTTAAACTAGATATCAATTCAAAGGGTGCAAGATCAAAGGTAAACACGGATTTCATGACATCTTACTTAACTTTTGTCAGGAAGTGATGATCAGGAATTGTCAACAGAAGATGCAAATGTAGTGACAATTCAAGAAGGAGAAAGGATTCCCAACTGCTGGAGCACAGTTGGTTTATGTTTCTAACTCTTATATTTGTGTCGTTTTTACACCTTATAGTAAGTCTTGCATAAATTAAATGTAATATTTGTGAATTCAAGGAGTTGATTTGGTAAAAATGCTGCAAAAGGGGCCAATTTTTAAGACAAGCTTGCTGCTGTTACCGTAGCTGAGGCAAAGGAGGAGAAGGTTTATTTTTAGTTTTTGTCAATCCTTTATGCATGAACAAAATTAATAATAATAATAATATAAGTAACTTTCTTCAGCCCGAGAAGCAATCCCGGGTAATAACCTAGTGTATATATGTATATATATATATATATATATATATATAGGGGAATGTTCAAATGAAAACCACTAGTTAACGCAAAAACTCGAAAACTAACTAAAAAAGCCTAAAAACTGATGAAACAGTGGTTAACCAAGGGAGGTTAATTCACTAGTCTCGTCAAGTAGGGTTAATCCATTCTTTCTGAGGATTGGTGGCTGGATTATCCGCTGATCTATCTCCTGCACATGGAAAACACACCGTGACTCGTAACAAGGAGGATGGGGTGGGTGGTGCTCCTTGTTACCACTCTCCGGCTTGAGAATCAGTAGTTTGCTTGAGAGAAAAGTGTGTGATAATAGTATGAGTGAGAGAGTTTGATAAGCGATACCTCAAACCTGGTCCGGGATGGGTATCTATAGCCGAGGAGTGAAGGAGGGTAATTGAGTGGCTGGACTGACAACGTTCAGCCCCTTGCAGGTGTGTCAGGCTCGTTGATCATAGAGGTGATGCCACGTCCCACTGCTGTTGTCAGACTGTTGCTTACGTATGGGCTGACAGGCAACTGTCATTGGCGCCACTTGTTGTTAAGGTGTCAGTCCCACTTGCTCTGTGGGCAGGATGCAGTGCCAGGCCGCATCACTGCTCGTGCTAACTGCAGTTGTCACCGGGTCCTTGCTTTGGCCGAGACATGTACGGGATGCGGTGCTAGGCCGCATCGCCGCATGTGGTAACTGTTGTTGTTACCTAGATCCCTTGTTGTCGCAACCCCCGATCCCTTATCTGTCCCGGGAACGAGCGGACGCGAGCTCAGAATTTGGTGGTATCAGTGGTTTAAATCTCGCAACGGAAATTGCATCAGGACCGTAGTTAGGAAATGTTTATCAGAGTAAAACCACCATATTTAATATTAATAATAACATGGGAAAAACCCAAGTTTCTTATTACAATATATTTATAGGGACAAACCCTATTTTATTGAATTTAAAACATCGTTTATTAGGTAACTTTTATAGCCACATTTTTCCCAAGCCTTCAGTGCTCTCCAGCTGGCTTTTCACTAATTGGTTGTTCACATTGTGTTACCTGTAACGCGTTTTAAAAACATTTGTCAGTTGGAAATACTGGTGAGTGAATCCAAGTTTAATCAAGAAACATTTTATCAATTAAAACAGTATTGAGAGCGATCACATTGTTTATGTCTACACAATTACTCATTCAGTATTTGCCACTCGATCGGATCTATGGCTATGGTCAAATTACCCATTGGCTAACTCGTTGTCCAATGGTAATGAACTGTCATTCCGACTTACTACTACTCGTAGTAATAAATTTTGTATACAAAACCCCATAATACCGGCAGTAATTGAAGAACTACAAAGACTCAATCACCGCTTAATCACATTGTAAAACAATTAAGGTTTTGTAAAATATTCAAAAAGATTAACAAAAAGAGGATAAACTCACATTGCTATCTTAGACTTCTTGTAAGGGTTTCTTGGATATAATCTATAATTTATACAAATGTACATTGGTTAGTATCATAACCCTTTGAAAATATTAATGATACCCTCCCCGAGACGGCATTCCAACAACTACGTCGGGCAGAACCACGACAGTTGTTACGGAACCCTAAATCAATCGGGCAGCGTAACTATTACGAAACTGGGGTTATAATACTTACAACGGAGCAGAACCTCGCTAATTAGGGGTATAATACCCGACTATAACTTCTACTACTTCAGAAATTGTGATTTGAGAATTGAGAATGAGCGACGGAAAACGAAAACCTGTTGCTTTCTTATATAGGGCTGATATTGGACTCTCACGCGGCCCGCGTAAATGAAGCATAAGGCCTTCGCGGCCCGCGTTGACTCTAGTCAACTCGGTAGCTTAGCTGGGTCATCAACTAGGTTGTCCAGGTGTTGGGCCATGTGGCAGCCCAGGGTTGCGCCACATTTTAGGGCTCTCGCGGCCGGCGTTAACTTACTAAAGCTATTACGCGACCCGCTTGGACTAAAGGAATCAAACGAGATCGGGTATCCACCTTGATACCGCCCGCGTAAAAGCTTGGGGTGGGTCTACGCGGCCCGCCTCAGCTTAATATTTTCAGATTTTTATTTATTTTATATATTATAACATATTTCGGGCTCGGTTTTCACATACGGGGTGAAATGAAAGACATATTGGGACATTCTAAAATATACTAGAGTGTTAGACATATTATGAGGGTTTCGGTTTTACCGAGGGTTGTTACATTCTCCCCACCTTGTTTTAGAGCTCGTCCTCGAGATCTACTGAAACAAATGCGGATATTTCTTTTGCATTTCAGAACCAAGTTCCCATGTGTACTCCGGTCCTCTTTTGGAGTCCCACTTCACTTTGACTAGAACTAGTCTCTTGTGTTTGAGGTTCTTGACTTTCCTGTCTTCAATCTGTAGAGGTCTTTCTACAAACTTGAGTTGTTCATTTACCTCTATATCCTTAAGAGGTACTATTAGTGATTCATCAGCTAAACACTTTTTGAGATTAGATACATGAAACACATCATATATACCTGCCATTTCCTCTGGCAGTTGTAGCTGGTAGGCTACAGGTCCTATTCTTCTAATAATCTCAAAAGGTCCAATATACCTGGGACTTAGCTTTCCTCTTTTGATGAATCTTACCACTCCTTTCCAAGGAGAGACCTTTAACAATACTTTATCTCCTGCTTGAAACTCCAATGGCTTGCGTCGGTTATTGGCATAACTTTTCTGTCGATCACGTGCTGCTTTCAGTCGTTCCTTGACTTGAAAAATCTTGTCGGTCGTTTCTTGTACTATCTCAGGTCCAGATAGTTGCTTTTCCCCAATTTCTGCCCAACAAACTGGGGTTCTACACTTTCTTCCATAAAGTGCTTCGAATGGTGCAGCATTAATACTTGTATGATAACTATTATTATAAGAAAATTCTATTAAAGGTAAGTGATCGTCCCAATTACCTCCAAAATCAATTACACAAGCTCTAAGCATGTCCTCCATTGTCTGAATTGTTCTTTCGCTTTGTCCGTCAGTCTGAGGGTGATAAGCTGTGCTCAATTTTAACTTGGTTCCCATTGCCTTTTGGAAACTTGACAAAAAATGAGAGGTAAATCGGCTATCCCTATCAGAAACAATTGATAAAGGAATGCCATGTAAAGAAACAATTTCATTTACATACAATTTAGCTAATTGTTCCGTACTGAAAATTTCTTTCATGGGTAGGAAATGAGCTGACTTGGTTAGTCTATCTATAATCACCCAGATTGTATCATTTCCTTTCTTTGTTTTGGGTAATTTAGTAATAAAATCCATTGTTATCAATTCCCATTTCCAAACTGGCATTTCTAATTGCTGTAACAAACCTGAGGGTTTCTGGTGTTCAGCTTTGACTTGTGAACAGGTTAAACATTTAGAAACATAGGCTGCTATGTCCTTTTTCATTCCTATCCACCAGAAATTTTTCCTTAAATCCTGGTACATTTTATCATTTCCTGGATGCATCGTATATTTAGACTTATGGGCTTCTTCTAATATATGATTACGTAGGTTTCCTAATTTAGGTATCCACATTCTCTTTTCATGGAATCTCCAAATTCCATCTGTTCCTTGTTTTAATTCCTTTAACATACCTTTTAATTTTTCAGAATCATCCTGGATTACTGATTCTTGTGCTTCTTTTATTTGATCATTTAAATCTACTTGTAGATTTAATTTAAGAGAACGTACCCTTTTTGGCTTTTCATGATACTTTCGGCTTAAAGCATCTGCCACTATATTTGCTTTTCCTTCATGATAATGTATATCACAATCATAATCACTAAGCAATTCCATCCAGCGTCTTTGTCTCATATTCAATTCTTTTTGCTTGAAGATATATCTTAAACTCTTATGATCAGTAAATATGGTAAACTTACTACCATAAAGATAATGTCTCCAAATCTTAAGAGCGAAGATTATAGCTCCTAATTCTAAATCATGGGTCGAATAATTCTCTTCATGATTCTTAAGTTGTCTAGATGCGTAAGCTATAACCTTTTGGCGTTGCATCAACACACATCCATAACCTAATTTAGAAGCATCGCAATAGACTACAAAGTCTTCAGCTCCTTCTGGTAATGCTAATATGGGTGTATGAGTTAATCTTTGCTTAAGAATTCTAAAGGCTTCTTCTTGTTTTACTCCCCATTCAAACTTAACAGATTTACAGGTTAGCTTAGTTAAGGGAATGGCTATTCTAGAGAAATCTTGAATAAATCTTCTATAATAACCGGCTAATCCTAAGAAACTTCTAACCTCGGTTGGTGACTCAGGGGTTTTCCATTTAGTAATTGCCACAATCTTTGTTGGATCTACATGAATTCCTTCATGGTTAACTAAATGTCCAAGAAATTGTACCTGTTCTAACCAAAATTCGCACTTAGAGAATTTAGCATACAACTTTTCCTTTCTTAATAAACTTAAAAGTGCGTGCAAATGCTTTGCATGATCCTCTTTACTCTTAGAGTAAATTAGAATATCATCTATGAAAACAATTATGAATTTATCCAAATATGGCTTACATATTCGGTTCATCATGTCCATAAATGCAGCTGGGGCATTGGTTAGACCAAATGGCATGACAGTAAATTCATAATGACCATACCTCGTTCTAAATGCGGTTTTAGGAATGTCCTCTTCCTGTACTTTTAATTGATGATATCCTGACCTTAAATCGATTTTTTGAGAAAAATTGAGCTCCTTGCAGTTGATCAAACATATCATCGATTCTCGGTAATGGGTACCGATTCTTAATCATGACTTTGTTTAATTCACGGTAATCAATACACATACGCATTGATCCGTCCTTCTTTTTAACAAACAGTATCGGTGCTCCCCATGGCGACGAACTTGGTTGTATAAATCCTTTCTCTAACAATTCGTCTAATTGTTTCTTCAATTCTTGCATTTCTGCAGGTGCCAAACGGTAAGGTGCTTTGGCAATTGGTGATGTTCCTGGTATTAAATGGATTCTGAATTCAACTTCTCTGTCTGGAGGTTGCCCTGGCATTTCTTCTGGAAAGACATCTGAAAACTATGATACTACTGGTATATCTTTTAGTTCTTTTCCTTTAGTGTTAGTGATTATAGAAATCAAATACACTATAGAACCTTTTCTTATATAACTTGCAGTTTTCATCACAGAGATGAATTTAGTGGACCTAGAGATTTTATTTCCTTTAATTGTGATCGTTTTACCTTTTGCTGAATTTACTTGTATTGACTTTTGATCACATAAAATATTGGCTTTATTGGCTATTAACCAATCCATTCCTAAAACAACATCGAATCCTGCCAGATTCATGGGATACAGGTTTGCAATAAACTTCTGATTTAAAATTTCTATGCTTGCTCCCTGCAAGATTTCAGAAATTCTAACGGTTTCTCCATTGGCTGTCTCTACTAAGCATTCTTGTGGTAGTTTAGTTAATGACTGATTTAGAAATTTGCAAAATGATGTATTAATAAAACTTTGGTTTGCACCAGAGTCAAATAATACTTTAGCAAAGACATCATTAACTAAAAACGTACCAGCTATGACATCTGGAATCATCTTGGCTTCATCTGCCGTCAGAACAAATGCTCTAGCATTTTTAGTATTCTTGTTGTCTGGAGCTGGAGCTAATTTTGGACAATTTAGCTTGATATGACCTTGTTCTCCGCAATTGTAACATACCCGGCTGTTAGCTTTCTTCCTGCAATTTTCTTCCTTGTGTCCCGATATTTTGAAAAAGTTACAATATATGGAGCATCTTCCAGAATGCTTTCTTTTGCAATACCTACAGTAGGGTGCAGAGGTAGAACCTATATTTTTCCCACGGTTAGAATTTCCAGAACGAAATTCTTGAGTCAACTTTTGGGTTAGGTTCCTTCTTTGATTCTCTTCTTGGGTACGGACTAACTCATCAGTCAAGGTATTTGCTAGTTCTACTGCTTCTTCTATAGTTTGAGGTCTAGCTGCCTTGACTACGTGTCTTATTTATCCAATTAATCCCCAAATATAACGGGAGATTAACACTGGTTCTGGTGAAGCAAGAGTTGGCACTATTCTGGCATATTCAAAGAATATTTTAGTGTATCCCTTACTATCCACACCAGTCATCCTAAGGTTTAGGAATTTGTTTGCTATTTGTTCCTTTTCATTAGGTGGGCAGAATTTCCTTTCTACCTTGTCCTTAAATTCTTCCCATTCCATATTGTAAGTTCTATCACTTCCTTTTGTTTGGAGGATTGTGTTCCACCATTCTAGTGCTGCATTCTTAAACAGATTAGAAGCAAACAATATTTTATCTTCTTCAGCACACTTGCTTATTCTTAAGACTGCCTCAGTCTTCTCTATCCAACGTAGGGTTGCAATGGCCCCTTCATTGCCCGAAAATTCTATTGGTTTACAAGACCAGAATTCTTTATAAGAACAACCATAAGGCACGGTTCATCTTCTTTTGGGAATGGGCATTTGAAGTACAGGTCCATTGTTCACGCTGTTTTCTGGTTCGCTTGGTTGCTTACTGCTATGCTTACTTTTATTATCAGCATCCTTAACAGTTTGAAGAATAAATGGCATTGCATCTATAATTCCTTGTGCTACGATGTGTTGGATAGCACTATTATCCACTTGATTGTTATTGTTATTGATACTTGGATTCTCATTAACCACGTTAATGTTACTCTGGTTATCATTATTCAGATTTCCTTGATTTCCTTCGTCGGCCATCTGAATTTTAAACATTTATCCCATATTAATATCACAAGATAATAGATAATATCGTAATTCACATGACACGCAATCTAGCAAAAAACGTCGATCATTGCGACTTGTACTCTATTTTCATATACTATGCGTCTATTACACACTAGTACTGAAATAAAGATTACAATACCAACGGAAAAAATTTACACTAATAGTAATATGCATCCGTACACACATATTTTATTTTATTTTTATTATATTATATTATTATTACTACCATTTCCTTCATTCTCACATTCACGGATATGGATTTATCCAAAAATCTATATTGCGCTCATCGTATTTCCATACGAGACGCTCTCCCACCTGACGCATTCTCTCGCTGCTTTCTAAAATTTCCTCCCTGAAAGTCCTAAGTTCTTGAACGTTTTCTACACTCATTGGGGGTGCAGGTTCTCAGACTGGGTTTGGAATCTGGGGTGCGGTTTCCTGATATGGGGGTGAAAGTTCCTGAAATTGGTAAGGATCCTCTAAAATTTCCCTAATGTAGTTATCATGGTAATAGGGATCTAAAGGGTCCATACCTGGGTAGGCTTCTATGTTCTGTATGGGTGGATAATCCTGGATAGGGTAACGTTGCACAAAGTCCCTATTTTCATCCCACCAGGGGTCGTAATTTGGATCTAGGGGGTTTGGTGCAGGTATTCTAGGGATTTCTTCTGGCTTAAAGTCATGCATCTCCACCTGGTTTTCAGGAATTTCTATCTCCATGGGTTGTTCTGGGTTTTGTGGTTGTGGGGCTACTAGTTGTTCCAGACTCGGGTCAGCAGCAGTTGTGGCTAGGATATGAAAATTAGCTAGGCTTCTATTAAGCATATCCTGTGTATGGGCATCTGTTCTACGTTTAGTAGCTGCTAAAACTCTTTGCTGTTGCAACTTTCGCATTCTCTTCCTACGAGTAAAGGCTTCCTTACTGAACCATCCTCGTTTCTTATGAGGGAATGGCTCCTCCGACCGAGCTCTAAAGGCAAATATTCCTTCTTCTTGATCAGCAGTATACCCAGAGAGGGCAGGCTGTGAAGAGGTACCTTCACTCTTAGGGGAATCAGACAACTGACGATTCATATCTGAGGGTCCTTGATCACTCATACTGTAAACTAACAAATAGTCAAATAACACATAACAAATAAATATAGTTATGCATGTATTTCCATTATTTCCTAACACAAAATTTAAATTTAAGTGTCAGCAGAACACTTCTTTGGCTCAGACCAGTGGCTAGGCTCTGATACCACCTCCTGTCGCAACCCCCGATCCCTTATCTGTCCCGGGAACGAGCGAACGCGAGCTCAGAATTTGGTGGTATCAGTGGTTTAAATCTCGCAGCGGAAATTACATCAGGACCGTAGTTAGGAAATGTTTATCAGAGTAAAACCACCATATTTAATATTAATAATAACATGGGCAAAACCCAAGTTTCTTATTACAATATATTTATAGGGACAAACCCTATTTTATTGAATTTAAAACATCGTTTATTAGGTAACTTTTATAGCCACATTTTTCCCAAGCCTTCAGTGCTCTCCAGCTGGCTTTTCACTAATTCGCTGTTCACATTGTGTTACCTGTAACGCGTTTTAAAAACATTTGTCAGTCGGAAATACTGGTGAGTGAATCCAAGTTTAATCAAGAAACATTTTATCAATTAAAACAGTATTGAGAGCGATCACATTGTTTATGTCTACACAATTACTCATTCAGTATTTGCCACTCGATCGGATCTATGGCTATGGTCAAATTACCCATTGGCTAACTCGTTGTCCAATGGTAATGAACTGTCATTCCGACTTACTACTACTCGTAGTAATAAATTTTGTATACAAAACCCCATAATACCGGCAGTAATTGAAGAACTACAAAGACTCAATCACCGCTTAATCACATTGTAAAACAATTAAGGTTTTGTAAAATATTCAAAAAGATTAACAAAAAGAGGATAAACTCACATTGCTATCTTAGACTTCTTGTAAGGGTTTCTTGGATATAATCTATAATTTATACAAATGTACATTGGTTAGTATCATAACCCTTTGAAAATATTAATGATACCCTCCCCGAGACGGCATTCCAACAACTACGTCGGGCAGAACCACGACAGTTGTTACGGAACCCTAAATCAATCGGGCAGCGTAACTATTACGAAACTGGGGTTATAATACTTACAACGGAGCAGAACCTCGCTAATTAGGGGTATAATACCCGACTATAACTTCTACTACTTCAGAAATTGTGATTTGAGAATTGAGAATGAGCGACGGAAAACGAAAACCTGTTGCTTTCTTATATAGGGCTGATATTGGACTCTCACGCGGCCCGCGTAAACGAAGCATAAGGCCTTCGCGGCCCGCGTTGACTCTAGTCAACTCGGTAGCTTAGCTGGGTCATCAACTAGGTCGTCCAGGTGTTGGGCCACATGGCAGCCCAGGGCTGCGCCACATTTTAGGGCTCTCGCGGCCCGCATTAACTTACTAAGGCTATTACGCGGCCCGCCTGGACTAAAGGAATCAAACAAGATTAGGTATCCACCTTGATACCGCCTGCGTAAAAGCTTGGGGTGGGTCTACGTGGCCCGCCTCAGCTTAATATTTTTAGATTTTTATTTATTTTATATATTATAACATATTTCGGGCTCGGTTTTCACATACGGGGTGAAATGAAAGACATATTGGGACATTCTAAAATATACTAGAGTGTTAGACATATTATGAGGGTTTCGGTTTTACCGAGGGTTGTTACACTTGTCGTGATGAAAATGTTGATAGGATGCGGTGCTAAGCCGCATCATTATGTGTAACACCCATTTTCATACACAAGGTAAGTCTTCCCATCATTTGACCGATTGGATTCGACCGATGCGTTCGTGCGTACCCGCACGGACACAGATAAGTTCTTGGCGGTGGGGGTATTTGATAAGGGTAATGGTCACTCGCGACCATGTTGGTGCGAGATCTGGGGCCATACCCCTTCAAGTCCCCCCCAGTATAGTGTTGTTTCCTTATGCAAGTTGCATATGGGAGGAATACTGGACTATGAGGTCGAGTGGGTACTTTGGAAGTTGGAGTGGAGTGGATAAGATTCTAGGTCCGGTTTGTTGGTCCTTCTTCAAGTAAATCAAATCGGAGATCCGGTAGAGTCGTGTGACGTCTCTTCCGTACCGGTGAGCAAGTTCAGGCTGATGCTGCAACATCAGCCGATGACGTAGGTAGTGTGCTTTACCTTTTTCTGATGTCATCAGGCTTAGTTGCCACTTGTTGGTGTGTCGAACCAACCTTTGAGACGGTGACTGCAGATGTCAGTATCCGCGACTCTAGGTGTAACCTTTGCGGTTGTGGATGCAATGTGTTAAGTGCATTGCTGGCGCTTTATGTTTATCAACTGGACATGTAACGATGATCTCTATCCTGTGGGGTATTCGTGTTCTTCTAGTTTAACTCTCAAGTAACCGCACGTCCTTTGCGGTTACCTCGTTCCTGAACGTTGTTGGCCATGTTTGGTCGAACAATGTGAGGAATTTTGCGTCATTGTTGGCCGTGTTTGCTCGAACAATGTGAATAGTTTTGTTGGACTATGGGCAAATAAACATGGTCATAGGCATGTTAGTGCCCACCATTGTTTATTCTATGCGGCCCATAGGTAGGCAAACAAAGTCATAAGCAGACTTGTTACCACTTTTGCTTGGCTTGTTGCTCAATGAGATCACCACGGGTAGTTAGGAATCTGGGTGAAACTCGTCCGCATTCGTTCTGTAGCCACTTTCCTTCATGGGGAGCTGCAGAGCAGTTTTCCTTGAAGTAGCTTTGATCATCTGTGTGATGACTTAGTCGTGGCTCTTCTGTAGCTACCGTTTGTATGGTTACATGTAGCCCCAGCGACTCATGAGTGTCTGTGGTTTGTAACAGAAGACTCGCATTAAAAGAGTGTTACTCTTGGATGTAGCTCTTGAAGGTTCAGGAGTCAGGGTTGCTGATGTGCGATCGCTCATCGTCCCTAACCTTTCCCTATGGAGAAGCTGTTTGTGTCCCCTCTATGGTTGTGAACCGGACACGAGGGATTTGAAGCTTGAAGAAGCTTTAAAATAATGCGGTTTTCTGTTCCTGAGAAGCGGTTTTCGCAGTCCAAAGAAAATTGCTGGTTCTGAGTATCTGACACACTTGTGCGGGCTCGTGTGTGTCATCTCCGCATATTCCACGTGTTGTAGTGGAGATATGAAGGTTTTGGTTATCCCCCTTTACATAGTACATATATATATATATTTTCTCTTTTTTGAGGGTGTATGTAAAAAACGACATGCGGTTTAAGTTGTAGTATGGAAAACCATAAAAACCGCATGCCGCGTACATGAGTTTTGTCTTCACTTGTCGCTTTTTGTAAACGTTGTAGACCGCACGTGCGGGTTGGTAGAAGTTGGTGGGATTTACCTGGCATGTGCTGAAATGAAAGGACGTTTGCATTGCCCAAGGTAATTAATGCACTGTAGTAGGAGCGCAAAAGGTCGTGTAATGTCAGGCGTGTGGTAACCGTCAGAGAAACCATCGCTGGACATGTGGCGACGTACAACAGGCTCCTTTTTTGCACGTCTGTTCGGTTTCTGTGATCGCATTTATTGCGATGAGTATTAAAGGGGAAACCGTTTGGGGTTTCCCCTCACTTGTCGAAATTTTAAAAATTTTCCGGTGAGAGAAACCATTTTCTTTGTCTTCTTCGATCAAAAGTTTGATTTTCCGGTGAGAGTTTCTAGAATTTCTTATACTCATCTGTTAGTTTGTTTCTTTTCCTTAATGGCTGAACCTTCCAACCCCTTGTCTACTTCGGTTGAGAACCCTGAACTGTCGTCGCCGGTGGTGGCGGAGGAGGAGGAGGCTGAAGTTAACGCTCCCGGCAAGAACTTGCCGGTTTTAAAGTGGACGAAGTCGGCGTTTGAGACGATGTTGACGAATACTCAAATGCCTCAAGAGTATGGGGCTCTGTATCCCCAGGAAGGTGACACCACCGGTGATGCTCTGGCGGGATATGTCACCATGTTTGCCGACTTTTTTGGAGACTGTAATCTCCATTTACCTTTGACTGTTTTTGTGGTTGAAGTATTTGACTATTACAAACTCCATATTTCTCAACTGAGTCCATTGGGAATGAATAGAGTTCAGAATTTTGAGTACACATTTCATGCTTTGGGCTTAGAGCCTATTGTAGGATATTTCTGGCATTTTTACCAGTTGAGTGTGTCACTGGGTTTCTTTTCTTTCCGCCAACAGGACCACGCTCCCAAGTTCATGCTCCCACCCAAGGGTATGACCAAATGGAAGACCAAGTTCTTCTACGTGAAGGCTGCTGCGATTACTGCAAAGTTGCAGTTTAGAAATGTAACGGGGACGATCATAACGGAGAACATTAGTCTCCCAAAGCAGATACGGTGGATTGGTTCCCAAGGCTGCGTATCATTGGTTGGGTAAAGTTAGATAATAGGCAGCTGTGGGTGCTGCGGATGATGCTTGGTAGGTTGAGCAGGAACGCAAGGCCTGTGTTGCGGGAAAAGAGCGGTGGTAAGTGTCTCTTCACTTGTGTGGTTATTTTGCTTTCCTGTTCTTGTTAATGATCTATAACAACCCTCAAAATATAATATGACACCCCTAATATATTTTAAATGTACCTATATGTCCTAAAATACACCCCGTATGCGAAAACCGAGCCCTAAATACATTACATATTTAAAAATTTAATAAAAACAAGAATTTAGTGTCGCTCGCGGGCCGCGAAGAGCCCGTAGGGATCTTACGCGGGGCGCGACAGCCCGCCTACGAGGCCTCACCCGGATCCGACACGTGGCACAATCGTGTCGAGGCTACATGTGATGACCAGTCATAGCTAGGCCCTACAAGCCTAGGTCGCGGGCCGCGTAAGCCTCCGCTTAAGCTTACGCGGGGCGCGAGGTACTCAAATTCAACTCCTATAAATTGGGAGCTCAGGCCTTCAGTCCCAACTCGCTCATAATCAATTCTCTCTCTCAAAATTCTATAGTGTAGGCACAATTCTCGGGTATAATACCCCCCTAAATAACGAAGTTCTGCCCCGTTGTAAGTACCATAATCCCGGTTACGTATTAGATACGCTGCCCGATTGATCCATGGTTCCGTAACGGCTGTCGAGGTTCTGCCCGACGTAGTCATTCGAATGCCATCTCGGGGAGGGTATTACTAATGTAAATATTGGGTTATTATACTAACGTGTGTGCATTTGTGTATTTAATAGATAATCACTAGGAAATCCCTAAAGGAAAACCTAAGACAACAATGTGAGTAATCTCCTTTTTGCAAATTGTTTTTACAAAACCTCACACAATTAATAATATATTAAACTGTTATTGAGTATTTGTATTCTACAATTATCGTCAGTATATTGGGGTTTTGTATACAAAATTTGTTACTACCTTGCAAGGAGTAACATGACCACAAGTCGGGTCGACAGTACCGTGGGTGGTAATTAAAGTAGATGCAAACAAATGTAATTGCGCGACTGCCCTCAATACTGTTCAATGGTTTTACTTAACTTAATTAAACTGAGATTCACTCACCTGTATTTCCCACTGACAAAATGTTTTTAAACGCGTTTCAGGTAACAAATTGTGAAAGCCAAATAGAAGCCAGCTGGACAGCACTGAAGGCTTGGAAAAGTGGCTATAAAGTTACCTAAAATAAAAGAGATTTTTTATTAAATAAAATAGGATTTATTCCTATGAAAATGTGTGTATTTCAAACTTGGGATTATTCCCACGTGTTTAATATTATGAAAGTGTGGTATTTTACTCTGATAAAATATTTCCTAACTAGTCTTGATGTAATTTACGCTGCCAAAATGATAACCACCGATACCACTGAAACTGGCCACGGCCGCCCGTTCCCGGGTTTGTTAGGGGACGGGGGTTGTGACAGAAGGTGGTATCATAGCTAAGCCACTAATTTAGCCACATAAGTGTTCTGCTAACACCAAAATATTATTCAAAGTGTTAGGAAATAAATTACGGAACTACGTGCATATTTGTATTTTATCATTGTGTGTTATTTGACTATTTGTTAGTTTACAGTATGAGCGACCAAGGACCTTCCGACGCGTATCGTCAGTTTTCCAGCTCACCTAGGAGTGAAGGCACCTCTTCACAGCCTGCCCTCTCAGGGTATTCAGTTGACAATGAAGAAGGGATATTCATGTTTAAGGCGCAGTCTGAAGAGCCATTCCCTCCTAAAAAGAGAGGATGGTGTAGTAGAGGAGCACATGAGCGTAGGAAGAGAATGAAAAAGTTACAGTAGCAACGTGTGTTAGCCGTCGCTAAGAGAGAAACAGATGCTCATGCCCAGGATATGTTAAATAGGAGTCTAGCAAACTTTCGTATTTTAGCAACTACAGCAGCAGATCCTAACCTGGAGCAACTTATAGCACCCCAACCATTACCCTTGTTTCCCACCCAACCAATGGAGATTGGAAACAACTCAGAAAATCAAGTCCAAATGCATGATTTTAACCCAGAAGAGATACCTAGAATTCCAGCACTCAATCCCTTAGACCCAAACTACGACCCGTGGTTAGACGACCATAGGGATTACCAGCAACAATACCCAATACCAGAAGACGAACCTATGTCGAATCTAGCAGCATACCCACGTTTGGACCCTTTAGATCCCTTCTATGATAGCGATCAATACATTAGAGAAATTCTAGAGAATCCCTACCCGAACCAGGAACCCATACCCCAGTTCCCAAACCCAGTCCCAGCACCTGCACCCCCAATGAGTGCAGAAAATGTGCAAGAGCTCTGAACCTTCGGAGAGGAGATTTTAGAAAGTAGCGAGAGAATGAGACAGGTTGGAGAGCGACTCGTCTGGAAATATGACGAGCGCAATATGGAGTTCTGGATGAACCCATATCCGTGGTGATGGTGGTAGTAATAACAATAATAGTATAATAATAATATATATAATATATGTGTATGTTTAAAAAAAATCTAGATGATAGTTATGGATGCATAGTAATATTGTAATTTTAATTTCCAGTATCAATTTGTATTAGATGCATACTATATATAAGAAAGAGTAAGTCGCAATGCTCGACGTTTTTGATCAATATGCGTGTTATGTGAATTGTTTGCATTAAATGTTATCTTGTGATATTAATAATTGGAAAATGTTTAAAATTCAGATGGACAACGAAGTGAATCAGGAAAACCAGAATGACAATAATCTGAATAACGATAACCAGAATAACAACGATAACCCGAACAACAATAACAATGGAAACCAAGTGGATAATAGTGCCATCCAACACATAGTGGCACAAGTAATTATAGATGCAATGCCATTTATTATTCAAACTGTTAAGGAAGCTGATAATAAAAGTAACAATGGTAGTAAGCAACCAACTGAACTAGATCATAGCGTAAACAATGGACCAGCACTTCAAGTGCCCATCCCCAAAAGGAGTGATGCGTGTGTGGTGGTATATATTTTTATGTATATTTTTAGCCCTTTTTAACACATTAGTCAAGTTTTAAATTTATAAAACACGATATTTACTAACACCAAACACACATATGGGCAAGTGCACCCATCGTGAGCGTAGTATAGTGTTGGTAAGATACCGAGGTCGTCCAAGGACACAAGAGCTTTTAATACCGGTTTATCCTCAACGTCTAATCAAATAAAAAGTTTAGAAAAAAGGTTTTAAACTATAAAATAAAAACTAGAAATGCTGAAAATAAAAATAAAACAGATAGACAAGATGAATCACTTGGATCCGACTCGCCTTTAGTGTAACCTTTGATTATTTCCGCACTTTTGCACTTTTTAAGAGATTATCTTAGTTATAGTAGTAGGCCCCTCTTTTGAAGGTGACGTTACCCTCAACCCAGTTGTTTGAGTCAGCAAGGATACAATCCTAAAGGGTTGGATTATTGAAAGATAATTAATTAAGTTATTAATGCGTAATGTGGTAGGCCCCTCTTTTGAAGGTGATGTTACCCTCGGCTAAGTAGTTTGAGTCAGCAGGGATACAATCCTAAATAGCCGGGTTAAAGTTTTAATAGTAGTTTACATACGAGGGGGTCAAGGAGTTTGGACCCCCGCCATCCAATACCAGTGGGTATTGAAGGAGGTCCTACTAAACTTGACCCATGTCCTTGCTGGATCTATACACTGAACAAGGCAAGACTCTTACCAAACCATTCCCTTAACCCCCGACCAGGTAGCCAACATATCTCCATATAGACCGTGGAGATATGAATGGTGTAAATCTTTTATTTTATATAGACAGTAAAATAATGCCAAGACACCACGGACAAATGCTAAGGAAGATTCACCTTCAACATAAGAAACTAGTTATTAAAGTCATTAATACATAACCAAATAAAAAGTGCAAAAAGATTAAAAATAAAAAGTATTACACTAAATGCTTGTCTTCACCAAGTGATGTAAGAGACTTAGGCAAACATGGCCTTTGATTGTCAAGAACTCTTACGATCAATCTTGGATCCCGAGACTACTCACACACTCTATGATGGATGATGGATGATGGATGATGGTGGTGGATGTGGGTTGTGATGGTGGTGGTGGGTGGGTGAAGTGTGAGAGAGGTGGTTTGCCAAGGGATGATTTGCAAGTGAGCCAAACACCCATATTTATAGCCTGCACAGAAGCCCTGACACGGCCCCGTGTCCACCCATCTTCTCTTTCTTCATTAAATGCAGTTTGTCTGCATTAGTTGACCACGCCCCCGTGTGCAGAAGCGTATCTGTACTATCAAGCTTTACCTAGATTATGCGAATCTTAGCGTTGACCACGACCCCGTGTCCGCTGGGCATGCCCCCGTGGTGGGTGATAGAAGCTTCTACAACTTTGTCTTTTCTGCAGACACTTGGGTACGCCCCCGTGCTCATTGAGCACGTGGCGTGTTCAGCCTTCTGTTCTCTTGTTCTTGTTTGGGAGATGCTGTCGAGGGATCGAGCATGCCACGTTTATTCCTTTTCTTGTATTATTGTTAGATTTAGCTGCATTTTTGCTTCTTTTGTCCATTTAAGCTCTTTTAACCCTGAAAATACAAAAGGAAGATAAAAACACACTTTTTCCAACATTAGTACTAAAAAAGGGTTAGTTTTATGCCACATTTGATGTAATTTATATGTTGCATTTTGCACACATAAAGGAGAAGAACCATGTCTTATGGTTGTTCTTACAAGGAATTTTGGTCCTGCAAACCAATAGAATTCTCGGGCAATGAAGGACCCATTGCAACTCTACGCTAGATAGAAAAGACTAAGGCAGTCTTAAAAATAAGCAAGTGTGCGGAAGAAGATAAGATAATGTTTGCTTCCAATTTGTTTAAGAACTCAGCTTTAGAATGGTGGAACACTATCCTCCAGTCTAGGGGAAGTGATAGGGTTTACAATATGGAATGGGATGAATTCAAGAACATGGTAGAAAGGAAATTTTTCCCTCCCAATGAAAAAGAACAGATAGCAAATAAGTTCCTAAACCTTAGGATGACTGGAGTGGATAGTAAGGGTTATACTACTACATTCTTTGAATATGCTGGAATAGTACTAACCCTTGCATCACCAGAACCAGTATTAATCTCCCGTTATATCTGGGGATTAATTGGTGAGATTAGGCATGTAGTCAAGGCAGCTAGACCACAAACCATAGAGGAAGCTGTAGAACTAGCAAACACCTTGACAGATGAGTTAGTGCGTACACGAGAAGAAGACCAGAGGAGAACCCTAGCTCAAATTCTTACCCACGAATTCTGCTACGGTAATTCCAACCGTGGAAAAAATGTAGGTTCTACCTCTGTACCTTACTGCTATGCCTGCAAGAAAAAAAATTCCGGAAAATGCTCCACCTACTGCAATTACTGCAAGATACCAGGACACAAGGAAGAAGACTGTAAGAAGAAACCCAATAATGGAATTTGCGTCAACTGTGGAGAAAAGGATCATATCAAGCCAAACTGTCCGAAACTAGTTCCAGCCATGGGCAACAAGACTACTAAAAATACTAGAGCATTTGTTCTGACTGCAGAAGAAGCCAAGATGATTTCGAACGTGATTGCTGGTACGTTTTTAGTTAATGATGTTTTTGCTAAAGTATTATTTGACTCTGGTGCGAACCAAAGTTTTATTAATACTTCATCTTGCAAACTTCTCAATCAACCATTAACTAAACTCTCATAAGAATGTCTAGTAGAAACAGCAAATGGAGAAACCATTAAGATTTCTGAAATCTTGGAGGGAGCAAGAATAGAGTTTTTAAATAAAAAATTTATTGCAAACCTTTATCCAATGAATCTGGTAGGATTTGATGTTGTACTAGGAATGGATTGGTTAATAGCCAATAAAGCCAGTATTTTATGTGATCAAAATTAATCTAAGTAAATTCACCAAAGGGTGAAAAGATCACAATTAAAGGAGACAAACCATCTAGATCCACGAAATTCATTTTTGTAATGAAAACAACCAATTATATAAGAAAAGGATCATTAGTATATTTGATTTCTATAATCACTAACACTAAAGGAAAAGAACTAAAGGATATTCCAGTAGTATCCCAGTTCCCAGATGTGTTTCCAGAAGAATTACTGTTGGTACACGGAATGTCTGTTGACTACGTCTGCATTAAGTCTTAGGTCAAGAATAGGTTAGATTGGAACTTGAAAGTCTAAATAGGATTTAATATTGTAATTTCGTTCATATGAACATATAGTTAGGTGATTTCGTTCATTAGGTTAGTTAGGGGATTTCGTTTATAAGGTCAATAGATGATTTCGCTCATGTGGTCACTAGGGGTTTCGCTTTTGTGTCAGGTCATTGGAGCGAAATCACATGGACTATATATAGTCGATTGGAGCGAACCTGGTCATTGATGTATGTTCATTGGAGCGAGACCTGGTCATTAGCTTGGTAAAGAAACTCTGTCAAAATCATTCTAGAAAGCTAATAAAAAGAAGGAATTGAAGAGAAAAGCTGTTGTTACTTTGCGTGTACTGATTCCGCCTTTATACGTGAAGATGAACGTCCTTGACTGACTTTTCAGGGTCGGAACACGGTCCAACAAGTGGTATCAGAGCTTCAGGACGAGGAGTTCATACTACTACAGCTTGATTCTACACGATTCTCTTACTTCTACTCAATTTCTTTCATACTTTTTCGATTTGAACTGGTTCCTACAGTTGAAACTGCCTGATTTTTGAGTATAACGTGTTAAATACTGTAATAACAAACCCTAGAAAGATTCAGGTTAAAACATGGCTTAAAATTGGTAAAAATCAACTAAAAACGTGATTTCGCTTTTACGGTAATCGAAAGATTTCGCTTTTCTGTCAACATTGCTATTTCGCTTATTCGGACATCTTGCTATTTCGCTGATAAGGACATAAATGATTTCGCTTTTGTGTCTTGTGTCAATTTACAAGAGGTGATAAGAACTATGTGTGATTGCATGTGATTTTATGAGATAGCATTAAAAGTCGGTTCAGAAGTTTATCATCGGAACATGTTTGCATATGATGTTAAAGTTGTTGGCATAGTGTAAATGAAGGTCCAATCAGATATTGTTATTTGATGTTATTGGCTACTATACATGTGAAGTCATTAATTGCATTCGGTGTGAACTTTAATTGAAAGCATAGATTCAAGGCTCATTTTTCAAACAACACATTACATATCTAAGTCCATGTGATTGTATAATATCATTTCTGTCCACTAATTACCAAGAGGCCCAATGAGATTTTGTTTAGTGTAAGTGATTGTCGGCCCATGTGATTCAAATTGAAGTTCCAATAAAAGGATTAAATGATATCAGATTTGTCAGCATGTTATAATCATTAGCTTTAATGTTTGCTCGTGAAAGATGATGTCAGTATGCATGTGAGTTTTATTTGAAATTCAAAGTTTATTGGTTGTGGTCAAAGAGTCAACAGGTTAATTGATTGGACAACATATTTGTCGTTTTGTGACATTCAATAAGTGATAAATAGGTCATCAGGTCGTTTGAATTTGATCCGGGTCATAGCAGATCGCACAGTTTGACAACTTGAACTACAGTTTGCACAGAGTCATATTTCGCTCGAAACTGAACTTTTTCGCGTCAAGATGATTTCACGATAATCGAGTGTCAGTGTATTTCAGATTACTTGATATTGTTTAAACTGACTGAGTTTATTTGTTTGTTCTCAGGTGATTGAAGATGTCAAGCAACGGTGAAGAATTCTACAACACATTCTACAACGCATTCACTTCCGAATCGACAGATAGAAGATCCGAGATGAGAGAATATTCGAAGGAGATTTCGGAGAATTTGAAATTCGAGAACATGTATGGAGGTCAACAAAAACCACCGAAGCTAATGAAAGTTGAAGATTATAACTGGTGGAAAAACAGATTTGAGGGTTGGGTAAAAGCTTTCGCTCCTGAAAGCTGGTTAAAACTGACACATGAATACGTTGAACCAGTAAAAGAGGGAGGAGAGTTAATAGATGCAAAAGATTTTACAGAAAAAGATATAAAAAATGTTGTGGCTGAATATAGAATGATAACATTGATCAAACAGTCAGTAAGAGAGGATATTATTTCATTGCTCGAACAAGAAAAGACTTCAAAGAGTTTGTGGGAAGCGTTAGAGAGAAAATGTGTAGGAAGTAATGAAATTGTTAAAAAACAAAAAGAAATTGTTGCGTAAAGAGTTTGATTTATTCAACTGTATGAAAAATGAGTCTGTTTGTAAAATGATTGAGAGATTCGGATATATGAAAATGGAGCTGACCAGACATGAAATTTTACCTTCTGAAGAGGAGCTGGTGGATAAATTGTTTGATTCATTGCCAAATGATCAAGAGTGGCAATACTTCGCTTTAATGTTGAAAAATACAATCAAGCCTGAAGATTTGAAAGTGGATTTGCTGATTGAAAGGCTTGAAAGCCATGAGCTGGAGATAAAGAGATCTAAAGTCAACAATCTGGCTTATCAGCAAAATGTGGAGCATTATTACAGAGGAAATGTACCACAGGCTGGATCTCCAAAAACAGCATTTTCTGCAGAAAGTTCAAGATCAGTGAACAATGAAAGTCTTCACAGTGGTTTTCACAGTGAATCTTCTTCAAATACTTCAAGTCAATCTGCTTCCAAGAATTTGTTTCAGTGTAATATCGCAGTGGATCTGAAGAATGGACAGAATTTCAGCAAAGAGTCGGCAAAACAACAGATGGTTTTCTTGGCATCTGTACTTGAATCGTATGAAAGCCTCGTTGCAGGGAAGATTGGCAATACCAACTTGATGAAAGAAGATTATGACCAATTAGACCCCGAGGAGATGGAACTAATGGATATAAGATGGTGCATGGCCAGTGCTGTTCGTCGGGCACATCAGTTCATGGAGATCACGGGGAGAAAGTCAATTGGTGGACCGTCTACCAAACTGGGATTTGATAAATCAAAGGTGACATGTTTTAAATGCAAACAAAGAGGTCACTTTAAGCGCGAGTGAAGAAATGAGTATACTGATGTTGAGTCTGAAAACCCGTTCAACGAAGATTATTACAAGAAAGCGATTTACCATCAGAACAAGTCTGAGCCACCAAGATTGAAACAGCCTGAAGAAAAATCAAGGGCTCTTGCAGTTATATATGATGATGAAGGTTACGACTGGAGTCAAGTTTGCCCTGAAGAAGATGCAGTTGGATATGCATTTGTTGCAAATGATGATCATGATACTTGGTGGAAAAGAGACAGTGCGAGATGGGAGATTGGCAAATTGTATAAACCATTTAAGGAAGCACAAAGAGCCAAGAGATGGAATGAAGAACTAGAGTGTTACATGGATCCACAGGGTAATCCAGTAGTTGATCCATCAAAAGTGGATTTTGATGCTGTAACCAATGTGTTTCCAAGTGAGGGCACTTTCAATACAAGAAGGCTTTCTGATAAAAGCTATTTACCAAATTTGATGAACAAGTTAAAAGAAGTTTTTGAAGCAAGTTTACCGAAGGTGGTAGAACTGAAGAAAAGGAAAGAAGAAGAATTGAAGAAGATGATTGAAGAAGTGAAGACTGTTGCAAAGCTTGCTGGAGAGGAACAGAGAGCTGAAGAAAAGCAGAAGAATGAAGAAGCTCAGAAAGAAGAAAAGGAGGAAGATCAGAAAGTTGAGTCAGAAGAATCGGTGCTGAATGAGACTGAGGTTAGAAAATCTTCTGATCTATCGAAGGTTGAATTGGTTGATGAAAAGGAAAACAAATGCAGGAATTGCATAGAAATGTGCAAAGCATGTACTGAAAAAGATGACATCATAAAAACAAAAGACAATGACATAGTTAAACTTGAAAATGGTTTCACAACAAAATGTAAAGATATGATTGAAAAAGAAGAAATTTTGAAACTAAAAGTTGAAAAATTGACACAGAAATGTCAAGGTCTTGAAAAGGATAATGATGTTTATAGACAACCGTGTTCAGCAAAATGTGTTGATTGTGTTGAAAAAGAATCTAAATTTCAAGATTTACAAAAACAGTATGATTCTTTAAAGTGGTCGAGTCAGAGAGTACAAGAAGCTTATGATACTTTGAAAAGCCAAGTCAAAAGTTTTGATCAAAGATTGTCTGAAACTTTAGTTACTAAAGAAATGTATGAAAGAAAGTTTAAAGAAAAGCAAATTGAATTGAACAAGTGTGTTGATGAAATTGCTAATCTTAAACAAGTCTTGGCTGAAAAAGAAAAGATTGTTACAAAACTTCAAAGTTATCATAACTCTTCGTACATTCTTGAACGCATTTTCAACATCACACCAGATGACAAAGATACTGATAATTGCCAAAAGGGTATTGGTTCAGAATTTCATCAGGTACCACCACCATTGAGAAACAATTATACTTTTTATGATGAGGAAAAGGTGGCAAAGGGTTTGAACATAGCTGACCAGTTACCTGAAAGTATCGATGTGACTTACTCCAAATCTGATGATGCTAGTGATTCAGAGGTGGTAAGTAAGGTTGTTGAAAGTGTTTTGAAAGATGAGTCTACAAAAGGTAAGTCTGAATCACAGGATGAAGATGAAGGAAATCTTTATGATGGTTATCTGAAAAACACAAAATCCCAGAAAAATTTGAATGATGATTCAAAAGGATTGGTTTATACCATGATTGGATCGGACAAATTATTCTTAGATGTTGTATTCCCGATTCAGAATGTGATTTCAGAGAAGGTCGATAAAGTTTTCAAAATGGTTGAGATTGAGAAGTCTGAGATTCCAAAGTTTGCTGGTAAAGGTCATAAATCTTTTTATAACAAACCTGGTTTTAAGAAGAAAAACATGAAGGCTGGTTTGGGTTATAAAAAGAAACGGAATTGGAATCAAAGTAAAAAATCAAATTTGCAACAAAAGATGAGTTTTGTTCAAGGGAAAAGTTTGAAAGAAGAAGAAAAACTCAAATTTGGACAACAGTCTAATGAGGAGTTTGATGCTATGAAAAAGAAACAACATCAGGCTAAGGATGTTTCAAAGAAAGTGTGTTTTAAATGTGATCAAATTGGACATGTTGCACGAAAGTGTCCAAATCCAAAGCCTGTTGATGTTGAAAAACAACAATCTGAGAATGTGAAACAAAGGTCAACCAGATTTGATTCGAAACAAACTTGGAGGTACAATACAAACAAGTTTGCTTCAAATCAAAATTGGAAATCAAACCCGAACAGGTTCGATTCAAGACAGACCTGGAATTCTCACACACCCAGATTCAGAACAACACAGAGTTGGAGAACATCTGTTGATATGATAAAACCTCAAGAGTTTTGGAAACCTAAAAATGTTATTCAAAATCAAAAGGTTCAAAAAGAGACAAACTTTTATAAAAGAGGTACTCCGGAAGGCCAAATGTGGAGTGCTAAGAAACAAGTGACGTCGGTAAAAGATGAAAAAGTTGAGATTAACATTGATAATGTGTTTGAGAAAAATGAAAGAAACTATCCAGTTTTAACTGGAAAGATTCATGTTCAACTACCTGAGTCTAAACAGGCTTGTGTTGCTTTGTTCAAATGATCAAATTGTTGAATGTGCAGGTGCTCAACGAAGCTGAAGATTGTGAAAAGGGAAGTTGGAGCAGCCTGGCACAGGAAGAGGTTGCAGAACCCTGTTTTGGTTAAACAGGGAGTTTATCAATTTCTGTACATAAATAAACAATATTTTCAAAATCCTAAAAATTTGAAAAATTAAAAACCAAAAATATGTTTTTAGTTTGTTAAAAAAAAACCAAAAATATGTTGTCTTTAGTATTGTTTTGTATGTATGTTGATTGAATACGCCGAAACCCTCACGGCTGAACAAACATGATTATTTTTATCAGATTGAAAAACGGTTTTCAAACTGTTAAGATCAATGTGTTGTAAATCATGGGGGTATGTTATATTTTCTGCAATTCAGAGCATGAGATGCAGAAAATGGATGGCGAGATAAAGCTATCATTGTTGGTTGTCAAATTTTATTTAAATGATTTTGCATTTTAGGGGGAGATATATTGTTAGAAAATCCAAAAACATTTGAAAATTTGAAAATGACAAAAACATGATAAAATTTAAAAAAATTGAGTTTTTGCGTAAAAAAGCGGAAATGATAGTACATCAGTAGACAGTTACAGTATGCTAAAGATTTGTAATGATTATATAGCGTTAAACAGTCTCACTGATGAAGTGTCGATAGATTTTTATACACTTAGTAAACTTTTTCGGGATATAAACCTAAATTCAAACACTTGCTTATTTTGTGGGGAACACTACTTGGATATATAGGTAACCCCTGAAATCTCGTTTGAAAGGTCTCATAATCTGATATACTAGGTTTTTATACTCAATGATGTCTAGGGTATTATTCCGGGACTTCTGCTGAATGGAAGTTCTGACCTAGTTCTCGAATAATACTTTCTGCAAATGCTTGAAACATAGCATCACCCTCAGTATATATGATAAGACAATAAAATTGCTTAGCAATGCTGTTGTAAAAAAATCCTCTAAAGGGGACACACCCAAGTTGAGTCATGATCTCTCTGCTGAACGGTAGTTCTGACCTGAGCTCTCATGATTCTTCATAATTTATTAACCCCTTACAGATATCATTTGTGTTATAATTACCTGTAAGACTGAATATTGGGATCTGGATACGGGAGTATATTCAAGAGGTGGGACACATGAATGGGTTTAAGTTCTTAAAATACATAATTCGTATCCTGAATCAGTTGAAATTTGTATGAAAATTTAAGTGGATCAGTATATCGACAATCTAAGTGAATTGTTTAATTCTTAAAGTGAAATTAAGCTCAACGGTACTTGTGACTTGTCAGAAACTGATATGATCCTCTAACGCATACTCAAACAAAAATATTGTTTGTATATATTTCTTTACTGCTTTATGTTTTCAGAAAATACAAAAAGATTTTGTTTTCTGCTTTATTTTTGACAACCAATGTCTGAGTGCTGAGTTTCAAAATCTAAGTAAGCTGATTGTGTTTCTGAAAATAAAACAAGTTCATTAATTTGAAACTTGTTTTAAAATAAAATTAAAAAACAGTTTGTGATATCTCCAAGGTCATTAAGTTGGACTTGGATGATTAACTGTGGGGGATTTGGATGTTTATATTGTTATAGAGCTAGTTTCCGATACGATTCGATGAAACTGCCAAATTTATGAGAAGTGATTCTGAGGAGATTGAATTGTCAGATTACGATATCTGGAAGTTTAAAATGTTGTTACTTATAGTTGTATGAGTAATTGCAGGAAAAGTCCAGACTACGATCCCGAGAGCAGAGTCTAAGGGGGAGTCTGAAGACAAGCTGAAAGTTAGGAGGAGCTTGTAGTTGGAAAGCTAGGTGTCGATCCCTAAAAGCACGGAAGCTTGACGAAAGGGGGAGCCTGCTGATGATAAAGCTGTTGATGATAAAGCCAGTGATGAGATCCTGGTGTAAGAGTCAAAGTGTGAAGCTGATCAAGAAAGTGATGGATGCTTACAATGTTACAATCTGAATGAGAAGTCTAAATGACCAAGACTGAAGACTCGGAGCTGAAGACTTCGTCAACATCCAAGGGGGAGTCTGTTGGTACACGGAATGTCTGTTGACTACGTCTGCATTAAGTCTTAGGTCAAGAATAGGTTAGATTGGAACTTGAAAGTCTAAATAGGATTTAATATTGTAATTTCGTTCATATGAACATATAGTTAGGTGATTTCGTTCATTAGGTTAGTTAGGGGATTTCGTTTATAAGGTCAATAGATGATTTCGCTCATGTGGTCACTAGGGGTTTCGCTTTTGTGTCAGGTCATTGGAGCGAAATCACATGGACTATATATAGTCGATTGGAGCGAACCTGGTCATTGATGTATGTTCATTGGAGCGAGACCTGGTCATTAGCTTGGTAAAGAAACTCTATCAAAATCATTCTAGAAAGCTAATAAAAAGAAGGAATTGAAGAGAAAAGCTGTTGTTACTTTGCGTGTACTGATTCCGCCTTTATACGTGAAGATGAACGTCCTTGACTGACTTTTCAGGGTCGGAACACGGTCCAACAATTACCAGGATTACCGCCGGATAGAGAAGTTGAATTCAGAATCCACCTGCTACCAGGAACAACACCTATTGCCAAAGCACCCTACCGATTAGCACCCGCAGAAATGCAAGAACTGAAGAAACAATTGGACGAATTATTGGAGAAAGGATTCATACAGCCAAGTTCATCGCCATGGGGAGCACCGATACTGTTCGTCAAAAAGAAAGACGGGTCAATGCGAATGTGCATTGATTACTGTGAATTGAACAAAGTTACGATTAAGAATCGGTACCCATTACCGAGAATCGATGATTTGTTTGACCAGTTGCAAGGAGCTCGGTTTTTCTCAAAAATCGATTTACGGTCAGGATATCATCAATTAAAGGTACAGGAAGAGGACATTCCTAAGACCGCTTTCAGAACAAGGTATGGCCATTATGAATTTACTGTCATGCCATTTGGTTTAACCAATGCCCCAACTGCATTTATGGACATGATGAACCGAATATGTAAGCCATATTTGGATAAATTCATAATTGTCTTTATAGATGATATTCTCATTTACTCTAAGAGTAAAGAGGAACATGCAAAGCATTTGCACGCACTTCTAAGTTTATTGAGAAAGGAAAAGCTTTATGCAAAGTTTTAAAAGTGCGAGTTTTAGTGAGAACAAGTACAGTTTCTTGGACATTTAGTCAATCATGAAGGAATTCATGTGGATCCCACCAAGATCGAGGCGATTACTAAATGGAAAACCCCTGAATCACCAACTGAGGTTAGAAGTTTCTTAGGATTGGCCGGTTATTATAGAAGATTTATTCGAGATTTTTCTAGAATAACCATTCCCTTGACTAAGTTAACCTGTAAATCTGTTAAGTTTGAATGGGGACCAAAACAAGAAGAAGCCTTTAGAATTCTTAAGCAAAGACTAACCCATGCACCCATACTAGTGTTACTAGAAGGAACTGAAGAATTTGTAGCCTATTGTGACGCTTTTAAGTTAGGTTATGGATGTGTGTTAATGCAACGTCAGAAGGTTATAGCCTATGCGTCTAGACAACTTAAGAATCATGAAGAGAATTATTCAACCTATGATTTGGAATTAGGAGCTATAATTTTTTCCCTTAAGATTTGGTGACATTACCTTTACGGTAGTAAGTTTACCATTTTCACCGATCATAAGAGTTTAAGGTATGTCTTCGGGCAAAAGGAGTTGAATTTGAGACAAAGACGTTGGATGGAAATTCTTAGTGATTATGATTGTGATATCCAGTATCATGCAGGAAAGGCTAACGTGGTAGCTGATGCTTTAAGTCGAAAGTATCATGAAAAACCAAAAAAGGTACGTTCTCTTAAATTAAATCTACAGGTAGATTTAAACAAACAGATTAAAGAAGTACAAGAATCAGTAATCAAGGATGATACTGAGAAGTTGAAAGGAATGATTAAGGAATTAGAGCAAGGAACTGATGGAATTTGGAGATTCCATAAGAAAAGAATGTGGATACCGAAATTAGGAAACCTACGTCATCGTATATTAGAAAAAGCCCATACGTCTAAGTATACGATGCATCCTGGAAGTGATAAGATGTATCAGGATTTAAGAAAGAATTTTTGGTGGATAGGAATGAAAAAGGATATAGCAGCTTATGTTTCTAAGTGTTTAACATGTTCGCAAGTCAAAGCTGAACATCAGAAACCTTCAGGATTGTTGCAGCAGTTAGAAATGCCCGTATGGAAATGGGAATTGACAAACAATGGATTTTGTTACCAAATTACCCAAAACAAGAAAAGGTAATGATACAATCTGGGTGATTGTAGATAGGCTAACTAAGTCAACTCATTTTCTACCAATGAAGGAAACTTTCAGTATGGAACAGTTAGCTAAATTGTATGTAAATGAAATAGTTTCATTACATGGAATTCCCTTATCAATTGTTTCTGATAGAGATAGTGGTTTTACCTCTCATTTTTTGGCAAGTTTCCAAAAAGTAATGGGAACCAAGTTGAATCTAAGCACCGCTTATCATCCTCAAACAGACAGACAAAGTGAAAGGACAATTCAGACCATGGAGGATATGCTTAGAGTTTGTGTAATTGATTTTGGAGGTAATTGGGATGACCAATTACCATTAATAGAATTTTCTTATAATAACAGTTATCATATCAGTATCAATGCTGCACCATTCGAAGCACTTTATGGACGAAAGTGCCGAACGCCAGTCTGTTGGGCAAAAATTGGAGAAAAGCAACTATCTGGACCTGAAGTAGTGCAAGAAACAACATACAAGATTGTTCGAGTCAAGGAACGACTGAAAGCAGCACGTGATCGACAAAAGAGCTATGCAGATAACAGACGCAAGCCGTTAGAGTTTCAGGTAGGAGACAAAGTGTTATTAAAATTTTCTCCTTGGAAAGGAGTGGTAAGATTTATCAAAAGGGGAAAGCTAAGCCCCAGGTATGTTGGACCTTTTAAGATTCTTAGAAGAATAGGACATGTAGCCTATCAGCTACAACTGCCAGAGGAAATGGCAGGAATACATGATGTATTTCATGTATCTAACCTCAAGAAATGCTTAGCTGATGAATCATTGGTAGTACCTCTTAAGGACATAGAGGTAAATGAACAACTTAAATTTGTAGAAAGGCCTCTACAAATTGAAGACAAAAAGGTCAAGAACCTCAAGCACAAGAGATTTGTTCTGGTCAAAGTGAAATGGGACTCCAAAAGAGGACCAGAGTACACATAGGAACTTGAATCAGAAATGCAAAGGAAATATCCACACTTGTTTCAGTAAGATCTCGAGGACGAGCTCTAAAACAAGGTGGGAAGGATATAACAACCCTCAAAATATAATCCGACACCCCTAATATATTTTAAATGTCCCCATATGTCCTAAAATACACCCCGTATGCAAAAACCGAGCCCTAAATACATTACATATTTAAAATTTTAATAAAAAATAGAATTTAGTGTCGCTCGCGGGCCGCGAAGACCCCTTAGGGATCTTACGCGGGCGCGACAGCCCGCCTACGAGGCCTCACCCGGATCTGACACGTGGCACAATCGTGTCGAGGCTACATGTGATGACCAGTCATAGCTAGGCCCTACAAGCCTAGGTCGTGGGCCGCGTAAGCCTCCGCTTAAGCTTACGCGGGGCGCGAGGGACTCGAATTCAACTCCTATAAATTGGGAATTCAGGCCTTCAGTCCCAACTCGCTCACAATCAATTCTCTCTCTCGAAATTCTATAGTGTAGGCATAATTCTCGGGTATAATACCCCCCCCCCCCTAAATAACAAAGTTCTGCCCCGTTGTAAGTATCATAACCCCGGTTACGTATTAGATACGTTGCCCGATTGATCCATGGTTCCGTAACGGCTGTCGAGGTTCTGCCCGACGTAGTCGTTGGAATGCCGTCTTGGGGAGGGTATTACTAATGTAAATATTGGGTTATTATACTAACGCGTGTGCATTTGTGTATTTAATAGATAATTACCAGGAAATCCCTAAAGGAAAACCTAAGACAACAATGTGAGTAATCTCCTTTTTGCAAATTGTTTTTACAAAACCTCACACAATTAATAATATATTAAATAGTTATTGAGTATTTGTATTCTACAATTATCGTCGGTATGTTGGGGATTTGTATACAAAATTTGTTACTACCTTGCGAGGAGTAACATGACCACAAGTCGGGTTGACAGTATCGTGGGTGGTAATTAAAGTAGATGGAAACAAATGTAATTGCGCGAACGCCCTAAATACTGTACAATGGTTTTACTTTACTTAATTAAACTGAGATTCACTCACCAGTATTTCCTACTGACAAAATGTTTTAAACGCGTTTCAGGTAACAAATTGTGAAAGCCAAATAGAAGCCAGCTAGACAGCACTACAGGCTTGGAAAAGTGGCTATAAAGTTACCTAAAATAAAAGAGATGTTTTATTAAATAAAATAGGATTTATTCCTATGAAAATGTGTGTATTTCAAACTTGGGATTATTCCCACGTGTTTAATATTATGAAAGTGTGGTATTTTACTCTGATAAAATATTTCCTAACTACGGTCCTGATGTAATTTCCACTGCCAAAATGATAACCACCGATACCACTGAAATTGGCCACGGCCTCCCGTTCTCGGGTTTGTTAGGGGACGGGGGTTGTGACGTGATCTCTGTAAATGGGTTGTCAGAGGAGGCTCCTTTGTGGAGGATGTTTTGCCCTGAATTCAATGGAAAAGTTGAGATATTGACCTGTGTTGCGGGTGAGGAAGGATGGAACCGCACCATCATCAGCAATTTCCGGGTGCCGGATCAAGCCGCATTGAATGCGGTGTTGTCGGAAGGCAAAGGTATAGTAATTCATTCTTCCTTTATTGTTTTTAAGCAATTTGTCCCTGATGACTGTTTTGTGATGAAAACGCATGGGATCTTGGAGCCTTGGGAGACCCTGCTGTGACGGGTGTTCCCAAACAGACTGTGCTGAAGCTTAGTGATAAGCGTCAGCGTAAAAGGAAGACGCATGAAACAGTTTCTGTTCCTTCTTTGGTGGCAGAAGCCGCAGGTATCGTTCGTACTCGTTTACGCAAATATGAAGATTACGTAGTAGTGTCTGACACCATTGAGGGCTTGGGTGTTACAGGTGGTTCTGCGACTGCAGGTACTAAGCCCATTGATAATAAGAAAAAGAAAGGAGGTGCCCCTGTTGCTGGTGGGGAAAAGGCTCCTAAGTTGAGCAAAACTCGTGCGACCACGAACCTGAAGCCAAAACCTGCGGTTACAACTGGTAAGTTGATAATATGTTATACAAGTTTTGTTGTCGCAGTTGTAACTGATAGATGTGTTCTATTTTGTGTAGAAACCCGGGAAGAACAGGTCTCCTTGTTTGCCACCCCTCCTTATTCTCCAAAAAGTGGCAGACGTGGAAGTCCAGAAGGAGGGCGGAAAAAGCCCTTCTATCGAAGTGGTTAGTGGTGGTGGTACTTCTCCGTCTGTTCATGCGGAGGAGACGTCAAAGAAGACCGCGGGTGAAACAATTGTTGATACGTTGGATTCTTCCAACAACTTAATCGACTCGCAGGAGGATGGTGGTAATCGGGGTGAGAAACCAAAGTCCCCTGAAAAAACTTATGTGTCGACTGCTGCGGGCACAGGGGGTGAAGATCAACCTTCAATTCAGCCTGAGGAGAGTGAATTGGAGTTTTACTACCGTTCCTATGCGGCCGAGCGGGGTCTTGACTACCACTGCCCCCTTGGAATGTTATGCAGGGGGATGATGTTTCGAATGATCCCTCTGCGTGCAGGGAGATTTTGAGGGGTTTGGGGACCCCTATTGAGACTGCTCGGGCTCGCGGCTTACCTTGCCAAAACCGGATAAATCAGCTTTCTTCCATGCTTGTTGGGAGTTCCATAATTGCGAATTCGATTATGGAAGACTATAATGTCTTAGCTCGCAGAGAAGAGGAAAATATTCTGCTGCGGGCTAAAGCTGAGGCGATGGTGAAGGCCGCTCGAGAGGGTGCGGAGCAGTTGAAGAAAGATAAAGCTGCTTTTGAGAAGTTGAAGCAGACTGAGACGTGGGCTGCATCTTCCGGCCTTAAATAGGTTCGTTCTCTTACAAAACTGCTTTCTGATGAGCGTAAGGGTTGGAGGGAAGCTTGTGCTAGAGAGAATGAAACATTGTTCCGTGTTCGCCAGGAGTTGAATAATCTCAAGGCCGCGAACGTTGCCTTGGTGAAGGAAAAGGCCGCGGCTGAAGCGGCTGCAAAAGAGGCAGAGACACGTGGTGTAATCGCATTGAAAGAAGCGGAGGCGCGTGCTGCCAAGGCACTTGAAGATGCGAATGCTGACCACACCAAGCTAAACAAGGCTGTGGAGGAACTCAAGGTATGAACTATGACTACACATGAGTTGTTTCCTTTTTTGGTAAGTGTAAGGGATTTTCTGTTTATACTTCTCTGTGTCAATTGTGAACAGTTGGAAGTGCAGAGCCGAGTGGCTATCCTTGAGGAGGTGAGTGCCCGTGCTATTGAGGCTGAGGCGCGGGCAAGGCAAGCTGAAGAGGTCAGATGCGTGAGCATGCTATCACGCATGTAAGTATCTGGTGTCCTTGTTATCTTTGTGTTTACCTTTGATAATATTGTTATTCTTATGTGTTCAGATTGTGGAAACCATATGTGACGCGCCTGAGAACGCGACTGCGGTTGATGAGATGAACGAGCGTGCACGGTAGGCTGGGTTCAAGGCTAGTAATAACAAATGCGTTAACGATGTGAACCCCTTCTTTAGGAGTAAATTACTGACGAAAGATCGGGGTTCCATGGTGTAGATACTGAAGCTACTTACATCGCTGCGGTGGATGCATACAACAATCTGTCCATTTCCGCCCTTGATGATATTGAGAAATGTTTGGAGGCGGAAGATTACGTGGATCGCTTGCGGCTGCTTTTTGACCCACCGGAGGAGGATGAAGGTACTGGTGGTGCGAAGAATGATGCAGGCACTAGCGGTACAAAGGCAGATTAGGTTGGGCCTGCGTGCTTCCTTTTGCTTTCTTTTTGATGTAAATGTTGAAGAAACCATGTAAAGTTCCTTATGCACCGCATAGGTGTATAAGTCTTTTGGATATAAAATTCCTCCTGTTGCTCAAAGTGTACAAGTGTTTTTACTTGTTGTTTTTGAACGTATGCGAGTTAATGTTTTATAAGGCCAATGTTTAAGGCCTTTGTAAATAACATTAAGTCAGAGTTTGCCATTTGCATGTCTAGGTGATATGCAAGTATGTGTGGCTCAAAGTGTATAAGTAAAGAATATTTACTTTGTCTTTGTGTGAGCGCGGGTGAAATAGTGTTATTTAAGGCTAATGTTTCAGGCGCATGTAAATAATACCAAGTCATACTTTGCCATTTTCATTTTTAAATATTATGCAAGTATATGAATGTGTTACTTTGTCGGCTGGAAAGCGCGGTGGAGTATACTCTACACCATTGTCGTGCAAGTAGTAGTCAATTCCCGTTTTCATCCCGTTAGGGCCTAAGAATTGTTTTCAGGTTCTAGAAACCCACATGTATGTATCCAACCGGATACATATCGATCTTTTGCCTTTGTTTGCCTATTACAATATTTGTGTGTGGTTGCCACTTTGTATGGGTATCGCGAATGAAGATTTTTCCAATCTGTTTTTGTAGATACCGCAAAGTGGAACACGCATTTGTAATAGAAAAGATAAACAATATTGCATTAAATTGTTCATTTATTTATTGACAAATGGCATACGGGCCGGTAGGTTACATAAAAAATGTAAAACGTAGCTTACATGTAGCAGCGTCTAAGCTACTGTGCGTTCCATGTTCTTGCGATAGGGTTCCATTCTAACGTTTGCAGTTTGTACGCGCCTTTGCCCAACACCTCTTGGATGAGATAGTGCCCTTCCCATTTAGGGGTGAGTTTCCCTGGGCGTTTTGCGTTAGAAGCCTCATTGTCGCGAAGGACATAATCTCCCGGATTGAATGTGCAGACGCGGACGCGCGCGTTGTAGTATTTTTCAAGTTTTGTTTTGTACTTAGCCTCGTTAATTGCTGCGTTTTGACGCCTTTCTTCTAAAAGGTCTAAGTCAAGCCTGCGCTCGTCGCCATTTTCAATTTTGTTGACGGCTAACATTCTAGGTGAAGGGAGACCCATTTCAGATGGGATCACCGCCTCAGATCCATAGACTAGGCTGAAGAGTGTCTCGCCATGGCTTGTTTTTTGGGTTTGTCCTATGCGCCCATAGGATACTTGGGAGTTCATACCCAACCGCACTTGGCTGTTCCTAACCGTGCCTTTATGCCTTCGACTAAACCTTTATTGATGCTCTCAACCTGGCCATTCCCTTGCGGATGCTCCACTGAGGAGAAGATGTGTTCAATGTTTAGTTCTTTTAACCAGTTTTGGAAATCATCGACAGCGAAGTTGGTGCCGTTATCGGTTACGATGCACATCGGTAGACCAAAACGGCAGATGATGTGTTCGCAGACAAACTTCCTTGTTGTCATAGCGGTGGTAGAGGCTAGCGGTTTTGCTTCTACCCATTTGGTGAAGTAGCCGATGGCCACTATGATAAACTTTACCGCACCTGGTGCGTCTAGAAATGGTCCCACTACGTCGATTGCCCAATTTTTGGAAGGGCCATGCGGTGGTGACAGGGATCAGGTTATTCTTTGGGCGCAATGTTTTTGGTGCGTGTAGTTGACAATTGAAACACTTGCGCAAGATTTTAACCGCATCCAGGTGCATGTCGGGCCAGTAATACCCAACGTTCATGATTTTGGCCACTACCATGCGCGGGCCTGCGTGTATGCCACATATTCCTTCGTGTATCTCTCTGATCGGATACGTGGCATCTTGAGGGTCAACGCATCGTACGAGTGGCCCTAGGTATGACTTGCGGTATAAGATACCGTCCCCCATTTTATAATGACATGCCTTGTATTGTAGCTTGCGAGCCTCTGCTTTACTTTCGGGGGTAATACCTGATTGTAGGTACGCTATAATTGGTGTCATCCAGGATGTTGTACCGTATTGGATGACGTTGACTTGGCGCAGGGGTACTAAGGGGTTTTGCAGGATCTCAATACGTATTTCTTTTGCCAGATGTTGGAAGCTGGTGGATGCGAGTTTTGAAAGTGCATCCGCGGGTTTGTTTTCCCTCCTATTGATATGGCGAATGTTGAAAGAGGTGAATCGTGATTTTAATTGCTTGGCTTGTTCGAGATAGAGGATCATAATATCCCCTTTCATGGCATAGTCGCTGCGGACTTACCCGGCAGCTAGTAACGAGTCGACGTGTGCTTCCAAATGTTGGACGCCGAGCTTTACTGCCAAGCGTAGCCCTGCTAGTAAAGCCTCGTACTCTGCCTCGTTGTTTTTACTTTTGAAATCGAGGCGGATGGCACAAGTAAGCTCTTGGCCATCAGGGCTGACGAGTCGCAGACCTGCACTTGCATCGTCCTCATTAGACGCACCATCGGTGTATAGTGCCCAGATGTCTGATGGGGACGATGGAGGTGTAGGATTTTGTTCGTCTTCGCATTCTTGGATGTGATTCGCCGGTACTTCGGCGGCGAAGTCAGCTAAGACCTGGCCTTTGATTGCTGGGCGCGGTTTATAAATAAGTGTGTGCACCCAGTTCAATGGCCCATTTGGCTAGTTTTCCATAGATTTCCGGTTTGCAGAGGATTGGCCCGATCCTGTAGTTGGTTAACACGGTGATGACGTGATCTGCAAAGTAACGGCGTAGCCGTTTGGATGCATGTACCAGTGCAAGTATCAACTTTTCCATGATGGAGTATCTTTTCTCTGTATCGTTAAGCATTTTGCTGACATAATAGATTGGTGTTTGAACCCCCTCTATTTCCACTATGAGTATCGCGCCCACCGCGTTGTCTGCGGCGGACAAGTACAAGATGTGTGGTTCTTTTTTGCGTGGTGTAGTGAGAGTTGGGAGTTGTATCAAACACTCTTTCATCTCTCGGAAAGCGTTCTATCCCTCTGTGGTCCATTGGAACTGTTCCTTTTTTAGGCAGTTGCGCAGAGTACTGATAAAGGGGTATGATTTAGCTGCATGATTGGCTAAGAATCTGTTCAACGCGGCTAGCCGACCGGCTAGTCGTTGCATGTCCTTTATTGTGGAAGGCGATGGCATGCACTCGATCGCCTGGACTTTTTCCGGGTTGACCTTGAATCCATCTTTTGTGACGATGAATCCGAGGAACTTTCCTTCTTCCATTCCAAACGAGTATTTCCCTGGATTAAGCTTTATGTTGACGCCTCGCAGAGTTTGTAATGTTCTTTCGATATCTTGGAGCATGGTATCCTCCTCAATGCTCATGACGACTAAGTCATCCATGTAGATCTCGACACTCTTGCTGATTTGATCGCCGAAAGTGTCGTTCATCAGTTTTTGGTAGGTTGCCCCCGCGTTGCGCAACCCAAACGGCATTTTTGTGTAACAATAATTCCCGGTAGGGGTGCGGAATGCCGTTTTATCTTCGTCCTCGACTGCAATCTGTACTTGGTTATAGCATTTGTAACTATCGAGGAAACACTTCCATCGGAACGGGGCGAGGTTGTCGACTTTCTCATCAATCTCCGGAAGTGAGTAACAATCTTTGGGGTAGGCTTTGTTAAAATCTTTGTAGTCAACGCACATGCGCCAGCTCTCGGTCGCTTTTTCCACCATGACTGGGTTAGACAATTAAGTCTGATATTTGACCTCCCGCAGGATGCCTGCAGAGAGCAGTTCTTTGACCTGCTCATTCATCGCCTCGTTTTTTTGCGTATCTAAGGTGGCGTTGGGCTTAGATCACAGGCTTGATACCTGGTAGGGTATTCAAGAAGTGTTGGGCGACTTCACCTGGCACAGCTGTCTTGTCGGCAGGTGTCCATGCGAAGATGTCTTGGTTCCTGAAGATAAGTTGCTTCAGGCGCGCTCTTGTGCTATTAGACAAGGCGTGACCTAGTGTCACCGTCTGTTCTAGGTACCTTGCAATAAGTACCCACTTCTCGGGTGAGGTGTTGGGGGTTAACCATGCCGTTTTGGCCGGATGTAGCTCGTCCGTCGACATGACTTCTCTGCGGGCATATATTATCGCGATCCCCTTTTCGGTTGGAAAACCAATAGCGGAGTGGGGAACGGACGTTATCATATTAAAATCGCCTTGTGATTCTCTCCCGAGAAGTTTGTCGTAGTGGGAAGTGTGGGGTAAAACCATGAAGTTTACCTACTCGATTCGCGTGTGCTTACCGTTGGTAAGGCGCACGGGTAATGTGATTTGGCCTAAAGGGAACACTGTTTCCCCCGCGAACCTGGCCAATTGGTAGTCTACCGGCTGCAATCGATCTTTATCTTCTTCATAGAATTGGTTGAAACATTGCTCATAGATAATATCGGAGGTACTGCCTGGGACGATAAATAGATGCTCGGTGCAGTAATGACTAGGTAGCCGGTGATGACGTCGGCACGCCTGTCGTGCGATCCGCCTCGGACTCTGGGGAAAACGACTTGTTCGTCTCGGCAGTCGTTGACCCCTCTTCTTGCCGCTTTGTGCGGCCTTCCACGACCCCCATTGATCATATGGGTGGTAGCCACATACATGGCTTTTTTGCCGGTGGAGGTGCCCTGGTCGTGGGGGGTAATGCGCTTAGTTTGTTTTTGCGCAGCTGACAACAGGTGTTGTAGCTTCCCCTCTTTTAGGACCCGCTCAATCTCAAATCGGAGACTGATGCAATTGTTCATAGAGTGGCCCGAGTCCTTGTGATATTCACAGTAAAGGGATAAATCCTGGCCCTTGTTAGACTTCATCGGTTAGGCCGGCTGCAAGAACTGCGTTTCTGTTAGAAGGATGTCTCTTAGCGTTTTGTTAATCACGGTCCAGTTGCGGTCCTGAGACTCCTTCTTGGATGCCCGTTGGTCACGTTGGGCGTTAATCGATGCCCGTGTGTCGGGCTGATACCCGCGTGGGATGTATGGTTTGGAATCCTTGCCACAATTCCATGTATCCCGATTGCGCTTGTTGTTGTTGCGCTTTAAGTCTTGGCGGGAGGTTTGACCCTCCGCCTAAGGGTGCGTTTTCCCAGCGTACGGTTTAAGGGACCACGTGGTCTGGGCGTATGTCTTGACTGCCGCCATGACGTCGTCTCATTTTTCTGGCAAACCCTCTTTACCTGAGATGGTTATGATTATTTCATTGTGGTTGACTGCCCGGATAAAATGATTGCGGGCCATCTGGTCCGCAACCCCGCCAATCTCGAGGCATTCTTTGTTATAGCGGATAACGAAAGATTCCAAACGTTCGTTTTCTCTGCGCCAGATATTCATGACGTCTAATGTATCACACTTGTGACGTCGCTGTTAGTTAAACTGAGCAAGAATTTTTTCTTGCAACTGTTTAAATGAAGCCAGTGTTCCTACTGGCAAAGAATCAAACCAGGCCCTCGCTAGTCCGGTGAGGGTGTGGGGGAAAATGGCACAATTGGCTTCGTCCCAATGTCCCTTGCACCCAGTGCCGGTAAAGATATTCATATGGTCGTCTGGGTCAGACGAACCATTGTATTTCCCCACCGTAAGTGGGAGTTTGTTTGTAGTGAGCGTGGCGTGGGCGATCTTCGGTATGAATTTAAAGTTTTCGGCCGTGGACTTTGGCCTGTAGGGTTGGGCTTGATTGCGCTTTGCGGCGCGGTCGTATGCAGCGCGGGGTTGCGTGGGGGGATAGTAGTTGTATCCTCCTGGTCGGCTAGCAATCGAGTGAGATTCCCCGCAATATGTATAGTCGTCTGGGTCGGTGCGGTCGTATCCCTCATTATGGGGCTGTAGCCCCAGACGACTATGTATGCCGGACCCGCGGCGGACTATTGACTGTCGCCGATTTTCGCCATGTGAGCCTAGGTGGCTTTGTATTGGACCCCTAGAGCGGGACCCATTTGTGGAGTCGTCCTCTCTGAGCGTATGGACGCTATAATAGGAGGAGCCGCGTTCCTCGCGCCTATCCCGAGGAGCCGGGTTTGTGGGTGTCCTACCCTTGTATTACAAGATACGAGCTGCACGTGTGTATGGTGCGGGCATGGGCCCTCTGGGTATTTGCGCCTCTGCGCAAGCTTTATTGTAGACTGCGGCGAGGGCAGTCTGTTGTTGGTAATACCAGGTGTGGAGGTCCATACCTGGGGTCAGTACAGGAGCGTACTGTGAAAGATCTCGGATGAACACTGGGGGAGTCCCCCCCTGTGTGTATGTGCCTATGTGGCCGATTTGTTGGGCTGGGGGGGTGTTCCCCGTAGGTCCCAAGTTTGTGGGATTGGGGTTTTCCCCGGTAGCATTATTTTGACGATCAGACATGATCTTTAAGAAAGAGAGAGATGGAAATAAGTGTTATGGGTAGCGGTGGGCGCTAATGATCAAACAGTGGTTAATCAAGGGAGGTTAATTCACTGGTCTCGTAAAGCAGGGTTAATCCCTTATTTCTGGGGATTGGTGGCTGGATCGTCCGCTGATCTGTCTCCTTCACAAGGAAACCACACCGTGACTCGTAACAAGAAGGATGGGGTGGGTGGTGATCCTTGTTACCACTCTCCGGCGTGAGAATCAGTAGTTTGCTTGGAGCAAAGTGTGTGATAGTAGTATGAGTGAGAGAGTTTGATAAGCGATACCTCAAACCTGGTCCGGGATGGGTATTTAAAGCCGAGGAGTGAAGGAGGGTAATTGAGTGGCTAGACAGACAATGTGCAGCCCCTGGCAGGTGTGTCAGGCTCGTTGACCATGGAGGTGATGCCACGTCCCACTGCTGTTGTCAGACTGTTGCTTACTGATGTGCCCAAAATGCAACATATTAATTACATCAAATGTGGCATTAAACTAACCCTTTTTTTAGTGCTAATGTTGGAAAAAGTGTGTTTTTGTCTCCCTTTTGTATTTTTATGATTAAATGAGCTCAAATGAACAAAAGAAGCAAAAAGGCAGGTAAATCTAACATAAACACAAGAAAAGGAATAAACGTGGCATGCCCGACCCCTCGACAGCATCTTCCCAAGCAAAACAAGAGAACAGAAGGCTGAACACGCCCCCTGCTCGATGAGCACGGGGGCGTGCCCAAGTGTCAGCAGAAAAGACAAAGCTGTAGAAGCTTCTATCACCCACCACGGGGGCGTGCCCAGCGGACACGAGGCCGTGGTTAATTCTAAGATTCACAGAATCTGAGGAAATCTTGATAGTACAGATACGCTTCTACACACGGGGTCGTGCCTAGCGGACACGGGGGCGTGGTCAACTTATGCAGACAAACTGCATTTAATGAAGAAAGAGAAGGCGAGTGGGCACGGGGCCATGCCCAATGGACACGAGGCTGTGTCCGGGCTTCTGTGCAGGCTATAAATAGGGGTGCTTGGCTCATTTACAAACCATCCCTTGGCAAACCACCTCTCTCACACTTCACCCACACTCCACCACCACCACACACCATCATCCATCACCATCATCCATCATTCATCATAGAGTGTGTGAGTAGTCTCGGAATCCAAGATTGATCGTAAGAGTTCTTGACAATCAAAGGCCATGTTTGCCTAAGTCTCTTACATCACTTGGTGAAGACAAGTGTCTAGTGTAATACTTTTTATTTTTAATCTTTTCGCACTTTTTATTTGGTTATGTATTAATGACTTTAATAACTAGTTTCTTATGTTGAAGGTGAGTCTTCCTTATCGTTTGTCCGTGGTGTCTTGGCATTATTTTACTGTCTATATAAAATAAAAGATTTTCAGCATTCATATCTCCACGGTCTATATGGAGGTATGTTGGCTACCTGATCGGGGGTTAAGGGAACAGTTTGGGAAGAGTCTTGCCTTGTTCAGTGTATAGATCCTGCAAGGACCTGGGTCAACTTTAGTAGGACCTCCTTCAATACCCACTGGTATTGGATGGTGGGGGTCCGTACTCCTTGACCCCCTCATATGTAAACTACTATTAAAACTTTAACCCGGCTACTTAGGACTGTATCCTTGCTGACTCAGACTACTTAGCCGAGGGTAACGTCACCTCCAGAAGAGGCCTACCACAATATGCATTAATAACTTAATTAATTATCTTTCAATAATCCAACCCTTTAGGATTGTATCCTTGCTGACTCAAACTACTTGGTTGAGGGTAGCGTCACCTTCAGAAGAGTGGCCTACTACAATAACTAAGATAATCTCTTAAAAAGTGCAAAAGTGCGGAAATAATCAAAGGTTACACTAAACACGAGTCGGATCCAAGTGATTCATCTTGTCTATCTGTTTTTATTTTTATTTTATTTTTCAGCATTTTAGATAGTTTTCTTTTTCTAGTTTAAAAACCTTTTTCTAAACTTTTGATTTGATTAGACGTTGAGGATAAACCGGTATTAAAAGCTCTTGTGTCCCTGGACGACCTCGGTATCTTACCAACACTATACTACGCTCACGATGGGTGCACTTGCCCATATGTGTGTTTAGTGTTAGTAAATATCGTGTTTTATAAATTTAAAACTTGGCTAAAAAGTGTTAAAGGGCTTAAAATATACATTAAAAACTATACGACACTTCACACGCATCAAGTTTTTTGCGCCGTTTCCGGGGACACAAGGATTTTAAGAAAGTTAGGAATCAACGGCCTAATCGTTTTTTCTATTTTTTAGGATTTTTCTTAATTTTTCAGTTTCTGCAGAGCTCAGCACGGGTCGTGCCTGGTCGGACACGGGCCGTGCCCAACATTGTCACTGTCAGTTTTTATTTTCTGAGTTACAGAGCGTTGAGCACGGGTCCGTGTCGGTGCACACGGCGCAGTGTCAAACTCCCCAGTAACAGGGATCCGAAAAACAATCACTGTATCTCCGACCACGGGCCGTGTTCACCTGAGCACGGGGCCGTGGTGTAGCTTCTAACCAACGTTCTTTTTGTTTTTATTGCAGGACTTGGAACCCAGGCGCCACCTCTGAACTTTCCACGTAGTGTATGAGCTACAGTTCTAATAGAGACATAAAAGAACCCCCTAGACGAACCCGAACACTTTCTAAGAAAAAGACTTAAAGCTAAAATCCAAGAGAAGGTTTCGGGGGACCTACTTCCAATGGCGGACCAACGTACTCTCATAGATTACCTATGACCCACTTTAGGTAATCTCGGCGCCGCTATCAATGCACTGAATGTCGAAGCCAACAACTTCGAACTTCGGCCGCATTTGATAAAGATGCTTCAAAACTCCGCAACCTTCCATGGGCTTGCGGACGAGGATCCCCACCTACATATTACTAATTTCTTAGAAATATGTGATACCTTTCGGATCAATGGAGCATCAAACGACGCCATCCGCCTTCGAATGTTTCCATTTTCACTAAAAGACCGAGCCAAGGCTTGGCTTAATACGCTCCCAGTTGGCTCGGTAAACACCTGGGATGAACTAGCCCAAAAGTTTCTATATAAGTATTTCCCTCCTGCTAAAACGGCTAAATTAATAACTGAAATTAATACATATTCACAAGAGGATGGGGAATCCTTATATGAAACTTGGGAAAGGTTCAAGGAGCTACTAAGAAAGTGTCCTCATCACGGTCTTGCGGTATGGCAACAAGTATCCACATTCTATAATGGGTTGTTGCCACACACAAGACAAACACTTGACTCTATCTCCGGGGGACTTTTAGGTAATCGTCGCCCAAATGAAATATATAATCAAATTGAGGAAATTTCTCAAACCAATTTTCAGTGGCACACTCCCCGAGGCAGTAAATCTATTGCCCCGGGCGCCCATAAGGTTGATGAAAGCACTTCTTTACAAGCCCAAATCGAGGCCCTTTCTTCAAAAATCAAAAAGCTAGAGATGGCAAAAACGGCCTTGGTTATGACTTGTGAGGGGTGTGGTGGGCCACATGAAAGTTGGAGTTATATGAAAGAAGTCGATAATCAAACAGAATCGGTAAACTACATTGATAATAGACCTAGGCCGTCGGGTCCTCCAACGGGTACCTACAACCAAGGATGGCGTAACCAGCCTAACCTTGGTTGGAGAGAACCCGACAATAGTAGTAACCAACAAAATCTAATTCAAAGAACAAACTTTCAACAACCAAGAAACGAGTCACAAAATTTCTCTCAACAAGGGGGACGAGAAAGGCTTGAAGATACCGTATCTTGCCTCATATCCGACACCGAAAAGAAAAACTTGGATCAATTTCAACAATTGGAATCGAATTTTAGAAATCAACAAGCTAGTATTCAAAACATTGAAAAACAATTAAATCAAATAGCTCAAAATTTCTCCGAGAGACCACATGGCGCGTTACCAAGTAATACCGAAACCAACCCAAAGGCGCAAGTACATCTCATCACATTGAGAAACCGTACCGTGGGTCCCGAGGAAGCTCCATTGCCTCCAACGGAAAGAAGCCAATCCAGCCAAACCACAACTCCACCCACGCCCCAACAAGAGAAGGCTTCTCCACCAATTCAAGAGCCCACCAAAAATCCTCTGGTTCCATACCCCGGTTGGTTAACTCGCCAAAAGACCGATGAGCAATTCGCAAAGCTCGAAAATTTACTAAAACAATTGCATGTTAATATTCCATTTATCGAAGTCCTAACTCAAATGCCTAAATATTCAAAATTTATGAGGGACTTCCTCACTCATAAAAGGAAAATTGAATCATTGCAGTTAGTTAATTTAGGCGAAGAATGCTCCGCTTTACTACTCAGAAAATTCCCGCAAAAGAAGATTGACCCTGGAAGCTTCACAATTCCTTGTTCGATTGGGAATCCCCCATTCGCAATGCACTAGCCGACCTCGGGGCTAGCATCAACCTCATGCCCGCATCAATGTTCAACCGACTCGGCCTAGGGAAAACAAGCCCCACAAAAATGACATACAACTCGCCGATTGTTCCGTCAAATATCCACAAGGTGTTGCTGAAAATATATTGGTCAAAGTCGGCGAATTTGTCTTCCCGGCCGACTTTGTCATACTAGATATGGAGGAAGATACCGAAGTACCACTCATTTTAGGGAGGCCATTCCTAGCTACGGTCTAAGCAGTGGTAGACATGAATGGTGGAACACTAACATTAAGGATTGGGGACAAGGAAATGAAGTTTGGAGTTGGAAAAAGAGTAGAAGACGACGACCCGGACAATTACATGAAGGTCATAGACTCGAGTTTGGATGATGCTCTCCGACGGTGCAACATGGGATGCAAAACATCCCACTTGGGTAACATATGACCAGGCTTTGGGTCTAGCCAAGGATCCTTATAAACGTGGCGCACCACGGAGGCATTCCGCGAAACTATCCTTAGTTTAGATTAATTTTTATGTTTTCTAGTTTAGTTTTAATTTTCATTAATAAAACACACTTGGGATGGTGAAGGATACCAAGGGAAACTTGAACCAGCATCCCATGCACAAAAACATAGCCACCCGACAATTTTTCTTCATTACAGCAAGTTCAGCACGGGGCCGTGCTCAGCCAACACGCCCCGTGCTCAACCATCTGCAGGAAATTGCCCAGTTCAGGTACCTGGACACGGGGCGTGCTCACTGAACACGCCCCCGTGTCCAGCCTTCTGTTACTTTGTTTTATTTTATATTAGTGGCTATCTGAACACGGGCCGTGCCCGGACACCACGGAGCCGTGTCCAGACGCCCAGTAACATAAATTTTTGCTTTTCCACAACTTTTACACATTCAATCAACCTAAAAACTTATTTTTGGGACACATTGAGGATAATGTGTAATTTAAGTGTGGGGGGATGCTAAAACCTTGAATTTTGCAAGTCCTAATTACAAGCCTTACACAAAACTCTATTGTAACTGCTAAACACCCCAAATTTTTTCAATTTTTTACTTGTCTAGGTTTAATTTGGGAATTTCAAATTTTAAAAAGGTTATATTTTTACAAATTTACAACTGATAGCGTCGTGATAAAAAGAACCAACATAAGAAAATTATGAAACGGCATGACAAATCTAGTTAAAATTTGAGTATATATACTTGATCACATAAAAACCCATTCCCACAAAAAGTGAGTTTTGAGCCTTTATTGAGCATACAAATACACATCTTTAAACTAAATGCTCATTTTTCGTTTCTTGTGTGAATAGCCTCTTGGTTTCTTACAACTCTAGAACTTGCCACGACAATATATTCCCGGTCCTTACCAACTTAAAACCCGAGTAAGTAAATGATGGAGGCATTAGGACTAACCCTTTTTATTTCAACACCATTATTTTTTATTTTTTTTTACCACCTACCCAAAATCCCCCTAGTTAACCACTTTGAGCCTAAACCTTTTCATTTCTTAACCCAAATCAAACACCCTTTTACCCACCAAAACCCTTTTTTCATTTTAAACCCTTTATTTTAGTAACAAAGCTCGGTTTTCGTGTGACTTCCGTATCGTTGAAAAAAAAATTGATAAAGAAAAAAAGAAAAATGAAGTTAGCAATAAACAAACAAAGCTAATCAAAACAAGGCTTGTTTGAATAATGTTTCATTGGAATAAAAAGTCACAAAAATGTTTTGCGAAAACCGACGCTTTTTACGCCTTTCGCCCTTTTCTACTAACCGCTAACCCAACCACCTACCTTTAACCCAAGCCTAACCCTTCCCCCAAAGACCTCTTGATATTAACAAAAGGTATATAGTTAAAAAGGAGGAGGATTGATTGCTTGGCAAGCTTATGGTAGAAGTAAGTTCCATGCCGCTCTCGAGAGTTTTCACAAAAATACACATTTTGCCAAGTGTTGAGTGATCCCCCGTGAGGTATGTGAACTTTTATATAAATGGAATTTTAAAGAGGCATGTTATGCCCTATTAAGTACTTTATCTTATGTAATGTTTTAAATAAATCATGACGAATAAGATTGTAAATAAATAAAAATAAAACTTAATAAAGAATCTTGGAAATCCCGACACTCTATGACAAGCCCAAAACCTTCTCTTCTACCCATTCCATTTGGGAGTGTAAAGCCACATTATAAGGAGTTTTGCTTGAGGACAAGCAAAGATTCAAGTGTGGAGGTATTTGATGTGCGCAAAATGCAACATATAAATTACATCAAATGTGGCATTAAACTAACCCTTGTTTTAGTGCTAATGTTGGAAAAAAGTGTCTTTTTGTCTTCCTTTTGTATTTTCAGGATTAAATGAGCTCAAATGAACAAAAGAAGCAAAAAAGGCAGCTAAATCTAACATAAACACAAGAAAAGTAATAAACGTGGCATGCCCGACCCCTTGACAGCATCTTCCCAAGCAAAACAAGAGAACAGAAGGCTGAACACGCCCCGTGCTCAATGAGCACGGGGGCATGCCTAAGTGTCAGCAGAAAAGACAAAGCTGTAGAAGCTTCTATCACCCACCACGGGGGCGTGCCCAGCAGACACGGGGCCGTGGTCAACTCTAAGATTCGCAGAATCTGAGGAAATCTTGATAGTACAAATACGCTTCTGCACACGGGGTCGTGCCCAGAGGACACGGGGGCGTGGTCAACTAATGCAGACAAACTGCATTTAATGAAGAAAGAGAAGGCAAGTGGACACGGGGCCGTTCCCAATGGACACGGAGCCGTGTCCGAGCTTCTGTGCAGGCTATAAATAGGGGTGCTTGGCTCATTTGCAAACCATCCCTTGGCAAACCAACTCTCTCACACTTCACCCACACTCCTCCACCACCACACACCATCATCCACCACCATCATCCATCATCCATCATAGAGTGTGTGAGTAGTCACGGTGTCACGGCCCCCGACCCGGTTTGACCCGTTTCAGGAGCCGCGGGACAGAAAATCCCGTGGTATTTTTTTAATTGAGTTAACACCGGAAGATTTTAACAGGATCTTTTTAAAAGCTAAAATTTCCCGATTATTTCATTTCACAATTAGGGATAAACCCCGATAGTTTACAATCATATGATTTTACTGAGAAATCTTTATTTTACAAAGCATGTTTCTTTATTTTCAATTGAGCCACTTCCTTAAGCTTGTAGTGCTTCGCGGCACTTTTCCTGGATCACAACAGATCACCTGAAACATGTTTGAAAAAGGTTTTGTCAGCGGGAAATACTGGTGAATCATTCTATTTATTAAAACGACACATTTGTTATAATTTACAGTATTAAGAGCGATTACAATGTTTCCATATATCAACCAACTACCCACGGTATTTGTCACTCGACTTGTTTCTGTGACTATGGTCATATCACCCGTTGGCTACCCCTTGGAACAATGGTGAAGATTATCAAGTAATGTATACAAAACCCCACATACCGGCTGTAATTTGGTGATTACAAAGACTTAATCCCTGTAATTATAACTTTGAAAATATTTAAGAATTTATAAAGCACTTTGATAAAAGAGAATGACTCACATTGCAGATTTATGTGGACAGAGCTTAGCCTACTGATTTAGCCTTTTTAACCTAAATTTAATAGCATGCACACGAACTCGGTTAGTAACTAATACAGCATTTACGATAACTCATGAGATTAAACCCTCACAACGAATGACAAAGTGCGATACTTAAACATTCATCGAATTCACGATGAATGACAAAGCATAAACCCTAATGTGGGCAGCACTTAAACATCCATTGGATAGTTTTAATCGATCGGACATTAAATCGTACCAGCGATCGAGTTAATACCCAGTATCAGAGCAGCGCCTCGCTAATAATATATGAAATTTCGACCTTTAGAGCAGTAGAAATTTGTTTTTATGTTTGGATTTCGACACCAGTGGACTGTGCATGCAACAAGCTATTTATAGCTAAAATTTAGGCCTCACGCGGCCCGCGTAAGCCTTCAGCTTAACTTTACGCGGCCCGCGTGGCCGCCTAGTCTACGAGTAGGGTCGATTGGTCATAAGTAGGTTCGACAGTTGGACACTACGTGGATCCGGAACACTTATCCGGTCAAACAGGTCTTGACGCGGCTCGCGTAAGACATGTGTTGTCCTTTACGCGGCCCGCCTGGAACCCATAAATTTGTTTTTCTTGATATTTAATATGGTTTAGGGTTTCAGGGGTCCGGGTTTATACTTACAGGTATTTTTAGGATAATTTTGAGAGTCCTTACATTCTCCCCACCTTATTTAGAATCTCGTCCTCGAGATTCATTAGAATAAGTGAGGATATTTTCGCTTCATCTCCGATTCCAGCTCCCAAGTGTATTCGGGTCCTCTTCTGGAATCCCATTTGACTTTGACTAGCACCAATCTTTTGTGCTTGAGAAACTTAATCTTTCTATCTTCTATTTGAAGAGGTTTCTCTACAAATTTCAACTTTTCATTTACCTCTACATCTTGAAGAGGTACTACCAGGGATTCGTCAGATAGACATTTCTTGAGGTTGGATATATGAAATACGTCATGTACTCCAGCTAACTCTTCTGGTAGTTGTAAATTATAAGCAACTGGTCCTATACGTTGGATCACTGAAAATAGTCCTACGTATCTTGGACTTAGCTTTCCTTTCTTTCCAAACTGAACTACTCCTTTCCAAGGAGATACTTTTAATAGTACTTTGTCACCAATTTGGAATTCCAACGGCTTCCGTCTATTGTCTGCATAACTCTTCTGACGATCTCGAGCCGTCTTCAATCTTTCCTTGATTTGAGTGATCTTGTCTGTAGTTTCTTGTACTATCTCTGGTCCTGATATTTGACTTTTTCCTATTTCTGCCCAACATACTGGAGTTCTGCACTTACGTCGTATAGTGCTTCGAATGGGGCAGCTTCAATGCTTGAATGATAACTATTGTTATAGGAGAATTCAGTTAAGGGTAGGTGATCATCCCAGTTTCCACCAAAATCTATCACACATGCTCGGAGCATGTCTTCTAGGGTTTGGATTGTCCTTTCACTTTGCCCGTCTGTTTGTGGATGATATGCAGTGCTCAAGTTCAGTTTAGTTCCCATAGCTTCTTGGAAACTTGTCCAGAAGTGAGAAGTGAAACGATTATCCCTATCTGATATAATGGAGAGTGGAACTCCATGTAGGGATACAACTTCATCTACATACAACTTTGCCAACCTTTCCATGCTAAAGGTTTCTTTCATAGGTAGAAAATGAGCTGATTTGGTTAATCGATCCACAATTACCCAAATCGCATCATTACCTTTTCTGGTTTTGGGTAACTTAGTAACAAAATCCATTGTTATGAGTTCCCATTTCCATACTGGCATTTCTAATTGTTGTAGTAGACCTGAAAGTTTCTGGTGTTCTGCCTTAACTTGTGAACAAGTAAGACACTTAGAAACATATCTAGCTATATCCTTTTTCATGCCTATCCACCAGAAATTATTTCTTAAATCTTGATACATCTTATTGTTTCCAGGGTGCATGGTATATCTAGATTTATGGGCTTCTTCTAAAATTTTATCTCTTAATTCTCCTTGCTTAGGTACCCAAATCCTTTTCTTATGGAATCTCCAAATTCCATCAGCTCCTTGTTCTAATTTTTTTATTCGTCCTTTCATTCCTTCAGCATCATCCTTGATTGCTGTTTCTTGAAAATGCTTTAGTTGTTCCATTAAATCTAACTGTAGATTTAATCTAAGAGCACGAACCCGTCGTTGGTTCTCATGATACTTACGACTTAAGGCATCTGCAACTACATTGGCCTTTCCTTCGTGATACTGAATATCACAGTCGTAATCACTTAGGATTTCCATCCATCTCCTTTGTCTCATGTTCAACTCTTTTTGCCCAAATATGTAACTTAAACTTTTATGATCTGTATAGACAGTAAATTTACTTCCATACAGATAATGTCTCCAAATTTTAAGGGCAAAAATTATGGCTCCTAATTCTAAATCATGAGTTGTATAATTTTCCTCGTGCGTTTTCAATTGCCTTGAAGCATACGCAATTACCTTCTTGCGTTGCATTAACACACATCCTAATCCTAGTTTTGAAGCATCACAGTAAACTTCAAAATCTTCAGTCCCTTCTGGTAAAGCTAGGATTGGGGCATTGGTTAACTTTTGCTTTAAAATCCTAAAAGCTTCTTCTTGTTTAGGTCCCCATTCAAACTTAACTGCTTTACAGGTTAGCTTAGTTAATGGCACGGATATTTTAGAAAAATCTTTAATAAACTGTCTATAGTATCCGGCTAAACCTATAAAACTTCTAATTTCCATTGCGGATTGCGGAACCTTCCATTTGGTAATTGCCTCTATTTTAGAGGGATCTACGTGAATACCTTCGTGATTCACCATGTGACCTAGGAATTGCACTTCCTTTAACCAAAATTCACATTTCGATAATTTGGCATAAAGCTTTTCTTTTCTTAACAAAGTTAAGAGTGCATGCAAGTGCTGACAATGCTCTTCCTGGCTTTTGGAATAAATAAGTATATCGTCTATGAAGACAATTACGAATTTATCCAAATACGGTTTACAGATCCTATTCATCATGTCCTTGAATGTGGCAGGTGCATTCGTTAATCCGAATGGCATGACTGTAAACTCGTAATGACCATACCTAGTTCTGAAAGCAGTTTTAGGTATGTCTTCTTCTTGTACCTTCAATTGATGATATCCGGAGCGTAAATCGATCTTAGAAAAGTATCTAGCTCCTTGAAGTTGATCGAAAAGATCATCAATTCTAGGTAATGGGTATCGATTCTTAATTGTAACCTTGTTCAGTTCTCTATAATCAATACACATTCTCATGGAACCGTCCTTTTTCTTTACAAACAACAATGGTGCTCCCCACGGGGATGAACTAGGTTGTATGAAATCTTTACTTAGTAATTCATCTAATTGATTTTTCAGTTCTAACATTTCTGTGGGTGCTAACCGATAAGGTGCCTTGGCTATCGGTGTAGTTCCGGAAATTAGATGAATCCTAAATTCTACTTCCCTATCTGGTGGTAATCCTGGTAACTCTACTGGGAATACATCTGGGTATTCTGAGACTACAGGAATCTCCTTAAGTTCTTTACCCTTTGTACTAATGATTACTGAAATCATATACACTATTCCTTGCTTTCGTTCATAACTAGCAACTTTCATTACTGATATGAACTTCATGGGTTTACGTGGTTTATCTCCTGTAATCATGATTACTTCTCCTGTGGGTGCCTGAATTTCTATAGAGTTCTTTTCACAAAGGATTCGAGCATGGTTGGCTACTAACCAATCCATTCCTAATACAACATCAAATTCAGCTAATTTCATAGGTAATAGGTTTGCAGAGAATTTATGACCTGAGAGTTCTATTTCTACATTTTGCAAAACCTTATCTGTTTTAACTGAATTCCCATCCGCCATTTCGACTGTAAAAATCTGCCTAAGGTTGGTTAAGGGTAAATTAAGAGCTTGGCAGAATAAAGTATTGATAAAACTTTGGTTTGCACCAGAGTCAAATAATACTTTTGCGTAAACGTTGTGAACTAAGAACGTACCAGCTATCACATCTGGAATGACCTCTGCTTCTTGAGTGGTCAATTGGAATGCTCTGGCATTATTTTTAGTAGCTCCGTCGGCTGTCTTGGTTTTGTTGTCTGCTGGTTTGGCCAATTTAGGACATTCTGTTTTAAAATGCCCCGCTTCTCCACAGTTAAAGCAGATTATGGTTTTCTTTCTGCAGTTTTCTTCACGATGTCCTACAGCTTTGCAAAAGTTGCAGGTTATATTGCATCTTCCATAATGTTTCTTTTTGCAATTTCTGCAGAATTGAGGAGTTGAGGATTGCCCTGTTCCTCTTTTCTTGAAGTTACTACTATTACCGACACGAAATCCTTGGGTAATTTTCTGAGCCAGTTCCTTCTTTTTGTTTTCATCACTTGTGCGTACCAGTTCATCAGTTAGGGTATTAGCTAATTCTACCGCATCGTCAATAGTGCGAGGTCTCGCAGCTTTAACGATATTACGGATTTCACTAATTAATCCCCAAATATAGCGAGAAATGAGTACCGGCTCAGGCAAAGCCAGCGTTGGTACCACTCTATCATATTCGAAGAATGTCGAAGTATACCCTCAACAGTCTACACCCATCATCCGTTGGTTCAGGAACTTATTTGCCATTTGATCTTTTTCATACTCGGGACAAAATTTTCTTTCCACAAGAATCTTAAATTCTTCCCAGTTCATGGCATAGGCCACATTTCTTCCTTTGGCTTGAAGTATTGTGTTCCACCATTCTAGTGCCCATTCTTTAAACAAATGCGATGTATACATCACTTTGTCTTCCTCGGCACATTTACTTATTGCAATTACTGCCTCAGTTTTCTCTAACCAACGCAGTGCTGCAGTCGCCCCTTCATTACCTGCGAACTCAGTAGGTTTACAGGCAAGAAATTCTTTGTAAGTGCAACCAGGTGTTGCAGCTTTCATTTTCTTAGGGAGCGGAGCTTGCAATTCATCATTGTTGTTATTAATATGGTTACTGCCTCCGTTTATACTATTACTAAAATTGTCGCCTTGTGTACGTTTACTAGGAATGATTGATTGAGGTTCAATGGGTTTCTGGGCAGCAGCAATTATTGCTGGAATAGCATTGGCTATCCCTTGAGCAACGATATTTTCTATATCTTGCCTAGTCATAAAGTGATCCTCTTGATGTTGCTCAGATTGGTTTACCTCGTTAACTGGTTCATTATTAACGTTTTCCATCTGATAATTAATATATATAATTTATTAGTATAGAATAAGAAACAACCAAATATAACAATTAATCTCACATAATCACGTAAACAATTATATATAATCAACATTGTAAATTTCTAAATTTTCATTTGTTTATATATTATAATATGCTTCCGTACACACTTTTATCTTACAACCGTTTTATTGTTTATTTTACACATACTGATTTTTATTACTATTATTATTATTATACAAACACAGATTCACCACCCACTTCTCCCTCGTCAACTTGCATTTTAAAAACGATGTTCCCTCTCATCATATTTCCATGAGATTTGTCCTCCTATCTCTCGGATCCTATTCCCAGCATCCATCAGCTCTTCGCCAAAATGGCGAAGTTCAGCCATATTCTCATTACTCATCGGTGGATTTGGTATAGGTTCTGGGTCAAATTGAGGGAAAAACGTATAAGGATTGTTGAGAAGGTTTTGGAACTGCCAATCATTAGTCCACCACTCGTCCATTCCTAGAGATTGGGTGTGGATTATAGGTTCTGGGATTGCTGGTTCTAAATTCATTGGAATTTGGGTTTCAATAGGATGAGTAAAAACATTTTCGTTGACAGGCTTAATAGTATCACAGCTTGCCAATATAAAATCTATCTCCTCCTGCAATGTCATTTCCTGAGTTTGCTTAGAGCTTTCTCCAATTTCCATCTTTATCTGCCTAGAATCTTCCTCAATCTCCAATTCCATCTGTCTAGAACTTTCCCCCATTTCAATTTCCTTTCCTTTCTCTAAGGGATTATTTATTTTAGGAATCTTCCTAGTGGCGGGTTTCCTTCTACGCACACGCCTCCATCCTACCAATCTTCTCCTCTTCTTAGGCTTGGGTTTCTCCAGAGATGGAGTGTCTAATTCTATAGGTTGTTCCACATCAGCAAAGTAACCAGTAAACTCTTTAGAAACTTCTATGTTTACAGGGTAGAGGTTGAGATTCTCTAGGGCTCCAGATAACTCATTCATGTTGTTTAGCATATATATGTAAAAATAATAAGTTAAAATTTTATAACAAATTTCACAGATAACCTTTAAATATTATTGCATACCGTATGACTTTAATTTAATACAAAAAGACAAATAAAATTAAACATACTAAGTTTTATTGTAACTTTATTTATTTACTGGGTAACGTTTCTGGCTTGTAAATGACTGGGTCATGGTATTTTTAAAGATTTGCATTTATTGCTACAGTGGCTAGCATATAAAGATCCGCCCATTTTTCATCTAACTTGTCTTCCCATGGTGGGTTACTATCTAGTTTCTGGATTTCCTGATTAACTCTCATTTCTTTTGATTGAGATTTCTTTATTTTCTCCTGACTTTTCTTAATAATCAGACTTCTTTTATTAGGAGAAAGTGGTTCCTCATAATGGGCTTTACGAACAAATATTCCCTCCTCAGTATCTACTGAGTATCTTGAGGATTGGGATGAACTTCCCTTCTCTTTTGGAAAACTATCTAATTTAAGATAGATGTTCGAAAGCTTTTGCTTACCCATACTGTAACTAACAAATAGTCAGTTAATAAAACACATAATCACATAATGGCAATCAGGAAAATTTTAAGTATTTCTAAATACTTAATTAGCTTAACTCAGTGGCTCTGATACCACCTTTTTCTGTCACGGCCCCCGACCCGGTTTGACCCGTTTCAGGAGCCGCGGGACAGAAAATCCCGTGGTATTTGTTTAATTGAGTTAACAGCGGAAGATTTTAACAGGATCTTTTTAAAAGCTAAAATTTCCCGATTATTTCATTTCACAATTAGGGATAAACCCCGATAGTTTACAATCATATGATTTTACTGAGAAATCTTTATTTTACAAAACATGTTTCTTTATTTTCTATTAAGCCACTTCCTTAAGCTTGTAGTGCTTCGCGGCACTTTTCCTGGATCACAACAGATCACCTGAAACATGTTTGAAAAAGGTTTTGTCAGCGGGAAATACTGGTGAATCATTCTATTTATTAAAACGACACGTTTGTTATAATTTACAGTATTAAGAGCGATTACAATTTTTCCAGATATCAACCAACTACCCACGGTATTTGTCACTCGACTCGTTTCTGTGACTATGGTCATATCACCCATTGGCTACCCCTTGGACCAATGGTGAAGATTATCAAGTAATGTATACAAAACCCCACATACCGGCTGTAATTTGGTGATTACAAAGACTTAATCCCTGTAATTATAACTTTGAAAATATTTAAGAATTTATAAAGCACTTTGCTAAAAGAGAATGACTCACATTGCAGATTTATGTGGACAGAGCTTAGCCTACTGATTTAGCCTTTTTAACCTAAATTTAATAACATGCACACGAACTCGGTTAGTAACTAATACAACATTTACGATAACTCACGAGATTAAACCCTCGCCACGAATGACAAAGTGCAATACTTAAAATTCATCGAATTCACGACGAATGACAAAGCATAAACCCTAATGTGGGCAGCACTTAAACATCCATTGGATAGTTTTAATCGATCGGACATTAAATCGTAGCAGCGATCGAGTTAATACCCAGTATCGGAGCAGCGCCCCGCTAATAATATATGAAATTTCGACCTTTAGAGCAGTAGAAATTCGTTTTTATGTTTGGATTTCGACACCAGTGGACTGTGCATGCAACAAGCTATTTATAGCTAAAATTGAGGCCTCACGCGGCCCGCGTAAGCCTTCAGCTTAACTTTACGCGGCCCGCGTGGCCGCCTAGTCTATGAGTAGGGTCGATTGGTCATAAGTAGGTTCGACAGTTGGACACTACGTGGATCTGAAACACTTATCCGGTCAAACAGGACTTGACGCGGCCCGCGTAAGACATGTGTTGTGCTTTACGCGGCCCGCCTGGAACCCAAAAATTTGTTTTTCTTGATTTTTAATATGGTTTAGGGTTTCAGGGGTCCGGGTTTATACTTACGGGTATTTTTAGGATAATTTTGAGAGTCCTTACACTCAGGATCCAAGATTGATCGTAAGAGTTCTTGACAATCAAAGGCCATGTTTGCCTAAGTCTCTTACATCACTTGGTGAAGACAAGTGTCTGGTGTAATACTTTTTATTTTTAATATTTTCGCACTTTTTATTTGGTTATGTATTAATGACTTTAATAACTAGTTTCTTGTGTTGAAGGTGAGTCTTCCTTATCGTTTGTCCGTGGTGTCTTGGCATTATTTTACTGTCTATATAAAATAAAAGATTTTCAACATTCATATCTCCACGGTCTATATGGAGGTATGTTGGCTACCTGGTCGGGGGTTAAGGGAACGGTTTGGTAAGAGTCTTGCCTTGTTCAGTGTATAGATCCTACAAGGACATGGGTCAACTTTAGTAGGACCTCCTTCAATACCCACTGGTATTGGATGGCGGGGGTCCGAACTCCTTGACCCCCTCATATGTAAACTACTATTAAAACTTTAACCCGGCTACTTAGGACTATATCCCTGCTGACTCAGACTACTTAGCCGAGGGTAACGTCACCTCCAGAAGAGGGGCCTACCATAATATGCATTAATAACTTAATTAATTATCTTTCAATAATCCAACCCTTTAGGATTGTATCCTTGCTGACTCAAACTACTGGGTTGAGGGTAACGTCACCTTCAGAAGAGGAGCCTACTACAATAACTAAGATAATCACTTAAAAAGTGAAAAGTGCGGAAATAATCAAAGGTTACACTAAACACGAGTCGGATCCAAGTGATTCATCTTGTCTATCTGTTTTTATTTTTATTTTATTTTTCAGCATTTTAGATAGTTTTATTTTTCTAGTTTAGAAACCTTTTTCTAAACTTTTGATTTGATTAGACATTGAGGATAAACCGATATTAAAAGCTCTTGTATCCTTGGACGACCTCGGTATCTTACCAACACTATACTACGCTCACGATGGGTGCACTTGCCCACATGTGTGTTTAGTGTTAGTAAATATCGTGTTTTATAAATTTAAAACTTGGCTAAAGGCAACTGTCACTTACGTGTGGGCTGAAAGGCAACTGTCATTGGCGCCACTTGCTGTTAAGGCGTCAGTCCCACTTGCTCTGTGGGCAGGATGCAGTGCCAGGCTGCGTCGCTGCTCGCAGTAACTGCATTTATTTCCGCGTCTTTGCTTTCTAGGCCGCATCGCCGCATGTGGTAACTAATGTTGTTACCTAGATCCCTTGTCGTGACAAAAATGTTCATAGGATGCGGTGCAAAGCCGCATCGCTATGTGTAACACCCATTTTCATACACAAGGTAAGTCTTCCCATCATTTGACCCATTGGATTCGACCGCTGCGTTCGTGCGTGCCCGCACGGACGCAGATAAGTTCTTGCCGGTGGGGGTATTTGATAAGGGTAATGGTCACTCGCGACCATGTTGGTGCGAGATCTGGGACCATACTCCTTCAAAAACATACTAATTTTTTTTACCAATTTTCGCTATTTTATGTATATAAAAAAACTTTTTTTCAAAAAAAAAATTGTGTGCACATGTGCACTACAACTTTTTTTTTGAAAAAAAGAATTCTTTTATATACAAAAACTAGCGATTTTTAATAAAAAAATTGTAAAAAAAAATAATTTGGTGTGTTTTTTAGGCTTTTTTTAGTTAGTTTTTGAGTTTTCGCGTTAAAAGTGGTTTTTATTTGAACCATCCTACTATATATATATATATATATATATATATATATATATATATATATATAGTAGGAGTTGGGTAGAAAGTGTATTTTTCCTAGAAAGTCTAGGAAGCAATGAGAATTAGACATGTGGCATTGAGTTATTTTAACTAGAAGGGCAATTATGTAATGTCACATTTTAATTTTATTCTTGAAATTTATATTTCATTAACTAACATTGCATGATCTCGAATGTAACTGATTATGTCCATGATTTTTGGAATTTTGGTTGTGTTTCAAATCCAAATCTCATTCAATTCATATGTATATACAATTCTTTCTATCGTTTTCTTCTTCACCAGCAGTATTCGTATTCAATAAATTTTTCAGAGAGAAAAATTATGGCTTCAAACACACTTGTTGATTGTGGAGATGGTTATTAACATTTAACTGCAAAACCATCAGCTTGTTCTTGGTGATATGTTTTAATAGCAAGCAGATTTATATAGTTGTGTTTTAGAATTCAGATTCATACAGTTGTGTTTTAGCATTCAGATTCATACAGTTGTGTTTTAGCATTCATGTTGGTAATGCTGGAGGATTTCTTGACGCTGTGTTTTATGATTCATATTCATACAGTTGTGTTTTAACAGCAAGCAGATTCATACAGTTGTGTTTTAGCATTCAGATTCATACAGTTGTGTTTTAACAGCAAGCAGATTCATACAGTTGTGTTTTAGCATTCAGATTCATACAGTTGTGTTTTAACAGCAAGCAGATTCATACAGTTGTGTTTTAACAGCAAGCAGATTCATACAGTTGTGTTTTAGCATTCAGATTCATACAGTTATGTTTTAACAGCAAGCAGATTCATACGTTGTGTTTTACCATCCATGCTGGTAATGTTGGAGGATTTCTTGACGCTGTGTTTTAACAGCAAGCAGATTAGCAAGCTGATTAATAAGATGTGTTTTCTTGATATGTTTCTTCATGAAGGATAGAAGGAAGAGAGAGAGAGAGAGAGAGAGAGAGATAGAGAAATCGCAAGAAATGTGGGGTGGTTATGGAATGACAATTATTTCCATATTTAAAACAAGCTAAATGACATATATACCCCTGATTAATTAAATAATCATATTTTTAAGAAACACATATTACCAAAATGATCTCAACCATTAAACACACCCATTGGATGGCCCAGATCGCTTCCTAGACTTTCTAGGAAAAACACAATTTCCGTTGGATCCCCACTATATATATATATATATAGGGCATGGTTATATGGAAAACTCTATCTTTTTGACAAAACTCTGCAAACCCAATGTCATCCATTGATTATCTTTCATCTAACTTGATCAATGGCTCTCTTCATTTTGGTAAGAATTAGATTTAAAAGAAATCTTATAATACACATTAGTACAAGTGGAAGGGCATTTTGGGTAGTGAAAAAGTGGCTTTTTGACCATTGAAAATAACCCACTCCACTTCCCTATGCACTACCATCAAATCACCAACTCTTTCTCTTTCTCTTTCCTCCCCCACCCCATAAACGTGAAGAAGAACAAGAAGAGGATATCTCATTTCAGAATTCAAATATCTACCTTCAAGATTCCAAGAAACACTAATCCCAGATCTAAAAGTGATCTCAACAAACACTAATCCCAGATCTTTTAGAGAAAGAATGATGGCAGGACAAAAGTTTTTAGAGAGATGAATTTTTTGTTTTAGAGAGAGAAACAACAATCTTCATCATGTTCATCTATAACACCTAGAACACACATACAAGTGTGTGTGAGAGAAGAAGTTTGAAGTATGTTGTTTTAGAGAGAGAACGATGACAAGAAGAAGGTTTGAAGATCTTCTTCGTGTTCATCGAACGGTTATAGATCCGGTAAGTGTTCTTGAAATGTCATTTCACACTTGATTTTTTGTTGAAATGGTTGTTAATATGTTTTTGTGTGCTGAAAGTGTTTTAGTAATGGTTAATGTTCATGTATTTTAAATAAATCAAAAACTTTAGGATGAGATTTTGAACGGGTTTTTTTGTTGGTTTGGGTTGCTTGTTTGGGTTTTTGATCTGAACAGTAAGTGTTTTTTTGTTGGGTTGCTTGATTCACAGACTCAGGCCCATAACATGTGTTAAGCCCCCTGTTAGAATGTTATATAACGTGTGTTGATTTACAGAAACAAACCCATAAAGATATTCAATTGACAAGCTGGATGGATGTAGGCAGTGTTGTAGAGATCGCTAGGCGCTAGTCGGGCGGTGGAGTACTGACTAGGGATTAATCGGGATTAATCGGATCAGAATTTTTATATGTATTTTTTAAATTTATATATATACACACACATTAATATCAATATAATACTTAAAGATAATTCAAAATTCAAACAAGTAAGTTTAAAACATAGCAAATCAAGTAGTTAAACATTCAATACACACACATTAATATCAATATAATAGTTAAATTAGTTCAAAATTCAAACAACGAGGTTTAAAACATAGCAAATCAAGTATTTAAACATTCAAACATTAACATATTAGTTCAAACTTTTTTAAAGATCAAATATTTCCAAGATCCTCATCGTCTTCCCCGTAGTGCTCAATGATTTCAACACCATCCGACTCATATTCAACCTCCTCATCTACTTCCTCATCCGATATAAAATCTTCGTCATAAAGTTGTATCGATCCACTTTTCTTAGCACTTATCCTAGCACTTTTTCGATTACCTGATATTTCATTAACACCCGTGTCATCATTAACTGCCTTTGAAGTTTGCCCCGACTCAACTTCTTCTTCTTCATCATCATCTACATCAACAATCCATTCTTTAGCCTCACTATCATCATCGACTTTAAGTGATTCACGATTTCTCAACCTCCTTTTCTTGTTTTTCTCCATCAAATTAGAATTAAATTGTACAAAAACAAGATCATTCATTTTACTCGCCATGAGTCTATCTCTCTTTTTTGTATGTTCCTAATATGTTCAAAACAAACAATAAATTCAAAAATAAGCTTAAGTAATAATAAATTATATTTATTAATTAAAGCCACTAACCCCCTCAAACATGCTCCAATTTCTTTCACATCCCGACGAACTAGTAGTCAATGAAAGTATCCTCATAGCAATCTTTTTTAGATTTGGAGTTGAGTTACCATGTGTTTCCCACCAATTTGCTATAATGTTAATAAAAAAATATAATATATTAAATAAAAACACACATAAAATTATAACACATGATATTATTAATTATTAAATTACCCGGATCAAAATTCTCGTCGTTGACCGCACATGCTTTGAGAGCGACTGGACGCTCAAACTTTCCTTGCTTACGCTTGTAGATTGGCAACTCAACCCCCAAAATTTTGTTTTGCATATCATAATATTTCGGAAATAAAACTCCAACAAGTTCAACTACCACATCATTAGCATCTAAATCATCTCGGGCCTCCGGGTTATTATAAAAATAATATGGGTTTAAAATGTAGGCTGCCAAATGTAGACAAGTATCAAGCCTTTTGGATGACTTTTTTGAGATAATATCCATAATAGGCTCGTATGCATTTTTGTTATCATTTAAAGCCTTGATAATTTCTTTTTTTTGCCTTTTGAAGCTCACCAAATATAAAACCCATTGAAGGCTTCCAATCCGCATCAACAATTCGAAGGACTTTGACTAATGGTGCAAAAACTTTCAAACATGTTGTCACACCCTTCCAAAATAACGGAGATACAACTATTTCATAAGCAACTTGCCCTTTTGGCAATTTAGCAAACTTACACGTCTCCCATTCATTACTTGAAAACATATGTCTACCTCGGCTCTTAAAGAATCATCACTATCTTGCTTAGCCTTTTTTTTTTGTTTTGGGTATCCAAAAGAGCATTTTTAACCCTCACTTGATCATCTTTTGTTGTTTTTCGACAAGCCGCCACATTTCCCGTTATGCCCGCAATATGTTGTTTCAATCGATAAACTCCTCCAGACATAACCTTTTCACGTAAATTACATTGAGTTTTATCTAAGTTATTTGGATCCACCAATTGTCCATATTCCCATCCTATATCATCAGACTTCCTTTTAAGTTTTTTATTGCCAGTTGATTCCATTTATGACATTAGAAGTAGCAATATGTCAAATGAATAAGAAAGAAGAAAGGCCTAAGTGTTTGTCAAGTCAAACCATTACCTTGTTTCACCACTAATTTTAAATCATAATATATAACTATATTATTAAAACATTAATACTATTTAACACCACCAGTTTCAAATTATAAAATATATTTAATGGGTCAAAATATAAGCCACTTGAACATGATTTATTATATGAGTTCTGTTTAAACATGTCGGCCATTATACATATTTCATTAAAAACTTTTGAGCATGCATTGCATTAACTATATTGGCCAAATCTCGTTTTTTTTCTTTTACAATACAACTTATACAAGGCACTAAACATGTTAATTTGCTTAATTAATACATAAATCATGTTCAAGTTCAAGTTTTACCCCATTTACAAAACATAATCAAATATATAAACACAAACAATGTAAAATCATACTGGTTAAATTCTTAATGTCGCCCAATTGCTTGTTGTCTGTGCCTCTATGGTCCAAAATCATCCAATTGCTTGCCTTTTATGCTTTTTGTGGTCCAAAATCCAAATGGCGTACAGAAGAAGTGGTGATAATGTATGATGGCTAGGTTTAGTCAATGCCTCATCCAATATGTTTTAATGGGTCAAAACATGCTTTTTTTTGGGCCAGATATAAACAAAAAAAATTGGGCCGCCTAGATCCGATTTGGCCGACTTGGGCCGACTTGGACCGCCTAGCACCGACTAGGACCGGCTTGGACCGACTACCAACTAATGGTCCGACTAGCTCAAAATTAATCAGTTCATGGCCGACTAGCGCCTAGGCTCCGATTAATTCTGATTTTTGCAACACTGGATGTAGGCGAAGTTAATGCGTGTTCTAGTAATGGTTAATGTTAATGTATTTTAAATAAATCCAAAACTTTAGGATGAGATTTTGAACGGGTTTTTTTGTTGGTTTGGTTGCTTGTTTGGGGCTTTTGATCTTAAAAATAAATGTTTTTTTGTTGGGTTGCTTGATTTACAGAGACAGACCCATAACATGTGTTAAGCACCTGTTAGAATGATATATAACACGTGTTGATTTACAGAAACAGATCCATAAAAGATATTCAATTGACAAGCTGGATGGATGTAGGCGACGTTAATGCGGGGACATTGAATAAGTCACATCCTTTGGGAAAGAATTCTTCGTTCATTTATAACATGTGTTAAGCCCCTGTTAGAATGATATATAACGTGTGTTAACCTTTTGTTAATTAAAAAAAAACAAGTAATATCTATTTTATTTTTTGTTGATGTTTAAAATATCCGATAATGTGGATACTGAGCGTAAAACTTGTACAAGTAATAAATGTACAAGTTAGTATGTAACGTGTAATATGAAACGAGCCATTTATGGTAACACATGTACCGGTAATTTTGGAATATATAATATGAAACAGATCATTTATTTTGCACATTTTGGAATGTATAACATGTGTTAAGCCACTGTTATAATCTTTTTGTAACCTGACATGTATTCATGTATAAGCTAGTGGTTTACAAAACACCATGATGTGTATATACTGATCTAACATGTGTTACAATTTGTCTGTTCGGAACATGTAATTGCTTAATGACAAAGGGTGAAAACATTCGATGGGGGCGATTAGTTTAATGGTGAGCTTAGTTAATATCGTAATCTTGTTGTAACCCCACTTGTATACATATGATAACATGTAAAGCATCCATTATAACCCGACTTGTATTCATGTATATGAAAGTGGTTTGCAAAACACCATGATGTGCATATACTGAACGTAACACGTGTACAAGTTAATATGGAACATACAAGTTAATGTTGTAACACCGTATACCTGGGATAACATGTGTTAAGCCTCTGTTATAATCTTGGTTTAACCCAACATGGTGTCATGTATAAGCTAGTGGTTTCCAAAACACCATGATTTGTATATACATACTGTTGTTATGGCTCATTTTCTAAGCATACATATCTTGAACTATATCCTGCTTTTAGTTGTTTATCTGTGATCAGGATACTGGACGGGGATATTGCTAACATCCTGGGTGATATCCTGAGGTATATCGAATTAATCACGTGCAGGTTAAAGACTGGGACTTGCTAACGGTCAAATGGACTTCATCTCCTCAAGACTCGGGCGTATTTGTTAAAGGAGAGACGTTGAACCCGAAAGACCAGGTCTACAACGTTCGACTAAGGAATATTCGTTGGATCCCGGTTATGTAGGATAGTTAGTTACATTTGTTTTACTATAAATAGATGGGGGCGGATCAGATTAAGGCACTCAACTTACACATTTTCGAACTTTTTCTCTCTAGCTCATTGCAAACACTACACACAACACTTGTATTCAAATTACGTTGTAACACATAGTCGATCCGCACCACATCCTGTATTGTATCCTGATATTTGAAGCAATAGAAGAACAAGGCAGCTGCGATTGTCAGCTCCCGAGGTTTTATGCCGGCGATCTAGATTGATCAAGGGCTTTCCTCGTACATCACGTGTCAACCTTTACTTTTTTGCTCATTGTTTGATCATAGATACAGCTCTATATCCTGAGCCGTATCCTGAAACTGTTTTCATATCTAATTTGGTTAACACATTTTTCACACATAATTTTAGCACACTACCTCACTCAACTAATTTAATCACTTAATTGCTTAGGTAAATTTTTACCAAAACAATTTGGCGCCCACCGTGGGGCAAGTGGTGCTACTTTTACTAAAAATCTTTGTAAAATCGTTAATCGGTTTTCTATTTTCAAAACTTTTTGCCACCTTGTTTACAATGGCCTCAAGATCAAACATGAGCTCCTCCACTATGTCTGCTGCAACCTCTGCTACTACCGGTTCGGTGCTTCCACCACCCCCTCCAAGGATGCCATTTTCTTCACAATCTCAAGATGTTATCCCTACTCGGAGTGTTCAGGGATCTGCTCCCGTTTTAGCCTCTAATGATGAAATTCTAACTTTATTTGGAAGTGTGCAGGAACAAATGAGGCAGCAACAGGAAACTAATCAAATGCTGTTAAGAGAAATACAACTCTTAAAAGCTAGCTCGAGTAGACCCGCTGAAGAAACTGTCACTCCTATACAGCCCAGGGCTTTGAATTTCAGTTCCGCAGTTTACATTGAGGATAACAGGGGGAATATCGTCCCAAGCCATTCTCAGAATCATACTCCTGAGATACCCTCCTCGGTCAGGATGTCGACTGTGAGGAGTTCAGGATATGCTTCAGGATATGGCCAAAATCCTCAGACCGGTAATGTGTCAAATAATAATATTCTTGCTACTAACAACAATGGCTCTTTGCAGGATGCAGCTATGACGTCAACATTTACCAGGGAGCTCCAGAAATTGAAGGACATGATATCCAGTGTACCTGGAGTGGTCCAACCAATTCCGGAAGTATCCCAAGACAGCCACAGAATATCCCGCTTTGCGTATCCTATCTGTGATGCAGAAATCCCAAAAAGATTCCAGACTCCCAACATGAAACTGTATGACAGGACTACGGATCCTGAGGAGCATATTGCCCAGTATAGGGAACGGATGGAAATCAATCCTATCCCTCCAGATCTCAAGGAAGCATGCTTATGCAAGGGATTTGGTTCTACCCTGACAGGATCAGCCTTAAAATGGCTGTTAAACGTCCCTCCTCACTCAATTACTTCGTTTGCTCATTTGGATAATTTATTTAACAGTCAATTTTCTTGTAGTCGGAGTTTTGAGAAACTAACCAGTGATCTTTACAGGATAACTCAAGGGCCTCAGGAATCCTTGAGGGATTATGTGAATAAATTCAGTCGAGAATCCTTGGATATCCCACATCTTGATGTTGCAACAGCTGTGCAAGCTTTTAAGATGGGGTTACAAAAGGATTCTCAGTTTTATTAGGATCTTTTAATGAATCCCTGCAGGAATCTCGACGAAGCTCGTAACAGGGCTTTGAGATATATCCGTTTGGAAGATGACAAGAAGATGCAGGAGAGGATGAATTCTACCTCAACCTATGAATCAACTAACAGGAAATCAGAAACCTCATATAAGCTATATCGCTCCAAGCCATATGGCAGAAATGATAACAAGAAAGTGAATGCTGTTGAAGACGAGGATCCTGAAGAATATCCTGACTTATCTGAATACTGCTTTTCTGTTAATATACCTGAGTTAATGTATGCTATGCAGGGTTTAGGGGACAAAGCTAGGTGGCCTCGAAAGAACCAGCAGAAAGCTGATTGGAAGGATAAATCCAAATGGTGTGCCTTCCACGAAGACTTCGGACATATGACCGAGGATTGCATTGCTTTAAGGAAAGAAATAAGTTACCTGTTAAGCAAAGGGTATCTGAAGGACTTGCTGGGAAAAAAGAAGAATAAAGGTCAGGATCCCGAGAAGGATCCTGAACGAGCAGCATCACCCCCAGCAGATGCCAAGATAATTAACTTTATTTCAGGAGGATCCGATATTTGTGGAACTTCGTATTCGGCGGCCAAGAGACATGCAAAGGAAGCTAAGAGTGAGAGGGGAGACAGACCAGTCAGGATGACTACCCTCACAACTGATAAAGTGATCACTTTCGATAGTGATGACAGGGATACTGTTCAGGATCCTCACCATGATGCTTTGGTAATAACATTATATGTGGCTAACCATTTTGTACGCAGGATACTGGTAGACAACGGTAGTTCTGTCAATATAATTCAGCTGGAAACATTGAAGAGGATGAATGTATCTCCGATGGACATTACTTCGAAGTCCACTGTGCTCGTTGGTTTCAGTGGAGAAGCTAGGAATACCGTAGGGGAGATAAAGTTACCAGTATATGTTGAAGGGGTCAACTCGATACAACGCTTCTGTGTGATGGACTCCTTATCTTGCTATAACATCATACTGGGAAGACCATGGATTCACGATATGAAGGCTGTGCCATCAACATATCACCAATGCATCAAGATCCCTACCCCTTGGGGAGTTGTCATGGTTGAAAGTGATCAGCAGGAAGCGAAAGAATGCTACTCATCTTCGATGAAATCTTCAACCAAGCCTAATCAAGCATAGAAATTAAAGATGCGGGCCCGGGATGCGTTGGAAGCTTCGGAGCAGGATGTGAAGAAAATTATCCTGGATCAGGATAATCCTGATATCTCGGTGCTCGTAGGAACCAATATCCCTCAGGATATTGAAGTGCAGTTAACTAACTTTTTGAAATGAAGGATGTCAACGTTTGCATGGAAGCATGAGGATATGACAGGCATATCCAAAGACATTATCACTCACAAGCTTGGAATTGACAGATCATTCAAGCCTGTTCAGCAAAAAAGAAGAAAATTTGCTCCTGAGCGGAATACGATTATCCAAGAAGAAGTTGAAAGATTGTTGAAGTCCAGGATGATAAGAGAAGTCAAGTTTCCAAGATGGCTAGCAAACGTGGTTGTGGTACAGAAGAAAAACGGGAAATGGAGAGTCTGTGTAGACTACACGGACTTGAACAAGGCTTGTCCTAAAGACCCATTTCCTCTCCCTCATATCGATGCAATGGTGGATGCTACTGCTGGACATGAAATGTTAACGTTCATGGACACATCCTCAGGATTTCAGCAGATTCAAATGGAGCCTTCGGATCAGGAGGATACTGCTTTCATGACACCAACAGGTATATATTGCTATACTGCCATACCTTTCGGTTTGAAAAATGCAGGTGCAACATACCAGAGATTAGTGAACATGATGTTCAAAGATAAGCTGGGGGACACCATGGAGGTATATATTGACGATATGGTGGTGAAATCTAAAAAGGCTGATGATCACCTCCAGGATATCAAGGGAGCATTTGATATCCTGGATCAGTATAACATGAAGCTGAATCCTGCTAAGTGCCATTTCGGAGTGGGAGCAGGAAAGTTTCTTGGATATATGGTGACAAAAAGGGGGATAGAGGCAAGCCCGGAGCAGATTAAAGCTATCCTGGATATAAAATCACCCTTGAATATGAAGGAAGTACAACGGTTAACAGGCCGAGTAGCAGCTTTGAATAGATTTATCTCAAGATCCTCGGAAAAATGCAAGGAATTCTATGATATCCTCAAGAAGAATAAGAAATTTGAATGGGGAGCAAAGCATGAAGCAGCCTTGCAGGATTTGAAACGATATCTCTCAATTGCACCTCTATTGATGAAGCCTGAAAATGGTGAACCACTATCCCTATACCTCGCTGTATCAGGGAATGCTGTAAGTGCCGTTCTTATAAAAGACCATGAAGGTCAGCAATATCCTGTTTATTATGTTAGTAAAAGTTTGTTAAATGCTGAAACTAGGTATTCTCATTTAGAAAAATTGATATTAGCTCTAGTCATGGCATCGACAAAGCTTAGACATTATTTTGAGACACATAGGATCCATGTTAAAACGAATTATCCTGTCAAAAATGTGCTTAGGAAACCAGAGATGTCAGGCAGGATGGCCAAGTGGTTAGTAAAGTTAAGTGCTTATGATTTAGTATATGAACCTAGAAATGCCATAAAGTCTCAGGCTTTAGCTGACTTTGTGGCTGATTTCAGTAGTGACATTTAGGACGAGGTAGACCTAGAAGTTCAACAGTTAGGAGAATCTTCAGGATCATGGACGTTATATACTGATGGTGCATCCAATATAAGAGGTGTAGGTTTAGGTATACTACTAAAATCGCCACAGGGGGACATATTACCCCAGGCTATTAGGTGTGAATTTCCTGCTACTAATAATGAGGCAGAATATGAAGCTTTAATTGCAGGATTAGAGTTGGCTAAGAATATGAGTATCAAGAATTTGCAAGTATATGTTGACTCCTTGTTAATTACTAACCATTTTAATGGATCCTATGCAGTTAAGGGTGAGAAATTAATCGAATACCTCGATATTCTCAAAAAATTAGCAGGATATTTCGATGTTTTTACACTTGAACAGGTACCAAGGGAGGATAATGCTGAAGCAGATGCCTTAGCAAATCTGGGATCATCGATCAGGATACCAGAAGGAACCCAAATACCAATATTACATGTCTTGTATCCTGCAACGAATCCTCGGGATAAAGAAGTAGCGGGTATTCAGGATCCTGGAGCAGAGTATCCTGAAGAGGATCCTAAGTCCTGGACGGCTCCAATCATGAGATATCTCAGAGAAGGACACATCCCCGGAAATGAAAATCCTAAGGCATTTAGGATGAAGGTATCACGATTCACTATTATAAATAATGTTTTATGCAAGAAATCTCTTGCAGGACCGTATTTGAGGTGCTTGGAGGATCCTGAAGCCAAAGAAGTACTTCAGGATATACATGAAGGGGATTGTGGTAACCATACTGGGGGCAGGTCATTATTCTCAAAAGTATTAAGGACAGGATATTATTGGCCGACAATGAGAAAAGACGCCGTAGAATATGCTCGAAGATGTGATGCATGTCAAAGACATAGTAACATATTACATCAGCCTGCTGAACCGCTGTATCCTATTGTTTCCCCTTGGCCGTTTATGAAGTGGGGTATGGATATAGTGGGAAAGCTTCCAAAGGCTCCAGGAGGAAAGGTTTTCATGTTGGCAATGATGGATTATTTCTCCAAGTGGGTTGAAGCAGAAGCATTTGTTCAAGTTAGAGATCAAGAAGTAGTATCCTTCATAAAGAGAAATATCCTGACCAGATTTGGAGTACCAGCCGAGATAATCTGTGACAATGGTTCTCAGTTTATAAGCAAGAGAACTACTGACTTTTGCAAGAGTTGGGGAATCAAAATGATAACATCTACTCCGGTACATCCTCAAGCGAATGGACAAGCAGAATCCTCAAACAAGATAATTGTCAATAATTTAAAAAAGAGACTTGGAGCCAAAAAAGGAAGATGGGCAGAAGAATTACCCTTTTTTTGTGGGCTGATAGGACAACGGTAAAGAATGCAACAGGCCAAACCCCATTTTCCTTGGTATTTGGAGCAGAAGCAATGATTCCAACGGAAATGGCAATACCTACTGCAAGATCTACCCTACGGGATCCTAAACAGAATCCTGAAACCTTATGTCAGGATTTGGATACTATAGATGAAAAAAGGGATGCAGCAAGGCTAAGGATGGCAGCATATCAACAAAGAATATCCAGAGCATATAACAAGAATATTAGGACCAGAAGATTTAAGGTTGGAGATTGGGTGTTAAGAAAGGCTTTTCAGAATACTACTAATCCTGCCGATGGCAAGTTAGCTCCAAAATGGGAAGGGCCATATGAAGTTGAATCAGAAGCAGGGAAAGGAGCATATAGACTCAAGAATATGGAAGGGGATATGCTACCGAGATCTTGGAATGCTATACACCTTAAGCTTTATTTCAAGTGAGTTTAGAATATAATTTCTAACTCAGGATGGTATGAATTCTATCTTTTTTAAATATGTTTGGTTTAATTTATTCTTTGAAACCCAATACTAACTTAAGCATCGGAGGGGTGTTAGCCAAGCTAACACCCACCTTAGTTTAAGGATGTTTTGCAGTATATGCTTCGGAATATAGCTCCAGGATGCTCACTCAGGATACTTCAGAAGATTAGAGGATTGGCCCCCTCTCTCACGTACAAGGGATCCTGATCCCTTCACAGGTTTAAAGGTATTCACCTTTCTTCCGAATTGGGTTTAAACACTCCGCCTGGAGCGCAAGTTATTCGGAGATAGTTCAAGGTGGCGGGACCAGTCCATGTAAAAGTGGCTGACAATTTCGTTACTGTTGGCTATATCCTGAATCCTAAAGGTATATGAGGATTGATCACCCTCTCTCACGAAAGGGTATTTTCATACTCTCTAAGGTTTAAAGGTTTTCACCTTTCTAAGTCTTGGAGTTTATACACTCCCGCCTGTAGCGCACGAAAATTTGGGATTTCCCCCAGAATTCAAGGGATTTATCTCTAGTACATTCTTGGGTTTTACCCCTGTAACATGAAAAATTGTCTATACAACGGGAACTGATATCCAGAAGATTTCTAAGTAGGTGAAGACATTGTACACAGGGGACAGTCCTATTAAGGCAATGGTGTAAAGCTCAAAGGATAAGGTTCAGAACTAATGCATTAAGTGTCTCAAACAGGGGACATCTTCATTGGAAGAGTTGCAAAGGGATTGAAGTTTGATAATAGGATTATACCCTATTCCTGGTATGACCTTTCCTTTGTAAACGTTGTTTAAGTTTTTGACAATACTATGCTTGGTAAAAGTTTAAATATCCTGATATATTCTCAAAATATATTTTCAAAATACTTTTCAGGATATTTGATTAAAATATTTAAAAAAAAAATACTAGTTAGAAACTTTGATCATTTAGGTATTATCAAAACAGGTTTTGGAAAAGTGGACTGTTTTTCACTCTTTAAAAAGCTTTCTACAAAGTTGAAGGAATGTTTAGAAGTTCTATCTAATAAAAAGTTTTTATTATATATCATTGAGCATATTGATCAGGATATTTTTGAAAGATAATTGTACGAAATTTTATAAAGCTAAGATCTGTACTAAGAAAGACAGAAGATAATAGCGAGAAATATGAAAGATAAAATTATTTGAAACAATCAGTACTAGTTGATAACCGAAGGTTTCATCCTGAAACCCAGGACCCATCCACCTTCGGCTATCGAATTGTTTTGATGCAGAAATAAAAATTGTTCATAAGACATAAAATTGTTCAAACAATTTAAAGGAAATAAGCTTTAGAGGGCAGTGCCTTCTTCGTCCATAATGATTTCAGCAGCATCCGTCTTGGCATCCGCCTCAGCATCCTTCTCAGCATCGGTTGCTTTTTCAACTGCTTTGGAAGACTCTTCGGCAGCTGGTTTGGAAGAAGTGCCGCCGAGGTTCTTTAGCTTGGTTTCCCAGGCACCAACGTCCCAAGAAGGGCATTCAAAACCTAATGTTTTGGCTTCATGGGCCATCTTCAACCTGGCTTAGAGGAGAGAAATGACGACGGAACTCTTGAGGCTTTCCCGGTTGCTGACCATATCCCGTTCATGTTGCGCATGGGCAGCGTCAAGATCAGCTTGGGCTTGGAGAATAGCTTTGTTGAGAGCGGTCTGATGTTCTTGAGTCATAGCCTTGAATTTCTCCTCGTAATGACGAGATTTAGCGGCAGCAATCATGCCTTGATCGGAGATCGTGACTTCCGCCTTCTTTAACTTAGACTCAAGCGTCTTGTTGAGCCCGCAAGATTCTTGATATAGATGAACCAAACGCTCGAGACCCTGCAAAAAATAGGAGGACAGGTATTGATTTTGATAAATACATGTGAATGATATAAGCTGCAGGATATGGTTCAAGAATACTAACCTGGTTAAGAAGGGGAGACTGTAACACCTGTGCCTCCACGGCCATCAAACAAATTCCGAACCAATGAAATATTGTATTTCATATTTGGGATTTGTAAAAATATGTGTATCATTTGTACATATCAATTTTTGTTCAATTTCAAACTCTAAATCGCTTTCTGGAAGGTTATACGCGCACCGATGCGTAAATATAACCAGTTTAATCCAACGAACACTCCGGAATAGTGAAATAGGCTTAACATACCTTAAATAACCTTTACATAACTTATATATAAGTTTTGGAAGGTTTGGTGTGGTGAAATCAAGTTTAATCGCTTACAGGGACTAAAGTTGACAAACTGCGAAAGTATGCCAATTTGAACTGTAACAGACCTTCCGGAACATGACCATAAGTTAAACATACCATAAATATCCTTTACATAGCTTAGAAATAGGCTTTGAGGGGTTCGGTGTGCTAAAATAAACTTTTGGGTCATTCAGGGACTAAAAGTGTCAAAAGTGCACAAGTTTGCATTTTCGCGCATAACTTACGTTCTGAATACATCCAGACATCCAAAAATTTATGTAAGCACTAAAATATTTTATTTTAGTGTTCGCCATAAGAAAAATCCATTCGTCACGTCATTTGGATCGTTTTTCGCATTCGGGACCAGATTCGATGTATTAGCCGTTGTTTAATTCACAACCACACATTCTAAACTTGCTTAGTCAGCGGATAAGGATGGAATTTAGGCACCATAACTTTGCAACACATGTATGGATATAATTTAAGCACCTAAGCACCATAACTTTGCAACACATGTACGGATGGGATTAAGGCACGTTTTCCATGAAACGATCTTAACGGTTCGGGTATTCCTATAAATACCCATCCACCCCCATTGCTAAAATCACTAGAACTTTGATTTGAGAAACTCTAAGTTGAAACTATTGTTTCATACCTGAGATTTTTGAATCGGGATTAGCATTCGGGGACCCTTCGTAAGTATTCTTTCGTTCTTTTCCTTATTTTACTGCTTTTCGAGTCAGAAAGTCAAACTTTGTTTGACTTTCAGCATTGACCAGTAATGGTCAATGCGAAGTTCGTTTGAACTTCGCAACGTGATTGTAATCACGTTGGTTATAGTCCCTTGGGACTATGCCTACTGATTACCACGTTGTCTAGGGTCGTAGGATAAGCGATCTGATAAATCGCTTATACCTTCGAACCCGACCCAGTTTGGTCGATCATTAGGATCCGACCAAACACATTAGGTGACCCTAGTATAGGGCATAACCTTCCGAGGTTATACCCTATGGTCACATCGTTTAAGTAGTTGTATGATAGGTAGTTTATATGCCTTAGGTAAATTACCAGAATACCCTTTTCATGTATAATTGGTAATTAAGCATATGTAACCTAAACTTTTGTCACATAACTGATTTTGTAACATGTTTAGGCATATAACACTTGTCATAGGACTAGTTAGACGGTCCGAACGCGTTTCACGCGCACGACGCGTTAAAGTAGCATAAGTTACCTTAATGGGTCGCGATGGGTCGATAATACTTAGGTTAGGTTTCATTTAGTATGTAGGCTTTGTTAAACCATATCATATGAGTTCCTACACTCATTTGGTTTACAAACCCTCCTGCTACCCAGTCTTCCGATTTAGGTCCGGGTTAATTATGTAGTTACCTATATTAGGTACCGTTTGATTTCCGGGACTCCTCTAGCTTACTTGGTAGTTGTTCAAGACTCCTAAGCACTCCCAGGCGAGTACATTATTCCCCTCTTTTACTGTTTTCCAAACTGTTTTGGGGTGACTCATATGTGCTAAATGCTTTATCAATGATTTCAATAACAATTACTATGTGGTTTCAAGAACAATAACAATTATTTCAAGAACGCTAACAATGATTTCAAGAACGAATACAATGATTTCAAGAACGAATACAATGATTTCAAAAACTAATAACAATTTCAATAAAGTGAACGAACTTGTTGGTTGTAGTTTACATGACCGATGACATTCATTAGCAATGATCAAGCCGACCAGTATTAGGTTATGGTACCATAGGATCTGACAAATCCCGTTATTTACTGCACCCATTGTTATGTGTGGGGGTTGTGGGTAGCGACTGAATCTGTAATTATTAACTTATCCTTTGGTAAGGGTTTGTTAAGAACGAGAACGAGAGCGAGATGGAGCGAGGAACGCGTCAAGAAGGTTTGAATGTTATTAGAGAATCGACCATAAAGTAGTTTCACAATTAAAACAAGAACGACTAGAACGATTTTACAAAAAGGGTTAACGATTGGGTAAACATTTTAACATGATTGACATTTGATCATGCATTTCCCACAAAACATAACTTTGATTTAAACCAAGTTTTACTTCAATACTTTGTTTTTGTGCATATGGTTTAGTTGAGACATTTCACTTGCCATACATGACATTTTGACATAGACATTTGACATGGATATTTGACATAGACATTTTGATATGATTTACATCTTGACATGAACACTTTGACATATTACCCAATACATTTGACAATTGATTTAAACATAGACTTCTTACATTGGTTGGTTTGGTTTGAGTAAATGATTAAGTAACGATGCGGGTGTAATATGATACAAGCATGGTGGATACGCCGCTGGTACTTCCTATATATAAGTGTTTGTATGGTATTACATATTGTAGCGTTATTTGAATCATTTCAGTTTGAGACATAGAACATTTTATACAAGTAACATACTTTTCACAAGACATTGATTTACAAACAACTTATCTTACACAAACTCATTTTACATGGTTATTCATTTAATCATGCATTATTCTCTTATTTATACATATCACCTGATCTTATCGATTTTCAAATGATTTACAAAGACAAAGCAAATTACAAGGTTCATGACTAAACATTTTCTTAAACAGAAGTCATGAATCTTATTTTCACAAAACCTATGTACTCGCCAGCATTTCTTTGCTGACCTCGTTTTCACATATGTTTCAGGTATTGTTGGATGATATCGATTGATAAGATGCATGCTCACATAGGACTGGACAAGGCCTTAGTGACTCAATAATAATGATAGACTATGTCTAATTTGTGTATTTAGATTTCCAGACGATGTAATTATTCAATGTTTAATAAAACGAAACACCTTTGGTATCCATGGTTATGAAACATTGATTCTGTTGCAACACGCCCCGATGTTTCCGCCGCGATTTGTTGTTTTACGCGGTCGAGGTGTGACAGAAAGATGGTATCAGAGCCAATGGTTATAGGGAATTAGGTTATTAGTAATTAGTAATGCTTTGACCAAGTCTATAACCTTCTTAGGACCCTAACGCGAGTTTACTTGCGTTTAGTCATAAAACAATACCGTCACCTATCCTTAGGTGACGACCACAACAAGAACGTAAATTTCAAAACCGCTTTGAAAACTAATCATCTGTTCTAGGATGATTAATTTCTAGGTTTTGAACCCTCTATTGTAAGGTTTTGAACCCTCTGTTATATGGTTTTGAACCCCTTTGAATTTTCAAAATCTCGTCAAGGTTTTGGGTTTTAAATAATGTGAACACGTGCAAACTGGAAGGGTGAATGCCTGTATTCTGGGTTTTCTGGCTAGGCAAGCACTTCGTATACATCTCATCAGACGCGAGACCAGTTGTGCTTACCTGGGAATTCTTGGGATGAGTGTTCACTTATAGGCGAGCATGTCTTCGCGATACATTATTTTTAACCTATTTACTTTGACTAATCACCAAGGTCGTTTGTTGCTTTGTAGTAACAAAAAAATGACCACTATCCTTTCTTTCATCAGATTTGTTTCATCTCATTCTTTTCGTCTAAATTCTCTCACTCGTTTCCTTTCATGTTTCCTCTTTTAGACAATGCCTCCTCGACGCGAAAGCCAGATAGAGACTGCCGAGCTGGCAGAAATCATTGCGCAGCAAATGGCTGCTCAATTCCCAAACCTCTTTGCTCAATGGAACCAAGCCAACAACAACAACAATGTGCTATGCAAATACAAGGATTTCAACCAGGCTAAACCACTTAAGTTTAGTGGTTCTGAAGGAGCAACTGGGCTTCTTCAGTGGTTCGAAAGCATTGAGAATACTTTTCGCCACGTGCAGTGCCCGGATAATCGCAAGGTCGAGTTCTCCTCGAGCGTGTTTCAGAAGAGGGCTCTTACATGGTGGAATGGGGTAATGAGAGACCGAGGTGCGGAAGTTGCTCTCGCACAGACATGGGCTGAACTTAGGGCTCTCATGATGAGGGAATTCTGTCCTCGTCATGAGCAGCGAGCTTTGGAGAAGGAATTTGATGAGTTGAAGCAAGATAGTGGTGAGCACAGGGCGTATACTGATAGGTTTGAGGAGTTGAGTCTGCTTTGCCCGACAATGGTTACCCCACTTGACATAGCTATCGAAAGGTACATCGACGGCCTACCTGACTCGGTACAAGACATCCTTACTGGTAGTAGCCCTGCCACACTCCGTCAGGCGATCGAGTTAGCTGCGACATTGACTGAGTCGCAGATTCGGAAGAATAAGTTACACAGAAAGGGTGACAAGGGTAAGAAGCAGGGGTCTGACAAGGAGGATAGCAAGAATGGTCAAAACGAGAAGGGAAAGGAAGGTGAGACGTCAAAGAAATCGAAGAAACGGAAGGGTGCCCAGAACTTTGCTGTTACAGCACAGACTGCTCAGAATCCGCGGAACCCACCAGCTCAGCCACCTGCAAAGAAAGCATATGCCGGTACCGCACCTTATTGTGCACGCTGCAACGGTCATCACGCAGTACAACAAGCTTGCTGGCAATGCACGACGTGTGGTAAACTTGGGCATTTGGCCAAGGTTTGTCGTTTCGGACAAAATCAGGCTGCTCAGGTTCAAGCTCCGGTTCAAGGGAATGCTGTGAGATTCCCACTGGGTTCATGTTTCAACTGCGGAGAGATTGGTCACTTCCGCCACAACTGCCCAAGACTGGTGAATGCAAATGCTAACGCAAACCCTAATGCGAATGCCAACGTCAATGCGAATCCAGCACATGGTTGAGTGTTTAACATCAATGAGGCTGGCTATCAACGATGCAGCGATGAACGATTAGCATTTTGTATTTCCTCTGGTTGTTATCTTGTAACATTTAAAGACAATGCAGTTGTTATATAAATAAAATTTGTGGTTTTATTTTTAACTAATGCAATTGTATGAATGTTTGATTCAACCTTGTGATGTCAACACAAAGACAAAACTACTCGTGTGGTTCTGTCATTTTTACGATCACTTGAGATCTCCCTAAGAACCTCAAACACTTGTTTCTTTTAAATCTAAAGTATCTTATCGTCTTGCACCGTGCAAGATGCAAGAATTATCAAAACAACTTCAAGAGTTGTCTGATAAAGGATTCATCCGTCCGAACTTTTCACCTTGGAGAAATTCCTATTCTCCTTGTGAAAAGAAAAATGGATCTTTTCGAATGTATATCGATTAACGTAAGCCTAGTAAGCTTACCATCAAGAATCGATATCCCCTACCTTAAATCAACGATTTCTCCGATCAACTGCATAGCGTTCATGCTTTTCCAAGATCGATTTGCGTTTTGGGTATCATCAACTTTGTATTCTCGAAGAAGATATTCCCAAAACGGTTTTCTGCACGAAGTATGGCCATTACGAGTTTACAGTCATGCCTTTTAGGTTGACAAATACTCCAGCCATCTTCAAGGACTTAATAAATTGAGTCTGCAAGCCTTATTTGGATCAGTTCGTCATTGTTATTAATGACATCTTGATCTATTCATATCCCGAGCTGCTAACGATCAACACTTTCATTGACACTGGAACCCTTAAAGAAGGAACAAATTTTTCGCTAAATCCTCCAAGGGGAAATTTTGGCTTAAAGAAGTTCAGTTCTTGGGTCATGTGGTCAACAAGCAGGGTATTCATATGGATCAATCCAAATTACCGCAATTAAGGATTTGATCCCTAGTATGCTTTAAATACCCGTGTCCAACGATAACAAATTAAACAATTAAACAAATTGAACGATTATGCGATTATATGTTATGTGTTTATGTGTTCTCCTCTATGTTCTTGTGTGGTACGATTTTCAAATCCTCATAGAATCTTTCATATCTTCATATGAGGGATTCATAGTAGGATATTCAAAAGGTACTACCTTAAATCCTTATGGGCTTCTACGTGGTAGTTAAGACCCTTGGGTTATATAGTACCACTCCATGGTTCGATAAGAGACCCTTTTAGTGGTCTAGTCAAAAAGATTGATTCACAATTTGGTTAAAGAACGACATCTAGTGATGTAGCTGGACAGACTCCTTGATAGTCTATTTAGATCATTTATTGATTTAATTAAAAAGACTCTATGGGGTCTAGTCACACTCATCATAAGAATGTTCATTTGGTTTTCCCCTACACATTATAAAATAGACTGTGTGAACTATGCAAGGAATTGTCTGATTATGGACGCGTACATAATTATGAAATTTAGTGCACAGAAACCCAGTAAGATTTGTTATGTGTAAGAACCGATAGTGACAACAATAACGAAATGAGAACGATGTAATGGAGGTACGGTGGACGCACCAATGACGCTTCATATACTTGTATATAAGTATCCCTCTTACATTGCAATCATGATGTTATTAAAGATTACTAGAAGTTCAGAACCCTAACCAATGTTATTTGATCTTTTCAACTTTATGTTTTAAACTCTCACAAGTTTCCTCTAAATAAATTTCGGGACGAAATTTCCTAAAGTAGGGGAGACTGTAACACCTGTGCCTCCACGGCCATCAAACAAATGCCGAACCAATGAAATATTGTATTTCATATTTGGGATTTGTAAAAATATGTGTATCATTTGTACATATCAATTTTTGTTCAATTTCAAACTCTAAATCGCTTTCTGGAAGGTTATACGCGCACCGATGCGTAAATATAACCAGTTTAATCCAACGAACACTCCGGAATAGTGAAATAGGCTTAACATACCTTAAATAACCTTTACATAACTTATATATAAGTTTTGGAAGGTTTGGTGTGGTGAAATCAAGTTTAATCGCTTACAGGGACTAAAGTTGACAAACTGCGAAAGTATGCCAATTTGAACTGTAACAGACCTTCCGGAACATGACCATAAGTTAAACATACCATAAATATCCTTTACATAGCTTAGAAATAGGCTTTGAGGGGTTCGGTGTGCTAAAATAAACTTTTGGGTCATTCAGGGACTAAAAGTGTCAAAAGTGCACAAGTTTGCATTTTCGCGCATAACTTACGTTCTGAATACATCCAGACATCCAAAAATTTATGTAAGCACTAAAATATTTTATTTTAGTGTTCGCCATAAGAAAAATCCATTCGTCACGTCATTTGGATCGTTTTTCGCATTCGGGACCAGATTCGATGTATTAGCCGTTGTTTAATTCACAACCACACATTCTAAACTTGCTTAGTCAGCGGATAAGGATGGAATTTAGGCACCATAACTTTGCAACACATGTATGGATATAATTTAAGCACCTAAGCACCATAACTTTGCAACACATGTACGGATGGGATTAAGGCACGTTTTCCATGAAACGATCTTAACGGTTCGGGTATTCCTATAAATACCCATCCACCCCCATTGCTAAAATCACTAGAACTTTGATTTGAGAAACTCTAAGTTGAAACTATTGTTTCATACCTGAGATTTTTGAATCGGGATTAGCATTCGGGGACCCTTCGTAAGTATTCTTTCGTTCTTTTCCTTATTTTACTGCTTTTCGAGTCAGAAAGTCAAACTTTGTTTGACTTTCAGCATTGACCAGTAATGGTCAATGCGAAGTTCGTTTGAACTTCGCAACGTGATTGTAATCACGTTGGTTATAGTCCCTTGGGACTATGCCTACTGATTACCACGTTGTCTAGGGTCGTAGGATAAGCGATCTGATAAATCGCTTATACCTTCGAACCCGACCCAGTTTGGTCGATCATTAGGATCCGACCAAACACATTAGGTGACCCTAGTATAGGGCATAACCTTCCGAGGTTATACCCTATGGTCACATCGTTTAAGTAGTTGTATGATAGGTAGTTTATATGCCTTAGGTAAATTACCAGAATACCCTTTTCATGTATAATTGGTAATTAAGCATATGTAACCTAAACTTTTGTCACATAACTGATTTTGTAACATGTTTAGGCATATAACACTTGTCATAGGACTAGTTAGACGGTCCGAACGCGTTTCACGCGCACGACGCGTTAAAGTAGCATAAGTTACCTTAATGGGTCGCGATGGGTCGATAATACTTAGGTTAGGTTTCATTTAGTATGTAGGCTTTGTTAAACCATATCATATGAGTTCCTACACTCATTTGGTTTACAAACCCTCCTGCTACCCAGTCTTCCGATTTAGGTCCGGGTTAATTATGTAGTTACCTATATTAGGTACCGTTTGATTTCCGGGACTCCTCTAGCTTACTTGGTAGTTGTTCAAGACTCCTAAGCACTCCCAGGCGAGTACATTATTCCCCTCTTTTACTGTTTTCCAAACTGTTTTGGGGTGACTCATATGTGCTAAATGCTTTATCAATGATTTCAATAACAATTACTATGTGGTTTCAAGAACAATAACAATTATTTCAAGAACGCTAACAATGATTTCAAGAACGAATACAATGATTTCAAGAACGAATACAATGATTTCAAAAACTAATAACAATTTCAATAAAGTGAACGAACTTGTTGGTTGTAGTTTACATGACCGATGACATTCATTAGCAATGATCAAGCCGACCAGTATTAGGTTATGGTACCATAGGATCTGACAAATCCCGTTATTTACTGCACCCATTGTTATGTGTGGGGGTTGTGGGTAGCGACTGAATCTGTAATTATTAACTTATCCTTTGGTAAGGGTTTGTTAAGAACGAGAACGAGAGCGAGATGGAGCGAGGAACGCGTCAAGAAGGTTTGAATGTTATTAGAGAATCGACCATAAAGTAGTTTCACAATTAAAACAAGAACGACTAGAACGATTTTACAAAAAGGGTTAACGATTGGGTAAACATTTTAACATGATTGACATTTGATCATGCATTTCCCACAAAACATAACTTTGATTTAAACCAAGTTTTACTTCAATACTTTGTTTTTGTGCATATGGTTTAGTTGAGACATTTCACTTGCCATACATGACATTTTGACATAGACATTTGACATGGATATTTGACATAGACATTTTGATATGATTTACATCTTGACATGAACACTTTGACATATTACCCAATACATTTGACAATTGATTTAAACATAGACTTCTTACATTGGTTGGTTTGGTTTGAGTAAATGATTAAGTAACGATGCGGGTGTAATATGATACAAGCATGGTGGATACGCCGCTGGTACTTCCTATATATAAGTGTTTGTATGGTATTACATATTGTAGCGTTATTTGAATCATTTCAGTTTGAGACATAGAACATTTTATACAAGTAACATACTTTTCACAAGACATTGATTTACAAACAACTTATCTTACACAAACTCATTTTACATGGTTATTCATTTAATCATGCATTATTCTCTTATTTATACATATCACCTGATCTTATCGATTTTCAAATGATTTACAAAGACAAAGCAAATTACAAGGTTCATGACTAAACATTTTCTTAAACAGAAGTCATGAATCTTATTTTCACAAAACCTATGTACTCGCCAGCATTTCTTTGCTGACCTCGTTTTCACATATGTTTCAGGTATTGTTGGATGATATCGATTGATAAGATGCATGCTCACATAGGACTGGACAAGGCCTTAGTGACTCAATAATAATGATAGACTATGTCTAATTTGTGTATTTAGATTTCCAGACGATGTAATTATTCAATGTTTAATAAAACGAAACACCTTTGGTATCCATGGTTATGAAACATTGATTCTGTTGCAACACGCCCCGATGTTTCCGCCGCGATTTGTTGTTTTACGCGGTCGGGGTGTGACAGGAAGTCATAAACCCTCTAGCTTCAATGAACCCGTGCTTCTCATAAGGAAATGTGTCAGAAATGACAGGGGAATCAGGCTCTTTCCTTTTACGGGAACTTGAACTCCGGGGCTTGGTAGCCGGTGAAGGTTTGGGAATGATGATGGCTTTGGAACTGCTAGGTTTGGATGAGGCTGTGGCCTTGGGACTAGCTTCCTTCTTGATCTGAACCTGATCAGAATAACTGTCCAACTCGTCGAGGTCAAAGACTTCAGGGATCTTGGCCGGTGCTCCATAAAGGGAAAAAATTTACATCATTATTACTCTTTATTTTATTATAATGTTTTGACTAATTATTTTGAAAGTAATCCTTACCAGACATTTCAGATGACGAGTATTGACTGGAACTCGGGACGTGTGTGGTGAAACTCCTGTCTATTGCAGGTAATTGGTAAACAGTGTTGATTCTTTCCTCTGATTCAGCGGTAGGGGGAGCTACTTTCTTGAAATTCACTGCATAAGGATCGAAAAGAAGGATATTAATAAGAGATAAAAACCTAACGGTCCATGAGAACATTTATGACCCTACCGGTGGTTAACCACTCCACCGGAAGGTTGGCACCCTCAGCAATGGAGTCTCGTTTGACAAAGAAAAATTTGTGTTGCCATCCGTCTTCGTTTTTGGTGGCTTTAAGAATAAGGGGTTTGCTAGAGGTCGAAAAAAAGTAGGAACCGGCTAGAGCCGTGGGATCGGAGGCGATAAGCAATAGGCAGATCCTCGATGCAGAGGTCGGGGCAGTGAAGGTTTCTGATTTGGTTAAGTACGATTAATACTCTCCAAACCATGGGCATGGTTTGAGCAAAAGAGATGCCGGTGGTTCGGAAGAATTGCATCATGAATTCGGGAAAAGGGTATCGAAGACCTAGCGAAAAAGGGTATGCTGGAAAGCAAACCCAATCGGCGGAAGAAACATCCGATCGAATTGACCAATCGAACGGTCTAAAGACCGTGTTATCAGGAAAAGCACCGGAAGCTCTCAAAGCCGCAATGTCTGCGTTGTCAAAAGCACAGACTTCCTTTTCGGGATTTTTGAGGAGATTCTGCTGGGTGAAGGTCTCGGCAGCCATTACGAATAAGGCTAGAAAAATTGATAGAAAGTGAATGAGAAATGGGGAATTACCTGGAGACTCTGTTGGAGATATCTGCTTTTCAAACAAGAAGAGAGAAGATATAGGGGCATTGTGGATCTCCATTGAGCTAAAAGCGCGTTGGAGGTTATGATGTGATCTTGACCGTCGCTTCGTTTTAAATGCCTTGAATTATGGGATAAAACTTTTAAAATATATCCGTTGGATTGGTATACCAACCGATATATTTGGGGACAATTGTTATGGCTCATTTTCTAAGCATACATATCTTGAACTATATCCTGCTTTTAGTTGTTTATCTGTGATCAGGATACTGGACGGGGATATTGCTAACATCCTGGGTGATATCCTGAGGTATATCGAATTAATCACATGCAGGTTAAAGACTGGGACTTGCTAACGGTCAAATGGACTTCATCTCCTCAAGACTCGGGCGTATTTGTTAAAGGAGAGACGTTGAACCCGAAAGACCAGGTCTACAACGTTCGACGAAGGAATATTCGTTGGATCCCGGTTACGTAGGATAGTTGGTTACATTTGTTTTACTATAAATAGATGGGGGCGGATCAGATTAAGGCACTCAACTTACACATTTTCGAACTTTTTCTCTCTAGCTCATTGCAAACACTACACACAACACTTGTATTCAAATTACGATGTAACACATAGTCGATCCGCACCACATCCTGCACTGTATCCTGATATTTGAAGCAATAGAAGAACAAGGCAGCTGCGATTGTCAGCTCCCGAGGTTTTATGCCGGCGATCTAGATTGATCAAGGGCTTTCCTCGTACATCACGTGTCAACCTTTACTTTTTTGCTCATTGTTTGATCATAGATACAGCTCTATATCCTGAGCCGTATCCTGAAACTGTTTTCATATCTAATTTTGTTAACACATTTTTCACACATAATTTTAGCACACTACCTCACTCAACTAATTTGATCACTTAATTGCTTAGGTAATTTTTGACCAAAACAACTGTAACATGTGTTACGCGCCTGACATATATAACGTTTGTTAAGCCTCTATTATAACGTGTGTTAAGACTTCCAGAATGGATGCATAAACTCCAATAGTAACTTAATAACATAGTATACCTGATATAACGTGTGTTAAGCCTCTTTTATAACGTGTGTTAAGACTTCCAGAATGTGTTAAGTCCATACCGTTTTAACATCATGTACTAGGCAAAACAAAATAAGAGTCTCACATTACATATTACTAGTAAACTAAAATACATAGCACTAAGAAAATGGTGGAGCTTCCTTTGAAAGTCTGCCTTAGCTTTTCAGCGGCTACCTTTGCTGCCTTAGCTTTTCAGCGGCTACCCTTGCTTTATTGTTTGGGTCGGTCTTGAAACGGTTTGTAAACATGTGGGTGTGCGTATGCCAGGGAAGTTATAAAAAATGTGTTTTCATGTCACACGTTACACGTGTTACGTTTTACATGGGTTTCATGTCACATGTAACACATGCATGTCCAAGAAGTTCAACCTATAACACGTGTTAGTTGTGTTGTGCTGTAACATAAACATGGTCATGATCCTTGAGCATCGGATCCACGTTTGACGATACCAACGGTCTCGAGAATTGGATCTTATTTCCCTTGAATACATTACCGTCCTAATAACAAAAAGATAAGATAACCGTTAAGTCGTTAACCAGACATAAATATTAACACATTCATAGCCAAAAAATCTTTTTTCTCAGATAACATCACAAAAACAGTTACTATTCAGATCAAAAGCCCCAAACAAAGCAACCAAACCAACAAAAAACAGTTACTATTCAGATCAAAAGCCCAAACAAGCAACCAAACCAAGCACAGCTTTTTAACACAAAAATAAAAACCTGCAAATTAATCTTACACAACTGAAACAACAACTAACAAAGTACACAGAACTAAAAACCTGCAATTAATTCATCATACCCTAATACATGTCTCTAATATATCGTCATACCCTAATACATGTCTCTATAACATGTTACTATGGTTTAGCTGTGAAACAGGAGTTCAGACTATAACACGTGTTACGTTGGTTGTGCTGTAAGACAAACTTGGCTTTTCGTTTCTAAAAACAGATGTGCCGATTATTAGACGTCTAAAATTCAGCAACTAACAAAGTACATAGAACTAAAAACAACAACTGAAACAACAACTAACAAAGTACACAGAACTAAAAACTCTTTAACATATAATCAATAACACCTTACAATTTCAGCAATTAATTCACCACCTGGTAAGGATGAAAAAAAAAAAAAGACAAACATTTTATTGAAAATAACATCACCGAAAATCAAAGAACTCATAAAAAAACTCAAAAGTAATGAATCTAACATCAAATATGCTTCAAACCCATATGTTTGAAACACATACAGATCTGAAACAACTAAGAAGATCGGATTTTTTGAAGAAAGAAATTGGGCACACAAAAATTTCTTCTTGGTCTTGATTTAAATTTTTGAAATAAACAAACGAAGCTCTGAATTTAAATCTATCAAATATCATAAAAAGTATAAATCTAAACAAATTACATAAATAACAAAAGTAAGATCTTTAAACGTGTTTCTCTCACACACATTTGTGCGTGTGTTCTTGGTGTCCAGATGAACAAGATGAATATTGTTGTTTCTCTCTCCAAAACATCAGTTTTCTCTCTCTAAAAACAGAATTAAATATGTGATGAGAGCAACACCTTACTTTCTTTTCTTGAAGAGCTTCGATAATTGCTTCGATCCTCAGATTTGGTGGCTTCAATAGAAAGGAATGAGTATAAGATCTACATCTAGGTCTTTGAGAAATGGTTTGTTCAAATCTGATAAAATTGAAAAAAAAAGTGTTCTTGATGTTTTTTAGAGAGAGAAAGATGAAGGAGTTGGTAAGAGGGTGGCGTGAAGTACAAAACTTATGATGGTGAATGAAATGACTTAAAGTGTATTAGGGTGTGTGTATGAAATGATACAACATGTGTAAAAAGACAATCCTACCCTCCAAAGCTCTAAAATCATATGTTGATGTAGAGCAATCTAGGCCACATGTTGAGTTTGCAAAGTTTTCTCAAAATCTAAGGTTTTCTATGGAGCATTACCCTATATATATATATATATATATATAGTGGAGGGTTCAAATGAGAAGAATTTTTTTGAAAGAAGGAAAAATAAGAAGTTTCAACCAATAAGAATTCTTTATTTTACTTCATTTAATATTTGCATTTAATTTTAATATAAGAGTATATTGGTAAACTTACATAAATCATTAATTTATATTTTTTTCCTTTAATAACTAACTAAATTAAATTTGTTACTTCTTTTCAAAATATATTCTTTTTCCAAATTAAAAAAACAACTTAATTTAAAATGTAGAATAAATTACTAGTTGTGTAGAATAAATTACGAGTTGTGTAGGATATATTTCGAGGCGTGTAGGATAAAATTCTATAATGTGTAGGATATATGTAGGAAAATTTTGATATGTGTAGGTTTTGTAGATTATATGTAGCATAATTAATGATTAGTTGACTAATTAATTAAAGAGTGAAAAATTAATGATATGAGTTATAATTGAAATAGTATTTTACTAATATGTCCTTTCTTCTTTTTCTTCTCATATTAAATTTTCTTCTCAAATGAACATTCTCCTATATATATATATAGGGTAAGGTTCATGCGAGAACCACCTTTATTGCGAGAACCGCGAGAACCAATGTGAACACAACCTAAAATAGCTAAAAAACCTAACCCCCACCCCCCCCAAAAAAAAACCTAAATCCCCCCCCCCCCCCCCCAAGCTAAATGCTAAAAACTAAAACCCCCAAAAAAACCTAAAAAAGAACCTAACCCCCCCCCCCCCCCCCAAAAAAAAAAAAAAAAAAACTTAAACCCCTCTCCCCCCAATCTAAAATGCTAAAAACTGAACCCCCCAAAAAACCTAAAAAAATCAAAAAAACACACAAATTTTTTTTTTTAATATTTTTTAAGTTAAAATCGCTACTTTTAGTAGCAAAAAAATTTTTTTAATTTTTTTTGCTACTAAAAGTAGCGATTTTTTTTATAAAAAATATTAAAAAAAAAATTTGTGTGTTTTTTTAGCTATTTTTAAGTATTTTTGTTTGTGTTCACATTGGTTCTCGCGGTTCTCGCAATAACGGATGGTTCCTAACGGATCTTTGTCCTATATATATATATAGGTAAAGAGTACTGTACAATATTGCTTATCGTACATTACGTACGCTACAATCTCAGCCGTCAGATCATCTTCCCGTATTTTAAAATCGCATGTTGTTTTTTTTATAACAATTTCGCATGTGATAATTTTTTATTAATTTGCATGTTGTTTTTTTGTACCAATTTCGCATGTGATAATTTTGATGAAATAACATGTTTTTTTTATAACAATTTCGCATGTGATAATTTTTGATGGATTCACATGTTGTTTTTTTGTACCAATTTCGCATGTGATAATTTTGATGAAATAATATGTTGTTTTTTTGTAACAATTTCGCATGTGGTAATTTTGATGAAATCGCATGTGTATAATCTGTGTGTGTGTTACTGTTCATCTTCTTCGATTGTTGGTCGATCATTGTCAGTCTTCTTCCGTTTGACCCTTACAACTCCCAAATTAGTAGTTCTTATTATCGATATCGCACCAAAAGGAACGAAGGGAGGTTGGGGAGGAAAAATTTCAGGGTTTTGAATTTGATTTAGGGTTTGATTTTGAACTATCATCGGTCAATTACAGAGATTTATGACCTCGCAATGACGTTTTTAACCTTCCTGGTATGATTTAGATATATTAAAATGATTAATTTAATCATTTAAATTAGTTTCGCCCGCGTTTGATCGATTGAAGATTGTACGGTTGAGGGCATCGCGTACATAATGTAGGATAAGAGGTATTGTACGTTAACCGGTCTATATATATATATATATAAAAGTTAAAAGCTAGCTTTTAGAAAGTTATTGTAGTTTAAAATAATACTATAATTTTTTTATAATTTTTTTGTGACTTCTATTGCTGAGAACTCTAGTCGCAAACTGACTCATATTCAACGCTTATTTAATGCTGAGAACTCTAGTCGCAAACTGACTCATATTCAACGCTTATTTAAAATTCAAAGTGAGGGAGATAGATATCATCTAGAAGGGCATTTTCAACACTTTCTTAAAATTCAAAGCCAAAGTTGAATAAGACTTATCTTTTGAAGGGCTCAACCCATATGACAAATTCAAACCAAACACTTTTGTAATTTGCAACAAAATAATTATACTATTATACATACACGTATTTGAAAATGAGACTCATGCGCTGCTATGGGATGTTAAAATTTGTCAGATGCAATTTCAAAGATTAAAAAAGGTCTATTTTCAAAGGTTTTATTACACCAATTTGTATGATGTAACCCAAAAAATAAGTCGCGTTTTACATCGGCCGAATGTCATAAAAATGTATACCGATAATGGTTCCGGTAACACCGATACCAATACAGGTACCTATATTATATTGTTTGGTCCAAACCGGCTCGGGTCGTCACTTTACCGAAATGAATACAACTCCATTTCCAATAAAATGTATATCAAAATGTCGAGAAAGAAATCCAAATACAGCCTCGTATTTAGTTTTTATAAAAAAAAAAACTAACGATTGAAAGTCATAAGAGAAAAATAAAACTACCTAATTAAAGAAATCTATCATTTATTGTATAAGGAACAAAATTTAAACTAAAAAAAGAGAAGAAAAAGTCAAAGTTACCATTAACACAAACTTGCAAATGTTATACAGTAAATGTGACAAGAATTGTCTCATACAGATAATTAATTAACCCTAAAGCCTAAATTTATTGATATGTTTTTTAGTGAAAGTTTAAAATACAGATGGTTCTTAATATGCGATGGTTCGCGGCCCTGTTCTATCGTGTGCCTGGGCCAGGCCTGAACTTGATGACCAATGCTATTCTCAGTTGCTGAACCTGCTATCTCTGGTATATGGGTTAAGAATGGGGCCGGGTTGGGATGTTTGGCATTGGAAGTATTCTCCAGACGGTTCCTTTTCAGTTGCTGCAATTAAAAAGGTATTGAGCTCGGTTAATCGGGTATATCCGGCAAGAGTCTTTAGGTGGAATAATTGGGTCCCAAAAAAGGTCGCTATTGTGGCATGGCGGGCAGAGATGGAGCGGTTGCCGACCAAGTGTGCTCTCGAGATGAGGAATATTCCGGTCCAAAATAATTTGTGCGTTCTTTGTGGTGACTTTGCGGAGACGTCCGAGCATATTTTTGTGGATTGCCAGTTCGCTCAAATTATCTGGCAGTATATTGCGGACTGGTGCAATATACCCCCTATTTTTGCCTTCCAGCTGAATGATATACTTTCCCTATATGAAACGTGTTCTGGCAATTCAATAAAGAAGAAGGTGGTTCATGCAATAATTCTAGTAACTGTTTGGTGCCTCTGGAAGTATAGAAATGATTCGGTTTTTAGACTCTCGGTACCAAATACTTCGAAGATCCTAGATGAGATTAAAGGGATGGCGTTCCTTTGGGTTAAAAATCGAGCAAAGATGGTGTCGATGACGTGGGAAGATTGGTGTCGTTTCAACCTTCCTACTTAGCTATATGTAATTTTGTTGTTGGTTGGCGTTGTATTCTCTTTGTACTTTGTATATTTGGCGTGTAGCTTCTTGCTGCTTTTAATAAAGTAATTTCTGTCGGCCGTTCAAAAAAAAAAAATATAAGGTGCGCAATTATACAGATAACGTGCGTAATTATGGTTAACCCAATCCATGCGTAATTATGCAATAATGTGCGTAATTAGGGTTTAACCAACCCATGCGTAATTATCCAAATAACATGTGTATTATGTATTAGAACGTGCGTAATTATGTATTATAACGTGCATAATTATGTGAATGAAGTCGCATACCATCGCAACTTGCTAAAATGTCATCCTATTAAATATTTCATATGACCGATGGGTGGTGGTCTATTGGGTTCATGTCCCATAGACGACAGAGATTAAAGGAAATTTGCCGTTAATATATATATTATATATATAGGGTGATGTTCAAGAGTGAACACTAGTTATTTGCGAACTGAGCGAATAAATCCTGGCCATTGATTTACACACGTGTGTGGCTAGGATTTCATCATCAAATCATGGCCATTGATTTACATACGTGTAAGACCATGATTAGTTCGCTCAGTTCGCAAATACATTAATGTTGACTGTTGAAACTAATCCTACATATATATATATATATATATATATATAGGGGAAGGTTCTATGCAGAACACTAAATATTGCGAGAACACGCAGAACAAAATGAATCACTCATTTTTTGAATCCTAAAAAGTAAATGAGAATATTATAAATGTAAGATTTATTGTTTCTCACATTAGAATTTAAAACAAAATATGAAAAATCTTCAGTTTTTAAATAACCTACACACATTTAGGTTATATGTAGGCTAAATTACCTACATTTATGTAGACTATGTGTAGGGCAAAATATATGATTTTTTTATCTATATATAATACATATATGAATGTAAGAAACATAAAATTTAAGAAATATGAACCTTACATCCCAAAATTTAGTGATTTAGATTTGTTCTTTTTGTTCTCGCAATAATTAGTGTTCTGTAATGATCCTTGTCCTATATATATATATATATATATATATATATATATATATATATATATTTCACACAAAAAAGACAATGCGTTCTTGTGGCTTCCCCTTCCTTTAGCCGACTTTTAGGCCACAGCCAAAATACATTCTAAGAAATGTGTGACAAAACTTTGGTTATAACGTCTCATTAACAATGGTAGAATTAACTATCATTTTTGTAATATTGTAAATGTTTTAACACCATCCATTTCAACTCAACTCGGTTTAGAACCCATTCGCGATTCATTAAGTTAAGTATGTGTGACATCAGGAAACACTGGTTATAACTTATAACGTCTCATAAACAATGATAGAATTAACATCATTTTTGTAAATCGTAATTTTTTTACTTTTCAACCCAACCCGTTTTAAAACCCATTCGCAATTAACCATGGTTAAGTGCGTGTCACATCAAGAAATATTGGTTATAACGGCAATCGAACAGGTCAAATTAACGACCATTTATCTCCAGATTCGTCTCAACTTTTATTGTTACAAAAAGGAATCAGGAAATGTTATTCTCATCATATACTAATTCAACATAAATATTTACGAGCTTGTGTAATTTTATTAGATAGTTAGGCCTTAAATATTTTCATCTGAACTTGTGTAATTTTCTTAGATAGTTAGGCCTTAAATATTCTCATCTAACTATTTAATATATTTTCCTCACCAATTTTAACCCCTACTTATAATTTTTTTTTAATTCACCACTACGTATAATATAAATGTGTAAATATGTGTTGAAAAATGTGAACTCGTTACAAAAACTGTATGTTTTCGTCAGGGTTGAGTCGAGTCGAGCTTTTCTTACTATTAAATTTTCAAGTTTAAACCCGATTTGTTTTTCGTTTATTAGACATTTAATCAGTTAATTATTTTTTATAAATATATTATATATATAGGGTATGGTTCATGCGAGAACCGCGAGAACCAATGTGAAGTTGTGAACACAACAAAATAAACCCACTACACCACCAAAAACCTAAAAAACACACAAATGTTTTTTTTAATATTTTTTTTATTCTAATCGCTACTTTTAGTATCCAATTTTTTTTTTTTAAATTATTATTATTATTTTTTATTTTTTTATGAACGAAAAGTAGCGATTTTATTAAAAAAATATATTAATTTATTTTTTGTGTTTTTTAGATTTTTTTATGTTTTTTTTTGTTGTGTTCACATTGGTTCTCGCGGTTCTCGTAATAAAAAATTGGTTCCTAACGGATCCTTCTCCTATGTATATATAAATTTTAGATATATTAACAATGTATATTATTTAGTTACTATTATCACACCTTTATATAAAATTATTATATTTATATGAAATAATAGGCTCTGTATGTTAAACCCGAACTCATTTATTTAATAAGTTCTCATTTAGGCTCAAGTTTGTTCAAACCTGATTTGTTTCAAGCAACGATTGGGTCTCAAGTAACTCGTGTTAGACTTGACTTGTTTACAGCTTGATCGGTCTCAAGCCTTTTAACGAGTCAATCTTGTGCAAGTCACAAACGACTTGCCTCGTTTCCAGCTGCCAGCTGCCCTCTATAAAAGAGAGCCTTAAAATGAACATTTAGGCCAAGAAAGTAAACAAAGAAATATGGGAGAGGTGAAGCTTTTCTGGACATGGACAAGCCCATATGCTCAGAGGATTGTTTGGGCACTCAAACTGAAAGGCATAGAGTACGAAATTATGTTCGAAGATCTTGCGAACAAGAGTCGTTTACTACTCGAATACAATCCTGTTCACAAGAAAGTCCCGGTTTTGTTGCATGATGGAGCACCCATATGCGAGTCGCTTGTGATTCTCGAGTATGTTGACGATAAATGGAACACAACTGCTCGCTTATTACCCGACGATCCGCTTGCCAGAGCCACCACACGTTTCTGGGCAAAGTTTTGTGATGACCAGGTAAATCATCAGTGATTGGTCTTTTGTTAATTACCATATGTGTACACGATACGGTTCGGTTCGGTTTTGATAGTCTGACACTTACTTCAATACCTTTACTAGGGTTGAGCAGAAAAGCCGAAATCATTGAACCAAAACCCGAATAAAACCGAACCAAACCGCCACTAAAACACAATTTATTTTTATTTTTATTTTTATGAATAATATATTATATCCCTAGATGGTTATATGTGTATAAATAAATAACTGAAGCAAACTGCCACTAAAACCCAATATCTATATTTTATATTTCAGATGTGGGAAAAGTTCTGTAATAATTTAAAAAAAAAAAATTATATATATTACTTTTCGCCTGCAGAGTTGTATTATATTTGGACGATAGATTATCAACAGAAATGAGCTTGAATTAAAACAGGCTCAGAACTGGCAGTTAACTTAATGAACCAAACCTCATTCCCCTATAACCAAGAAAACCAAACTGTTTGTAACCGAAACCGATCATTAAAAACTGAGACATCGGTTATAGGTAGTAGACCTGGCAAACAGGTGGGGTCATGGGTCAATTAAAAAAAGGTTGTTTTGGTTGGGGTCAAAACGGGTCCGGGTCAGTCGGGTCAGTTTTTTTCTTTTGATGGCTAATGTGCGTTAACTATTCATATACTAATGATCTACTGAGGGTAAAACCGTAAAAGTCATATATATATAATTTATGATTTTTAACTAATTTTTGAACACTAATATTTGAAAGCCCAAATCTGCTAATGATTCTGCCAATAAGAATGTGGATAAATAAATAGAAAACACCATGAGTCTACTATCAGCCCAATGTTAAATAAGTTCATGAACATAGGTTCAATGTGATTATAAATCCAAGATATTGAATATTCAAAGCATTAAACACAGTTTTAATCTAATAAAGTTTAATCTTAATTCATGAAAATGACCGACAAAACAACAAATTCACAATCTTTAGAATGCTTGTTTCGTAACTATCTCCCTACAAAATATAAATTAAAGAACACATTAAGATCGGAAAAACAATTTATGATTGTACAATTTAAATGAACCAATTAATCGAAGAACATATATATATTTTTTTAAATTGGAAATCTAGAACATTAAGATAAGTGTGAAATTGTATATGGGTCCATTTGACATTAAAAGTCCAGTTACTAGTTCTTAACTTTTTTTTTGGTCAAACTGAAGTAATTAGCAAGTCCTAAATTGATTCTGTTTTAACATAGTTTAATTGGTTTAACATAGTTTAATTGTTTTCACATAGTTTAAATGTTGATAATAACTGATAACTGAACCTATAACCGATGTTTTAACCAGTAACTGTTTTAACATAGTTTAAATGTTGATTATTGGTTCAGTTACTGGTTAAACATTGATTATATGTTCAGTTATGGGTTATAATCAAGATGACTAACACATAAATTTCATGAAACGTAGGTCCTAGCATCGGCATTCCAAGCATTTGTAACCCAAGGGGTGGAGCAAGAAAAGGCAACGGCTTATACCATAGAGAAGCTAGACATCGTTGAAAAACAGCTGACCGGAGATAAATTCTTCAGCGGAGAAACAATAGGATTCTTAGATCTCGTGTTTGGATGGATAGCCGTTTATCTTGAAGTCGTTGAAGAAACAAGTGGTATAAAAATCTTAGACAAAGAGCGGTTTCCTCTTATATCAGCGTGGAAGGAACGGTTTTCTCACGTCCCCGTAATTGAAGAAACCTTGCCCGATAGAGAGACGCTGATTAGCAAGTACCGGCGTATGCGCGCGTATTTCCTCTCCAAAGCTGCAGCTAAGAAGTAAATGATTTCATGAAAGTTACTAAAACATTTAAACACTCAATAATAAGTTCTCGTCTTTGTTGTTGATTTAAATTCTTGTTTCAAGACTTGGATTTAGTTGGATAGTTTAAACAAATAAAAACTCTAAATCTAGTTACTATGCTTGGTTTTTAAAAGCATGAGGCACTCCGAGATGTTTAGGTCCCAAAAGCAAAGGTGTGAAGCAAATGATTCATGTACGCGAGGTGTTGCGTTAAATACAACCAAATAAGCTTTATACAAACTGGACAAGCTTTTTTACCTTTGGTAGTGTATCCGGACAAATTACCATATGCTGGGAAATCATTTATGGTGCAAAAAATCATGGCACTCAATCTAAAATATTCCTTCTTATAAGCATCATACACATTTGCACAAGTATTCCATAGAAGATTTAGGTCATCAATCAAAGGGGACAGATAAACATCAATCTTATTACCAGGTTGTTTCGGACCCGGAATCAACAACGACATCATTATGTATTTTCGTTTCATGCATAGCCATGGTGGAAGATTGTAAATGCAAAAAAGAATCGCCCACGTACTGTGAAGACTACTAGCATTTCCGAAAAGATTGATTCCGTCAGAACTAAGCCCAAACCTTATGTTCCTAATCTCGTTACTAAATTCTGGATATCTCCTATCAAAAATTTTCCATTGAAGTGAATCTGCCACATGTCTTAATTTCCCATCTTTCATACGCTCGTCTGAATGCCATCGTAATAACTTTGCTTCTTTCTCATTTGAAAATAATCGTTTTAGTCTCAGTATAATTGGAAAATACCACATTAAGTTAGCCGGTGGTCCATTTTTCACCACATCTTTATCGTATTCACCAGTTTTACATTTTCTCTTATACCTAGATTTATCACAAACAACACATTTATGACTATTCTCGTACTCATTTCTATACAAGATGCAATCATTCGGACATGCATGTATTCGTTCAACTTCCAATCCCATCGGATTCATCTTTTTTTGCTTGGTTAAACGAAATTGGTAACTCGTTATCTTTTGGAAGAATGTCTTGAAAAACAACTAATAGATCTGTGAAACTTGTATCACTTCATCTATTTTTTGCCTTCAAGTTAAACAACTTTAACACAGCTTCAAGTAATTGTTGTAATTTTACTTTATCGCCGATATCATTCTCTAAAACATTAAACATGTCATCTAAATGAAACGCCCCATTCTTTACCTTTTTAAAAGTTTATAATAACACAGACTTCATACAAATTTTTACAAAATTTGGGCATGACCCATTCGTAACATAGACAATTTCCTGCTTAACAATAAGACGCTTAACTTAAAAGACCCATTTTCATGAACTAAAGCAAAACCAACATGTTTAAGTTGTTTTAATACAAAAGCTACTTACTAACCAAGTTTTTACCCAATTCGCAAGGACACCAAAAATATTACATATGTTATAATACATATGACCAAAACTAAGACCATACTAATGTGACATCTTCGGAAGCGCTAGATGGGCGTGATATCGAGTGTGCTCGTTCTGAGTCGCCAAGCTATGAAGTCAAGGATTTACCTACATCAAACATCAAGTTAAAACTCGTTAGCTACATCACTTCTAAAACTAATATTACAACTTTAATCCCATTCATGCATTCATCTTATACACGCATTATCTCACCCCATAAAACGGGTCAAAGCATACAACTTCAAACTTGAAATATATCAAGCCATACTTGTCCCGTTGGAACGGACACTTTCATTCGTACATACACTCTAATCCGTGAATAACGGACCGAGTTAAATTCCTTTCATTCATAATTTATCCGTTAATAACGGATAGTATCATTCATGATCAAACTTTCCTTTGGTTCGTTTACAACGAACGAATTCTTTTTCCTTTTAGACTTACTTTCTCATTACCCGGTTATCCCATAAAGGACCGGTCATAACATATATGCATTTACAATTCTACGGTTCATGTAAATCATTCAAACGGATTTAACCACTTGCTATTGAACTAACACAAATATCAAATATGGTTTTGGCATGAACAATAATTTACTAATAGGAGTTATTATGCATAATAACATACCTTCTATAAACTCAACTAGAAACTAATGGGTTATAAGAGTAGCAATAAACATGGATTTGTAATGATAATTGAACAACTATTAACATTACATATACTTGTAAGTAAATCGAACTTACCTCGTTCTTGCGATTTTTGTTGCGAACCGGAGCTTCCTCCTTCTTCCTTGTTTCCTACACACAATCTCATTCTTACTTAGATCATGTCGTCTATTCACATAGCTTTCGTATTCATATTAATTTTGCATTCCACACACACCCTTTTTACAACGATCTATTCTACATTCTACACTTAAAGCAAAACATCCCAATTCGCTCAATTTACACGAATCAATTATTCTAGCATTTAATCGAACACTTGGCGTGCGTACATCAACTTCAGCATTAAGTACAAGTGTTTATGCATAATTTCTCTAGTAGGGTTCACAACTCTTTTTAACAAACTAAATCACAAAACAAATCATTCTACAACATAGTAATTCATCAATTATCTTAGTATTCATACATTCATCTATCACAACAACTCAATTTATTGAATTGCAAGATTACCATACTACTAGGTTAAATAGGTTTTACTTCAAACCTTCATCACAAACGAATTCAGACATAGAATATCTTCTAAATGACAATTCTAATGCATATATAAGCTTAATTTCATACTTATTCATAGATTTGATCAAAACCCACATTCACTAACTAGAATCAAATCATAAAATCTGACTTACTCTATGTAGGAGACTCTTAGGGCATGTTTGGCTAAGCTTATTGTAGTTAAAAAGGACTTTTGGAAAAAGACTTTTGGGAAAATGACTTTTTGAAAAGGAGTTTTTAAAAAAAGTGTTTGGATTAGCTTATTGATGGAAAATGACTAAAATGGGCATTCTTTTAGATATAAGGGGGTAAAGAAGGGGTATATTGGTAGTTTATAGTTTGAAAAGTTAAAAGCTGGCCAAGAAGTCACAATATTGTGACTTCTTGAAACCTCCTTTTTCTTCTTTGCAAAAAGCCATTTCTAAAAGGACTTTTGGCTTAGCCAAACACAAAAACAACTTATTGGCTTTTTGATAAGTCAATAAGCCAATAAGTTGTTTTGAAAAGCTTAGCCAAACATGCCCTTAGATGATTGAGATTTGATTCCATGCATTCGAATTAGGGCCAGAATCCACCTTAATCTTGCTGAATTTTATGTTAATCGATCAAGCTAGGGTTTCCCCCTGTTTTCACCCTCTGGTCGCGATGCACACACCCACACCAGTACTGGGTTTTTGATTTTATTAAGTTAATTTCTCAATTAACACATTCTACCCTCAAGTTAGGTTTAGTTGTCACTTAATAACTTTTCTTTCCAAGTTTTATAAACTTTCTTTATGTTTTTTTTTCTTTTCTTTTTTCTTTTTTTTTTAATAAGATAATCTTAACTAATCATATAATAAACCTTTAAACATTAAGGTATCCTTTCTTATAAATTATGGGGTGTTACACTAAATTGTTATCATATAAAGTGTCCCCATTTAAATTGTCCTCGTATTGGAAATTTCATATTCCTCATTGTCTAAATTAACCGATGTCGTGGCACCATCAACCCGCGATTCCCCATGCTTTGACCAACAAGTGTAACAAGGCATAAAACCATTTGCAAGCAAATGATACTCTATATCTCTAATATTTTCGGTTGTTTTGAAAGGTAACATTTCTACAAATCATAAAAGGATACCAAATCCATTTAGAGCCAAAATTTCTTCCATTAGCTTTAGCAACCCTAAGAAAAGTAAGAACGCCTTGCGTATATTTTTCAGAAGGACGCCCACTTTTATACATCCAACATTCTCTATCTTCCATCTGAAAATTAAAATAATCAAATAAGTGATATTCAGATTATGTACAAGTTGTTAATAGGTACTCCAAGGCGGTGGATCCTAACCCACTTTTTGAATATTCTATCTCATATGTATACATTTTAGCGAGTTAACTATTTAAGAAAAACATATGCAGCGTTTCCCCGTAACTCCCCAAGTATGCAGATAAACCGCAAACTCGAAGTAGTAGGGGAAACAACTATCGATTCTTTCCTTAAATAGTCAACACGTTAAATGTACACATGTCCTAATGAGATAGAATATTCAAAAAGCAGTCCCAACGGGGACAATACAAAATTTATCTCTATTAGATAAATTTTGGACGGGTATAATCTACAAGGTTATCTTCAATACGTAGGTATATGCACACACTCGCACAAAAATATCACACATACTAGGGGTCTTCAAGGTCCGGTTTTGATGGTTTTTAGGTCAAACCGTGAGCCAAACCGTTAGTAACGGTTTATGAAAATCAAAAACCAAACTGTTGAAATTTAAAACCGACCCATTACTAACAGTTTGGTTTCACAGTTTGGGCTTCGAAAGTTGGATGAACTAAAAACTAGAACTAAGTGTACCTTTAATTTCTTCTTATTTAGTCAGAACTTATAAATGCTATTGTATCTATGTTGATATATTTTGTCACAGATAGTGTATCTTTAATTTCTTCTTATTTAGTCAGAACTTATAAATGCTATTGTATCTATGTTGATATATTTTGTCACGGATGAAAACAAATCTCAAATTTAGTTTTTTTTTAAGTAAATCTCAAATTCAGTGTTTGGATTTAATAACTTTGGATTACATTAGAAAACAATAAAACAACATAAATTTAGTTTCTTTTAAATTGTTAAATGTATTTTAACATGATAGATACGTTAAATGTGCAGATTATATATAATATATATGATATATACCAATGTTGCGGTGTGGTTCGGTTTTTTAAGGTTTTAAATTGTTGAAACCGAAACCGATCCGCTCACTATAGATTAAAATTTTAAAAAGAAACCGACCATAAAACCAAACCGATAATTGGTTTGGGTGATTTCACGGTTTTAAACCGAACCATGAACACCCCTAATACATGCATATAAATAATCTTATAAAAATAGAATACATGAATAAATTTTTTTTTTACCTTTACTTCTTTGAATGAAGAACAAAAAAGGTCAGAATAATTCAATTATATCTACAAATAAAAAAAAATATAACCAATTAATATATTATAAATCAACAATATATATACATGTATAGATATGAATGATAAAAAAATATATGTAACTATACCCTGATATTGATGGAGGATGATTGAACAGAGAAAAAAAAAGAAAATGATGAGAAAAAAACAAAATAGAGATGGATATGAGAAAAATATGGGGCAAGTGAATTTGATATATTTTGTTTGGAAGTTAGTGATACGTGGGAGGTTGAGAAGTGCGGAGAACTGACTTTGAGGGAACACTATATGCATCGTATAGACACCTTCAAAATCTGTGCCTAACTCCAGAGAACTGACTTTGAGGGAACACTATATGCATCGTATAGCCCTATACGATGCGTATATGACTCAAAAGTGCGCAAATAGCCATAGAAGGTGTGTGGATAGTTTTAGCCTTTCCCATTTTTCCATTTAACCGAATACGACGAGTGAGGTTATTTTCTGTTAGCAAACACCTATCTGTATTAGTGTTTGTTATCATTAATGATTAAACACATGAAACTGGTTTAGAGTCGTAAATAGTTCATCACCCCTTGTTTGAACTATGCTACATTCTCTTACGTTCATGTAATTTGCATTTTACATTCCATTGTAATATGTTTCTAAACAAACCATTTTATATGTTCACACAAAAGAAAGATAATCAAATAGCCGCTATCAGTACAATATTCTTTGTGACACCATCATGGTTTGAAGGCGGAGAATGCTACAACAGAGTTGTGTCCACCAAAACCAAATGAATTTGAAATCGCTGCATACCAAAATAGTTAAAATTCAACAAGTGAGCTTAACAATTTATTCAATTAAATGATGGAGATCCAAATGAAAACAAACTCACCAACATTGATTTCATGATGTTGCTTATGATTTGCAATAGTGTCGAATTCAACTTCGGGATCAAGATTCTACAGTTCCCATAAGAACATGAAAATTAGAGGAAGGAAGAGAAATAACAAGAATGAAGATATTACTTACAAACTGATTAATGGTTGGGTGCAACCATCCTGTCTGAATTGCTTTAATTGTCGCAATGGCTTCCATACCCCCAGAAGCTGCAAGCGAGTGCCCGATCATAGACTGAAACATTACAACGCAAATACTGTTAATATGGAGTTCATCGTGTGGAGAAAACATGTATGGTTTTCTTCACCTTGGTGGCATTAATTTTGATTCCGGATCTATTCTTGAATACATTGTTTAGTGCTTTTATTTCAGCAAGGTCGCCAGCCCTTGTAGATGTTGCATGTGCATTGATGTAATTTACCTGTTTACAAGATAATCATGAAAATTCTGCGAGATCAATAAAAATCTAAGATATTTTCTTTGATTAATTCTTTTTATATCTTAAGTTGATCTTTATCCTTGCATACTAATTTGGTTTCTCATTCAATGTAGTACACATCTCAATAAAAATTAGGTCAATTTTTTAATAAAATGACGTGGTGAAAATGGAATAAAGAAGTGTAGTTGTGGGATAAGATGGAGAGAAACTTGCAGGCTTTGATAATTCTGGTTTATGAAAGTTAAAGACGTGGGTCCTGGAAAATCATGTGCTTGATCAAATACAAAACACAAGATTTTACGAACTTGTTTGACTCCTTTATGATAGATAACCGCTAAACAAAAACTACAGATTACATCGACCCTAAACCTGCTATTTATGCTAACTCATCACTAATCTTAACCCAACTCCACTTAAACTACAATGAAGAAATAAATAAACTTCTACTGCTAACCCTACTAATTTAAACACTTATTAAGCTAATCACCAACTATAAGGCTATGTGTTATGGAGCTTGTAGGGGGTTTGGTTGAGAAAATAGTATTGGCATGTTGCTGACACGTAGACACACTTTTTCTCACACAAAAATGCTCAAAAAATAAATAAGCTAATCACCAACGATAAGGCACATGATGACAGTGATGAAGCCATCGTTTGCATCAGCGCCGGCGGCTCCGGCTGGGTTTCATCTTTACGACGGTGACCTTCGACGACCAAAGTAGCCCAAAACGATAGGCTCAACTTGGATCTGATGATTTCAAAGCAAATTCGGTCGAGTCATCCAAATCTCCCTTTTTTTTCTTTCTAATATCACTTATCCATTTTCTTTTTTTGGCAACGGAACACAAAAATCAAAGGTATGTGATTTATAATGCATGTCACCCAAAGCACCCACAAACTCTCTTTTCCCCTCACGCTGTGGCTGGCCCTTCGACTGGTGCCTTGCGCCGGCACACACGCCTGGGTGTGACGGTGTGTTCAGCATTATTTTGCTAACATGGCCATCTTCAACGCCCTTTAACGCCATGGTAACACATGGTCTAATGGTTAACTCTCCCTAAATTCTGAACTGAACTCATTTTTCACACTTCATTGGTGTTGACAACTTCAATCCTTTGATTAAACCACTGCTACTTTGATGACTATTCCAAAGCTGTATGGGTTTGCTTAATAATGAAAAATAAGACATAAGTTTTTGAAAATATACAAAGTTTTGTTAGCATTGTTCAAACTCAATTTAAACAAAGTGTTCAGTGTTTTAGGATTGACAATGGGTCTGAATTTGTAAATAATTAAATGGCTGTGTTTTGTAAACTTAAAGGTATATTTCATCATACTTAGGGCTGTAAATGAACCGAACGAACACGGACAAGCCCTTGTTCGTGTTCGTTCGTTAAGGAAATAAATGTGTTCACGAACGGTTCATGAACACTTACCGAACGGTTCACGAACACAAACGAACACAAATAAATTTGGCGAACGCGACTAAGGATAAAAGTAGATGGCCTAGAGAGTAGCACTGGAACTTAAATCTCTTATTGTGGAACGGAGGTCAACTGTATTCGCCGATGTAAATAATGATAAATGAAAGGGAAATGGTGCATAAACAAGGTGAAATAGGGTTTCCTAGTTTAATTGTTAGGGTAATAAAATAAATAAAAGTTTAATAATATAAAAATTATAGATAAAATATATGAAAGTACAAAAATATTCAATCAAAACACAAACATATGAACATAAACAAAAATGAACGAATGTTCACGAACACGTTCACGAACACCTTACCGAACGTTCACGAACACAATCGAATGAACGAGACCTCTGTTCATGTTCGTTCATTTAACTAATCGAACGAAATTTCTTGTTCATGTTCATTCGTTTGTTAAACGAACGGACATAAACGAACTTCCCGCCGAACGGTTCACGAACTGTTCGCTGAACGTTCGGTTCGTTTACAGCCCTAATCATACTACATGTGCCTATACACCTCAAAATATGGAATTGTTGAGAGAAATCATAGGTACTTGTTAAATGTTACTAGGGCTTTACTTTTTCAAAGTAACCTTCCTGTTAGGTTTTGGCATGAATGTGTTTAAATGCTGCTTATATTATAAATAGGATTCCATCCTCTGTTTTTCTGGCAAAACTCCTTATGAATTGATATAGAAAATTAAACCCTTCTTAAATCACTTGAATATGTTTGGGTGTTTGTGTTTTTGTACAAGTTTAAATGAAAGTAATAAACTGAATAGTAGAGCAGAGAAATGTGTCTTTATTGGATATTCACATGAGAAAAAAGGATACAAATTGTATAGTCTTGATACTAAAGTAATAATATTTTTAAGAGATGTAAAGTTTTATGAAACAATATTTCCTTTCAAAGAAAAGTCAGTTTTTGAAATGTATGATTGCAATCCATTAAAGGATATAAATGCTCTTAATTCTTTTGACTTGTATGATAACTCAGAATTCAAACACTTACAAACTGTGAATGTTCCCAATGATGATACAAGGGATCAAGGTGAGTCTGATGTGGGAACACATAAACTCCAGCAGTCAGTGATACTTGATACAACTAATGTCAGGGTTGTATTCAACAGACAAGTGAAGCTCATGTTTCAACTGACAGGGTTGAGCATGTGACTACCACAAATGAAACTCAACGTACTTCTAAGGGAGACAAAGTGAATTCTAAGTTACCTATTTAACCTAGAAGGTCTACTAGAACTTCAGTTTTTCCTAAAAACTTGTTGATTATTGTTGTTTGGTATAGAGAATAATCTTTGATTTGGGTTTGAATTGTATTGAGAAATTGTATTGTGCTTAAAAATGGATTACATAGAGATGGGTATATATAGAACACCATATTACACTCTAGCCCCTATACTATCTTTTTCCTCTTTCCGACACTCCCCCTCAAGTTGAGTAGTGGGGTCACCAATACTTAACTTGCTCAAACAGCTACTAAAAGTGTTTCCGTTGACTGCTTTTGTGAGAATATCTGCTAGTTGTTCTTTTGTTGATATATATGGGGAGCTCTATGATTCTTTCCTCCAGTTTTTCCTTGATGAAATGTCGATCCACCTCCACATGTTTGGTTCGATCATGCTGAACTGGGTTTTCTGAGATTTGAATTGCAGCTGTATTGTCACACATAATTTTACTGGGTATCGCCCTTTGGGAGAAACCAATGTCTTCTAGGAGCTTCCTGATCCAAAGAACTTCACTTAGCCCTCGAGCTATGCCTCTGAACTCAGCTTCTGCACTCGACAGAGCGACCACCTTCTGTTTCTTACTTCTCCAGGTGACAAGGTTTCCACCAACCAAGGAGAAGTACCCTGACGTTGACCTTCGGTTTCCCTTATCTCCTGCCCAGTCGGCGTCCGTGTAGAGCACAACATTTAAATGTCCACTTGCTTTGAACAACACTCCATGGCCTGCGGTACCCTTTAGATACCTTAGAATTCTCTGAGCAGCTTCCATGTGGGCAACTTGCGGTTGGTGCATAAACTGACTTACCACTCCAACAGCATAAGCTATATCAGGACGAGTATGGGAGAGATAAATTAACTTGCCCACGAGCCGTTGATATCTTTCTTTGTCTGCGAGCTTTCCATCGAGTTCCATGTGAAGATTGTGGTTCACCACCATTGGCGTATCTGCTGGTTTACAATCAATCAACCCAGTTTCCGCCAAGAGATCAAGAACATACTTCTTTTGGCAGATGAAAATCCCCTGTTTAGACCTGAGAACTTCTATTCCAAGGAAATACTTGAGATTCCCAAGGTCTTTCATTTCAAACTTTGAAAACAAATTTCTCTTCAGCTGTGCTATTTCTTCTACCTCATCTCCAGTGATAATCATGTCGTCCACATATATGATCAAGCAAGTTACGAGGTCGTTCCTCCTTTTGAGGAACAAGGTATGATCAGCGTTACTTTGGTGATACCCATATTCTTTCATGGCCAAGGTGAACTTTCCAAACCATGCCCGAGGAGACTGTTTTAGCCCGTATAGAGATTTCTTCAACCTACAAACTTCCCCATCTTTAAAACCCCCTGAAAAACCTGGAGGTGCTTCCATGTAAACTTCTTCAGTTAGGTCTCCATGAAGAAATGCATTTGTAACATCAAATTGATGAAGGGGCCAATCCTTATTAGCTGCCACAGAAAAGAGAACTCTTATGGTATCCATTTTTGCAACCGGAGAAAATGTCTCAGAGTAATCGATCCCATACGTCTGAGTGTACCCTTTGGCTACAAGCCGAGCTTTATATCTTCCAATAGAGCCATCTGGTTTATATTTAATCGAATACACCCACCGGCATCCAACTGTTTTCTTTCCTTTAGGAAGAATGCACTTCTCCCATGTGTTGTTTTTCATAAGAGCACGCATCTCCACTTCCATTGCTTCTTCCCAGTTCTTCTTACCTTGAGCTTCCTTTACGGAATTAGGTATTTGTTCAGTGTATAGAGAAGTAACAAATGCTTTCGCACTGTTAGATAAGTTTCCGTTAACCATATTAGCTATAGGATATCTTGAATTTCTGGTTTCCCTCTCTGGGGAGTACCGTTTTGGAGGAACCCCTCTATTGGCTCTAGGTGGAAGAGAGTATCTTCCGGTATTCTCTGCTGCAACTGGTTCAACATGTTCAACAACTGGTTCAACCTGTTCAACAACTGGTTCAACCAGTTCAACAACTGGATCAACATGTTCTGTAGTTGTCGGTTCTATGTGTTCCCCTGTTGTCTCATAGTTATAAGATGTAGAACATTCAGGGTTCTCAGTATTTCTTACCTCAGGCATCACGTTGGATGGAATTTCTTCAGTGGTACTGTGCTCCGCGGATTGTGTGTCTGTGTTTGAAGGACTCGCAGTACTGTGATAGTTTTCTGTTGTGACTTCTTCAGATGAGGGAATTTGGGTTAACCAGCTCAGAGTGTCTATACTGTCATTCTCCCCCTGACCACTGAGTTGGGTGTTATAAAAGTATTTTGTTTCAAGAAAGTCAACATTCATTGTGGTGAACATTTGACGAGTTGTTGGATTATAACATCGGTAACCTATTTGATCGATCCCATAGCCGACAAATACACATTTTTCAGCACATGGGCCAAGCTTGTTTCGATTGGTTTTGGGTATATGAACAAATGCGGTACACCCGAAGATTCGAGGTTCAAGTGTAAGAGGATGAGGAATACTGGCAGACTTAGACAAACAATCTAAGGGAGTCTTAAATTTAAGAGCTTTTGTGGGAAGCCGATTCAGCAGATACACGGAGGTTGCAACTGCCTCTGGCCAGAAAGATTTAGGGACCTGAGATTCGATCAAAAGGGCTCGAGTCATTTCAAGAATAATACGGTTTTTCCGTTTGGAAACACCGTTTTGTTCGGGGGTATGAGCACAAGAGGTTTGATGAATTAATCCTTTGGTTTTAAAGAATTGTTTCATAGATGTATTGACAAATTCCCCCCCCCCCCCCCATTGTTGGATCGAAGGATTTGAATTTGAGTTTGAAATTGAGTTTGAATCATAGCAAAAAACATGACAAATTTTTCGTACACTTCAGCTTTATTTTTTAAAAAATATACCCATGTCATGCGAGTGCAATCATCCACGAATAGTATAAAGTACCGAAGACCCTGCCCCCCATCACAGGAGCAGGACCCCACACATCGGAATGGATAAGTGAGAAAGGTGAGGCCACTTTCGTATTGCTAGGTTTGAAGGATTGTCGATGGCTTTTAGCGCGAAGACAGGTTTCACAATCTATTTTCCCATTTGAAGGGAAGAGTTTTGGAAACAAAAGGTGCGAATAACCATGGGATGGATGTCCCAAACGTCTATGCCATAGCCAGGCTTCCCGGTTATCAGTTCCATGAGCCAACATCACAGTACCCTGTTGAGCCACTTCATCCACATAGTACAATCCTTGGCACTCAGTACCACGTCCAATAATCACACCCGTCCTGATATCCTGTAGAAGGCAGAAAGTAGGATGCATTAGTACTGTGCAATTTAGCTCTTTGGTAATATGGCTAATTGAGATCAGTTTGTGCGATAATGATGGAACATAAAGACAATTTGATAATTTCATAGTTGGTGAAATTTCAATTGTTCCTCCTCATTTCACTTGCATCATTCCATTGTTTGCAGTGTGGATTTGAGTTTTTTGAGGATTGGACATTGATCGTATGTCTGATGGTTCAAACGTCATGGTTTCAGTGGCACCAGAATCGAAAATCCAAGCACTGTTCCTACTATGATTGATTTCCATTTTTTTTTGGTAAACAAGTTGTCACTACGGAGAAGACAGCATACCAGCGTATTAAATAAATATGCTGGACACTTGAACTCGCGTTCAAGATTTATCAATCACGCCGTGAACAAATATGTTGGGCAACTTAAATCCGCCAGAGAAAACGTTATCTTACCAGCGTATTTATCAAATACGCCGGGCAACTTGAACTCGCGTTCAAGATTTAGGGTATCCCAGAACAAATCCGCTATCGCTAACTGATGAGCAGGTTCAACAAATCTGCCCAGTTTGTCAACAAATACGCTAAACAAATCCTCAACAAATTTGTCGGTGGGTTTAGGGGTTTTTTGCGGCTGAATGATGACAAATAGGTTGAAAAAATGGATAAATACAAGCCACTGATGTTGGTCGGCCACTTGCACTTTGTATCAAATATTGTTTGAAAACAATTTCCAAGCAATATTAGTGGTTTATGAGGAACCAAGAACTTATTTCAAAGGAAAAGAAACCGAGAGTTTATTTCAAACGAAAAAAAATAATAACAAACGGGAAACAGACGCAAACGACGGCAGAGACAATGGAGTGGATTGAAGATGAGGATGTTCTGTTTTGCGGTCAAAGGTAGGGTTTAAAGCGGCGGCGGCAGTGGAGTTTTGGAGTTTGATCAGATTTTTTTCTTTTTTTTTTTGGGTTCGATTTTGGTTTTGGGTTTTTTCTGGTTTGATTTTGGTTGAGATAGATTGTAGATGAAGAACAAAGTATTCACGAATCAGAAACATTGCTCTGATACCATGTTGTTTGGTATAGAGAATAATCTTTGATTTGGGTTTGAATTGTATTGAGAAATTGTATTGTGCTTAAAAATGGATTACATAGAGATGTGTATATATAGAACACCATATTACACTCTAGCCCCTATACTATCTTTTTCCTCTTTCCGACAATTATGTTGTAGAAGGGAAAGTTAAGTTTGGTATTGAAAATGTTGTAAACTTTTCTAAACTAACTTTTGAAAATAGATGTTTTGCTTCTATGTTGTCTAAGAGTCTTGAGCTTAGAAACTATAAAGAGGTTGTTCAAGATCCCAATTGGATCATTGCAATGAATGATGAGATTCAAGAATTGCATAGAAATGATACATGGAATATAGTTGATAAACCACATAATAGAAGCATAGTGGGTTGTAAATGGATTTTCAAAATTAAATATAAATCAAATGGTGAAATAGAAAGATGTAAAGCTAGGTTGGGTGCAAAGGGATTTAGTTAGAAAGAAGGGATAGACTATGAGGAGACTTTTTTTCCTCTGTTGTCAAACTTATTACAGTTAGATGTGTTGTGTCTCTTGCATTTCAAAATAATTGGAAACTATTCTAATTAGATGTAAATAATGCATTATGATATGGGAAATTAAATGAGGAGATTTATATGTGTTTGCCTGAGGGTTATGAGTCTAAAGATTCCTCTAAATTGTGTAAACTAAAGAAATCCCTATATGGGCTTAAACAAGGCCCAAGAATGTGAAATGAAAACTTGTTAATGTGTTCATTGAGTTTGACTTTAATCAAAGCAAATGTGACACTTCTTTGTTTGTGAAAAATGCAGATAATGTGTTTATTGTATTACTAGTATATGTAGATGACATTGTTGTTACTAGTAATGCATTAACTCAAATTGAAAAAGTTAAACAAAACCTAAAAACTAAGTTTTTAATAAAAGATCTTGGTCTATTACAATGTTTTTTAGGCATAGAAGTGTTTGTCTTGTGAAATTGGTATTTGTTTGTCACAAAGGAAGTATTGCACAGACCTGTTGACTGAATATGGGATGTTGGGTTGTAAACCTGTTTGTGTTCATATAGATCAAAGTCATGTGATTACTAATCTACTTAATAGTAACATTGGTGCTATACAAAATATAACTAGTTATCAACAATTAGTGGGGAAGTTAATCTACCTATCTCACAATAGGCCATATATAGCATATGCAGTGTATGTTTTAAGTCAATTCATGCATAGCCCTACAGAAGGTCATTTAAAACTTGCATTTCACTTATTGAGAAATCTTAAATCTCCACCTGGTAGAGGGTTGTTGTTTAGTAAAAGTGATTCTTTTGATTTAACTGCCTTTGCTGATTCTGGTTGGGCAAAATGTCTTGTGTCTAGGAAGTTTGTCACTAGTTTTTGTGTGTTCCTTGGAAATTGTTTTGTGTCATGGAAAAGCAAAAAAAAGACAACTATTTATAGGTTTTCAGCTGAAGATGAATATAGGGCTATGTGTGCTGCCGCATGTGAAACTATTTGGCTCAAAAATTTGTTAAGTGAGCTTCAGGTTATGGTTAAAATTCCTATCAATTTGTTCTGTAATAATAATGTTGTTGTATCTGTAGCAGCTAATCTAGTTTTCCATGATAGGACCAAACACTTTGAATTAGATTTACTTTTTCAAAGAGATTTAATTTCAAATGGTGTTTTGAAATGTATTGGTATAAAACTTGAAAAACAGTGTGTGTTAGTAAAACCTCATCACGTGTTATGTAATGAGTTAAAGCTATTTGATGTGTTCAAATAATGGAATTGTAGGGGGTGTTAAAAATACATCTTCTTGTAGTATCATATCAATTCCATTCTATTCAATTTAATTAATAACATTCTAATATGGGTAGAGGATCCTGTAAAAAGTGCTCAAAGTGTGAGAAGTGTAAGAAGTGTATTATAACACTATATATAATACTATATAACACCATATAAACACCGTATAACAATATGTAACACCATATAATACCATGTAACACTATGTAACACTATATATCATTATATAACAAATATAACACTACAGGTTGTCTGATAGCATGTCTATGATAGATGTATAGTGTTATATTTGTTATATAATGATATATAGTGTTACATAGTGTTACATGGTATTATATGGTGTTACATATTGTTATACGGTGTTTATATGATGTTATATAGTATTATATATAGTGTTATAATACACTTCTTACACTTCTCACACTTTAGGCCTTTTTTACACTATCCTTACCCTATGTTTATTTATATTTTCTCATGTTGTCACGTTCTGTTGGGCTGGAGTTAAACAAGGAATGGCTTGAACCAGGGAACCAGGCTTGAAGCAGGGAACCTTGGCTTTAGGAATTGGGCTTGTCACAAAGTGAAGGCTTGTATTAGGCTATAGGGTGTGGTTATGACTCTCATGACCACCCTGGTCCTCCACATAGGCACCACATCATCCATTTTTAATCCATTATTTAAAACCACTACCCTAAGGGTGTGGTCATGACCCAAACCACTATCCCCTTTATTTTTTTAATTTGTTTTTGTCTTAAAATTATCAAATGGGATGGTCGTGGTAATCGTGATTTATTTAATCCATGAGAACTACCATCAATCAAGGAGGGGGATAGTATACCATTTAATTAATTAATGATTCTATGTGTAAATAATGTTCCAATCCATGACCCTCACACCCCATAGCCTTATATCATTTAGACTGAGATATTTTTCATTGTCATAATTGTTGTTTTCTCTCTCTCTCTTTGTGAGGCGAATTAGAGTTTGGTTATTTGTGAATTACATTGATTCACAGATATAGGGTTCCTTATTGTTTGTCTTTACTGATTATCACTTTGATAATCTGTTGAGAGGATAGTGGAGTTGTTCGCTTCTTGTTAACATGCCTAACAAGATTTCAAATTCATAACAAAGTTGAGAATTAAGTAGGTCGGCGATTCCTAAAACGACCCAAACACACACACACACACACACAAAAAAAAAAAAAACTGGTCTTGGTTGCTGACACAACCCGTTTTCTTAAACTAGTCCATTTAAAAGATGGGACAACCAAACACAACCTTTTTTTAAAAAAGCGGGTTGACATTTTAACCCGTGTAAGAGTTTTTAAAGAAGTTAGTATTTTGATTTCAGAGATAAAAATGTTAAAATAGTTATTAACTTTCAAAAGCGAAATGAATTTCCCGTTTGAACCTTTTTATCAACTATTTGCTTCAATAATTATATTTCAGTAGTTTTAACTGTGCGTTGTTCAATTATTCTCACTCGCTTATTCTATCTCGAGCTAAATATATAAACCATGATTGTTAATTGAAAAAGGAAGATAAATACACAAAAACAATTAAAATAACACAAGTTACAAAAAAAATTCATATGAATCGGAATAAGTAATTGTTTAAATTGTTACTAAAGACTAGATATTACTCATATTTACAAACGAGCACAAAACGGGCCAAGCCGAACACCACACGATTTTATGTGAGTACGACACGACACGACACGACACGACACGACACGACACGGCACGAATACATACATGGGCCGTGTTGAAAAAGTCAACCTGCTGACCCAATAACCCGATTTATACCCTTAGAATAATGAGAAGGTTCTCATAAATGTAAGGTGTTGCTATATTTTCTGGATTTGTGTTCGACTGAATTTTGTTTAGCATTTTGGGATCTAAGTTGCAACATATCTATGACAAAAAATCATGAAAATATACATGTTGATTGACAAAATAACAAAATAGACATTGACATTCAGCATCTGCAAAAGTAGTCATGTCAAAACCAGCCAGCCAATCAGGAGATGACAAATAGGATACGCTCGCTAACACGGCTAGAAGGGTAAACCTATGTTTAAGTGAATTGATGGAAATGACAAGTTCTTGAAAGTACATTGTCTTTTTGGCAAAACAAAAAAAAAATAAAAATGATCAAAACAACAAATATGACGAAACCTAAGGACCAAAAGAACAGTTTACTCTGGCTAGAATTTAGCCGGCACAATAGAACTTGAAAAGTATAACGGCGTCGAGAAATACTAATCATAATAATGCATGTGCAAAGTGTGGGCTAAATTCAGCTAACAAGCGACGACGGGGCTATATATATTCAGCTGACGGATGAAAAGCCGGGGCTAAATTCAGCATGAGGACAGAAAGCAGGAACTAAATCCTAGCAGCCGGTTTTTAGCCATGTTTTAAACATGTTTTAATCTGAATGGCTATTATGCGGACTCTTTTGTGCATCACCATGAATTTTGTTGCTGGCTCAATCGGCAGATCCTCTTTGTCATCTCCAAGAGTAGCCCTTTTGGACGTTTCTATTTTAACACCGGTCGGTTGAAAGCTAATGTTTTTTTGTTAAATTTGTCTATGACCGTGTCTTTTTTTCTGATTTTCTCTATTTATAAACATGTTAAAAGGTGTCTCAAGACCTGAGACTCGGAAAACACCCTCAACCTGTAATGTCTGTATGAGTGAAAAAGTGAAATCTTTTTCGCTGAGAGAAGTGATGTACCTCCTCTACTGATACACCAGCATTCAATAGGCCGCTTCGAATACAAGACGTAACCTCTAAACCATCGGGTCTTGGATTCGTTGTATGATATGCATCACAATTTATTGCACCTCCCAAGTATTCAGCAATTATTGGTGCATCCCTTTTCATTGCATGTTCCAAACTCTCCATCACCTGCAAACAAACCAGAGATAAATATCAGAATACAAGATGTAAGAAAACAGCAAATTATGAGTTGTACCAAAACGCCAGCCCCTTCGCCCAAGACGAAGCCATCTCTATCATGGTCCCAGGGTCTGGAAGCAGTCCGAGGATCATTGTTTCTTCTAGACAACGCGTTACATGCACCAAAACCAGCAAATGCTAGCGGTTGTAAAGAAGCTTCTACGCCTCCAGCAATCATCAAATCAGCCTCCCCTTCACGGATATGATTTGCCGCAGCACAGAAGCAATAATTTGACGTCGCACAAGCAGTCGAAATGGAGTAGGTTGGTCCGGTAAACCCAAGATCTATAGCAAGAAATGCAGGGCCCATACTTGGTAGAATATATTGCGAGAGAAAAGGTGTCACTTTCTTAAAACCTCTTTCCATTAGAGTCACCAGACCATCAGAAAATGCTTTCAACCCTCCCATTGCTGTTCCAACAAGCACACCCGTACGCTCTTTATCGATCTGCACAAAATCATAAAGATATCTTAGACATGTTTCTGGACACATGAAACTAGGAGTAAGTGGCACACCTTGGAGAGTTCATCACCACCAAGAGCAGCATCTTCAAGTGCTTTTTTTCCTGCAACAATGCAATACCGTTGACAATCATCCAATCTTCGGTCATGTTTGCCACCAATATAACCATTTGAGTCGAACCCACGAATCTGAGCACCGAATCGCGTTGGGAACTCTGAAACATCGAAGCGATCTATTGATGCAATGCCACTCTCTCCTGCCAAAAGTCTTTGGTAGAAGGTATCAACGTCATTTCCAAACACAGACACGACTCCCATACCCGTAATAACAACCCGTTTTTTTGCATCTTTCTCTCTTTTAGGTGCAGTTGCAGAAATGTGGGGAAGTGACGTGCGGTGACGTATGGTGGTGGTGTGCGGTGGCGTATGGTGGTGGAGTGGTGAGCCCAGTACATTTGTGTGAAGGAGATGAGCTTGAGTTCCCATTAGTGTCATGAGAGACACAGGCATGTGTATGTATGTGTATACCCAAGGATTGCTGCTTTTATATCGAATTTATAGATATGAATGTTCATGTTAAGTGCCTAATTTTCTGGTCTTATTTCATAGCAAATTTATGTTCATTTAATTAATTAATTTAGCCGCTGCTAGAATTTAAGAGTTAGGCTGCCAGCCTAACAGCATATATACAATTATGCATGGTTGCTTCTTCAACAGAAAACATTTTTCTGTCATCTTAAATAACAAGTTTTACTGTGATTCGGAAACAATATTATTTTCAATAACATTATATTCATTATAGTGGTATGTTTCTATCAAATTTTAAAATAGTTTTATGTTAAAAGATAAACATATACCTCGTAAGATTTTTGAAGACATTATATCAGAGTTATAATAAACTAGTATTTAGGACCCATACTTTGCGACAGATTGTTAGACCGTATAAAAAGTGGACGTAAAAACATTGAACCACGTACATGCAATTAGATCGAATTGTAAAACATAAAAAATAATAACTGAGTCGACCTACGAGTCGTGCGTCGGAGCCAGTGGCGGACCCAGGAATTTTTCCATGGGGGTGCGGATTTTTTAAAATTTTAGGCCCCTAGGTATATAAGTAACAAAAATCGGTTCGTATCGGGTCGGGTCGGGTCGGGTCATGTAAAACAAACAAACATCAAACTAAATTTATATAATCATCAAAAACATGTCAAACCTTGTTACAAACATAATTAAAACGTCGACGCCCTACGGGTTTTCATTTTTTGAAATCTATCCAAAACATCATCTAAAGCTAATTTCTTAAGCAATTTTTTCTCTATATAACATAAGTTCATCGCTCCATAACATAATGTTTCAATTTTAATTTTCAACTATTCAAACCCTATAAATCATAACGTAAGTTGTAATCACCCTAAAAATATATAAACAACAAAATCACCCTAAAAATCATCTAAACAACAATAAACGTCAAAACACACAAAATTTCAAACCTATTTAACAACTTTATTACCCTTTTTTCTCCTATAATATCAACCAAAATCATCAAAATAACAAAGAAACTTACCCGTGTTCGGATTCCGGTTAGATTTGGTGTCGAACGACGGTGGTATGGTGGCTGATTACGGTGGTCGCCAGCTGCTGGACTATTGTCGCTGGGTGATGTTGTTCGTCGGCAGTGCAGGGACGCAAGAGAGAGAGAGAGCGGGATAGAATTTCTAAAGGTTTTTGGCTTTAATTATTTTATTATAGTTTGAAATATTGTTGGGTTTGGTTAATGAGCTAAGACTTAGTGGACTAGCTAGTTAGGAATTTAGGTAGTATATTTTAAAAAAAAATAAGAGTTTACTAAAAAAATTTTAAAATATAAATTGACAACACTTTTTACCTAAGGGGTGCGGACGAAAAATTTCAAAGGGTGCGGTCGAAAATTCCAAGGGGTGCGGACGGAAAATTCCAAGGGGTGCGGACGGGATTTTCGACGGAATTTAGCCCTAATTTTTTTTCCCCGGGGGTGCGCCCGCCCACCTTGGGGTGGGCTTGGGTCCGCCCCTGGTCGGAGCCGTTAAATCGCAAAAAAAAATATGTAAAACCACACATGCGCCTTGCAACTTATACCGAGTCTAAGAAAAAAAAGGAAAATTACACAAAAAGAATGACCAACTGATGTGCTCACAGTGGTCAATTAAAACTAACTAATTTTGACCATATACTAGACACTTTAAGTTTTAAATTTATAACTAAGACTCTCTAAAACATAGACCACACAACCGGCAAGTGTACCGGTCAATGTAGTAAAGCTTAAGCAAGTTCGAGTATCGAACCCACAAGACTCTGCTGTTTACGAATATTAGACTCGATTACTATTAACTAAAGTGGATGTAAAATCGTGGAACCACGTACACACACTTAGACCAAAATGTAAAACATAAAAAAGAATAACTAAGTCGACCTACGACTCACGCGTCGAAGCCGTTAAATCGCAAAAAAAGTTACGTTGAACCACACACACACCTTACGACTTTTTCTAAGAAAAAAAAAGGAAAATTACACAAAGAGAATGACCAACAAAGCACAAAGCACAATTTACAACCACATAAAGCATAAAGTTGTTTATTGTAAAAAAAACTTAACGTCTATATAAGGAAAACGACAATGTAATGGTAAAACTGAAACCTTAAAACCTATGGGTTAAAAGCGTATATTATATACTGCATAAGAGTAAAAAAAAGCCTTTGAGTCACCTACATGTGACTCAATACTTACAAAATTGAATAG